>CM070620.1:52234592-52834592 GCA_036346255.1 Ampelocalamus luodianensis | reverse complement strand
CACATCTCGTGAGGAAGATCACTTGGTGGAAGGCATCTAGGAATCGTCACGCTTGGCTGTGCCGTATCGCAACATCGGCCTTGCGGGAGCTTCAAGACACCGTCTTGGGTTACCACCCAGTGCGGTAGTGGATGCGCGACCACGCTACCGATCTACAGAGGAAGAGAGCAGCGCTACTGATCGTGCACCTCGCCCGATTTCTTTGTTGCCCAGGAGGAAGCATTGGAGAGGACTATCACAGAGGTGGATCATGTCTATGAGGCATTACAGAGAGTGAAGAAAAGGTCTCTACTCGCAGAGATACTCGACCGGGATGATGAAGAAGAGGAAGACCAGAGAGGACCACGAAGAAGATCGGATGAAGGTCGGTTGAGCTAGAAGAAGGCCTTGAGCGGAGGAGCGGTGAGCGATTACAGGAGCGCTGTTCTGCTGCACGATTCGGGCATCGGGATCGGTTGCCAAGATGCCGGCTCACTTCCGTCTCTGGCCGTCGGGAGCGCCGCCGCGGGTGTGGAGGCTTTCGAGTAGTTGTCTTAGTTTGATTTTCGAGCTTAACCAGTTTGATTTAGTAAGTCGCCCTTTAGGCGATAGTTTTGTGTGCTTAGGTCGTTATTTCTTTTGCGTGCGAGTATGAGCTGCAAAGGCCCTTAGGCATTTGTTGCAGCCATGCTAAGACCCTAATTAATAAAGGTATTTCGTTTGAGTTTCTTGAGCTGTGTTTTGTTGGGTTTAACCTACCCACTGCTAGTTCTTAACTCATCTTGTGCTTGCTACCTTATCTAACCCATGGAGCTTAGCGGATGCTTCAAACTCGTCGAGATAACGCAAGTGGTTCGGTACCCAAAGACCGGGAGGCAATGAGCAACCACCACGAGGCGGTTCCGCCACAAGCACCCCCGATTGACTTGCAAAACTTTGGAGCCTTCATGGCAACACAGGCTCAGCTAATGAATACCTTGATGAATCAGATGCAGGCCATGAACAATCAGAACAACAACAACAATTAACAGCACGGAGCCCCAGCTGCGCATGGTCACCATGGACCATCTAAACTTGCGGAGTTTATGAGGACTCGTCCACCAACATTCTCTGGACACGTCTCCCCAGTGGAAGCAGATGATTGGCTTCGGGTCATTGAAAGGAAGATGCTGATCACCCAGTGCAGCGACCGTGAAAAGGTTCTGTACGCCACTCACTAGATGGAGGGCATATCTGCTGAATGG
The DNA here is from genome assembly GCA_036346255.1 of Ampelocalamus luodianensis. NCBI lineage: Eukaryota > Viridiplantae > Streptophyta > Magnoliopsida > Poales > Poaceae > Ampelocalamus > Ampelocalamus luodianensis. The sequence goes on along the minus strand of CM070620.1, from coordinate 52,833,369 downwards.
TGGGAGAACTTCTGTGCCGCGCATGAGACGCCACAGGATATCACCTGGGAAGAATTTTCTGCAGCATTTCGCTAGTCATGAGGACATCAACCCTAAGGATGCAACCACTACTACTTCGACCCGCTGCACTGCATCCTCTACTTCTGCGAGATTTCCATATTTCCCGGTTGGATCGTCGAGCTTCGTCTACACACCATGGTGCTATGTCTACATACCATGGTGCTGCATCTACATGCCGTGGTCTTTGCGTCACCAATTATTGGCCACGGGCTATGTAATGTATTGGCGGCGACTTGGCCCATCCAGCGGACGATCTGGCCCATCTAGTGACCAGCCACCCCTAGGCCTGTACTGTTCATGTGGGCACTATTCACACATGAATAGTACCATGAACAGTACTCGCACCCTAGGGTTTCCCCCTCTTGGCCGCCCTTCTCATATAGGAGCTGCGGCCCTTTAGTTTTGCTTGGGTTTTTCTTAGATAATATTCCGCTGCGGTTTCGCGTTCATCGGTTTGAGAACCCCAACTTGTGTGCTTCAATTATTATTCGCATGTCTGGTGCATCTTCTACTCTCTTTCTTGTGTTCTCGATTCGCTTGCGGAGATAGCCTTCTTGGCGAGTCAACGCGTTCGGCACGGTTGATAACCAACAGAGCGATGGTGTAGTGATTGCGAGGATCGATCTGTTGGGTCGGAGCCTTGGATCATCAATGTCGTGTTCTCCACAATCGGCGTGTCGGTACCTATCGGAAGATCGGGCCACACTCCCATCGGTTGGTATCGAGCAGCGGTTGCGTTAGGTAATCACGATTTTCCCCTTTTAGTTTCATTCTTTGTTCATCGTCCTAGAACTCCGGAAAATTAGCCCTACAAAATATTTGTTAAATCGTGTCTTCCATTGTCCCATCGCCCGTGAGCCATTGCAATTATTATTTCATATTTTGCTTGCTGAAATTTTGGTTACATCGTCGTGTCGATTCTTGATTTATAGTTTAGTTGGAGTCTAGTTAAATGCGTTGCCTTGTTAGTCGTGTGTTCCTTGCGTAGCTTCATCGTTGTGTGATCTTGTTCATCTACGCGCGCCACCATCGTCATCCTGCTGCCGCACCTCCCCATAACTTTGCCGCCACCACATCTCCTGCGCACGCGCCACCACACAAACCTTGCGCGCGACAACGACACCACTGCGCGCCACCATCACCTGCCCGGTGCGCGCCACGGATCATTTGCGCGGCAACGACACTACCTGCCGCGACCAGCAACCAATCCTTGTCGCGGCCACGTTGCTCCTCCTGCCGTTGCCACAAAAATTCCTGCCGCTGCTTCCACAGCTCCTACCGCAATAACACCATCCGCTACAATTCCATCTCCTGTCGCGGCAATCCTAACTCAATTCCGCAGTAAGCAATCATAGCACTGTCGTGGCAACCACCAGCCTCAAGCTCCTACCGCAGTCTTTGCCTCTGCCGCGGCCGCTACCAGCCTCTGCCGCTGCTGTGTACCTCGGCTCTTTGCCATCTGCTGGTTTCTATTGAAAGAGTGTAAACAGATTGGTTTCGGGTTTCAAGGAAGAACAAAAGAGAAGGAAAGCTTTGTTTCGGTTTGTGACAGAGAAGCAAGCAATCGTAGATTGGATTGGGTTTCCAATTCGTTTTCAAGGAAAGAGTTTGGATTCGGTTTGGACGAAAAGAAAAGCCCTAGCTGGTGCTGGTCTCGGGTTGAAAAAAAATAGAAGAAGAAAAATAACAGACAAAGAGAAGAAAAAGCGAAAAAGAGACAACTCTCTTGTCCGAATTTTGAAAAATAATCAAATATCGCCAAATCGGTGAAATTTGGTGGAGCCCTTCCTACTATAGCCACCAGCTACCAAAACAATTTGGACACGTTTGGCTTTGTGGGATCAAAAGATATAGCAGTTTGAAGTTGAAACCGAAACGAATTCGAGTCCGTTTCGACACCCCTTCACTAAAGCGGGCATAACTTTTGCATACAGTAGGAATTCGATGTTCTTGTGCTCGTTTGAAGCTATCGACAACGCATCTGAAAATCTGACAGGCAAAGTGCCTGTCGCCTCCAAGACCCCAAAATCGGCCATCTTTAGCCCCAAAATCGCGTCATAAGTTTTGATTTTCTATTTTTTCCGATTCTTTCGGTCTTGCCTTGAATTTGGGGTTCGTCGGTTGAGAAAGTTGTAGATCTCATTGAAACCTTTCAAGCGAGTATATATAAGCCACATAAAACTTTGCTTGTTCATCATTTGAGACTAGTTGTTGTATCTGCTCAATCTAGAGGGCCGTCGTTGCACATTTTCTCCGTTTTTGTGCTCTACATCGCGTGAGCGATCTTGTGCCCTTAGAGCGAAGTTTGAGTAGTTGGCTAGCGTCTCTCTAACACTTGTTGTGAGGCTTTCCATTGCTTACATCAAGTCACATTGATCGTTGCGTGTGCGTACATACACTTCTCTCCATAGAGCGGTGATTCGCTAGCTTTGATTAGGTTAGGATCAACAACATTGGCTAAGTACTTTGAACAATCTTTCAACTTGCATTAACTGAATTGATTATTGCTAATCCTTTGCTACATATTGTGTCTTCCAAGCTCCACCTACTCTTGATCGAATAGGTTCCTCTTGCAATCGTACCCACGCTCGACACGGTATCACGAACCAGACCACCATTGTACCACCTCACATGCTTTGGTAAGAACACTTGTAAGAGTGTGGAAAGGCGCTTGAGAGTGTGTGATTCCGCCTTCCATCACCTAGTAGTTGATAGGGATAATACCTTTGTGTTGTCTTTTGTTTTCTACTAACCATGGCGGTGAGATGAGCGATGAGAAAGAGTGCGTGGTAAAGGGAGAGCTCATGGCGCTCTTGGATGAGCAATGCACAACCATTAATGAGGACATCGACGGAAAGCTTCAAGATACTACAACTACATTGCGATAATCAATCAGCGATAGTCTTGCGGCGCTCACTATCGCCTTGAAAGAATGGTGAATCGGCCACCTCACAGCGGACGCGGGTATGATCGAGGATGCGGCCCAAGATCTTGAGGTGGGCGATGATAATGAGCGAAACCGCGGCGCAGGGGCTGCCCTTGCGACCAAGATGCACGTCAACGACACGCCTACATCACAACCTTCACGGTATGGGAGGTAATTATTATTTCAGCACAACAATGCTCGTGTTAATGATGACCCGTTTGCTAAAGTCAAATTTACCATACCATCTTTTGCGGTGTTTATGATGCTGAAATTTATCTAGATTGGGAGATGACAGTTGAACAAAAATTTAATGCCCATCTAGTTCCTGAAGTGCATAGAGTCAGACAAGCCACTAGTGAATTTAAAGATTTTGCTATCATTTGGTGGAATCAAATAGTTAATTCTGGCTTAACACCTGATACATGGGATAGATTGAAGGTAGCTATGCGTGCTAGATTTGTTCCTCCTGCTTTTAATCGTGATATGCGTAAAAAATTGCAGCACTTAGACCAAGGTAATTAATCTATCGAGGAATACTATCAAGAACTACAAATAGGCATGCTGCGTTGTAACGTTGTTGAGGATGAGGAGGATAAAATGGCTTATTTTTATGGTGGCTTAAGGCGTGAAATTCATGACATAGTTGATTACAAAGACTATAATCATATCAATAGGTTATTCCATCTTGCTTGTTTGGCAGAAAAAGAATTGCAGGGAAGACAACAAAGGACTAGGAGCAACTTTGGAAGTACGTCTACATCGAGACCGGCGCGGGACAAGCCAACACAGCCCACATACATTGTTCGATCTGTTTCCCCCTCAGTAGTAGGCGCATTCAGCGACACCACCACCGTCACGTGCATCAGAGGCAAGTAAATCTACTAGTGTGCGAGCACGTGTGAGCTCTTCATCAGCTGCTTCCACGGGTTGCACGATGGGAATTGTGTGCCACCGTTGCAAAGGGATGGGCCACTTCATGAGAGATTGCCCAAGTCAGCGAGCATACATTGCGACAGACGACGGTGGTTATGCAAGTGCTAGTGATGTTGAGGATCAATATGCTCTTGCAGCTAACCTTGCAGGTAATGATGATGATCATGAGACAGATAGCGACGGTGATGAAATTTTAGGTGTCGTTGCTACTAAAAATTATAGGACCTTAATTGTGCAATGAGTATTGAGCACTCAAATGGAGCAAGCGGAGAAGCTATAGCGCCATAATTTGTTTCAAATGTTCGTCATCGTCAAGGATCACTGTGTTTGTGTTATAATTGATGGCGGGAGCTGTAACAACTTGGTGAATTCAGATTTGGTCAAGAAGCTTGGCTTGACCACACGTCGCATCCTCACAGTACCACATGCGGTGGTTCAACAACAGTGATAAGGTGAAGGTAGCATAATCTGCGAGTGCATTTTCCATTGGTTCCTATCATGATGTTGCTAATTTTGGCGTAGTGCCTATGCAAGCTGCTCACTTTTATTAGGGCGTCCATGGGAATTTGATCTTGATGCAACTCATCATGGTAGAAGTAATAAGTACTCTCTTATGCACAAAGGAAAAAAATAACTTTGCTACCTTTGACACTCTTGAAATTGTGCCTTTGTGATAAAGAGATAGCTGCAAATGAGATGAAAGAGCGTGAGCAGAATCTGAAAATCAGCAAGTAGTAAGAACAATTTCCCACCTAAGAAAGAGAAGTTGGCACCTTGTTCTAGTAATGAGGGAATTAAATTAAAGGGTTGTTTCATGCTTACAACCAAACCTATTCTTGCTGAAAATTTTGATAATGATATGCCATGCGACGCTTTGAAATGCAAAGATGCTTTATTTTCTCTTAATGATACATCTAGCTCTTTGCCGTCTGCTGTCACTAACCTTTTGCAGGAAAGTGATGATTTGGAGACAACAATTGAGTCGAGGACGACTCAAATTCAAGAAAGGGAGGACGATGAGGACATCAACTCTAAGGATGCAACCACTACTACTTCGACCCGCTGCACTGCATCCTCTACTTCTGCGAGACTTTCATATTTCCCGGTTGGACCGTCGAGCTTCGTCTACACACCATGGTGCTATGTCTACATGCCATGGTGCTGCATCTACATGCCATGGTGCTGCGTCACCAATTATTGGCCCACGGGCTATGTAATGTATTCGCCGACGACTTGGCCCATCTAGCGGACGATCTGGCCCATCTAGTGACCAGCCACTCCTAGGCCCATACTGTTCATGTGGGCACTATTCATGCGTGAACAGTATCATGAACAGTCCCCACGCCCTAGGGTTTCCCCCTCTTGGCCGCCCTCCTCATATAGGAGCCGCCGCCCTTTAGTTTTGCTTGGGTTTTTCTTAGATAATATTACGCTTTGTAGTTTCGCGTTCATCGGTTTGAGAACCCCAACTTGTGTGCTTCAATTATTATTCATGTCTGATTGCATCTTCTACTCTCTTGCTTGTGTTCTCAATTCGCTTGCGGAGATAGCCTTCTTAGCGAGTCAGCGCGTTCGCGCGGTTGATAACCAACGGAGCGATGGTGTAGTGATTGCAAGGATCGATCTGTTGGGTCGGAGCCTTGGATCATCAACGTCGTGTTCTCCACAATCGATGTATCGGTACCTATCGGAAGATCGGGCCACACTCCCATCGGCTAGTATCATGTACTAGAAGGTATTGTTGATACGAAGAAGGATGAGTTCAGCGGCGCTCAAGCAGGAGCTATGTCGATGTCGACTATCTCAACAAGTTTTCCCACTAGCTCGCTATACAGCAGAGGATGTAGCCACAGACAAGGCTCGCGAGTCACTTTACGAAGAAATTTGAACATTTGGATTGCAAGTCGATCGATCGCCATACTTTCCACGACTTTGGGAGCTGGTCAATAAAGCCTTTTCTAGAATACAGCATGAGGCGGAGGACAACCGCAAGCGCCGGATGGCCCGGCAAGGAGCCATCAATCACGGCCGCAGGCAGGACCGTTCCATCGCATTCAACGGTTTCCACCTAGACTTCGTTCGGGGCACTGCACCAACTTGGCACCTGTCCAGCGTCGAACTTCCGCAACCACTGCACTCAACCCCAACACAGGAAGCAATCGGCAAAAGCGGACCAAGAGTGCATTGCGCTTGTCGTCGGCCGGACATTTTGCCAACCGGTGTCGCGAGAGGAAGAATTACTCCACTCGTTACAACCTTGGAGCTCGCCATCCAAGGCGCCCGGCGCTAGGCATCAACCAGGAGCTTCACAAGTTGTCGGTCAAGCGAGAGGAGCACCACAGCCGGTGATCAGAGGCCGTGTTAACCACATCACTCTAGAAGGAGCCGGGGAAGCGGGCGTCGTCTTGGGGTAAGTTTACAGTTAACTCGATACTGCATTAGTTTTGTTTGATTCTGGAGCTTCGCATTCGTTTGTTTCTAGGATGTTTGCAACCAAGAATAATTTGGAAGTTATGCATCTTAAGCATACTCTGCTAGTCCAGTCGCCTGGAGCAAAGCTACGCCCTAAAGTGGGATATTTAGGAGCTAAGTTACTCATAGCTAGAGTTGAGTTTCTAGCCAACCTAATTGTTCTAGACACCCAAACTTTAGACGTCATTCTTGGCATGGATTGGTTATCCAAGCACAAAGCCGTGCTAGATTGTGGTCGCAGAGCCATAACAGTCGAGGATACCAAGGGAAATAAGGTGGAATTTCTAGCCACCTCAGTTCATGAAGGACATCTGTTAGTAAACAGCCTGAAGACCCTTTCCTTAGAAGAAGTACCAGTCGTCATTGAATATCCATATGTGTTTCCAGAAGAATTACCAGGAATTCAACCGGCCGTGACATTGAGTTCGTCATCGACCTAGTGTCAGGGACAGCACCAATTTCAAAGAGAGTTTATCGGATGCGAGCCAATGAATTGGTAGAGATGAAGAAGCAGATAGAAGAACTTCTTGAGAAAGGTTTCGTGAGACCTAGTTCGTCGCCTTGGGGAGCCCCTGTGTTGTTTGTCAAGAAGAAACATGGAAGTATGAGGATGTGTATTGATTACCGTTCCCTCAACGAAGTTACTGTCAAGAACAAGTATCCACTACCCCGGATTGATGATTTGTTTGATCAGATGAAAGGAGTCGGAGTGTTCTCAAAGATTGACCTGCGATCAGGTTACCATCAGCTGAAGATTTGTCCTAAGGATATACCGAAGACCGCTTTCTCAACGCGGTATGGATATTATGAGTTCTTAGTCATGTCCTTTGGTCTGACTAATGCCCCTGCATACTTCATGAACATGATGAATAAAGTATTCATGGAATATCTGGACAAGTTTGTAGTCGTGTTCATTGATGATATTTTGGTTTACTCCAAGACGGAGGAAGAACACGCCGAACATTTCAGGATGGTCTTGGAAAAACTCAGAGAGCATCAGTTGTATGCCAAGTTCAGTAAGTGTGATTTCTGGAAGAAGGAAGTTGATTTCCTTGGTCATGTGATGACAACCGAGGGAGTAGCGATTGACCGGTAAGGTTAAGCGATGTTACATTGGGAGCAGCCAAGCGTAACTTTCAGTTACGTAGTTTCTTGGGAATGGCATGTTATTACCGCCGTTTCATCGAAGGATTCTCATCGATTGCTAAGCCTCTTACGCAATTACTGAAGAAAGAGAAAAAGTTCACTTGGACTCCAGTCTGTGAAGAAACTTCTCAAGAGTTGAAGAAGCGTTTGACATCAGCACTAGTGTTGATTTTGCCTGATATTCGGAAAGATTTTGATATCTACTGTGATGCTTCACGCCAAGGACTCGGGTGCGTCCTATTGCAAGAAGGAAGAGTTGTTGCTTATGCGTCAAGGCAATTAAAACCTCACGAGGAGAGTTACCCTACTCATGATCTGGAATTAGCTGCTGTAGTGCATGCTTTAAAGATTGGGCGTCATTATCTCATCGGTAATCGCTGTGAAGCCTACAGGATCATAAGAGCCTGAAGTACATCTTCACTCAGTCAGATTTGAACATGAGACAGAGGAGATGGTTGGAATTGATCAAGGATTATAACCTCGGAATACACTACCATCCCGGAAAAGCTAATATAATTGTAGATGCTCTGAGTCGTAAGAGTTACTGCAATGCTTTGGAAGTAAAGAAAAGTTGCCCAGAACTTTATGAAGATTTTCAGAAGCTAAGGCTAGAAGTCATGTCCGAAGGATTTGTAGCCAATTTGGAGGTACATTCTACTTTGGAGAAGCAGATCCGTGAAGCACAACCAAAAGATCCCGTGTTGTGAGACATCAAGCTCAAAATGGCAAAAGGGAAATTCAAAGACTTTACCAAGGATGACCAAGACATACTCTGGATTAATGGTCGTATCTGCATACCAGATAGTGATGGGTTAAGGCAACTAATCTTAAAAGAAGCCCATGACTCAAAGTATTCGATTCACCCAAGAAGTACTAAGATGTACCAGGATGTTAAGAATAAATTTTGGTGGCCCAATTTGAAGCGAGAAGTCGCAGAGTTCGTTGCCATGTGCGACGTCTGTCAGAAAGTAAAGGCAGAACACCAGAGACCAGCAGGTTTGTTGCAATCACTGAAGAATCCAGAGTGGAAGTGGGAAGAGATCGGAATGGATTTCATTACCGTCTTACCCAAGACCCAATCAGGTTATGATTCGATCTGGGTAATAGTCGATCGTTTCACCAAGGTTGCCCATTTCCTGCTAGTCAAAACCACGTACTCAGGAGATCGCCTTGCGGAGTTGTATATGGCTAGAATTGTTAGTTTTCACGATGTGCCTAAGAAGATAGTGTCAGATAGAGGATCTCAGTTCACCTCCCGTTTTTGGCAAAGTTTGCATAAGCATTGGGTACCCATCTGAATTTCAGCACTGCGTATCATCCATAGACAGATGGACAGACGGAAAGAGTTAATCAGATATTAGAGGATATGCTGAGAGCTTGTGCTCTAGCTAACACTGCCCGTTGGGATAAAAGTTTACCATATGCAAAATTTTCGTACAACAACAGTTATCAAGCTAGTTTGCAAATGTCACCATTTGAAGCCTTGTATGGCCGTGCCTGCAGAACCCCGTTGAATTGGTCAGAAACAGCTGAACGTTTGGTTTTCGGTCCATACATCATCCAAGAAGCAGAAGAGCAAGTGGCCATGATAAGAGAAAGATTGAAGATAGCTCAGTCCAGGCTGAAGAGCTATGCTGATAATCGTCGTCGTGATCTCAGTTTTGAACCTGAGGATTTCGTCTATCTTCAAGTGACTCCGCTCAGAGGTGTCAAAAGGTTTCATGCCAAAGGGAAGCTTGCCCCTAGGTATGTTGGTCCGTTCAAGATTTTGGAACGCCGTGGAGAAGTTGCCTATCAGTTGGAGCTACCGCAGTCGTTAGCAGGAGTGCATGATGTCTTTCATGTCTCGAAGTTGAAGAAGTGTCTTCGTGTGCCAGAAGAGCAAGCCCGGCTAAAATAAATTGACTTGAAGGAGGATCTCACATACAATGAGCAGCTAGTCAAGATTTTGGATGTCGGAGAGCGTCACACCAAAAGCAAGACTGTTCATTTTTGCAAGGTTCAGTGGAGCAACCACTCAGAAGGAGAAGCCACGTGGGAGCGTGAAGAAGAGCTGAAAGCCGAGTTTCCTACTCTTTTCTCTAGCTAGCCTGAATCTCGGAGTCGAGATTCCTTTAAGGGGGGGGAGGTTTCTAACATCCCAATTTTCTGAGTTTAAAAATCTTCTAAATAGTTAGTAGGGAAAAAGTCACCATTGGATTTTATTTGAATTTAATTCAAAAGCTTAATATTGGACTTTAGAATAAAAAACCTTTAATGTGAATAATCCCAACATGAACAATAGCCAAAACTATTTTATTTGGGTTCTATGTGCTCAGATATATTTTCTAGATTTTTCTATAATTTTTCTGAGTTCATTTGCTATTTCCTATTGCTTATTTGAATTTCTGGTATTTTATAAAATAGAAAAGCTATTTAAAATCTCAGAAAAAGCTTTGGGCTGAATTCTTTGAAGCTGGCCCAGTTCTATTCGCCTTTCCGGCCCAAACCCCGTGCGCAGCCGAGCTAGACTGACATGCGGGCCCCGCATGTTATCCTCCTCTCTCTCTCTCACGCTTCGGCCCATCCTCCACTATTCGATCAAGGATGGATGGTGGATGCGCTTTAATCTGACCGAGTCCGATCGTCCCATGGATTGGCCGTTCGATCTTGGATGGGCGGTCGGATCCTTTGAGTCTGTTTTGCGCCGCACCGTTTCCACGCGCCGCGCGAGAGCGCTGTCGGCGGCGTGTGGGCCCCGAATCTACTCGCCGTTCCGAATCCGTTGGGGATCGATCGCCGTCGCCGCATCTTTGTTTTTGGCGTTCGTGCCTGGACTCTCCTAGGCCTCGGGTATAAAGGAGAGGAGCCCTCGGCGTCGCACCTCAACCCTAGCCGCCTCGCCTCGCAGAACCCTAGCCGCCACAGGAGCTCGAACGACCCATATTACAGAAGGAAGTTCTTGAATCCAAGTTCCTGACCGTTGAATTAACTGCTCGAAAACTCGTCGTTTGATTCCTTGCATTATGATACCATTGGCTCGCTCAACTGCTCCATTTCTCTGCGGATGAGCAAGAGAAGCGAAATGTATCTTGATGCCTAAATCCTCACAGAATTCCTGAAAATTGCTGCTCGAGAATTGAGTACTGTTATCAGTGATTATACGACTGGGTACACCAAATCGTGTGATCACACTTTTGTGAGAAACCTCTTGGCGGCTTCATTGTAATTTTTACAACCGGCAGGCCGATCCATTTGATAAGCGTGTCAATCATGACGAAAAGGAACTCAAAGCCCCCGAGTGCTCTTGGGAAATGTCCCAAAATGTCTAGTCCCCAGGTTGCAAAAGGCCAAGAAAGAGGAATTATTTACAAAGCTTGGGACGGCTGATGTACTTGTCGGCTATGAAACTGACATTGTACGCACTTCGTCACGAGCTCTTTTGCATCATGAAGGGCAGTTGGCCAGTAGTATCCTTGCCTACAGGCTTTACCAACCAACGTCTGTAGGAATGATGAGCTCCATAGACTCCTGCATGAATTTCGGTTAGCAATTTATTGCCATCCGAGTGAGATATGCAGGGGGGAGGAGCTGTGCGTGGGGGAGGAGGTGCAGGGGAGGCGGCCAAAGGGGAGTGGGAGGTGGCGGCCACAAGTGCGGAGGAGGGCGGCTAGGGTTTGGGGGAGGGGGTGGCGCCTCCCCCCTATGGCCGGCTAGCCCCACATGGGCCTAGGCCCAAGCCCAGGTTGCCAACTAAACGCAGAAAACCCCCTCTCATTTCCTGTTTTGGTGGCGGCTAGTGTTTGGGGGAGGGGGTGGCGCCTCCCCCCCTATGGCCGGCCAGCCCCACATGGGCCTAGGCCCAAGCCCAGGTTGCCAACTAAACGCAAAAAACCCCCCCTCTCATTTCCTGTTTTGGTGTTTTTCTAAAAGAACCCTCCTCCCGATTAATTAATCTCTCCCGATTAAATAATCTCTCCAGATTCAAATGCTTTTCACACTTTCGGGGTATTACAGAATCCCAGTTTTCAAAAGTTATATTGATTCAAAGTATTGCATTCTACTTTATGTAATTATTCAATTGCTTTTGGGTGTAGTTATTATCCCAATCTGTTATATCCACTTTGTCTTTTGTAATGTCATAATCTTTGTCACTCTAACTTGGTTTATTAATTAGTTGGTATTATTGTAGCACCAACGTGGGTTGGTTAGATATGAGTAGTATTGCTTAGCTATGCTACGAGTCACACATATTATTTGAGTTGCAAATATTAAATTTGACTAAGTGACTATGAAACTTTGTGTAAAACCATGTGCTATGTGTTATTACTTTGTGATAGCTTGTGTTGCACTAAAACCAACTGGGTGGTAAAAGATTTAGACTGAGGCAAGTGGTGGATACTAAGTGATATGGTGGACTGTGTGAATGGGAAAGATAATCTTTGTGGTATAGTTAGAAAATGGAAGTCTTGCCTTGGTCAATTAAGGACTTAACTTTATGCGCCATTTAACTGAGCCTGACTGTACGACCACATGCCTGATGGGATGGGCCTAACTTAGTAGGTTGTGGAGTCTCGACATTGATGTTCAGGTTGATAGGTTAGGCTTCATGACAGGATGGAGGTGTGGACTACCACGTAGTACACATTTATGAGCGGTTCGCCGTCTTCAGGTCCAACGGTGTGTGTCGGACTAGCTTTCTTTGTGGGTTGGTTTGGCGGTAAAGCACACTGGGAATGTCAATGTTTGAGACGAAATTTCTGAACTGTTTTGTTACGATTAGTGTTTGCAACACTAGTTGTATCGTGTGGGTAAAATGTACAAACTCTGCAGAGTGTTAAATCAATCTATTTGAATAGCCGCGTCCGCGGTCATGGACATGCTCGGGGATTTCACACGAGGGTTAGATTTTCATAAAATATTTGGGATGGGAGTGTGAGGACCCCGGTTTATTCGGCTTGTACTGTTTAACCATCCACTTGGTCCTAACAGTACAAATCAAATGAACCAAGCCTCGAGATATGTATACTTCCCAGAAATGCAGTATACACACCGCTACAAAATCATGCATCAATCCCATTCATACACATAGAGCCGAAGCAAAAGCAACAAGCCCGAAAGACATAGATAATATAAAGAGAGTTATTACAAAAGAGAGGCCGACTGCCAACATTCATAAAGATGAGCAGATACAGTGAAGCAAATGGCCATAAGATGGCGATGAACAAAAGCCAATCGGTGTGCCTTTACCCACAAGGCAACCAACCGGACCGCCAAGCTAATCGTCCCAAACAAATACATAACACACTCACAAAGTGAGGCCCTTGGGGCTCACCTTCTTCCTCTGCAACAATTAATATTAAGCAAAGCGGATGAGTACAAAACTTGTTTTTGTACTCGCAAGACCGACGTGTGAGATAACGAACTATAATTAACTACATGCAAGCTTTATTTAAGTGGATGAGGCTCGGACTTATTTTCACATAAAGCAAGTTTTCATTTGCAATAGGGTAATAGATTCAAAGCAAGTTTGCAATTAACTTTTATGGTTCAAATAAAGAGAGACAATAATAACAATAGATAGATGACAACACCAACCTAGAAGTGACTAACCCATAGTCACCACAACAATAGCATGAAGTACCCTTCATACCACCCATGTCAAGTTTAAGTTTTTCAAAAGTTGTAGTCTAGTTCTTGCACCTTACCAAGCATGTCCATAACCTAGGGCGAGGCTATTCGAATAGTTTTAACCTGCAGGGGTGTACCAATGTACCCACACGATAGACCGCCTTTCCACCACCCACGGTTAGCACACTTCCTTTGGTATGCGAGCATGGCTAAGTCTAACAAGACGCTTTCCAATGGGCGATGCTAATTAAGAGCCGCAACCCACGGAGAAGGACACATTAGGCGGCCTAACCGTGCGCTAATGCTCCCCTCCAAACACCACACACAAGAACACACCCACCGACGGCTCATAATTAGCACCTCCCAAAGTACTTAGTCAAGAGAGGTTCCATATCCCCTCGTGTGTTAGCACGCAATAAGCGCTTGGCTTAGTGACACAAGTAACTCGGTCCTTGGGGACTTAGGCACCATTCCACACACCCAATGATCACATCAACATACCATTGTGCCCAAGTCAAGATATAGTTTTGTTGTCGGTTTTGATTTGTAAATCAATAAAACACAAGGGTTGGACATAATGGAGTAGTATAAGTAGTTGTGTGATCGGATCACCGACTAAGTCGATGATCGCCCAATACTACCGATAACTAGGCATGGCTAAGCAATATTCATTCAGTAATCTACTAAGTGATAAGAGTTCATCCATCGAACTCTAACCACGACAAATAACCTAGGCTCGGGTAGTAGAGGATAACCATTTACCTCTGATTATGCAACTAGAGGTCTAACTAATCAATTTAACAACAAAGTAGCAATGCATACATAGAAGTTAAACAAAATATTAGACTTTAAAAGTAATGGGATCAATGGGAAATGATCAAACTGCTTTTCGCTTGTTGTTGCTCAACTTGTTGCGGAGGGTCGTTCTCGGGTTACCGCAAATATCGAATCCTAAGCGAAAGAGCGAAAACAACCAATAAGGCGAGCAACACTTAAACAAAGAGCAAGCAAAAATTATCCAAATGCGACGAAATTTATACACAAGGTAGAATACGGTTATACCTAGACATAGGAACTGGAAAAACCTAATTTGGATTTATGGTGCAAAAGATATTCTCTAAAAACCTATTTTCGGCCATAATTAGCACTGTAGCAAAAATATTTTCTAGAAAGATTTCGGAGCTGCAATTTTTATGGTGGCTACCTACTGGTGTAGTGATAACCCATATAAAATTTCAGCTCATTTGGAGTTATATTGAAAGAGTTATGATTTGTCTAAATTGTTTAGGGTATTAAACTAAAATATGATCCTTATGATTTCTAAAAACAGTAAAGTTTGTGAAACCAATTTTCCTAGCAAATACACTATCAGGGGAAGCTAGCACAATTGGATTCACACAAAAATGATCTATAGATTAAAAGTTATGCATTTTACAAGTTTGCTAAGGTTCTGAAAAACAGTATTATGTTCACTTGTTTACTATTTTTGAAAATGGTATTCCAGGTTTGATCATGGTCTACAATTATTTTTACATTTAAGTTCAAGTTATAAGGAAGCTAACGAAATTGGAATCATCTAATTTGGAGCTAAGATGACCAAGATATGAAAAAGACAAGACCCTAATGTGATACTGATTTCTGGACTTAGCACTTTCGGGATTTTCTAACACCGAGACGTGGGCGGTGAGAGCCGTCGATCTCCGATCGGGCGTCCCGATTGAACCACGCTAACGCTGCGTTTGGCAGCGTGAGGCGGAACGAGGCGTGGACCGTCGATCTCAAGATGGGCGGCTCACAAGCAACGTGACACGATGCACAAGACAAATCTAACGAAAATCCCGCCGCGAGATCTAGGGATGGCGGCGCACGGCCACGTTGCGCGCGCGCTGGCGCGTCGACAACGAGCCCGATGGCTTCACCGCAAAACGCCGCGACCAAAAGCACGGCGGCGCGAGTGAATGCGAGAAATGGTGCGCAATAGCGTTGCGCGCCCTGCGTACCACCCACACCGACGGTGGTGGACGAGGCGGCGGCGCGCGGCGCGGCGGCGCGGTAAAGATGGCAACGGCGACAAGCGACAAGGAGCTCGCGGCCGGTTCATTCAAGCGGTGCCCGAGCATCTAGGGGCTACCGAGGAGCTACCGACCGACGCGGAGGTGCAGAGGTGGTCGGGCGGCTCCGCGGCGAAGTTCTGCGACGGACCGAGGAAGACGGCGTGGAGCGGACGGCCCGAGCAAAACCAACCACACCGCGTCATCAAGATGGATTCCAAACGACTCCGGGATGCTACGAGCAAGGAATCGAAGGAGGAGGACTCACCGTGGCTGGAGACGAAGAAAGGTGCTCGCGGCGATTTGGGAATCAAAATCTCGGCGCTCCGTTGAAGCAACCTGAAATGGAGTGGGGTTAAGCACCACCGAGGTAAAAGGAAGGAGCGGGAGGAAGAATCGAGGCGAGGAGCCACCGGAGCACCGTCGCGGCGGGAGCTCAAGCTCGGCAATGGCGGAAATGGGCGCTGGGGTGCTATGGGCTCGCTCAAGCTCGGAGGGTGCGAGAGAGCTGCGGGAGAGGAAAGGAAGCCAACGAAGGTGACCAGGGGCTTAAGTAGGCTTGAGGAGCACGAGCACCGTTGCTCGCCTCGGGTTCCATTCGCTGCTGCGGTCGCGTGGCGACGGGGCGAGTGAGACGGCGACTAAGCGGGCGGTGCAGGGCGCGCATGAATGCACCGCGAGACCCGTTGCGGGTGACCCGATCTTTGCGCTCCAACCACCCCTGCCATGGCGCTGCCGACGCGAGCTCGGCGCTGCGTCAGCATAGCGAGAGGAAGGCGACGACAACCCGGCCGTCGATTCGCATCCAACGGCTATCACGCGATCGCGTTGAAACGGCATCGGCGAATGTCGACCGCCCGATTGAAATCCAACGGCTGCGAATCCAAGGCAACGCGGAGTTGTCCGAATGCATACACGGCGCGAGCCGTCCGATTGAGATCAACGGTCCAGCGTCGCCGCCGCTTGACCGCGCCGGGTGCTGTTAGTTGACTCGACCGAGCGAGTTGGCTCGAGCCCGAGTCTGACTCGCACCCGAGGAACAGTGCAAACCAGTTAGGTTTTGATTTTTGAAATGAAACTTTGGGGATTTAATTGAGGCATCAAATCAACACCAAAATTTATGAAATTTTAACTGGAGCTTCTAGACTTAATGATTAACCTTCCATAAAATTTCCAGAGGGTTTTGTGCACTGGAATTTTCTCAAGAAATTCGAGCGTTAAAGCAGAGGTTTGACCAAGGTTTGACTTGCCTCTAAAATATTTCAAATAATTTCCAAAAATTATGAAATAATTCAGAGGTCTTACAAGGCAACCTTAGAACCAGGAAAATTATTTCCAAGGGTTTGACACCAGATTTGACCAAGGAGGTTGTTGACTTGATAACAAATGAGGGTTTAGATTTTGAATTCCCCAAAATTCCTTTACAAGAATTTCAGAAAAGTTCAAGAGTGAAAGGATGACAGAAAAAGTTTTAATTTACCCTCATTTTATTACATTTGAAACACAAGCCAAATTTGGGGATGTTACAAACCTCCCCCTTACAAAAATCTCGTCAGAGATTTGGCTCACTCGGAAAAGAAAGAGGGGGTAGTGCATGCGAGACGATCTTCTCGCTCCCAAGTAGCTTCATCCTCGGAATGGTTTGACCATTGAACTTTGAGAACTTGATGGTCTTGTTCCTCGTTCTTCGCTCACCTCTTGAGGATGCGAGCAGGTGCTCGCGATAGGTCAAATCTTCTGAACATCAAGAGTTTCCAACGGAGTTTCCTCGGTTGGAACACGGAGGCACTTCTTTAGTTGGGACACATGGAACACATCATGTACCCCGCAAGTGCAGCGAGCAACTCCAACTTGTAGGCAACGGCTCCTTCTTCTCGATAACACGGTATGGACCGACATATCGAGGAGCCAACTGCCCTTGACACCAAAACGCTGGTGACCTTTGGAGGAGAAACCTTGAGATAAGCGAAGTCATTGGGCTCAAAGCTCAACTCACGACGACGGCGATCCGCATAGCTCTTTTGCCCGGATTGAGCGTGCGTGGCGATCACGAATGAGTGAACTTGACCTCGGCCTCATTAATCGAGTCGGGCAAAGAAAGGTCTTTCACCGTCTCGGACCAGTTCAACGGGTCCTACACTTTCTCCCGTATAAGGCCTCAAATGGTGCCATGCAGAGACCGCTTGAAGCTGTTGTTGTAAGAAAACTCGGCGAATGGCGTGCACTTCTCGAAAGCTTCCCATAGGAAAGAACACACGCCGCAAAGATGTCCTCTAAAACTTGGTTGACCCTCTCGGTCGACCATCTGTTTGGGGTGAAAAGTCGAAAGAAAGAAAGCGAGTTCCATAGCCTCTTGCGAAGCTATGCCAAAATCGAGACGTGAACAATGAACCACGATCGACACGATCGTCTTTGGTACACCATGCAAACTCACGATGCGGGCTATGTAGAGATCCGCCGAAGACCTACTCGAAGGTCGGTCTTGTGACAGAAGAAAATGAGCCACCTTAGTCAATCGATCGATGGCGACCGGATGGCATCATTCTTCTTTGGAGACCGGTAGACCAGTGATAAAGTCCATCCCGACCAATCCCACTTCCACTCGGAATTGGTAAGGGTGAAGCAATCCACCGACGGCGATGCTCGGCCTTGACACGACGACACACGTCGCGCTCGACAACGAACCTTGCGATCTCCCTCTTCATTGGGTCCACCAAAATCTCTCGCCGGAGATCATGATACATCTTCGTGGCCCCGGGTGAATGGACAAGGAGAATCATGGGCTTCGGAGGATCAAATCCCGCAACTCCATGTCCTTTGGAACCACCAGCGCGTTGCGAACCTCACGACACCAAGCTCATCTACGGAGAAGCACTTGGCTATTCCATTCTTGACATTTTCCTTGATGCGGTTTACTCCAACATCCGATCGCGAGCGCACTGATCCGATCCACCAAGGTTGGTTGTACAACCAAGGCGGCGAGAACCATGCTCAACCAAACCCAAGTTGAGACGCTGAAACTCCTCCGAAGGGTGGTGAGGCTCTTGAAGCAACAAGGCATTGCAATGCGCTGCGACTAAGCGCATCCGCAGCGACATTGGCCTTGCCGGATGGTAGTGAATACCCATGTCATAGTCTTTGATCAACTCCAACCATCTCCTTTGCACGAGGTTCAGATCTGGTTGGGTGAACAAATACTTTAAGCTTTGTGATCCGAATACACTTCGCAACGATTCCGATTAGGTAATGTCGCCAAATCTTAAGTGCATGAATCACGGCCAACTCCAAGTCATGGGTAGGGTAGTTGAGTTCATGAGGTCTCAATTGCCTTGATGCATAGGCCACTACCTTGCCTTCTTGCATAAGGACACAACCGAGGCCTCGGCGAGAAGCGTCACAAAAGATATCAAGCTTCTACGGACATCGGGGAGAACAAGAACGGAGCGGTGGTCAATCGCTTCTAAGTGCTTGGAAACTTTCCTCGCAAGCGGACCACGAGAACTTCTTGTCCTTCTTGAGCAACTCCGTCATAGGCTTCGCTATCTTGGAGAAGTTCTCGATAAAGCGACGATAATATCCCGCTAAACCAAGAAAACTCGAACTTCGGTGACCAAGTGGGTCGACTCGAGAAAGCACGTCGCGATCTTGCTAGGATCCACGACTCGCCTCCTGCCGAAAGAATATGGCCTAAGAAGGCTACTTCCTTCAACCAGAACGCGCACTTGCTGAACTTTGCATACAGTTTGTGCTCGCGAAGCTTGCCCAACACAAGCTTCAAATGCTCGGTGTGTTCCTCATCACTCTTGGAGTAGATAAGGATATCATCGATGAAGACCACAACGAACCTATCCAAATACTCCATGAACACCGAATTCATGAGGTTCATGAACAAGGCCGGGCATTGGTTAAGCGAATGACATGACGGTATACTCGCACAAACCATAACGAGTAGAAAAAGCGTCTTTGGAATATCCTCCGGCGAATCCGAACTGATGATATCCCACTCTCAAATCAATCTTGAGAAGACTCGAGCTCCACTCAATTGATCGAAAAGGTCATCGATACGGGGCAAAGGGTACTTGTTCTTTACCGCTACTTCATTAAGTGGACGGTAATCAACGCACATGCGCAGCGTCTTGTCCTTTTCGACAAAGATTGCCGAGCATCCCCAAGGAGATGAGCTAGGCGGATGAAACCCTTCTCTTGAAGCTCACCCACCGCTTCTTCAACTCCACCAACTCAATTGGGTCCATTCGGTAAGGCCTCTTCGAGATCGGGCGATGCAGGAACCAACTCAATGACAAACTCGAGGTCTCGAATCGTGGCATCCCCGGAAGGTCGTCGGGAAGACATCAACAAAGTCACATACCACGGACTTCACTAATATCTAGAGCGGGCTTCGCCGAGCGCGAAGAGATGCGGACCCGCGCAGCCGGCTAAAAGCGAACTCGCCGCCGGAAGGACTAGTGAGGTAGATGAGCCTCCTAGCGCAATCAATTTGTCCCATGTCTTTGAGACAACCAATCCATGCCTAGGATTACATCTAAGCTCGCCCGATCGAAGGAGGATAAGGTTTGCCAAGAATCCTACCCTTCTATCTCAACAGGACATCCCTACACCTGCACTCGACTCTCAACTCCGAACCGGGAGAGCGAATGAGCAGCGGGACCAACAATGGAGTAAAAGGAGACCCCCACAGAAGAAAAGACTCGAAACAAACGAATGAGATGCGCTGAATCAAATAATCATAGCAGGAAAGAGTTAACCAAAGGGTACCCAACACGGCGTCGGGTGCCTCCGTGCCTCCTCCGCGGAGATGAGGTTGACGCGCCACTACCCACGCCTTGGGTAGCGGGGACAACCTTCGATCTCGGGAGAACCACCTCCCGCCGCGTCCTCCATTAGGGCGAGGGCCGCTCGATCTGTTAGGGCAACTATTGGCATAATGCCCCTTCGGTTGCACGTAAAGCAGTGACCCCGCACCCGGATTGCGGGGCCACCTGTGGTTCGCAGCGCACGTGGCGGGCACGGCCTGCGGAGGCGAGGAGCCGTTTGCGGCCTCGGTGGTAGTGAAGCCACGAACGGGCCCTCGGGTAGGCCCGACACGGGGCGAGAGAGGCCGGCTGTGCGGACATTGGGCCTCCCACTTGCGCTATGGGACTCGCCAAATGCATTGGCCTTGTGCTCGGCAACAATGGCCTTGTCTACCAAGGCACGAAGTCGCAAAGTCCACAATGGAGAGCCTGTCTTGCGCTCCTCGCACAAACCCTCCATGAACTTCTCTGCTGGCCTCATCGTGGCCACCTCGGATGGAGCATAACGAGCCAAGTGGTTGAACTCGTGCATGTACTCCATCACCGACTTACGCCCTTGCTTGAGCGCGAAACTCCTTCTTCTTGACTTCATCAAGCGGCAGGATATGAGCTCGACGAACGCCGCCGGAACTCATCCCAAGAGACGCGGTGGCCGCGGGCTGCATGGCCAAAAGTTCTCCCACCAGAGAGTGCTGCCCCAGAAGCCGATGGGAGGCAAAGAGTGCTCTGTCCCGGTCCAGCATCGAGCAACGCCGAGCTTACGCTCAACTTTGGCAGCCGGTCATCTGCGTCCAATGGGTCCTCGACTGAGAACGTGGGGTGAGTGCGAAGAAACTCGCAAGGCCCCCACGGATCGATGTCCACCCCTGCCGGATCCCGAGGCACCGAAAGGGCGGAGGTGTTGCGCGCAATAACATCCACAGACCCTCCGTCCTCTCGAACGGTTGCGCTCGATCCAAGAAGGACCTCACCATGGTTGGAGGAGGCGGAGCTCCTCATCCAAACCAGTCACGACCACGGCCGCTACGAGTACCTCCAGCCATCCTGCTTCAAGAATTTTAGGTTAGAAACCAAAACACTTATACTAGAAGTTGATGAAAGCGAAAAGCTAACGATTAGGGGAATGAGATATCACCCTAACTGAAAGCCAAGAACAGCAAGTAAGCAAACTTTAAATGTTTCCAAAAAAGCTCCAAAACCGCAAGGAACTTCAACCAAGCTCAACTTCCCAATGCCATCAACCCGTATTGAATGAACGAGCAATGGTGTGAGAAGATAAAAATTTTCAGCACACTACCTTAAATCTAACATTACTCAAAAGCAAGGTTAAGGCGATAAAAATAACGTTAGATACTTAGCTAACTAGTATCACTTCTTACCCCTTTTATTCCCACAATATTTTTAGTTGATTATCCTCTCATTTTCTACCCTATTTAGAACCTTTGAGCTTGCTGTCCGGAAATTGAACGATCGCTGTCCAGATTTTGCATCCAAGCTTCTAAGCCGAACTCTTCAACTTCCGAAGCTTCAAAATCTTGTAGAGGGCGGCTAACATTTCAATTTGCCAAACTCATCGGTTCCAAAACCCAATTAATCGATAATGACTATCTTTTGAGAGAAGGAAAGGGGAAAACACTTTTTAAAACTCAAATTAGAGCAAGACGAGAGAAGAAAGCTAAGATAGGTAAGGAATAAAATCCGAGAACTTACTTAAGCTTTCACAAGTCATTTGACCCTTTGAAAATAAGGTTTGCAAAATATCCTAAGGACGACCAAGCTTGGGTTACTACGGTCGGAATGGCTCTGATACCAACTTTGTGAGGACCCCGGTTTATTCGGCTTGTACTGTTTAACCATCCACTTGGTCCTAACAGTACAAATCAAATGAACCAAGCCTCGAGATATGTATACTTCCCAGAAATGCAGTATACACACCCCGCTACAAAATCATGCATCAATCCCATTCATACACATAGAGCCGAAGCAAAAGCAACAACTCAAAGACATAGATAATATAAAGAGAGTTATTACAAAGAGAGGCCGACCGCCAACATTCATAAAGATGAGCAGATACACAAATGAAGCAAATGGCCATAAGATGGCGATGAACAAAAGCCAATCGGTGTGCCTTTACCCACAAGGCAACCAACCGGACCGCCAAGCTAATCGTCCCAAACAACACAAAACACACTCACAAAAGTGAGGCCCTTGGGCTCACCTTCTTCCTCTGCAACAATTAATATTAAGCAAAGCGTATGAGTACAAAACTTGTTTTTGTACTGCAAGACCGACGTGTGAGATAACAAACTATAATTAACTACATGCAAGCTTTATTTAAGTGGATGAGGCTCGACTTATTTTCAGATAAAGCAAGTTTTCATTTGCAATAGGGTAATAGATTCAAAGCAAGTTTGCAATTAACTTTATGGTTCAAATAAAAGAGAGACAATAATAACAATAGATAGATGACAACACCAACCTAGAAGTGACTAACCCATAGTCACCACAACAATAGCATGAAGTACCCTTCATACCACCCATGTCAAGTTTAAGTTTTTCAAAAGTTGTAGTCTAGTTCTTGCACGACCTTACCAAGCATGTCCATAACCTAGGGCGAGGCTATTCGAATAGTTTTAACCTGCAGGTGTACCAATGTACCCACACGATAGACCGCCTTTCCACCACCACGGTTAGCACACTTCCTTTGGTATGCGAGCATGGCTAAGTCTAACAAGACGCTTTCCAATGGACGATGCTAATTAAGAGTCGCAACCCACGGGAGAAGGACACATTAGATGCCCTAACCGGTGCGCTAATGCTCCTCCAAACACCACACACAAGAACACACCCACCGACCAGCTCATAATTAGCACCTCCCAAAGTACTTAGTCAAGAGAGGTTCCATATCCCCTCGTGTGGTTAGCACGCAATAAGCGCTGGCTTAGTGACACAAGTAACTCGGTCCTTGGGGACTTAGGCACCATTCCACACACCCAACAGATCACATCAACATACCATTGTGCCCAAGTCAAGATATAGTTTTGTTGTCGGTTTTGATTTGTAAATCAATAAAACACAAGGGTTGGACATAATGGAGTAGTATAAGTAGTTGTGTGATCCGATCACCGACTAAGTCGATGATCGCCCAATACTACCGATAACTAGGCATGGCTAAGCAATATTCATTCAGTAATCTACTAAGTGATAAGAGTTCATCCATCGAACTCTAACCACAAAGAAATAACCTAGGCTCGGTAGTAGAGGATAACCATTTACCTACAGATTATGCAACTAGAGGTCTAACTAATCAATTTAACAACAAAGTAGCAATGCATACATAGAAGTTAAACAAAATATTAGACTTTAAAAGTAATGGGATCAATGGAAATGATCAAACTGCTTGCTCGCTTGTTGTTGCTCAACTTGTTATGGAGGGTCGTTCTCGGGTTACCGCAAATATCGAATCCTAAGCGAAAGAGCGAAAACAACCAATAAGACGAGCAACACTTAAACAAAAGAGCAAGCAAAAATTATCCAAATGCGACGAAATTTATACACAAGGTAGAATACGGTTATACCTAGACATAGGAACTGGAAAAACCTAATTTGGATTTATGGTGCAAAAGATATTCTCTAAAAACCTATTTTCGGCCATAATTAGCACTGTAGCAAAAATATTTTCTAGAAAGATTTCGAGCTGCAATTTTTATGGTGGCTACCTACTGGTGTAGTGATAACCCATATAAAATTTCAGCTCATTTGGAGTTATATTGAAAGAGTTATGATTTGTCTAAATTGTTTAGGTATTAAACTAAAATATGATCCTTATGATTTCTAAAAACAGTAAAGTTTGTGAAACCAATTTTCCTAGCAAATACACTATCAGGGAAGCTAGCACAATTGGATTCACACAAAATGATCTATAGATTAAAAGTTATGCATTTTACAAGTTTGCTAAGGTTCTGAAAAACAGTATTATGTTCACTTGTTTACTATTTTTGAAAATGGTATTCCAGGTTTGATCATGGTCTACAATTATTTTTACATTTAAGTTCAAGTTATAAGGAAGCTAACGAAATTGGAATCATCTAATTTGGAGCTAAGATGACCAAGATATGAAAAGACAAGACCCTAATGTGATACTGATTTCGGACTTAGCACTTTCGGGATTTTCCTAACACCCGAGACGTGGGCGGCCGAGAGCCGTCGATCTCCGATCGGACGCCCTCGATTGAACCACGCTAACGCTTTGAAAACGCGCGTGGCGGAACAGAGGCGTGGACCGTCGATCTCAAGATGGACGGCTCACAAGCAACGTGACACAGCGGTGCGCGCACAAATCTAACGAAAATCCCGGCCGCAGATCTAGGGATGGGCGGCGCCACGCGAGCCACGTTGCGCGCAGCGCTGGCGCGCCCGACAACGAGCCCGATGGCTTCACCGCAAAACGCCGGCGACCAAAAGCACGGCGCGAGTGAATGCCGAAATGGTGCGCATGGCGTTGCGCACCCTCTGTACCACCCACACCGACGGTGGTGGACCCGAGCGAGCGGCGCGCGGCGGCGGCGCGCGGCGCGGAAAAGATGGCAACGACGACAAGCGACAAGGAGCTCCGCAGCAGCTTCATTCAGCGGTGCCCGAGCATCTAGGGGCTACCAGGAGCTACCGACCGACGCGGAGGTGCAGAGGTGGTCGAGCGACTCCGCGACGGTTCTCGCGACGGACCCGAGGAAGACGACGTGGAGCGGACGGCCTGAGCAAAACCAACCACACCGCGTCATCAAGATGGATTCCAAACGACTCCAGGATGCTACCAGAGCAAGGAATCGAAAGGAGGAGGACTCACCGCTGGAGACGAAGAAAGGTGCTCGCGGCCGATTTGGGGGGAATCCAAAATCTCGGCGCTCCCGTTGAAGCAACCTGAAATGGAGTGGGGGTTAAGCACCACCGAGGTAAAAGGAAGGAGCAGGAGGAAGAATCGAGGCGAGGGAGCCACTGGAGCACCGTCGGCGACAGGAGCTCCAAGCTCGGCAATGGCGGAAATGGGCGCTGGGGTGCTATGGGCTCGCTCAAGCTCAGAGGGTGCGAGAGAGCTGCGGGAGAGGAAAGGAAGCCAACGAAGGTGACCGGGGGCTTAAGTAGGCCTGAGAAGCAAGAAAACGCCGTTGCTCCGCCTCGGGTTCCCGCTGCCGCTGCGGTCGCCGTGAGCGACGGGAGCAGGTGAGACGACGACTAAACGGGGCGGTGCACTGGCGCGCATTGAATGCACTGCAGAGACCCGTTGCGAGGTGACCCAGTGCTGCGCTCCAACCACCCCCTGCCATGGCGCTGCTGACGCGAGCTCTGGCGCTGCGTCGCGCAAGCGAGAGGAAGGCGACGACAGCCAGCCGTCCGATTCGCATCCAACGGCTATCACGCGATCGCGTTGAAACGGCATCGGCGAATGTCGACCGCCCGATTGAAATCCAACGGCTGCGAATCCAAGGGCAACCGGAGTTGTCCGAATGCATACACGAGCGCGAGCCGTCCGATTGAGATCCAACGGTCCAACGCCGCGCGCGCCGCTTGACCGCGCCGGGTGCTGTTAGTTGACTCGACCGAGCCAGTTGGCTCGAGCCCGAGTCTGACTCGCACCCGAGGAACAGTGCAAACCAGTTAGGTTTTGATTTTTGAAATGAAACTTTGGGGATTTAATTGAGGCATCAAATCAACACCAAAATTTATGAAATTTTAACTGGAGCTTCTAGACTTAATGATTAACCTTCCATAAAATTTCCAGAGGTTTTGTGCAATGGAATTTTCTCAAGAAATTCCGAACGTTAAAACAGAGGTTTGACCAAGTTTGACTTGCCTCTAAAATATTTCAAATAATTTCCAAAAATTATGAAATAATTCAGAGGTCTTACAAGGCAACCTTAGAACCCAGGAAAATTATTTCCAAGGGTTTGACACCAGATTTGACCAAGGAGGTTGTTGACTTGATAACAAATGAGGGTTTAGATTTTGAATTCCCCAAAATTCCTTTACAAGAATTTCAGAAAAGTTCAAGAGTGAAAGGATGACAGAAAAAGTTTTAATTTACCCTCATTTTATTACATTTGAAACACAAGCCAAATTTGGGGATGTTACAGGGAGCTGTGTGGCCCAAGTCATATGACTATGTGAATTAATCTGATTAGCTTTGTGTCTTTGTGAAAATAACTGTTAAATTATTTATTGTCTATTTGTTTTGAGTTACATTTCAATCTATTATTGTATTCAATTGCAAATGTTGCATTTCTGCAAAATAACCATAGAAGCCATTCCTTTGGAATAAGCCATCATCTATAAATTGCATTCTGTGATATGACTTGCGAGTACGGTTGTGTACTCACGCTCGTTGTAAAACTTGCGCCCAAACCTACAGAGGAGGAGGAGTCTTCGTCTGCTTTCGAGGAGGAATTTGTCGAAGGTCGCTGATCGCTAAGGTTTGGATCCCAGTTAGTTGCCTGTGGTGATTGATGGGATTTCCGCTGGAGCTATTTCTGTTCCGCTGCTTTTATTCTCTGTTAGCCCTGCGTGGCTCATTAAGTTGTAAACTCGACCATAAGGTCAAAACCCTTATTTGTTATTCAAATTAATTGTTTACTTTATTAATCCCTTGTGTGGATCGATATTCATCTATGTTGTAACTGTGCGCACTAGCGTGATCCTGGACTAGTGCATTATACATAGAGGATTCAGAATCGTAATTCTGGGTCCCGACATGCTGATAGTGCCTCCTATTGAGAACGAGATAGCATCAACTGCTCTCCATCCTTCGGGTCACCGAAACAGCCGCGTACTCTTTCATCATACGCCTTATACCGGCCAACCAAGTCTTCAACAGAGAGAGTTTTTAAATCAACACATTGCTTAATTGAAATTACTAGTTTCATGTACCTTGATGGAGCTACTCGGAGAACTGTCCTAGGTTAACTGTCTCAATTGCTCTCTATGCCAATTTTGCCGAATCTTTTCCAGCGAGAGTCGACCTGAGGGTTTTTGGAATTGCCTGATAAATCGCTGTTAGAGCCATACGATCTTTTTGGTACTCAGCGCTGCCTTTCGTGAATGCATCGTCACCTGGTTCAACAGCATCACAGACCTCCTGTGTTTGCAGTAGAACTCGCATTTTCATAGCCTAGATTTTATAATTGCCCTTCGTAAGCTGTGGATATGCCATCGGTACTAGGTTATCTTTCTTCACCTCCGATGCTTCTTCAATACCTGACGAAGACAACTCTCTAGCCATGAATTTTTAGTACTAGCTCTGATACCAATTGTTAAAAAATTTCGTTTGATCTCTGCAACTATTACTGCTTCGGTTCTTTCCAGAGGAATGCTCGGAATTACTTTGCTCGGTTCTCTGTTGGAATTCATGTGATGCTAGCAAAGCTCTAGCCCAGCCTTTTCCCGTGAGACTCGATGGAGCAAGTGATGGTTGATGTGACCCCGTTGAAAACAACGTCTAGAGAAACAATTCCTTGTTTGTTTTGTACAGAGATGCACTCGGTTCGGCTATGGCCGTGGCTCCCGCTGTCCCTATTCTCCCGACGTGGCCTGCCTGGAGTAGCGACGCCTCTGCGCCCTCTTGTGTGGTACTGCAGCGCTACGCCTCTGCTGTCTGCTGGAGAAACAAAACGCCGAACAAAACGAACACGATCTTTTGTTTTGGGAACATGCTGCTTCTCTTTTTGTTTTTCTATTATTTCTTCTCAACTCAATCGTTACATAGCACTAGGCCCTGCTTTATACTTCACGCATGTAAATCAGAGTCGGACTCTATTTACGAAAACATAAACGGAAGACTTTGTATCTAACTCAGATTCCTACCAAAACTAGCAAATCTAAAACAAAAACTATCAAGAAAATACCAAAACGAGATTAACGAAGGAAGGAGAACACCAACCGAATTACTTGGAAGGTGATTTGCTCAAGATTTAGCAACCATGAAAGATTGAGTGACACATACACGTGTCTTCTAGGAGCTAGTTGACCCGTATCAGTCTTCTGCGCAAACCGACAAGCCTGGCCCATGCAAACAAATTAGTTTCGCGTGTGATGGCTACAAACGGGCAAAGGGGTAGCCAACCCTGTGGCGTCATGGCGGCTGATAAATCTTTCTGCAAACCTTCATTAATGTCAAGGCCTCGATAGAATGTGTAGGTGATCTCTGCGACAATGATTTGGAGATATTCGCTCACCCTCCTTCCCGGTGCATGTCGAGGAGAAGGGACGACTTGGATCGACAGCTCAATCCCTCAGCACAGTTGATTAGAGAGGAAGATAGAAAAATAGAATGAATCGTTGTCTTGTCTAGACGTCCTCAGATCTTATTTATGGTCGAGACAATTACTCTCTAGTAACTGTCATAATTAACCACTGGTAACTGCTAATTTAAAGTCAATTAATGGTCATTAAGCAGTGTTAATTGATCCTGATTATACCCTATGTGAGACCCCGGTTTATTTAGCTTGTAATACTTAGCCTTCCATTGGCTCTAGCATCACAAGCAAAATACACCGTGCCTCGATGGACACGTGCTTCCCAGAATTGCAGCACACATACATCTTTACAAAAGCATGCATCAATTCCATACATCACATAATAACAAGTCTAGCAAAAGACATACAATATATAGAGTTATTACAAAAGAGCCGACCGGCCAAATGACATCAAAGTAACAATAACAACACAAGCAAAAGTACTATAAGATGACTATAAACAAAAGACGACCGGTTAGCCATAACCCACAAGGCAACCGACCGGGCCGCCAAGCTATTCGCACGATCCGCAGCAAAACTCAAAGAAGTAGACCCCTTGGGGATCTACTTCCTCCTCTACACATAACAAGCAATGCAGGTGAGTACAAAAATGTCCTCGCAAGACTTACGAACAACAAGCCTATACATAGCTACATGAAGGATGCAACAAAGGAAGATGGTTATATGGATAGTTTCAACCCTACAGGGGTGTACCAATGTACCCACACTTCAGACCGCCTTTAAGGCACAAGATTAGCACACTTCCAAAGGTACGCCGGCACGGCTAAGTTCTACGAGACGTTTCCAATATTGTGTATCAACGAGCCGCTCGTATGGATAGAAGTCCATATGCTTACATTGTAAAGCTGAAAGACAATTACCCACCTGGGGTAAAGCTTCCAGACAACTACAATGCTCCCACAGATAAAACCACTTCATTTTACCACAACACAACCCACACACACCCTCCTGTGACTCGTAGCCAACACATGCCAAAGTACTAAGTCAAGAGAGGTCACATACCCTCTAGTGTGGCTAGCACACAGGAATGCACCCAGTATAGGAGGGTTCGGTGATAGGTCTTTTTAGGACTTGTCTCTTGTCGGTTGCCTGAAGGGTTCGGATGGGCCTGTCGCTGGATCATTTTGGTTTAATTACTATGCTTTCCACTACACTCTGTTGATACTCAAGTTTTATTTGGTCGGTCGACCCTGGTGATGGAAACTATATAATCGTTTAAGTTATGTACCATAATTGTTTCCTTTCGTATGTATAAATGTATGGATGTGATTATTAATGTTGTAGATGTGTGTACTAGGCACTAATCATGGGACTAGTACGATACACACACGAGGGCTTCAGGTATTCATACCCCAGGGTCTGACATAAGTCGTTGAGATCCTCAACACTGGCAAAGTCCTTCTTCTCTGAATAATATTTTATTAAGCAATGGTGAGTACAAAAAATTATACTTCGTAAGTTACACTAATAACAGAGTTAATGCATGCATGGATATTATCAAAGGAAGGCTTATAGCGTTGTTTGTCCAAAAGTAACATTTGACATTTTAAATACAATAGCTAAGTTCAAATGCTCAAGTTTTATAGTATCTAAAAATCGAGTTTTAACTGAATTAATAAAGCTAGTGTAGGCACCAACCTAACACTAACTTAAACACGGGCACCAACGCTAGACTTCAACTCAAAAAATTTCTCATGGACACCCATCCATCTCATAAACTGTTTTATAAAATATTTTGAAAACAAAAACAAAGTCTAATCCATGAAAAGTTTGCCCAGCATGTCCATGACCGTGGATACAGCTATTCGAATAGATTTACACTTTGTAGAGGTTATACAACTTTACCCATAAGAAACAATCAACTTTTAATATCCGTCTTACACACTTTCGTGGTGTGCAACTAAGTGATTATCACAAGGCATTTACAATACGACATCCTAAAGTAGTTATACCCGCTAAGGTTTCAGTTCCTTTGGACTAAACCATCCACCGGAAGCCCTTCTTGCACCATGTGGGAATACATAAAAAGTAGGTCACTCTGGCACCCACACATCAACATGGCACAACTAACAATGGAACATTGCAGATTAATTAGCCTGGTCTGTCCAATACTAGACTTGTGGTAGTACGGAATGGCTTAACAATCCACAGCTCGCAGACCGATCCTTAATTGACTGGACGACTTACAAAACAATCCTTGGACCTCAACCATTCAATTATTTGAGCCCGTGCATAAACCTGCACCCACCAACTATCCATTTTTCCTAAGTCCAAACTAATTTTTGATTTTATTTTTTAAAGTCATTTATAAACTTCCATGGCACACGAATGTTATGGATACAATTTAAACCATATTTGATTTTTTGCTATAAATTCCCAAATCAAATATTTCAGATCTAAGCATGGATAAGCTTAAATTTTTCCAAAATATTCTAGTTCATACTATTGCATCACCTAGATTTTATCTAAGGTGACAAGGTATGGATATTTCAATGTCAATATTTGGCCATACAAATGTATTGGGATGAACTAAAATTTAAAAATAGGTATTTAAATTATATTGAATAGAAATAAGCATACAATAATTAAAAATAGAATTTAAATAATTTAAAATATTGGGATCAAACATGATCAAAGATGTGATTTGCCTTGCTCAATTAATTGTTGTTCTCAAACGGTGTTGAAATTTAGCTCTCCAAAGTCGTCAAATCTATACGCGAAAACAAGCCAAATTCATCTCAAATCCAAATAAATTCCAAAATTAAATTATTTAGGTTTTGGGAGATATATACTGGATTTAAATGAATTTAGAAATTGGAATCACTAGAATCAAAGCTCGAACGAAGGAGAGCTGGCTTTCAGAAGATTCAAATTCACATGAAATGATAGAAATAGATTTTCTGGAATTTATGGCATTATTTTTATGAATGAAAAATAATTTATTGTGTTAGCATGACATCAACGAGGATATATGATTTTTTGGCCGAATTATTTTCCTAAAGAAAAAGGAAAATAGTCACTAGCATGTGGGCCCTGGTCCAAAGACCGAGTCCACGAGATTTGCGATGGTCAACGGTGGGTCGGGTGTGTCGGTGATGGGGCACATGCCACATTAGTGTGACACGTGGGCAGCCAAGCAGACAACAGTGGTGAGGTGGCACACATGGCTTGGCCGTCGGCAGTGCGCACGGGAACCCAAGGTTCCAGCGAACGACGGTTCCAGCGGTGAGATACGGGAAAGAGAGAGAGGAAGGGATGGGGAGCACGATGCTCACCTCAGCTGTGGTTGGGCACGTAGGGATGGCCGACGGTGAGGAGAAAGGCGGTGGCATATTTGGTCGACGGCAGCGTAGTGGTTCTGCTAATCCTCCAGCGAAGGGGAGGCATGCACGGTGTAGAACGCGGCGTGATGAAGTCGAGGGTGGTGATGAAGGTGGCGCTAATGGACGCGGCGGTGCTTGCTATCGGTGGTGAAGAAATAGCGATTGCGGTGAGGACAGGAGAGGGGCTGAGCTTCGAGGTGAAGGATGAGGAACAGGAGGGGCACCTGGTGCTCCTTTTTATAGGGCAAGGGGAGGAGCAGGGGAGGAGATCAGGCGGTGAGGGGTTTGGTGGCTATGGTGCAATCGCGGCAAAAATGCGTGAGAATAGGGGGGATTCGGCCAGAATGGATGCGGTGGATTTAGGGGCATTCAATGCTCATGATGGCTCGAGAAAAGGGGAGAAAAAACAAGGGGTTGAGGAGCTTTTAATGGGCGTTAATGGTGGTCGTGTGCAGAGGAAGAAGAGATGAAGGAGGAAGAAGGGGGTGACACCGATAGGTGGGGCCCACATGGCGATGGGTGGTAGAGACAGAGAGTGAGGCACGGGAGGCTGCCCGGTGGGGTCGGGCTGTAAGAGAGAGAGAGGGAGAGGGAGGCGGTTGGGTCGTGTGGGGCAGCAAGAGAAGGAGAAATGGGGTAGGAGATGGGTTTCGGCCCGAAGAAAATTTTGGAATTTTTAATTGATTTTTGAATTTCAGAAATAGCAATAAATCAAAAGGGTTTGTAGAAAATAGCTAATAGAGTTAAAAAATTATGGAAAAATTCAAAGAAATTCCCTAAATTATTTTGAACATAATAAAATTATTTCCAAATTCAATAAATTAATTAAATTTTCTTTTTAACTTTAAAATTCAAGAAAAACCAAGAAAACTCTTTTAAAATTTTAGAAAATCCAATAAAATAATTACTTTATTAATTTTATTTTTATAACAGAACTTTGGGATATTCCATCTTTCTATTAAAGTTTTGTGAAGAAAGTATGGTTGCTGAAATTTCTGGGGAGGCTCACTCCTATTACATCGAACTCTTCTTTTCTTTTCTTTTTATTCAACAAATGCAAGTTCATCTTCATCTGATAGATTTGTCAATGGGAAAATGAAATCGTGGGTGGAGGAAGAGACCAATATCACTGAATTCTAACATCAGAGTCCAAGATCTAGCCCACCGAATAAGCTTTTTATAGAGGCCAAGATCACTAAATTTCGACATCGAAGTCAAAAATTATGACCATGTTTCTGAGTGTCGCCTATGCTAAAATTTGGGGCATGTTCGACTATCCTTTTGCCTTCCGTATGACCACACTTGTCCTGTGCTGTGACCACCAAGTAAACTACGATGCAACCGCTGTCCAGTCTAACTGAGCCATTTTAGCTGTTTGGACATGATCCGGTATGACCGGGTTATGTGTGGCAGTCATTATTTTCCAAAGAGCTTGTTTTTGAGCTCCTTTCTTCTTAGTAGGCCGGTATAACCACACTTTGTATGGCAGTATGACCGCACCCTTCTCTAAGGCTAGTTTTAAGCATTTGATACTAAAGTTTATAGTCATCGGCACTGTAGTTCAATATGATCGCCATGTAAATTGTGTTATGACCGCACTTACTAAAAATGTCTATTTTGTGTCCAATAGCTAGTTTTTGGAGGTGTGGGTATTTATACTCCCTTGTGGCCAGTTGGGACACCCTCTTGGCACCCCATTTTATTCTCTTGAGCTAGTGCAAGCCTTTTCTCTCCATTTTATTTGTGCATGTGTTGCATTTTGTGAGCTTGGAGGGAGAGCTTTAGCTGCATGTGTTGCATTTAGAGATGGATTGTGTATCCACTTGTGCATGTGTTGCACTTGGTGATGGTCAAGAAAGTGGCTCAGCTTATTACTGATGGTGTTTGCTGACACCTTAACGTCGTTGAGGCATCGTGGTCTAGTGATGTTCTTAAAAAGCTTGTGACAAGGTCCAGCGTGTTGTGAAGGTTAGGGTTCACCTACCCAGAGGGGGAAAGAGCTACCATTAGTGGATTGAGGTGTTTGACTTAATTCGTGGAGCGGGTCTAATTTGTTTGGGTTTACCTCAATGTGGATTAGGAGAAACCGACAAGTCTCCAAACACCATGGTAAAAAGAGACCATATACTATCTTTTGCTTTATATTGTGCTATTTACATTCCTAGACTTGAATTGATTGCTTGTCACCCGAGGGATTGCAAACTTTGTCTTAGACATAGGTGTTGGTGCACCTAGTTGAGATTAGATGTTTTAGGCTTTAATTGGGCAAAACCGATTTGATTTATGCTTCCGCATATAAAATTCAGTTTTGGCCATAGAGAATTTTAAAACTGCCTATTCACCTCCACCCCCTCTAGTCGGCTTCCTTGACCTTACAGATAGTAACTACTAGCACGTGCACCACCTCTAGGATTCATGGGATGCCTCCTAAGACATCATCAACTTCCACCCCTTCACGACTATATAAGGGCTGGTTGTGCACTGCATAAGATAGAACACATTTTAATAACATTCAGCTCATGATTCATAAGAATCACCGAGTCCCCCATGTAACTCTTTATTGCAATAAGACTACACTGAGTGGTCACAAGTTCTTTGCTTCCTCTTTTTTCTTGTATGATCCACTCTCAAATCGTCAACAATTTGGCCTCCCTGAATTAGGCAGATTTGGGGTTTTGGTGATGGTTCTATATGGTCTTGTAGTCAACCGGCCTTTTCTCTATCTATCTCTCTCTCTCAGGGACTGTTCTTTTTATTTTATTTTGTTTGCTTTTCTTGCGATTTGCACTCACAGATTTACATTGACATGAGTATACACATTTTCAGACCCCAAGCATTGAATACCTGAAATCCTTGTGTGTTGTAACATTCCAAATCAGGGTTTATGTTTCAAATGTAATTTATTGAGGATAAATTAAAACTTTTGATGCCTCATGAAGTCATTTGAAAATTTTATAGAATTTTCCCCTAGCAATTCCTATTTTCCAAAGAACCATGTTTCTTTGATGGAAGTTGTTGTCGTTAAAAATTTTCAAACCTAATCTTGTGATCATCCTCTGAAAATATTTTTTCTATCATCTTTACCATCTTAGCAACCTCTCTGAGAAATCTCATGATTTTTAGATTTTGTTTGCTATTTCAAAAGGGCAAGTCAAACCAGTTTACATTCTGGTCAAACCCTTAGGGCAGCAGCTTGTGAATTTTCTAGGGAGCAATGTATCACATGAAAATTCCTAGAAAAATTACACAAGGTTGTTCTCTGTCCCAGGAAGTTCCCATACAAATTTTAGGATTTTTGGAGCTTTGTAGCTACCTCCAAAAATTCCCTATCATCTCAGCCTTTTAAAAACCAAATCCTGAAATCACTGTTCCTCGGGCTCGAACCCAACTCCGACCAAGCCCACGCAACCTGACTCAGTCTAACCCACTAACCGCACCGTCGTATGCAGCCGTTTGATTGCGCATCAACGCTCACGGTCGCGTACCGCTTCACCGAGGTTTTAAATCGTCTCGCACGTTGTCGACCGTTGGATCTCAATCCAACGGCCCGCCTCGATTTCTTTCCGCACGATCGCGCGTTCGTTTCGTGCGTCGATGAGGTGGGCCAAGATCGCGCCGCTTTTTCTTCCTCAGGCAGGAGCGAGTAGAGCTCGAGCTCCACGCGGCCGCACCGCTCTGAGATGCTCCGTCACCTCCGTGACCGCACCGCCCCTCCCGACCTATCCTCGAGCTTCGCCAGCTAACGCCGCTTCCGATTCAGCCGTTGGAGCTCTATAACTCCGTCTCCCTCGCCCTCAATCACTCACTTCTCCTCTCGGTGGCTGAGGAGAGGGAAGCTCATGTGAGCATTCCTCACGGGTAAGCTTCCTCCGCGTAGTTCCCCTTGCTTCCTCGTCCTTCACCGTCTCCATTTTTGCTTATGTGGAGCTTTGTGTCACCGTCTCCATTTTTGCTTATGTGGAGCTTTGTGTTACCTTGTAGCTCCTGGTCCGCCGTGAAGCTCCCTGCAGCTCCAGAGCGTGCACCCAACGCCGCCGCCGTGCCATCTCCTCCTTCGGTGGGTTTCTTGCTCATTTAAGTGCGTCACTATGCATGCTTTGGCTTGCTAAGTATTTCCCCTCAATCAATTTGGCCATCCGTTCGCAGGAGCTCGAGAGTCTTGGATTTCCCCCATTTTCGGCCGCAAGTGCCATCTTCTTCTTCGGCGACGGTTCGGTGAGCCATTCTCTAATTCCTTGCTCTTGCACCACCTCAAGGCTCCACTGATGCATCCTCCATCGCCCATTTCTCTCTCTCGTCCTCGTGTTGAGCTCCACTCGTAGCACCATCGCCGCCGCCGTTCTTCGCCGCCGATGCAACTCCGCAACCTCTCCACCTCCGGGTCATCGTGGTGAGTCCCTGGAGCCCTCCTGTTTCCCATGCGCGCGCTATTTTTCCGTGGGCGTCTCTTTTCCGCTTTGCGCCATGATTAGCCGTAGCTCGTCCTTCGCTCCGCCGGGCCGCCGTAGAGGTCGCCACCGGTGCCATTCGAAGAGCACGGCTATTGTGCCCCCATCTGTGCCCTTATATCGCGCGGCCGTGGACCACTGCGCCGGCAAGCCGCCGTGCAAGCACACGGAGCGGGAGCTTTGTTGTCGAGCGTTCCGACCGACACTGTAGCTCGTCATTAGGGTTAAATTGCGATGATTAGCCTTTAAGTGTAGAATCTTTGTCGGAAATCCACGTTTAGCTGAGGATCCGTGCGACTTACATGTGGGCCCGGTAGTGTTAAGTGCACAGTAAGCTTTCGGAGGACCATGGACCGAGCTCATGGCTTCTGGTCCATGCACTGTGCATGTGGACCGAGAGTATGACGGGTGGACCCCACATGTCAGTGCGTTTTTAGATCCGAGATTTAATTAGAAAATAGCACTCTGCTCTTGACCCCGATTGTTAGTGTCAGTGGCTAGGTTGGGTATCGGTGTAAAAAGTATTGTATGTTTTTATAAATTCCGAAATGCTTTAT
Organism: Ampelocalamus luodianensis; assembly: GCA_036346255.1. Lineage (NCBI taxonomy): Eukaryota > Viridiplantae > Streptophyta > Magnoliopsida > Poales > Poaceae > Ampelocalamus > Ampelocalamus luodianensis. The sequence continues at coordinate 52,796,723 of CM070620.1, read as the reverse complement.
TGTTGAACTGAAAAATCAATTAACTTTAAAAATGCATAACTAATTCAGTTTAACTGCAAAATTGATGATTCAAATTTTGTTAGATTCTATTTTAAATGTAATTTAATATAAAAATAGGTTGAACCATGTTTCTGCTCCAGAAAATGTTTGTTAATAAAATAACTTTAGGTTAGATTTATTTTGCACTAAAAATTGTTTTAACTTCAAAAATGCATAAGTATTTATCTGTAACTCCAAATTGAGTGAATCTAATTTTGTTGGCTTACTATAATAATGAAATTGCTGTTAAAATTAGTTTTAGGCATGTTACTGTTCTTAAAGGAATTGCTAATGCAATTAAATTGTGCTCATTTTCATGTCTTTGAAAATTCATAGCAAATGCATTATAGCTCCAAATGAGATGAATCCAATTGGGTTGTTCATCTTGTAAGGTTCTTGATTTACTGTAAAAATTTCAGCTTCACCACCTTTCTAGAAAATATTGCTAAACAATTTAATTATAATGAATAGTAACTTTTTGCATTTTTCAAGCTGAGCAGATTTGTTTTGCTTATAACTTTTGCATAGAACATCCAAATAAATTGATTCTTGTTTCTAAATTCATTATAAATCATGTTCTTGCTGCTGTAAAATGTTCAGAGCATTTGGAGAAAGTTGATTTTTGAGTCTTTTCGGTACTCTTCGTTCTTATCGGTTCCTATTCGCTTTTTCGTTAGGTGCCGACGAGTGTGTTGATCTTGAGAGTGTCCCTCTGTAGCAAACTGAGCAAATCTAGCAAGGAAAGCAGTTTGATCATGTTAATCCCTTTATTTTAAAGTCTAATATATTGTTTTCAACTTGTGTGTATGCATTGCTATTTTGTGTTAAATTGGTTAGTTATTCCTTTAGATGCATAACCTGTAGGTAAATGATATTCCTCTACTACCTGAGCCTAGGTTATTTGCTGTGATTAGAGTTCGTTGGATGGGCTCTTGTCACTTAGTAGATTACGAAGTCGAATTGCTTAGCCATGCTTAGTTATCGGTAGTTTTGGGCGATCATCGACTTAGTCGATGATCTTGATCACACAATATTAATACTATTCCATTTTGTCCAGCCTTGTGTTTTACTAGTTTGCAAATCAAAAACTAAAAATAAAAATTATATCTTGATTTGGGCACAATGGTATGTTGGTGTGATCTGTTGGGTGTGATTGGAATGGTGCCTAAGTCCCAAAGGACCGAGTTACTTGTGTCACTAAGCCAGGCGCTTATTTTGTGCTAACCACACGGGAGGGATATGGGCCTCTCTTGACTAAGTACTTTGGGAGTTGTTAATTCGGGGTCGCAGGTGGTTAAAATTATTTTTTTTATAAGGGGAATAGCACCTGCAGTTGCTGCGGTTGGGCCGGTGCACCCTACCCTATCCGGTTGTCGCGACTCTTAATTAGCATCATTCATTGGAAATGTCTCGTTAGACTTAGCTATGCCTGCATACCCAAGGAAGTGTGCTAACCGTGGCTGGTGGAAAGGCGGTCTATCGTGTGGGTACATTGGTACACCCCTGCAAGGTTTAAATTATTCGAATAGCCTCATCCTAGGTTATGGACATTGCTTGGTAAGGTCATGCAAGAACTAGACTATAACCTTTTAAAAACTTAAACCTGACATGGGTGGTATGAATGGGTAATTCATGCTATTGTTGTGGTGACTATGGGTTAGTCACTTCCAGGATGTTGTCATCTATCTTTCGTTATTATGATATTCTTGCTGCTATTTGAACAATGAAAATGAATTGCAAACTTGCTTTCAAATGTATTACATTATTGCAAATAAAATTTGCTTTGTGCCAAAATAAGCCATACAGCCTCCACTCCAAAGAGCTTGCATGTAGTATATGTATAGGTCTGCTAGTCCACACGTCAGTCTTGCGAGTACATTTTTGTACTCATTTGCTTTGCTTAATGTTATTTGTTGCAGAGGAAGAAGGTGAGCCCCAAGGGCCTCACTTTTGTGAGATATACGGTTTCTGGGACGACTAGTTTGACGGTCCGGTTGGTTGCCTGATGGGTAAAGGCACACTGATTGGCTTTTGTTTATCGCCATCTTATGGCACTTTTGCTTCCGCTATTTACTTAGTTATTTGTATGTCATTTGGCCGGTCGGCCCTCTTTTGTAATAACTCTATTTTGTATGCCTACTATTTGGTAATACGATGCTTTGGATTCTATGTCTAGAATGGAATTAATGCATGATTTTGTGAAGGGGTGTGTATATTGCATTTCTAGGAAGTATACATATCTCGAGGCTTGGTTTACTTGATTTGTAATGCTAGGACCAAGTGGATGGTTAAGCATTACAAGCCGAATAAACTGGGGTCCTCACATGTGTGTACCGTACTAGTTCCACGATCAATGGCTATTAAACACATCCACAACATTGGCATCCATATGTAATACCCCGTTTAAATATACAACAAATAAATGATTAATACTGAAATTAAATATAATTAGAAAGAAAAGTTCAGAATTTGGGAGGAGTATTAGAACTTGGGCCTTCGGCCCATAGCTCTTTGGCCCAAGTGGGAAAGCGGCTTAAGAGGTTCAAACACTAGCAGTTTTTCCTGTAGCACGAATGTAGCGCCGTCGATACTATAGCACCGCGTGGTACTGTAGCACGCTGAGGTACTGTAGTGCTGCCTCCCCACTGCTGCCAGCCAGGAAGAGGAAGATCAGCTAGAGGAAGGAAGAAGGAAAGAAGAGAAGAGGAGGAGAAGAGGAGAGATGGTCTTTGTGGGGTTTCTTCATCGTCTTCCTGGGTGCTTCAAGGGTAATGGGTGTCGATTTTCGTTGTTTGATTAGTAGTAGATGTGAATTCGCTTAGAATTGATTGGTTCGAATTGCTGCAGTTAGAAATTCAATTCTGTCCAGAAGGTTGTGCGACTGTTTTCCGATTCTTAGAAGCCGAATTGGAGGTTTCTATCTTCTAGAGATATTTATATAATGTTCTTAGCTTTCAGTGGCCACCAAGATCACTTAATTCCGACATACGGATCAAAAGTTATGATAGTTTTCGTCTCTGTTGTTCAGAATCCTAACTAGAATGAACTGTCAAGTTGTCTTTTAAAATATGATTAAGTTAATGGAAAATTTAGGGTTTTCACCCAACTAGGTTATTGTAGGCCTTGGTCTTAGCTTTTGTTATTGATAAATAACGCTAAGTTTAGATCAGCCAATTAGAAGTTATGGCTATTTTCGTGTTGCTGCCCGGTTTTGTCGAGTAGTTCTGACAGACGGTGTTCATCGGTCTTTTGGAGTTAGATGCATACAGAATTTGGGATTTCCACCAGCTAGGTTGTTGTAGATAATTTCTTTACCTTTCAATCAAGCCTGAGTTTACATTTTTACGAATTTCAGAGCAAACGTTATGTCAATTTTAGTACTGCTGTCCATTACGACTTTCTACTAGAATGTAGTTCAATTTGAGCAAAGTGTATAATTAAACATTGGGGTTTTGGGGTATGAGTTGGGAGTGTTGTGAGTAATAACTTGATGTGGTGGTTCTTATTGAGTAATTTAATGGTGTAGGAGGTGAGGCTCCGAGGTTAGCGGCATCGTCTTTGCCTCCTAACGCATCACAACGCTAAAGGCAAGTACATTGACTTTCGTATGATTTGTGGATACTGGATGCTTGATGTTAGTATTGTGTTTTTATTTGATACGTGAGAAGCTTCAATGTTCATGTTCCTTTTATATGTGAAATTCACATGTTTGGAGATAATGCTAGTCATTATTCATAAGTTCATTTATGCATCTATTTTCATGTTCCGTCCACGAGAGTGGAGTATCCACGGGAGTGGAGTTTAAAGTCCCATCAATTCCAGTATGGGCATGTGAGACCCATCATTCCAATGTGGGTAGTTTTGGACACCCGTATGAAACGCTCTTCATACGGGATTTGGATCCTCGTATTTTGTTAAATATGGGTTTAAGTGAACACCGACGGGTGTGTCACTAACTATACCGGTAAAAGCAGGAGTGCAGTCCATTCATTTCATTGAATCCATGCATTCCATCCATTCATTAAACATTCAGAGCTATGTTCATATTCCTTAACGTTGTTATCCTGTTCATATCTGTTGTATGTTTAATTTTTCACTATACTTGCTGAGTCTCGGACTCACCCTTATTTTTTTGTTTATTTTAGGTGATCGTTGAAGATGACTCTATTGGGAGGGAGTAGGCACGCATTATTCATTCATTTCACTATATTTCAGTTTCAATAATTAGACTTGGTTCTGCCTTTCATTGGTTTAGTGATGAACTGTAATAAATGAAGTTAAATGTGGTTGATGACTTCCTCTATGTTATGGTTGATTATTTCTGCCCGTGATACTTGGTCACCCCTTTTGTTATGCTATTATGGTTTCAGACCATACTGCCATTGTTCTATTAAATCTGGAACTTTTTATGTCGTTAGATGAGTTATGGCTTAAATCATTCCGCTTGTTGATTGTATGTTAGATTATTTAAGTGTCATCTTGGCTTCCAAATAGCTAGGGTGTTACACCATATCCATACACAATTACATAAAAATGAAACAAATATGGTACATCAACTTAGACGATTATATAGTTTACAATACAAGGGTCGACCGACCAAATAAAAGTTTAAGTATCAAAAGTAACAGCCAAAATTTAATAGATTAAAATAAAAAGTTCAGGGGCATGCCCATCCAAACCCTCAGGAAACTGATAAGGTGTAACCCTAGAAAGTCCCATCCGCAGAATCCCCGAGTCCGGGACCGGGACCGAAGAAGGCGTTGTCCTCATCCTCTGAACAACAATTTAAGCAAGATTGAGAACATTGCATACTCAGTAAGACTTGTAGTGTATCACAAAATTTACATATATGCATGGCTAACAAGGGAGGATACTCTATGCTACAAGTTGTTTTCAGCATTAAGTAAATTTTATTTGCAATATCAATACATAGTATTTTCCAACGGAAATTTGAAGAACTATTAAATAGATAAAGAACAACAGGTAAGTAATTTGATAAATAACAAATCACAACCCTCCTTTGCTGCGATCAACATATTATTTTCAGCCACACCATGGCACTCAATTCAAATATAACCAAAAATATCCATCCCAACATTTCCCGATAAGACAATTTTTTGCAAAAGTAGAGACTATACCTGATGGACTGCACTAAGCACGCTCATGAATGCGAGCATAGCTATTTAAATAGATTTACACTCTGCAAAAGTGTACAACTTTATCCACAGTATGCGAATTCTCTAGTTTATCCACCATCCGTCGATACCACCGCTCACGTTCTTTTAGTAAGCAGTCTAGAGCGTGTAACAATGCCTTTACATCACCTAGTCCTAGCCTTGCATTAGCCCGGCAATGACAACCCTCACTTCGATCCCAGGTATGTAACACCCTAGGCCAACGTGGGCCTAGGGTGTTACAGTTGGTATCAGAGCGGGCTGTAGGTCCGTGGTACTGAAATGATTAATTTTGACACACTATGCACAGTAGGTGGGTTGGGTTTTTGCATTGCATATACACTTCCATTATGTTGTGTTGATGATCCCTGTTATGAGATGATCTGATATATCTATATTATAGTACTATAGTTATTATGTGTGGGGATAACCCATGTTGAGAGGTTGAGGTCGTGGTTGTGGCCCTGGCTTGTACCAGGTTACTCCACCGTTCGCGTTATGAGAATAGGGAAGTGGTTACCTCGGATATCTTAGTACATGTGTTGATATTGAGTATCTTTAGAGAGGTTGTTCTCTTCTTTGAATTTGAATTTGGTTAACTCTTATTTAGTTGGGCTTGATGAATTTCTCTTGGGTTAGTAGTTCTTATTGCAGTCGATGGGTTTCAGTTGGTTTGTATTTGTTTTATAGAGCAAATATTGTCTTTTCTAACTCTTAAGCTATTTTTGCTACTTGTAAATGTTTTCATTGGCAATATTGTTCCTCTTCAAGAGAGTTCTACCTTCTTGTTGGCAAACTTGACCTATTTTGTTCGCTTGGTGTTTTTATGATGGAAGGTGTCATTTACCAACTTCATTGAAGTACGTTTTGACTTTACGCACTTCTTTTGGAGTAGTTGGAATGTTAAAATTTGGTGCATCCTCTTTGAGCAAGAAAATATCAAAAACTATTTTGAAATGTTTTGTTGTGTTATGTGAGAGGTTCTACGCATAAAAGATAAATTGATAATGTATGAGTTATCAAGTTGTGTCTGTAGTTTGGTGCGTAATCGATCTTAACCAAGATCCTTGGAAATGAAGTGATAGATTTGATGTTGTCATGGAGTAGTTACATGATGAACTTGTTTAATGGTATGACCATTCATACTAGGAATCCAAGACTTATTAAGAGGTGTGGTATATTATTGATTTGGTATGATTATTAAGATGGTGGAATTGATAGATTTATTGGATAATTCGGAGTAAAGTATCTCAATGGATTTGCCTACCCATTAGTGATGATTATGTTAAGGATGTGATTGAACGATGACTTAGAGGATATTAATCCAGTAATTTTCATAAGCTGACTACTTGATGATTATACTTAATTGCTAGATTGAAATATGTATATTGGATTAGATGAATGTTGAGGTAGTACCTTGCGAAACCCGGTGTTTAAAGGAGATGATGTTATTAAATCGTTAATTAAACTCTGAGCATAAAGTAGAATATTGACTATGTGTTTACAAATGGGTATATGACTGTAAGTAGCAGAAGGACCCTATTTGCATACGTGATAACGTGATAAAGACAATTGTCAATGATAGTTGAAGGGTGTTTCTTTTGGAGAGATTTATGATGGGATAAGAGGCTATGATGATTCTTGCTATGAGTGTATTATTGTAATATCTCGTTCAGTCAATAGAGAATTAAATGAATTAGAGATGAAAATTAAATAGAATTAGTTAGTTGAATTTCAGAAATTTTGAGTTTGGAAAGGAACCTGGGCCTTTGGCCCATGGCCCTGAGGCCCATGTGGGGGACTAACTAGTATTTAAGAGAACCAGGTGGAGGTTAACCCTAGCTGCCCTATTTTTTCCCCTGCCCTTCCCTGTGCAGTCGCCTCCCTATTTTTCCTTATGGCGTCGCCGACGGCTTGGGGCCAGGCTCACCTCCTCCTGCTCCTTCGTTGAGCAGCCGCCTCCCCACCCTCTCTCCTGCTTCCCCCGGCACGGCTCGCCTCCCACCGTCGCATCCACCGAACTGCTGCGCCCCCACTTCGCCTCGGCCATCGCCATCCCGTCCCAAAACGCTGGCCGCCCCCTCGCTCTCCACCGCCGCAGCGGCCGTCTCATCGCCGTTCCCTCCCAAGAAGGTCCTCGTGCCCATCTCCATGGGCACAGAGGAAATGGAGGCGGTCATCCTGGCAGGTGTCCTCCGGCGCGCCGGCGCTGGCGTGACGCTATCCTCCATGGAGGACGGCCTGGAGGTGGAGACCTCGTGTGGCTCCTGCATCGTCGCAAACAAGCCGAGTGCCGCCTGCGCCGATCAGGTGTTCGCCCTTGTGGCTCTCCCGGGAGGAATGCTTGTCTTAGTGCGGTTAGGGGCAATGACATCCTTCAGGGGATGAGCAGCTCCGGTTGGATCCGAGGGTCACGCTGAAACAAGAGATCGTGTGGGCGTCTCATCTCTCCTTGCAGGATGCCTCTAGAGAAGTCTGAACCTATGGACGAAGATCATGACAAAGTAAAGAATGATCAGACGAGTAAAGTAGCAGACTCGTGGGAATGGTGGAATTCATTCAGACTATTATTCTAGCTTCAGCCAGTGCATGTGGTGGTGATGAACCCCAGCGTTAGGGCGTTCCGCCTGTTTATCTTCTGTCTCACGGTTCAGGCAAGTGCAAGTATTATTAATGAGTTGTTATATTATATACTTGAGGAATGCCCTAGTTGATTGTGGCTTGGTAAAGTTGATGAGCCTAAACGCTATAGCTTAATGACGATGCTTACTACTTGGGAGTGTTTACATGATGATGCATGCTAATGGTTACATGATGATGCGTATATGTTACTGTTTATATGGTGATGCTTGCATGATAATGGCTATATCTTGATGGTAATGATGATGAGACAAGGTGAGCAATGAGACTACCTTGTTAACAATGACAATGATGAATCATGATAATGATAGTGGGCAAGTGCAAGTAGTATTAGGGTGTTGCTTTATTTAATAATTAAGGAATGCCATGGTTTATGATGAAATTTTAAGTTGGATAATGTTGAGGAGCATTACTTTTCATGATGAGTTGATATCATGCTTTACATTCTGCATCATGGCATTAGATCCCTGTGCCTTGAGGGCACAGGCCTTGAGTATGTATTGGATCCCCGTCATGCATTGGACGGGCTTTGGTCCCCACACTCATGGAGTGTGGGCTTTGGATCCCTGTGCCTAGAGGGCACAGGCTTAGAGTATGTATCGACAGATACACTACTCGATATTACCGGTAATTGCTAAGAAGTGAAGAGATGCATTCATGACATGTTCATTGCATTTCTGCATAAGAGATGGATTTGTGGCATATAATGATGTTGTTCATGATGGAATTGTTTATTCCCTACGATTACTTATGATGCCATTGTTTGACTTGCTTTGCACTTTGCTGAGTCGTGGACTCACGCTTGTTGTTTTGTGCTTGCTAGGTACCTCTTGAGGCAACGTCATGCATGGGAAGGGGTAGACATGGTGCACGTCACATAAACACAAAACACAATAAATAAACTAGTCCAATTATCCGCAATTCATATTCTTGATAATTTCTTTAGTTAAGTTTTGTGACCATCCTTCGCGGTGGATGTTTTAATTGTGCTTATGGGTGATTCAGTTATGTTCTTAATTCTTTATTATTTTGAGGACCATTCATGCTTGAGTTGTATCTATTTGCTAATGGATGCCTTTGATTAATGCTTTAGTTGTTTAGCACACTTGGGATGATCTGTGATGATTAGTTTAAATTGGACGATTGAAAATATTGATGGTTGCTATATTAGAATGTTAGAACCCCTGGTATAGTCATCTATACAAAGGAGGTTCTGCCGAAATTTTTGAAAAGTCGATCAGTGATGCTTAGATGTTGCTGTTGTTCATTATCTGCTTGGGCTTAGTAAAGTTGGACTACTTTAACCCAGTTGTTAGAGAGAAGTCTCTTTAAGTTGATTTGTGCTCAATTGTTAAATCATGAACTTTTATTGAGAACTGATAAACTGTGATAGCGTCGAATATTAGCATTAGGTCACTCATGAATGAAGGTTTGGTTGTTGGTTGATATTATCATCCTTCATGATATGGTTGGGTTAGTAATGGATTAGTGAACTTCGTATAGACTCCTGATAGCGTTATCATAATTGATTTAATGTGATTGGGTGCTTAAGATTGAATTGTTGTCGAATTCAGATTCAATTCTTATATTCATTCCGCTAGATATTGATCTTTTTAGGTTATGTTTGAAAAATGGTTGAAATTTATTCCGTTTAGTTTGTTGTATGTTAGTATTTTAGGTAACATTTTGGCTTCCGCTTAGCCAGGGTGTTACAATTATTTCATTGTTAGTGAGATTATCAGTAAGGGATTATGATGATACTATTGAATGTTTGGTATACAGGAATTGGATCGCTCGCCGGACATTGATTAAATGAAAATGCTTCTAGTCGCACATTTGTGATCTTTCAGACCTCATGTTGATGTGGTAGCTGAAATTGTTTTGAGTAGAGTGACATGCTGAGATGTTTTATTAGTTCATAAGTGGTTTATGTGTTGTGGTCTTGAAATATCTTCTTGTTGGAGTTGGCATGGTGATGCTGTAACCAACGGAAGTCGTTTCCTTTGTTAAAGGAAAGAGTGAAGTAGAAGTATTTCAGTTTGAAGTTAAGTTTTGTAACTTGCAGTTTAACGATTTTTGCCTAAACTTCCTATTTTGCCTAACAGAGTATCCTGAATCTCAAAAGCAATGTTTTATTCTCGGTTGAGGTTTGATACTCCCTGCTTGTGGAACGTGTGCCCTCAACTATGATCGCATCTTTTGTTTTTCGAGATCATTGCTATTTGATTGTTTCTCTTGATCTTGTAACTATTGTAAGTGGTGACGTTTTTTTTATGTGCTGAAATTTATTTCTATTTGCCTCTTGTTGGTGTTTTAGAACCGATATTACGTAAAGATTGTTTGATTCGGGGGGTCTTCATAATTGATCACGCAGACAGAAGAGACACGGGGATTTTTATACAGGTTCGGGCCTTCTTTAGAGAGAATAACAACCCTACTCCTGTGTGTATTGTATTGGGTATCCTGGTTACAATCAGTGGAAAGACTTGCGTTAATGTTGCTACTGATTGCCTCTCAAAACTCCCCCCCCATTCCTCTCTGAAAGAAGTCTATTTATAGTATACAGAGAGGGAGGTTGTCGTTCTAGGTTAGGAGGCGCTCATTATTCCGTAATAATGAGAGTAATCACCGGAGTAGTAACCTCCCCACGTTGCTTGACGGTTATCAATCAGAGATAATGGTGAGTTATCTGTAGTTATTCCATAGAATAACTACGTATCTTGACTGCTCAGATCTCACAGTTAATAGGACCTACTGGCGAGTGGACCCAGTTATCTGTGGAGAAGTCGTGGTAGGACTGGTCGTAGAAGGACTTATGACCAGAGGGTAGCCGTAGAAAAGCTTACGACTGGGTACTGGTCGTAGAAAGACTTACGACTGGAGGTAATCGTAGGAGGACTTACGATTACCTGGTAGTCATAGGAGAACCTACAACTATGGGGGTGATCGTAGAAAAGCTTACGACCACCTGATTGACTTCTCCCTTACTACTATAAGGGGTATACTCGATAGCTGTGTGACGTCATATTTACCCATAATACTCAATTACAGATAAATAGTAAATGAGTATTATTAGATCCTCGTCATCTAGCCCCCAGCTTCAAGTGAAAATAACTTATTTGGAAAAGGAGTCATAGATGTTCTTACGACCACTTGGTGGTGGTGAGGTAAAGGTTGAAGGAAAAACACATCAATACGTGTTTCATTCGACCAGAAATATACTTGGTCAAGGAATTTTGCTGAAAATCTCATGACTACGAGGTATTCGTAGAAAATCTTACGACTACGGAGTAATCGTGGTTCGATGATCGAAAGTAAAGCCTTTCTAAGTGTTATTTCTTTTAACCAAAAATATACTTGGCTAAGAAGGTAATTTCGCTTGAGGTGTGAAAAGGGCCTCAATTTTCTCGAATAGGCAGATTTAAAAGGATCTGTCCGTTAGAGCAATTCCCGAAGCGGTGGGAATCATTGAGTTTCCACAGCGTTTCATTTCAAACGTGCGGTTATAAAAGCGACCGTAGGGGTAACTTGAGGGTTCTTACCTTTCTCCAGTTCACCCTGACTGTTTATCACATTCTCGCCTCCTCCGTTGCCAGCAAAAATTTTGTGTTTCCTTGAGACTTTTCCAAATCCAAACCTCCTTCTCGTGAGGAAAATGGCCAGGATCGTCTTTGAGTAGGCGGAATTGGAGATGTATACGGCAAAGATGAACGCATTGGTTACTGCTAGGAAGATCCCTAAGAAGGTATTCGTAAAGTGGATTTCAACAGTTGGACAACATTGGTCGTCGGGGGAGGAGGGGCAAATCCCTGTCTTCCAGGCGTACTGTGAGTGCGGCCTTCGATTGCTTGCTCATCCTTTCCTCACACTCGTGCCCGAGCACTTTAGGGTGGAATGAGTGAATCTTAGTCCTAATTCCATCACAATGTTAAGTGTATTTGTGCATTTGTGTGAGGCGTACATTGGAATTCCAGCGGACGTCGAGCTTTTCCAGTATTATTACGGGATGGCTCGGCAAGTCGGAATAGCTGGGAGTTGCGGTCTGAAGCTCCACGATGGGAAGTCAAAGGAGTACATGTTGGAGATATGCCCTAGAGGCAATCATATTGATGATGATATTTCATTGTATCCATGATTTAATAAATGTTCCTTAAATATTGCCTTTGTGTTGATTAACAAGTATGTGACTTGTTTGTGAAACTCTTTACTTGTATGGTTATTCTAAAGTTGTCCCTAGTCGGAGTTCATGTGAGGACACACGTGAATGATGGATTAGCACATGTATCGGTTGATGACCATGTTTCACGTGTCATAGACATGGAGTCACAAACCAATAATGTGGACACATGTTTAGAACATGGGGTTGGACCACCCAACATGAGACATAGTAATTATTCTTATGGTTCTCTCTACACAATGTGTACGCCTTGTCCTTAGACCTCGAGATTGTCGCATGTACTTGAGATGTGAATCGACCTACTTAGGGGCTATCAAACGCTACTCGTGAATCGGGTAGTTATAAAGGTAGCTGGTTTGTCATGAAGCATGTCGCGAGGCATGGTCACGAGATTGGATTTACCCTCTCTACCCGAGAGATATCTCTGCCCTCGAGTGATCGGATCCGTAAATGCATGGCCATGCTACTTAAGGTTAAGAGTTAACCTAGTAAGGGATTCCGATCACAGATCGAGAAAGAGTGGTCACTTGGAGCTCGACCGAATATCGTGAGGCAAAGGCATTGGCATGTACATAACGTTGTGATGGTTCGTCCGATATGATCTTTACGTATGTTTAGGAGTTGGCACGCCTTGCTAGAGGCCGCTACCAACTATTGACCAAGTATGTGTACTCGCGCCATGTCTAAACATATGTGAACCATAGGTCACACACTTAGAAGTTGAAGCCTAATTCGGATTGGATCCGACTAGATCGGGCATTGAGTCCTAATGGGCCTCTATTCATAGAAGCCCATTATAAGGATCGCCTATAAAAGGAGGGTAGGGGCGCGCTGGTTGAGGGATGAGTTTTCGTGACATCCTCAAACCCCGCCGCCACCCTCCCACGCCCTAGTCGCCGCGCGGATCTAGTAGTCCGCGCGGCGCCGCTTCTCCCGCACGTGTGGATACCTTTGAGGCGCCATCCGTGGCGTTGGGACGAACCGCAAGAAAGGAGTCAGACGTGGGGGCGCCGCGACGCGGACGAGGAAGTAGTACGACTACTCGCCTGACGCATCGTATCAATTGAGTACGACTACACTGCCCCGACGTGCTGCATCAACTTCCGCACCTGCACATCTAGTGGTAAGACCGTGATCTATAATCGCAGTGATCTTGGTTTACGTAGAATTTTTAATTTGCACTAGTGTAGCCTACCCGCTTTCCCTACAGTGGTATCGAGCGGTTGCCGCCATGTTATAGGTTCGGTGATTTGCATATGGCGATATGTAAATCGGTATGATCGATGTGATCGATTGTATAGTTCGTAATGGATTGATCTGGTTTCGTGATCATGCCGCTAAGGTCGTGAAACAACATACACCTACCGGCCGGATTCGCCATCGGGTAGACAAAGGTGACACGAAACCGTTGCGAATGCGAAGACCAATATGATTGGTCGAATCGAACTTAGATTAATAATCGATGTACCGTGATCGCGCGCGGGCTCCATGAGCCGAGAGTTGTCTTGGTTCTCAAACCACGGCATGTCGCACGCGAAGATCGCACAAATTGGTCGAATCTAACAAGAGTCGATTTGTGGTAAATATGATTTGCCGATCAAAATCCTAAGTAAAAATTGCATAGATACCAGAGGCGCCGCCTTCGAACCCTGATGGGGAAACCCCTCACCCCTATCCGGTAGATTGCGATTCTATGCATAAACTTGTTTTTGCAGGATGTATGTGACCAGATGGCCTAATGTGTATGTGATGCATGTTTGTAATATTTCATGACCTGCGTGTCATGGGTTCTGCAACACGATCGAGCCAATGTGTTGTCAAAGTATTGTATTAACGGCCTGCGTGCCGACTTGTGATGATTCCTAGTATCCATGTATTTTATTACTAGTCTGTTATGAGTAATAGCTTATATTAGTACTCTGAGGACACATCACTTGGAGGATGGCACACATGAACCATGGAGATGGAGATCATCATGGCGATGATTCTATGGCGATGGAGATCACCATGAGAAAATAGGCCATACCGAGTCACAACTGCAGAATGCTATTCTGTTGTTTTACTCCTATGCATGTTTGAATGGTAGAAGTATAGCGATCCTCACAAAATGTTAAGTTAAACATATGCCCTCCCAATTAAACTTTGCACCATCCCATGTCTTGTAAATTGATGGTGGGTCTATAAAATTAGGCACCATCAACTTTCCTTGACTAGATGGGTTTTGTATCTGATACTTACATGCATAAGGATTGGTGAACTTAACAAGGTTATCATAAAGGTTATGGGCCTTGGGGCATAAAGGTTGGGCGCGGGCATAGAGATGTCACCCAACAACAAGAGTCATATAGAGATATGATTAGCAGGTGTTGCTTATCAATTACCTTGTCTCCTAGCGGTGATGCAAAAGCTCACTAGTAGACTCGTTAATTGCGGATCTTGAATCGCTAAGAATCAACAGAGGATGTTGATTTTAGTGGGAGTACATTCTATTAAATTTGTTTAATACAGTTTACTCTATCATGGTTTTATTTGTCTTAGTATTTTGCATTTCCTATTGTAGATCAATGGCATCTAGCAACCACGCACACCCTTTTGCTTTGCGATCGATTCTGAGAAAGAGAAATTAAATGAAACAAACTATTCGGATCGGGTCCGTAACTCGAGAATTGTTCTCGTATGTATAAAAGGAAAACGCTCGCACACCCCAATCCCGTAAGAACTCGCAAACAATGCGTCTCACTGTTAAAAATGCCTACAAGAAAGCATGTGATGACTCTCTTGAGATTAGTCGTCTTATGCTTGCATGCATGGAACCCGACCTTCAAAAGCGCTTTGAGGATCGAAGCGTATGATATGATCATAGCGCTAAGGACTTGTTCGCACACGTGCCAGACCAATGGTTCAATGTCTCTAAGGCTTTTCGAATGCAGTTAATGTAAGGTGCACCGTAGGCCCACATGTGATCAAAATGGTTGGTTACAATGACTTTGGAAAACTTGGTTTTCCAATTGGCCAAGAGTTGGCAATCGATTTCATTTAGCGTCTCTTCCACCTAGCTATAGGCATTTCATTTCGAACTACCATATGCATGGGGCGGATAAGGGCCTTAATGAGCTTTGTGGGATGCTCAAAACAGCAGAGAGTGACATTAAGAAGTGTGCGTGGCCTAGCCATGTGATGGTCATGCAACAAGTCTAGCTTCAAGAAAAAGGGTAAGAAGCCATGGCCAAAGAATAAAGGCAAGGTTAAAGATATGATCTCGCCAATGCCTAAGCCTAATCGTCGACTCGAGCCGAGACAAGATGCTTCTATTGTAAAGAAACCGCCACCGGAAGAGAAACGCAAGAAGTACATGGATTCCGATGAATGCAAGAAGAAGGCCGAAGTAAGACTTCCACCCATGGTACACTTGTCATAAATGTTTTAGACATTTTTCTTGCTGATTCTCCTATTAACTCTTGGGTATTTGATACCGGATCGCTTGCTCACATTTGCAACTCGATGGGGCTAATAAGAAGTAGAGGAGTCGCAAGAGGTGAAGTTGATTTTCATGGAAATAAAGCAAGGGTTGCTGCGTTGACCGTCTGCACCATGCAACTTCAGCTTCCTTCAAGATTTATTATGGAATTGAATAATTGTTATTATGTTCCTAGTATGAGTCGAAACATTTTATCCCCCTCATGTGTGATGAGAGATGGTTATTCATTTGCAAGTAAAGACAATGGTTGTTTGATCTCTAAAAATGTAATGTTTATGGCTTTTGCGCCCATTGTGAATGGGTTATTTATTTTAAATCTTGATGATGCGCCTATCTTTAACATAAATGCTAAAAGACTTCGACCTAATGATTTGAATCCCACCTATGTTTGGCATTGTCGCTTGGGTCACATATGAAAAGCGCATGAAGAAGCTCCATGTCGATGGTCTTCTAACTTCGTTTGATTTTGAATCATACGAGACATGTGAAGCTTGTTTGCTTGGTAAGATGACTAAATCACCTTTCAAAGGTTCTTTTGAGAGGGCATCAGACTTGTTGGAAATCATACATACCGATGTATGTGGACCAATGAGCACGATCGCTAGAGGTGGATTTCATTACTTCATAGCTTTCATCGATGATTTTAGTAGATATGGTTATGTCTACTTAATGAAGCATAAGTCCAAACTTTTGAAAAGTTCAAAGAGTTCCGAATGAGGATGAAAATCAACGTGCAAGAAAATTAAGGCTTTGCGATTCGATCGTGGTGGCGAGTATTTGAGTCATGAATTTAGCAATCATCCAAGAGTTGCGGAATTGTTCCACGCTAACACCGCCTAACGCCTCAACGAAACGGTATCCGAGCGCGAATCGGATCTTGTTGGACATGGTTCGATCGATGATGAGCTAGTCGATTTACCATTATCCTTTGGGGTTACGCCTAGAAACGGCAGCTTTCACACTTAATAGGTACCGCCTAAATCCGTAGTTAAGACACCATATGAGATATGGACTGGAAGAGTCACGGTTTGTCTTTTCTAAAGATTTGGGGATGTGAGGCGTTTGTCAAGCAACTACAATCGACAAGCTCACACCCAAGTCGGATAAATGCATTTTCGTGGGATATCCGAAGGAAACCTTTGATATTACTTCTACAACCGACTAGAGGGCAAAGTGTTTGTCGCTCAAGTGGTGTTTAACTAGAGAAAGAGTTTTCAACAGGAGACAAGTGGAAGAACGGTGCAGCTTGAAGAGGTTCAAGATGAACCAATCGGGAAGACTCGACGAATGATGTCCATGTGGCGTAACAAGTTGAGGAACCCATGGCAAAGGAAGCACCACCACCACGGTTGTCGGAAAGGCTCGCAATGCGCGAGATATATTATTGTTAGACAATGATGAGCCTACGACCTATGTGGAAGCAATGATAGACCCAGACTCTGAGAAATGGCATAGTGCCATGAGATCCGAGATAGCATCCATGGGAGACAATCAAGTTTGGAATTTGGTTGACCCGCCTGATGGTGTTAAAACCATAGAGTGCAAATAGATCTATAAAAGGAAGATTGATATGGATGGAAATGTTCATATCCATAAAGCTCGACTTGTCGCAAAAGGTTTTCGGCAAGTTCAAGGAGTTGACTACGATGAGACTTTCTCACCTGTAGCGATGCTTAAATCAATACGGATCATTCTAGCTATTGCGCATATTTCGACTATGAGATATGGCGATGGATGTCAAACGGCTTTCCTTAATGGAAATTTAACCGAGGACGTGTATATGATACACCCGAGGGTTTTATCGATCCAAAAATGCTAGAAAAGTATGCAAACTTCAAAAATCCATTTATGGATTGAAGCAAGCATCTCGGAGTTGGAACATTCGTTTTGATGAAGTGGTCAAAGGGTTTGACTTCATCAAAAACGAAGAAGAATCTTGTGTTTACAAGAAGACAAGTGGGAGCTCACTCGTATTTCTAATCTTATATGTAGATGATATATTACTGATTGGAAATGATATTCCTATGCTCGAGTCCGTTAAGACCTCACTGAAAAATAGTTTCTCAATGAAGGACTTAGGGGAAGCGGCATATATTTTGGGTATTAAGATCTATAGAGATAGATCAAAAAGGCTAATAGGATTAAGTTAGAGTACTTACATTGACAAAGTGTTGAAACGGTTCAACATGGAGGAGGCAAAGAAAGGGTTCTTGCCCATGTCTCATGGCATAAATCTTGGCAAGACTCAGTGTCCTTCGACAACTGATGAGCGAGATCGCATGAGTAAGATTCCATATGCTTCGGCCATTGGATCTATCATGTATGCTATGATGTGTACTCGCCAGATGTTTCCTATGCTCTAAGTGTTACGAGCAGATACCAGGCTGGATCCAAGTGAGAGTCATCGACAAGAGTTAAAAACATCCTCAAGTATTTGAGAAGAACTAAGGATGTGTTCCTAGTCTACTGAGGTGAGGAAGAGCTCGTTGTAAATGGTTACACCGATGCAAGCTTCCAAACCGACAAAGATGATTACAAATCGCAATCGGGTTTTGTGTTCCTTTTGAACGGTGGTGCGGTAAGTTGGAAGAGTTCCAAGCAGAGATCATGTCGACTCTACAACGAGGCCGAGTACATTGCGCTTCAAGCAAAGAAAGGAAGGTGTTTGGATAAGGAAGTTCATAATCAACTAGGTGTGGTTCCTAGTGCGTGCAGTCCTGGGATCTTTATCTGTGATAACAAGGAGCCATTGCGCAAGCCAAGGAGCCGAGGAATCACCAAAAGAACAAACACATATCTGCGCGTTTCATCTCATTCGAGATCCTTAATCGAGAGATTTAAAGATATGCAAAATACACATGGATTTGAATATTTGAGATCCTTTGACGAAGCCTCTCCCACACCCTAAGCATGAGGCGCACACAAGAGCTATGGGTATTAGATATCTTCTAGATTGACTCTAGTGCAAGTGGGAGATCGTTGGAGATATGCCCTAGAGGCAATCATATTGATGATGATATTTCATTGTATCCATGATTTAATAAATGTTCCTTAAATATTGCCTTTGTGTTGATTAACAAGTATGTGACTTGTTTGTGAAACTCTTTACTTGTATGGTTATTCTAAAGTTGTCCTAGTCGGAGTTCATGTGAGGACACACGTGAATGATGGATTAGCACATGTATCGTTGATGACCATGTTTCACAGTGTCATAGACATGGAGATGTCAAACCAATAATGTGGACACATGTTTAGAACATGGGGTTGGACCGACCAACATGAGACATAGTAATTATTCTTATGGTTCTCTCTACACAATGTGTACGCCTTGTCCTTTGACCCGAGATTATCGCATGTACTTGAGATGTGAATCGACCTACTTAGGGGCTATCAAACGCTACTCCGTGAATCGGTAGTTATAAAGGTAGCTGGTTTGTCATGAAGCATGCTGCGAGGCATGGTCGATCGAGATGGGATTTACCTCTCTACCGAGAGATATCTCCGCCCTCGAGTGATCGGATCCGTAAATGCATGGCCATGCTACTTAAGGTTAAGAGTTAACCTAGTAAGGGATTCCGGATCACGGATCGAGAAAGAGTGGACAGCTTGGAGCTCGACCGAATATCGTGAGGCAAAGGGATTGGCATGTACATAACGCTGTGATGGTTCGTCCGATATGATCTTTACGTATGTTTAGGAGTTGGCACGCCTTGCTAGAAGCCGCTACCAACTATTGACCAAGTATGTGTACTCGCGTCATGTCTAAACATATGTGAATCATAGGTCACACACTTATAAGGTAAGTTTCAATTCGATTGGATCCGAATTAGATCGGGCATTGAGTCCTAATGGGCCTCTATTCGTAGAAGCCCATTATAAGGACGCCTATAAAAGGAGGGCAGGGCGCTAACATGCCCTAACTTAGGTTTGTATTTCAAATGTAAAATTTAGAGGAGAAATAAAAACTTTGTTGTCTCTTCAAATCATTTGAAAGCTCCTACATTTTTCCTAGCAATTTCCATTTTCTAGAATTAAATTCTTGTGAATGGAGATTGTTGTCAAGAAATTCTTAGCCTTCAAACTTGTGATCATCCTCTGAAATTATTTTTCCTATCATCTTGATCATCCTATCTACCTCCTGAATTATCTCCCAATTTTTAGATTTTATTTGCTATTTCAAATGGCCAAGTCAACCTAGTTTGACATCTGGTCAAACTTCTCTCAGCAGCTTGTAAATTTTATTGGGAGAAATCGGTGCATGAAAACTCCTGGAAAAATTTCACAAGGTGTTCCTCTGTTCCAGTTAGCTTCCATAAAAATTTCGAAATTTTGGAGCCCTGAGCTATCTCTAAAAATTTCCCAAAACCTCTCGTTTTTTAAATCGAATTCGAACACAACGTGTCGGGCCCGAACCACACTTGGGCTCGAGTCCGACAGCACTAATGGACTCGGTCGCGCCAACTAATCGCACCGCCGAGTCCAATCAATCGTGACCGTCCGATGAAGATCGAACGATCCGCGTTGCGTCGCAACCGACCTGTCCAATGCATACACCAATCTCACCGTCCCATTCCGCATCCATCGGCCGGTGTGTTGTGATCAAATCAAACCACCGGTTCGCACCGCTTTGCTCGCCGCCGACATGTGGGTCCCACCTGTCAAGATCAACCTCGCTTTCTCCGCACCTCACCGGAGCTCACGCGGCGCGCGCATGCTTGCCACGCCCTCGCCGCCGCCACCTTTTGTCCTCGTGTCACCGTGAAGCATCGCCGGATCTCATCTACCCATCGAGCCCATCCACTACCCTTCGCGTCCATTCTCGTGTTTTCTCCGCCCAAATTTCCTTTCGGCGGAGAAGAACCCGAGAGCAACGCCGCTGCATGTTAGCGCCGCCGAGCCCGAGACCGCACTCGTGATCCACTCCTCGCCGCATCCATTTTGCTCGCTCCAAGCTCGTAGCACCTGAATCATCCGAGCCACTTGCCGCCTCCGCCTCCGTGATCTCGGCTCGCAAGCTCATCTGCGCTCGTGAGTTCCTAGTATCGACTTTTGGTCCTTTAGGATCGCAATCGACCACCGAGTCCAACTGTGACCTTGTTTAACTCTTTGGTGCTTCACCGAGGCTTTGCGACGCCTTCTTCTCAAGCTCGGTAAAGCGCCGCGTGTAGTCAATTCCGGCGCCACCGCCCTCCTCCATCATCAAAATCGTGGGCTTATCGTTCTCGTGTCTCTGCGATCCGTGGCGCACCTTCTCGGCCGCCAAGTCCGTAGCATCTTCTCCGCGAGCACCGCACTTTCTTCTCCGCCCCGCCGTCGTGAGCTCATCTCCGTCGACCATTGGGCTCCGCGTCCGGCACCGGTTCGTGAGGTCTTTGCGAACCTTGAGGTACCACTCACTCGCCTTGAAACTCATTGGTTTGCTAGATCACCGTCGCGGCGCGCGCCGCCCCGTCGTCTTGCGGCGAGCCGCGCGGCTTAGTTAGCGCTAACCCCGTTCTAGTTGAGTCACCGATTGGTGGGCCCTCTTTGGTTAATCGCGCGAAATCCTTTAATCCAGCCCGTATTTATTCTCTCGAGTCAACGCCATGTGGGCCCATGCCGCCGCTTAGGTTGTGTAGCTCGTAATGCGTTTTCTCGATGGGAAGCATATTTCTCGTGAGTATATGTTAGAAGTATACTTTGATATGTCAAAGACGTATTCTTAGAATACGCCGACGCCACCTTATGCGGCATCCGCTTTGGTCGCTGCCGCGCCCGCCTGCCGCTGGTCGGGGCTAGCCGTGCGTCGGTAGAAAAAGGGTTTAATGCTTTAGTATTTCTGTAATATGTTTTCTGTTGCACTGTTAATTCAATTAAACTTGTAAAATGCATAACTAATTCAATTTTTATCCAAACTGCATGAAACCAGTGCTGTTAATTTTCATTTTAAATGTATTATTTACTAAAATTAGTTTCATCCATGCCTCTGTAGCAAAAATCTGTTAACTAATAAAATGGTGTCTTATGTATCTTCTAAATTAGAAAATGCATATCTTTTCCAATAATTATCCAAATTAAATGAACCCAATTCTGTAGAATTTCATTTTCAGTGTGCTAACTATTAGGATAGGTTTTGCACACTGGTTCTGTTCATGAAAATTTGTTAAGTAATTAACTAGTGACTTGTTGTGTTTTTAGCTTAGAAAATTCATAGAAAATTGCTAATAACTTAAAATGATTTATTCTCTGTTTCTAAAATTTTGTTACATCATGCTTAGCTGCTGTATGAGTTTTAGTATGTTTGCTTGTTGTTGCATGTTTGAGTTTTGTCGGTGTTATTCGTTCTTATTTGCTGTTATGTTCGATCGTTAGGCTTCGATATTTGCGCAACCCCGAGAACGACCCTCCATAACAAATTGAGCAACAGCAAACAAACAAGCGCTTGATCATGTTTAATCCCAGATTTTAAAGATTAATATTTTGTTTCATTTGTATGTATGCATTGCTTAATTTGTGTTAAATTGATTAGTTAAATCCGTAGTGCATATCCTGTGAGACAAAATATTGATCTCTACTACCGAGCCTAGGTTATTTGTCGTGATTAGAGATCGCTGGATGATCTCTTGTCACTTAGTAGATCCGGTCAACTTGCTTAGACATGCTTAGCTATCGGTAGAATCAAGGTTATCGACTTTAGTCGGTAACCTTGATCACACAAAATTTACTACAACTTTATGTTTCAAATTTTGCTATGCTTACTTGCAAAACTAAAACCAAAAACAAAAATGATTTAGACGCGCACAATGGTAAGATTGGTGTGATCTGCTGGGTGTGGATCGAAAGGTGCCCGGTCAATTAAGGACCGAACATCTTGTGAGTTTCATTATCCAGCAATTCGGCGTGCTAACCACACTAGAGGGTATGGGACCTCTCTGACCTAGTACTTTGGCGTGTATTGGTCCCGGTCGCAGGAGGTCGCAGGAGGGATGGAGGTGGGAGCATGGTAGTTGTCCAAAAGCTTTATCCCGAGTGGGTAGTTGTCTTTCTCGCTTTACCATGTAAGCGTATGGGTTTCTATCCATACGAGCTGCTCGGGTTGATACACAATATTGGAAACACCTCGAGGACTTAGGCGTGCCGGCATACCTTCTCGAGTGTGCTTGGCTTAAAGGCGGTCCGAGGTGTGGGTACAGGTACACCCTCAGGTTTAAAACTATTCGAATAGCCTCGCCCTAGGTGATGGACACGCTGGGTAAGCTTTATCGAGAGTTAGACTACAACATTTAAACTAAAACTTGCTGGGTGGTACGAACTGGATTCTGTTATTGTTGTGGTGACTATTGGGATAGTCACTTCTAGGTTGTTTTATCTTTACTCTTTTTTATTATTATCTTTATCGTTATTTCAATCTTAAAAATGAATTGCAAACTTGCCTTAAAACTGCACTACATTATTGCAAATGAAAATTGGCTTTATGCAAATGAAACATATGACCCCACTAAACAAGCTCTGCATGTAGCATATTAACAGTGTCGCTAGTTCACACGCCGATCTTGCGTACAAAGACAATCTTTGTACTCGTGTGCTTTGCTTAATGTCTTTGTTGCAGAGGAAGAAGGTGAGCCTCGGGGCCTCACTTCGTGAGTCAGGCTGCCGCCGTGGGTGACGACTAGGCTTGGCGGTCCTGGCCGATGCCTTGTGGGTTGAAGGCACGCCGATTGGCTTTGTTTATAGCCATCTTATGGCACTTTTTGCTCGCTGCCTTTCTGCTGCTCTTGTGTATCTTGTGGCCTGCCGGCCTTTGTCCTGTAATAACCTCTACTATTTGTTTATCTTCCGCTTGGTAGTGTTGTGTTTGGACTCTATGTGTGGAATGGAGTTGATGTCTAATTTTGTACCGAGGTGCGATATCGCTCGGAAGTATACATATCTCGAGGATCGCTTTATTTGATTTGTGATGCTAGGACCAGTGGTCGGTTACATTACAAACCAAATAAACTGGGTCCTCACAAAGTTGGTATCGAGCCATTCGACCGTAGCAACCCAAGCATAGTCGTTTTTAGGATATTTTGAAAAGCTTAATTTCAAAGTATAAAAGGGTTTATGAAATCTAGGTGATTCTCGATTTTACTCCTTACCTATCTTAGCCTTCTACTCTCATCTTACTCTAATTTGAGTTTAAAACTTGGTTTCTCTCTTTACCTTTCAAAAGATAGTTTCTACCGGTAGAATCGGTCTTTGGGAGAACCATAGAGAATTAGTCTAATTAAAATTTATGGGGGCATAAGGGTAAGATATGAGTTTGCTAAATGCGTGATTTTTGTCAAGTTGGTTTTGTAACTTAAAAGTCTTGTGTTTGTTTTGTGTCAGTTAGTGTTATTTGCAGTGGTTATCGACTTCTTGTTTTCCGCCATCGTTAACTTGTCTTAGTGAAACAGATGGCGGAGAACGCGCGGCCGCCAAGCAGCTGGTCATGATGAGGAGCTTCCTCCCTCCGACCATGGTCGAGGTGCTCGCCGATCGAGCGAACCGCATGGATCGACGCGCATCTTGAGGTTATTGCTAGGAATACCTCCACTCGCCGGTGGTGGCGCCACCGCACTCGCGGGACTTGCGAGTTCCTCCGCACGCACCGCCGACTTACTCCCGCCTCGAGGACCCTCGATGCGGATGATTGGTCTGCGCATGGTTGAGCGAAAGCTCAACATAGCTCGCCGCGCGCACAGATAAGGCCTTCTTCGCCCCACCGCCTTGAGGGCGCAAAGACTCTCATGGTGGGAGAACTATTCGCCATGCAGCCCGCGCCATGTGGTCGCGTGGGAGGAGTTCGATCGCCTTTCGTCGCCCACATCCTGCATGGCCCGATGAAGCTGAAAAGAAAGAATTCCTCGCGCCAAGCAAGGGCGCAAGTCCGTGACGGAGTACCGCACGAGTTCAATCATCCGGCTCGTTATGCTCCGGAGAGGTGGCCTCGTATGAGGCTAAGCAGAGAAGTTTATGGATGGCTTGTCCGAGGAGCCGCAGGACGCTATCTATTGTGGACTTCTCGCACTTTCGTGCCTTGGTAGATAAGGCCATTGTTGCCGAGCATAAGGCAAAGGCGCCGGGCGAGTCCCGCAGCGCAAATGGAGGCGACGGTCTACTCACACCACCTCATTCGCCCCCTGGCCGGGCCAAGACCACGGGCCTGCTCTTTTGCTCCACCGTGCCGAGACCATCTGCACCAGCTCGCCCACCGCAGCCGTGTTTCAGCCACGCAGCGCCGCGATCCAAAGCACAGAGCGGCTCCGCAATCCGGCCGCGAGGTCACTTGTTTTCGCCGCCACAACAAGGGCCATTATGCGAACGCTGCCCTCGAGTGTTGCAGCAGCCCTCGCCCTAATGGAGGACGCGGCGTGGGAGTGGTCATCCACCGACTGAAGATGATCCGTAAGCCCTGTGGTGCGAGCAATGGTCGAGTCAACCACCTTTCACCGAGGAGGCTCAGAGGCGCCAGATGTCGTGATGGGTACACTTCTTGTTAATTCTCGCCCCGCTGCAGATATTTGATTCCGAGCATCGATTCTTTATTTCAAGATCATTTGCTGCTGCTAGTGGTCTTCACCTGTGTTCCTTTGGAAGTTCCTTTGCTCATCCGCCTCGGGTCGGAAATGAGCCGATTTAAGAGCTCGGATGTTCCTATCATAGTTGAAGGAGGGGATTTTTGGCAAATCTCATTCGCTCATTCAATGAGTCCGATGTGATTCTTGGCATGGATTGGTTGTCCCAACACTTGGGGCAAATCGATTGTGCCAGAAGATTGTCTATCTTACCACTTCTTCTCAGTGAGCAAGTCGGGTTTTCGCCACAACTTCGTGGCCCGTGGTCTATGTGCATTAGAAGCAAAGCCACTTTGCAAATTCAAGATGTTTCCATAGTATCCGACTTTGTGGATGTCTTTCCAAGATTTGCTCGATGCCTCGGTTCGAGATCCGAGTTTGCCATCGAAGTTGCTGCCCACATCGCCCGATTTCGGCGCGCAGACGGATGCCTCCCAATGAGCCGAAGAATTGAAGAGGCAGCTTGGTGAGCTCCAAGCAAAGGGTTTCATCCGTCCCGCCATCTCCTTGGGGTTGTCCGTGATCTTTGTGAAGAAGAAGGACAAGACCTTGCGCATGTGTGTTGACTACCGCCCTCTCAATGAAGTGACGGTGAAGAACAAGTATCCTCTCGCCCGCATTGATGATCTGTTTGATCGCTTGACTGGAGCCCGTGTTCTCAAAGATTGATTTGAGAATGGGGTATCATCAGTCGATCGATCGAGGATATTCCAAAGACGCGCCACTACTCGTTATGGCTCAGACGAGTACACCGTCATGTCTTTCGGTTTGACCAATGCTCCAAATATGTTCATGAACCTTATGAATTCGTATTCATGAGTATTTGGAAAATTTGTGGTGGTTTTTATTGATGACATTCTTATCTATTCCAAGATCAAGCGAGCATGCCGAGCATCCAAGATTGTGTTGGGCAAATTATGGAGCACCACCAGACGCAAAATTCAAAGAAATGCGAAGTTCTCGTTGAAGGAAGTGGCATTCTTGGGCCATGTTCTTTCAGTGAGGCGTAGCGTGGATCCCAAAGAAAGTCACGATGTTCTATCTTGGGGTCACCAACCGGCCACCGATGTGCGGAGTTTTCTTGGTTTAGCGGGCTACTACCGCTTTATCGAGAACTTCTCCAAAATCGCAGCCGATGACCGAATTGCTCAAGAAGGACAAGAAGTTTGTGTGGTCCTCTGCTTGTGATGAGAGCTTTGAGCTCAAACAGCGATTGACTTCACTCGCCCTTACTCTTCCCGATATCCACAAGAGCTTCGATATTTATTGCGATGCTCTCGTGAAGGGACTTGGGTGTGTCCTCATGCAGAAGGCAAGGCGCTTGCCTATGCATCTAGGCAATTGAGGCCTCATGAGCTCAACTATCCCACCCATGATTTAGAGCTTGCTGCAGAGTTCATGCACTCAAGATTTACGGCATTATCTGATCGCAGAATCACTGTGAGGTGTATTCGATCACAAGAGTTTGAAATACTTGTTCACTCACCAGATCTCAACCTCAGCAGAGGAGATGGCTAGAATTGATCAAAGATTATGACATGGGTATTCAGATCATCCGTGCAAGGCCAATGTGGTTGCTGATGCACTTAGCCAAAAGGTGTATTGCAATACTGATGATCCAAGAGCAAAGAACTCGCATCGCTATGAGTTTCGTCTCAACTTGGGTTTGCTGAACATGGTTCCCTTGCTGCCTTGGTTGTGCAACCAACCTTGGTGGATCAACTCAAGCAAAGACAAAGAATGATGTCGGTGTGAACCGATCAAGCGTAATATCAAGGATGGGATAACCAAGTGTTTCACGTAAGATGAGCACGGTGTCGTATGGTTTGGGCAATGCCAGGGTCCCAAAGGTCCCGTGAGTTGCGGGATTTGATTCTTCAGAGGCCCATGATTCGCCTTTGTCCATCCATCCCGGCCACTAAATGTACCAAGATCTCGTCAAAGATTCTCGTGGACTCGCATGAAGCGCGAGATTGCTCGTTCGCTGCCATATGCGACGATGTTGTCGCGTGAAGGCCGAGCATCGCCCCCAGCCAGTCTTCTTCACCCTTGCCCATACCGAGTGGAAGTGGATTCCACAGGTATGGACTTCACATCCGTTTGCCCTGCATTTCTTCGGGAAGGATGCTATCCGGTGGTTATTGACCGATTGACAAAAGTAGCACATTTTCGCCAAAGGTGTACCGCCTCGCCACAGAAATTGGCGACTCTACATATCCCGCATTGTGAGTTTGCATGGTGTGCCATTTAACGATGGTGTCGATCGTGGTTCTCTTTTCACTTCCCGACTTTGGCACACCTATAGGAGGCCATGGGTACCGTCTTACTTTCAAAGACCGCCTACCATCCTCTCGATCGATGGTCGACTGAGCGAGTCAACCAAGTTCTTGAAGATATGTTCGTGCTTGTATTCTTTCCTATGGGAAGAATTGGGAGAAGTGCCTACCGCTTGCCGAAGTTCTCCTACAACAACAGCTTCAGGCTAGTCTCTGTATGGCACCGCTTGAGGCTTTGTATGGGAGGCGCCGCAGAACACCGTTGAACCGGTCGTAAACCGTGAAAGGCGCTTCTTTGGTCCGCATTCCATCAATGAGGCCAAAATCAAGTGCGCTTGATTCGTGAGCACTTGCGCCGTAGCTCGCCTCGTGCAGAAGAGCTATGCGCATCGTCGCCGCCGTGAGTTGAGTTTCCACCAATGACTTTGTGTATCTCAAAGTCTCGCCTCAAGGACATCGCCGCTTCGATGTCAAGGGCAACCGCCTCCTCGATATGCTCCGCCATATCGCATCATCAAGAAAGTGGGAGCCGTTGCATACAAGTTGGAGTTGCCGCTACACTTGAAGGGTGCATGATGTTTTCCATGTGTCCCAATTGAAGAAGTGCCTCCGTATTCCAGCTTGAGGAAACACCATTGGAAAATATCGATGTGCAGAAGATCTGTCTTATCGTGAGCGCCCCGCTCGTATCCTCGAAGAAGCCGAACGCAGAACGAGGAACCGTGGTGATCAAGTTCCTCAAAGTTCGATGGTCAAACCACTCCGAGGATGAAGCCACTTGGGAGCGGAAGATCGTCTCCAGCAGATTACCCATCCTTCTTCTCCAAGAATCGAATCTCTGGCGAGATTCTGTAAGGGGAGATTTGTAACAGCCCTAACTTAGGTTTGTATTTCAAATGTAAAATTTCGAGGAGAAATAAAAACTTTTGTTGTCTCTTCAAATCATTTGAAAGCTCCTACATTTTTCCCTAGCAATTTCCATTTTCTAGAATTAAATTCTTGTGAATGGAGATTGTTGTCAGCAAATTCTTAGCCTTCAAACTTGTGATCATCCTCTGAAATTATTTTTCCTATCATCTTGATCATCCTATCTACCTCCCTGAATTATCTCCCAATTTTTAGATTTTATTTGCTATTTCAAATGGCCAAGTCAACCTAGTTTGACATCTGGTCAAACTTCTGTTCAGCAGCTTGTAAATTTTATTGGGAGAAATCTGGTGCATGAAAACTCCTGGAAAAATTTCACAAGGTGTTCCTCTGCTCCAGCTTAGCTTCCATAAAATTTTCGAAATTTTTGGAGCCCCGGAGCTATCTCTAAAAATTTCCCAAAACCTCTCTGTTTTTAAATCGACTAAACACAGCTTGTCGGGCCCAACCACACTTGGGCTCGAGTCCGACCGCACTAATGGACTCGGTCGCGTCAACTAATCGCACCGCCTGAGTCCAATCAATCGCGGACCGTCCGATGAAGATCGAACGATCGCGCTATGCGCGCAACCGACTGTCCGAATGCATACACCAATCTCACCGGTCCATTCCGATCCATCGGCCGGTGTGTGCTTGATCAAATCAAACCACCGGCTCGCACCGCTTTGCTCGCCGCCGACATGTGGGTCCCACCGCCAAGATCAACCTCGCCTTCTCCGCACCACCGAGCTCACGGCCAGGCGCGCATGCTTGCCACGCCCCTCGCCGCCACCTTTTGTCCTCGTGTCACCGCGGAAGCATCGCCGATCTCATCTACCCACCGAGCCCATCCACTACTCCAGCGCCCATTCGTGTTTTCTCCGCCCAAATTTCCTTTCCGGAGAAGAACCCGAGAGCAACGCCGCCGTTTAGCGCCGCCGAGCCCGAGACCGCACCTCGTGATCCACTCTCTCGCCGCATCCATTTTGCTCGCTCCAAGCTCGAGCACCCAAGAATCATCCGGAGCCACTTCGCCGCCTCCGCCTCCGGTGATCTCGCTCGCAAGCTCATCTGCGTCGTGAGTTCCTAGTATCGACTTTTGGTCCTTTAGGATCGCACCGACCACCGAGTCTAACCGTGACCTTGTTTAACTTTTTGGTGCTTCACCGAGGCTTTGGCGACGCCTTCTTCTCCAAGCTTCGAAAGCGCGCCGCGTCAATTCCGCGCCACCGCCCTCCTCCATCATCAAAATCGTGGGCTTATCGTTCCGGTGTCTCGCGATCCGCGGCGCACCTTCTCGGCCGCCGTCCGTAGCATCTTCTCCGCGAGCACCGCACTTTCTTCTCCGCCCCGCCGTCCGTGAGCTCATCTCCGTCGACCATTGGGCTCCGCGTCCCAAGACCGGGTTCGTGAGGTCTTTGCGAACCTTGAGGTACCACTCACTCGCCTTGAAACTCATTGGTTTGCTAGATCACCATGCGGCGGCCGCCGCCGTCCCCGTCGGCGTCTTGGTGAGCCGGCCGCGAAGCTTAGTTAGCGCTAACCCTCGTTCTAGTTGAGTCACCGATTGGTGGGCCCTCTTTGGTTAATCGCGTTTGAAATCCTTTAATCCAGCCCGTTATTTATTCTCTCGAGTCACCGCCATGTGGGCCCATGCCGCCGATAGGTTGTGTAGCTCGTAATGCGCTTTTCTCCGATGGGAGCGTATTTCTCGTGAGTATATGTTAGAAGTATACTTTGATATGTCAAAGACGTATTCTTAGAATACGCCGACGCCACCTTATGCGCACCGCTTTGGTCATGCGTTTTCGCGGGCCCGCTCTCGCTGGTCGGGCTAGCCGCAAGTCAGAGAAAAGGGTTTAATGCTTTAGTATTTCGTAATATGTTTTCTCTGTTGCATTAATTCAATTAAACTTGTAAATGCATAACTAATTCAATTTTTATCCAAACCGCATGAAACCAGTGCTGTTAATTTTCATTTTAAATGTATTATTTACTAAAATTAGTTTCATCCATGCCTCTCGTAGCAAAAATCTGTTAACTAATAAAATGGTGTCTTATGTATCTTCTAAATTAGAAAATGCATATCTTTTCCAATAATTATCCAAATTAAATGAACCCACTGTAGAATTTCATTTTCATTGTGCTAACTATTAGGATAGGTTTGCACACTGGTTCTGTTCATGAAAATTTGTTAAGTAATTAACTAGTGACTTGTTGTGTTTTTAGCTTAGAAAATTCATAGAAAATTGCTAATAACTTAAAATGATTTATTCTCTGTTTCTAAAATTTTGTTACATCATGCTTAGCTCTCTGTATGAGTTTTAGTATGTTTGCTTGTTGTTGCATGTTTGAGTTTTGTCTGTTATTCGCTCTTATTTGTCGTTATGTTCGATCGTTAGGCTTCGATATTTATGCAACCCCGAGAACGACCTCCGCAACAAATTGAGCAACACAACTGTGCAAGCAGTTTGATCATGTTTAATCCCAGTATTTTAAAGATTAATATTTTGTTTCAAATTGTATGTATGCATTGCTTAATTTGTGTTAAATTGATTAGTTAAATCAGTAGTCGCATATCCGTAGACAAAATATTGATCTCTACTACCGAGCCTAGGTTATTTGTTTGTGATTAGAGATCGCCGGATGATCTCTTGTCACTTAGTAGATCCGGTCAACTTGCTTAGACATGCTTAGCTATCGGTAGAATCAAGCGATTATCGACTTTAGTCGGTAACCTTGATCACACAAAATTTACTACAACTTTATGTTTCACATTTTGCTATGCTTACTTGCAAAACTAAAACCAAAAACAAAAATGATTTAGACGCGCACAATGGTAAGATTGGTGTGATGTCATGGGTGTGATCGAAAGGTGCCCGGTCAATTAAGGACCGAACATCTTGTGAGTTTCTCATTATCCAGCAATTCGTGCAACCACACTAGAGGGTATGGGACCTCTCTTGACCTAGTACTTTGGCGTGTATTGGTCCCGTCGGAGGGTCGCAGGAGGGATGGAGGTGGGAGCATGGTAGTTGTCCTAAAAGCTTTATCCCGAGTGGGTAGTTGTCTTTTGGCTTTACCATGTAAGCGTATGGGTTTCTATCCATACAGCGGCTCGGGGTTGATACACAATATTGAAACAATCTCGTAGGACTTAGTTTGTCTGCATACCTTCGGAAGTGTGCTTGGCTTAAAGGCGATCCCGAGGTGTGGGCAAGTGGTACACCTCACAGGTTTAAAAACTATTCGAATAGCCTGCGTCTAGGTGATGGACACGCTTGGTAAGCTTATCGAGAGTTAGACTACAACATTTAAACTAAAACTTGCTGGGTGGTACGAATCTGGGATTCGTGCTATTGTTGTGGTGACTATTGGGATAGTCACTTCTAGGTTGTTTTATCTTTACTCTTTTGTTATTATTATCTTTACTGTTATTTCAATCTTAAAAATGAATTGCAAACTTGCCTTTAAAACTGTACTACATTATTGCAAATGAAAATTGGCTTTATGCAAATGAAACATATGACCCCCACTAAACAAGCCTGCATGTAGCATATTAACAGGTCTGCTAGTTCACACGTCAGTCTTGCGGGTACAAAGACAATCTTTGTACTCAGGTGCTTTGCTTAATGTCTTTGTTGCAGAGGAAGAAGGTGAGCCTCAGGGGCCTCACTTCGTGAGTCAGTCTTTGTCGCAAGTGGGTGACGACTAGGCTTGGCGGTCCCACGATGCCTTGTGGGTTGAAGGCACGATTGGCTTTGTTTATAGCCATCTTATGGCACTTTGCTTCCGCTGTCTTTCTGCATGCTTCTTTGTATCTTGTGGCCTCGTCGGCCTTTGTCCAGTAATAACCTCTACTATTTGTTTATCTTCCGCTTGGTAGTGTTGTGTTTGGACTCTATGTGTGGAATGGAGTTGATGTCTAATTTTGTACCGAGGTGCGTATATTTGCTTTACGAAGTATACATATCTCGAGGATCGCTTTATTTGATTTGTGATGCTAGGACCGTGGTCGTTACATTACAAACCAAATAAACCGGGTCCTCTAAAGTCTTGTTTGGTTGAGGGATGAGTTTTTCGTGACATCCTCAAACCCCGCCGCCACCCTCCCACGCCTAGTCGCTCGCGCGATCTAGTAGTCCGGCGCGCGCCGCTTCCTCCCGCACGTGTGGATACCTTTGAGGCGCCGTGATGCGTGGCGCTGGGACGAACCGCAAGAAAGGAGTTGTACGTGGGACGCCGCGACGCGACGCAGGAAGTAGTACGACTACCGCCTCGACGCATCGCATCAACCGAGTACGACTATACCGCTCGACGTGTCGCATCAACTTCCGCACTCGCGCGGCTCTAGTGGTAAGACCGTGATCTATAATCGCAGCGATCTTGGTTTACGTAGAATTTTTAATTTGCGCTTAGTGTAGCCTACCCATTTCCCTACAGTACATTCAGATGTTCACCCGGTCTTCGTGGTCAGGGTGGAAGACGAAGTGGTTCTACTGGGAAGTCACCGACGAAGATAGCCTCTCATTTATCGGTAATGTCGCTGAGAGGATTTCTTCCTAAGATTCGACTCCCAGGAACATTGACCGGATCGCCCCCTATATTCAAGCTATCAAAGACTTGAAGGCGGAAGGGCTTACCGGATGGCACGTGGTGAAGGAGTTCATCACACGCCGTATTAGTCCCCTGAAGAAACGAGTTCCTCCCATGTGGGGGTACTCGAAGAAAGAAGACCCAACCAGGGACTACAAGGAGGGTAAGTGAATTTCTCACTTTTGATTCTGGTTTTGGTTAGTCCTAATCTGGTCTGTTGACCACGCTATCTGTCTGCACAGATCTTTCACAGGCGGAGATTGACACCCGTGTCAAGCTCATCTGTGAGAAGAGTCCATAAAGCACGGCAGCTCCTCAAATTCTTGCGGTTTTGACCGCAGAGGAAAAAGTGGAGCGCCTAAAGGTAATCAAAAATCGACTTCGTCTTTAGGCCTTTATGGTCATAAAAAGATTTACGACTAGAGGATTCGTCGTAGAAAAACTTACGATCGTAATGGTCGAGAAGAACTTACGACACCGAGTGATCGAGAAAAACTTATGACCACTTTTGTAATATTTTCTTTTTCTGATCTCAACAGAAAGTAGACATGAAAGACCGCCAAGACGATGCAGAAATCACATTGGTGGTCATTGTGGCGACGGTGGAAGGGGAGCAAACAAAATCTCCTCCCACCAAAAGGCGTCGACTTGT
The DNA here is from genome assembly GCA_036346255.1 of Ampelocalamus luodianensis. NCBI lineage: Eukaryota > Viridiplantae > Streptophyta > Magnoliopsida > Poales > Poaceae > Ampelocalamus > Ampelocalamus luodianensis. Next base: position 52,763,207 of record CM070620.1, on the reverse strand, counting down.
AAAGGTTGGCGACAAAGGTGGCGCGAGTTCGACTCCTCCTGCTCCCTTTGCTTAATTCGCTACAGACATGGAAGCTGCGGTGAGGGAAAAAGTAGAGGAAGCTGCATTATCCCTTAAGCGTAAAGCCCTCAAGGCCAAGGTACCCTTCTATTACGACAACACGACTTTCGCAGTTTCTGCTTCTCGTGGCTTTATAAAGCAGCTAGAAAAGGAGAACTGGAAGAGCTTCATGTCTTTTGTGAAGAAAATCGCTACTCCAAAGATAACCGAGGTCACGGGAGCAAGGTTTTGAGGTGATCGAGATGCATCTCGCCACTGTGAGTCGAGGGTCACGAAGTGGTGACTCCTGTTCCCCAAATTGAATCTCGACTAACAGTAGTCGAGAAGAAGTCGAAGAAACCTCCTGTTGGGAAGGTTGCTTCCAAATTTCTGGTCAGGTCTAGGACACAGAGGTATGTAAAAAACAAAAGCGTAAGAACTGCTTTTACCCTTTGTTTTCACGAGTCAACTTGCTCCTTGTTCTGTGATCTTAACCCAACTCCTTCAACCCCCATGGATGCTTCTATTGAGAAGCCCGCTGCTACTTCTTTAGCAACTAAAGGTGCGACAGCAGTGGTAGCTGAAGTTCCAGCTACCATTCCTATGGTGAAAGAAGTCGTCGTTGCTAAAGTTGCTATGACCACTGAGGCAGTCATAGGGATGGAGGCGGAGACAAGGGAGGCCATATGAGAGACACTAGGAGAAGGTGGTGGTGAGAGCTCCGACCACCGCACCAGTAAGGAGGTTGTTCAGGACATTCCTTTCGATCCTCTAGGCGGTGCTACCATCATAGAGTCAGAAGAAGAGAAATACTTTAACTTCTGCTCTGATTTCTTTGGCCCTGCTTCCATCGTAGGATCTTCCGCCTACAGATCTCGCGACTGTGTCCTCACCCGGCTGGCATTCCCAACTATGGGAAGTCTTCATGACTAACGCCTCGAAGGGGTCTGGTGAGACGGTGTCGAGGAGATGGATAGGCTGAAAGATCCGACGACGATAGTCTCCATGTTCGCTAGGACGACTATGAATGTAAGTATCTAACGATACCTATAAGTATGGTTTTATCCTCGCTTCTTATTGCCTTTCTTTCTTACAGAAAGCTTTGGAACAAATTGCTACGGTTTGTGAGTACAACCGGCAACTTGTCAAGTAATAACAAGAAAAAGTAGTACTCTGCGAGCAAGCAGAGAGGTGGTGAGTAACTGACACTCGTAATCATTTTATATTTCGACTACTCGTTCAGTACTCGTGGGGATTATCGTAGAAAACCTTATGATTTGGCACTGGTCGTAGAAAAACTTACGACTAGGGGTGATCGTAGAAGAACTTATGATCACATGTTAGTCGTAGAAATACTTACGACTACTCGTCTCTGTGTTCATGTCTACCCTTAACTCTTTCAGGTTTAAGAGTGATGAAAAGAACTTAGCTGAATCACTCGACTACGAAAAAGCCGAGACGAAAAAGTTAAGGGATGAAGTAACCAACCTTCTGAAGAAGCTTCAGGAGGCCAACTCTGCAACCCAAGAGTTGTAGGAAAAAATATACAGTACGTCCTTGAGGTTACAACTTCTTATAATCTTGATCCTCATTTTCCTAAATTCTTGTTCTTTTTAAGAAAAAGAAGTCGAGACCAGGGCCCTTCAAGCCGAGGTGGGAAGAAAAAGAAGTGAGACCAGGGCTCTTCAAGCCGAGGTGGGAACCCTTCAGATCGAGGCTCAAGAAAAAACCTTGGTCGTCCGAGAAATCACCCGCATCGCGAAAGACAAAGATCAAGAAATTGAGAAATTAGATTCTCAATTAGCAGGTAAGTAATCCTTTACCTGCTATTGAATTATTTTTCCTTCTCGTAGAATCATTTTATCTAACTAACTTTACTCTTTTCAGAGCGATTAGTTGAAATAAAACAACTCCATGAGGCTTCGACTTGTGCACAGGAGGAGATGAAGTCAATGAAGATCAATCTTCAAGACAACATTTCACTTTTGAACAATGTACTCGATGGGCTACATGCTGAAAAGGTCACACCTCGTGACGACACGATAGCCGCTCACACGAGTGCCATTGGGGATCAAGTCGGTACATTGCAAGAGTTGGTGACTACTCTGAAGACCAATCAGAACGACTCGATAAAGGAAGTGGTCAAAGGAGCTATAAGCTATGTCTTAGCGAAGCTTAAAGCCCATGACCCCAACCTTAACCCTCATTCGGTTGAAGCCAACTTTGACTGCACTGAAGCCGAAGCATAACATTTAATCGAGGGTATGCAGTCGGTAGGAGAGAAGGTCACGGAGGAGATGCAAATAGGATCCCCTTCGTCAGAGTAGTCTGTAATAGGGACCTGTAAAGACAAGCCTTTTGTTGATGTATAAATATATGATCTTTCTTTTTTCCTGCAAATCATCTCGTAGAGTAGTTAGTAACTTGTAAGATAATGAAAGGAAAAAAATTAGACAAAATATATGTAATTCCTCCTTCCTTCTTCCTTTTTCTTGCAAATCATCTTGTAGAGTAGTTAGTAACTCGTAAGATAACGAATTGGAAAAAGAAACCAAGACTAAGAATTGAAGTCATGTTTATAACTTTATACTAGCCCCCGACTATTTGCTTACTTTTTTTGAATAAACTAAGAAAATAGTAAAGAAAGGGTTTCTGAAAACAGAAAAGGTTTGTTCAACTTAGAGCTTTCGATCTCGATTATCTTGCACTAGTCGAAAGAGTAGAAACAAATCGACGCTAGGAAGTTCCCTCTAGTGGGCAGGACCACGTGCAGAAAGGAAAGGCTTCGACTAGGTGATGTTACCATCTCTGACCAGATTAATCAAATCAATAACAACAACTTGAGTAAAACAAACATCTGGAGGACCTTGAAAAATTCGTTCGACCTTTTTCAATGTATTCGATAAGTTTGTCCTGGTAGCAAAAGTAGGAAATAGGACGACGCTAGGAAGTTCCTTCTAGTGGGCAGGACCACATGCAGAGAGGAGAAGCTTCGACTAGGTTTGTTTCTTCCTTTGACCAGTTAAAACCGACCAAGTTTACCAAAAGCAGTCGAACAAATCTCAAAAGTGCACTCTTCTTAGAGTATTTTTCCAAATGAATAAATAAACTAAGCTGATATGAGTTTGCCTAAAAACTTTTTGACCATATTTTTGAGCTACAAAAAACTTTGTATTGGCAGCAAAAGTTAGGAACAAGGCATACTAGGAAGCTCCTTCTAGCGGGTAGGACCACATGCAGAGAAGAGAGACTTCGACTAGTTGTTGTGTCCTTTCTCCAACCAGTGTAAAGAAAAATTGAGCGTATAAAATATGCTTGAAAAATTATAAAAACAAAACTCAAAGAAAGACAATAAAGAAAGAACCTGATACTTTATTGTCATGGAGGCTTGTTACACGTAAAATTTGCGTAACCGGTCGATGTTCCAAGAGTTTGAGAGAACACGGCAATCCTCCATTGCTAGTCATACCGAACCTGGACGCGTAACTTCGACCACAGTGTAAGGATCTTCCCACTTGGGGGAAAGTTTATTCTGATTAGACTGGGATTGGATAAGCCCCAATACCAAGTCACCTATAACAAGGCTGTGAGGTTGGACCTTACAATCGTAGTATCTGCGTAGGGCTTGTTGGTAGACTGCTGAATGGATTAGAGCCTGGTTCCTCTTTTCTTCGAGCAGGTTGATGTCGTCTGCTCGAAGTTGTTCTTGGGCGGAGTCATTAAAATTTTTGACTCGTGCTGACCTGATCTTTAGTTCTGGCGGAAGCATGGCTTCTGCACCAAAAACTAGAAAGAAAGGTGTTTCTCCTATAGCCCAACTAGCAGTCATACGAATGGCCCATAATACTGAGGGTAATTCTTGTACCTAAGCCCCCGAGCGCTTGACAAGCTAGTCGAAGACTCGAGTTTTAATTCCCTTCATTATTTGGCCATTCGCTCTTTCGACCGTCCCATTGCTTTGGGGGTGGGCAACAGAAGCGTAAAACAATTTGGCACTCAACTCTTCGCAAAATTCCTGAAATTTTGTGCTCGAAAATTGCTTGCCATTATCTATGATGATTCGACTAGGTACCCCAAATCGAGTTATCACGCATCTCATCATGAACCTTTCAGTTGTTTTCGTTGTTATCTCAGTCACAGGTTCGGCTTCTATCCACTTTGTGAACATATCAATAGCCACAAAAAGGAATTTGAATCCAATTGGAGCTCTGGGTAACGGTCTAGGAAATCGATACCCCAGGTCGCAAAAGGCCAAGACTTAGGAATTGTTTGTAACGCCTGAGCCGGCTGGTGTATTCTCTTGCTATGAAACTGGCATTGTACATATTTTTTAACCAGCTCCTTGGCATCATAGAGGGCTGTTGGCCAATAGAAACCTTGTCAAAAGGCCTTACTGATCAGCGTTTTGTACCAAGCGTGAGTTCCATAGATGCCTCCGTGTATGTCGTGAAGGAGTTTTAACCATTCGCTCTGTGGAATGCATCGATGAGCACCCCTTGAGTGCCTCTTTTATAGAGGACACCTTCGACTAAAGTATACATTTTGGCCTTTCAGGATAATCGATCTGCCTCGAGATCGTCGTCGGGTACGGAACCCGTCTGAAGATACTTGTAGATGAGAGTCATCCAGGTATCCTCGTACTCTAGAGAGGCTGTTTCAATAGGAGGCATTTCTAGTTCTTCGACTAGGGACGGTTTCTGGAGTTGCTCCAGAAAAACTCCTTTTGGTACTATGGATCGGGAAGAAGCTATACAAGCAAGTTGGTCCACGAGGAAATTATCCTTTCGAGGGATAAATTGTACCTCAAAGCCCAAAAAATGCTTTTCTAACTTTCGGAATTTCGATAAGTACCGAGACATAGTCGGATTAGAGCACTGGTACTTTTTTTTGACTTGATTCACGACTAGTTGAGAGCCTCCTCTCACGAGTAGTTGGCGAATCGAGAGCGCTTTTGCGGCTCGTATACCAGCTAGCAAACCTTCATACTCTACCACATTGTTAGTGGCATGAAAGTTTAATTGTATGGCATACTTTAAGGTTTCTCTGGTAGGAGATTCTAGGACCACCCCAGCCCTCGAGCCACTTATAGTAAGTGACCCGTCAAAGTACATCGTCCACTGATCGTGGGAATCGTACTAGGGATCCTGAACAGGTTTAGGATTTGTCCATTCATGGACAAAGTCTGCCAAGATCTGGGATTTAATGGTTGTTCAGGACAAAAATGGATGTCAAACTCTCCAAGTTCGACTGACCATTTTGCCATGCGTCCCGTTGTTTCCCTATTCTGGAGGATCACTCCCAAGGAAAACTCAGACGACACAGCTAGTTTGTACGCCTGAAAATAATATCGTAGTTTCTTAGGAGACATGAGGAGGGCATATAGAAGTTTTTGAACCTGAGGGTAACACTCCTTAGGCCGTGTAAAACTTCACTAACGTAGTAAATTGGTTGTTGTATGTTTTCACGTTCTCGACCCGATCTTTGCGCTCCTTGCACATGGCGTGGCGACTAGATAAATTAAGAGTGTCTCTCCTAGTTTCGGAGAAACCAGAACAGGAGCACTTGTAAGATACCTCTTGACATCCTCAAAGGCTGCGTTAGCCTCTTCTGACCACTCGAAACCCTCATGCTTCCTTAGAAGTTTGAAAAAGGCAGTCCTTTCTCTCCCAGGCGTGCGATGAAATGACTTAATGCCGCTATGCACCCCGTGAGTTTCTGAACTTCTTTTTTCATGGTCGGGGGGAGCATCTGCATGATCGCCTTTATCTTTTTAGGATTTGCTTCGATTCCTCGTGTAGAGACCAAGAATCCAAGCAATTTTCCTGAATAGACTCCGAACACACACTTCTCGGGGTTGAGTTTCAGGTGGTGTTTTCTGAGGTTGTCAAATGTTTTTTTCAAGTTTGCGATATGATTAAGCCGCTTGCTGCTTTTTACGACTAGATCATCAACATAGGCTTCCAAATTTTGGCCTAGTTGAGGTACAAAATTCGTTTGCATCAAACTTTGAAAAGAAGCTCCAGCATTCTTTAAACCAATTGGCATTTTGACGTAGCAAAATATTCCAAATGGTGTAATAAATGCGGTCTTTTCTTCATCCTCTCGACATATATTGATCTGGTGGTAACCAGAGTATGCATCTAGAAAGCTTAATATTTTACATCCAGCAGTAGAGTCAACCAACTGATCGATACGAGGTAAAGGGAAATCATCTTTTTGACAAGATTTTTAAGATCGATGAAGTCACGCACATCGCCATTCTTAGTTCGACTTCCTAACCATTACAGGGTTAGCCAACCACTCTAGGTGGTTGACTTCTCTTATAAAGCCTGCTTTGACCAACTTGTCCAATTCTGACCTAATAGAATCTTGTCGATCAGGGGCAAATCTCTGTAACTTATGTTTCTGAGTAGCTTTGTCGGGCGTAAGGCTAGCCTGTGCTCGATCACTTCCTTGGGGACTCTGGGCATGTCGGATGCTTGCCACCGAAGACATGCGTTTGCTCGGAGGAAAGTGATGAGGCGTCTTCCTATTTGGAATCCGAAGAATCCCGATCTCGAAACGACCTTGAGGGCTCCTCCGCATCGGAGGAACCTCCTTGACATGGTCATTTGGCTTTGGTGCGACTTTGAGGCCCGACTTGCTAGTCGAAGTGACTTCAAATGTCGAGTTGGTATCTGTCCAACCATCTCGAGGACCAAGCGATCGCGAGAATCGGTATCTTCTTGTCACAATAAATTGTGATTACTCCTTTGGGACCTTGCATCTTAAGACATTGATACCCATAGTGAGTAGCTATTAAAATTTTGCTAAAGTTGGTCATCAAGTATGGCGTTATATGCGTGATGTCGAAATCGACCACATCAAAGGAGATCTTCTACATCTGAAATTACTTGGTGAACCAAATGTTAAAGGAAGAGAAACTTGGTCAGTGGTTTGGCGAAGACCTAGTCTGATCTGTGGAAAGAATATCATCACGGCCTTACCTTTGTCACGGGAACTTGCATCTCATCCGAGGTACTCATAAAAGAATGTTTAACGAGCTCCCACCATTCACCAATACTCGATTTACTCGACAATTGTTGATGGTGGGTTCGACTCTAATCGAAAATCGACTGGTCTAGTCGAAGGGATCAGGCGATCACCTTTCTCGAAAGTGATGGTGACTTAGACCACACTGGTAATTTATTGACAAGAGGAGAGTGTTTGGCGTTTACCTCACGCTCGGCGACCTTAAGCTATCGTATTGACTCATATGCCGATGATCCTCCATAGATGTGATCGATGGTGTGTTGTGGATCTGAAATGACATCTCCTCCTCGTCATCAGGCTCCTTCTGTCCACTTGTTTGACCTACATTCAAGAGTAGAAAGTGGCCCTTTACTGAGTAATAGTCTTGAGTTTTAGTAAGCTCGGCGGTTATGAAGAGTCATGCCCTTCTTTTTTGTGAAAGGGACACCACAGGTTTGTCATTCTTTCGTCGGGGCGTTACCTTTGCCTGGTCAGAATTTTGCTTGGAGTTTCGTGGCTCTTTGTAAACTACGGCTAGAACTTTCTTAGAACCAGCAGTTGGAAACTTATGTCTCTTCACCTTGTTCTTGGACTTTTTAGCCTTTTTGTCCTTTTTCTTACCACTTTCGCCTGTCTCTTGAGGGACGTTATCTTCGCGGTCGATAGTATTGTTCCACTCGACTGCTTCTGCGGCAGTCGCATATCTATCGACCATCTCGAAGAGTTCGGCGACAGTGGCAGGAGGATTCAAAGCTATGTCCTCTATTATCCTTCTGCTGCGGACTCCCTGCTGGAAAGCTCTGATCACAGATGAGTCAGAAACTTCCGGAATAGAATTACAAACGACTAAGGGCACGATGAATTGACATGAGTCGTGATCGTTCATCTTATCGGTGCAAGTCATCCTCCTTTCCAAGGCGGTTGTAGGTGCCCTGGAAATTCGCCAGTAGAAGGTCGCAGAGGTGTTACCACGAGTAGATCGACTCGAATGGCTGGTTTAAAAGCCATGATCTAGCAGATCCTTCAAGCACAGTCGGAAGGTAATTCGCCATTACATGCTCTCCTCCTCCTGCTGTTGTGTAATTCTAGAGAAATTCAATGGGATTTTGGGTTCCATCAAATTTCTCCATGTTCGTTGATCGGAGCGAGGTGGCGGCGAACTACTCAGAATCGAGTGGCATGACATCTAAATAACTTCTTGACGCCTTCTTTGCAGGGAAGAAGGGTTAATGTCACCGGGTGATCGTACTCAACGATACCCAGTCACAGGTGGGTTGGACCTATGGTAAGCCTCAGTCTTATGAGGGAAATACTCCTCGTATTCTGTCTAGATTTGGTCCTTGAAGTGGTGAAAGATCACCTCTCCTAGGGGCTTGTGGATCTCCAGATGTTCGATGAGCCTTCCTCAAGTCAGGAGAGTGACGTGATTGATGATCATGTCGACCTCCATGCGACGAGTTATTCGAACGACTGGCAGAAGATGGAGTCATACTACTACGAGTTCCGGGTTGATGTCGACAAGGACGCTCAAGTCTTGCCATCGTGTTCTGAAGCCTTCATTCGATCTCTTAAGCAAAGAGATCGTAACCTAGTACTCGAGCGAGCTCTTGAGTTGGATTCTCAAGCAAGTCATTGATGTGCTGGAGCTCCTGAGCCTCTTCTGACTGGAAATAAGAGCGCCCAGGGAGATTTTTCTGAGCCGCTATCTTTCTTTGTCGAGTTGCCTTAGAATCATCCATATTAGACCCTTGAGTTGGTTTCAATGAAGTGCAAGAATGTTGAGGATGTCCCACACGTTCGTCAAAGTGTTCATCTCGTTCGTCAGTGGTGGTGCCCTTGCCATTGCCACGAGGGGACGTAGTGTGTGCCCGTCGGGGAGCATCGTCAGTCCTGCCTCTGGGAGAATGATTCCTATCAGAGGGAATGACGAAGAACTCCCATTGATGACCTCCACTTGCGCTCGAGGCCTCCTTGCTTGAGGAGTAGTCGAGAGACACCATCTGGCGATTTGGAGTAAACCCCTCCAGGAAGGGGAACTCGGGGTTATAACCGTCTCTGTCTGCAAGTGTATCCTGCGATGGGATGGTCGTACTTGTAGGAAAAGCGTGTTTGATCCGGAGATTATCCGGAGAGAAAGGACCATCAGATGTCGATGAAGCTCTAGAATGATGGCTTCCAGAACTTGTCTCGCCAGGTTGTACTGCCTTAAGGGGACTCGAACACTCGGAGGGAAAACTCTCGTTGTGTTGTGAGTCCGTCTTAGGGCCACCCTGTTCGCGGTCATGTTGACCCTTGCCCTTTGAGGAAGCTGGTCCCTCAATTGGGCGTACTGTTGTGGGGGATAAGGATCCCTCCTCAACTCCACCGGTGGTGCGGTCTCCGAGATCTGATAGAAGATCTCTAGAGGCGGCAATACCATCGGATGATTCGATACTCAGCTCATAATCGAAACCGACATCCATGTCGATGTTTGGGTAATCGGCCAAGTCGAACTAGTTCTCCTCGTTCCACTCTCCTGCCATGGAAGCATCAAAGAGAAAATAAAGAACTGATGACAAGGAATTACCAGAAGATCCCCACGGACGGCGCCAACTGTCGGTGTTTTAGAACAGATCTTACGTAAAGATTGTTTGATTCGGGGAGTCACCACAATTGATCACGCAGATAGAAGAGACACGGGGATTTTTATACAGGTTCGGGCCTTCTCCAGAGAGAATAACAGCCTTACTCCTGTATGTATTGTATTGGGTATCCTGGTTACAATCAGTGGAAAGACTTGCGCTAATGTTGCTACTGATTGCCTTTCAAAAGTCCCCCCCATTCCTCTCTGAAAGAAGTATATTTATAGTATACAGAGAGGGAGGTTGTCGTTCTAGGTCAGGAGGCACTCATTATTCTATAATAATGACAGTAATCACCGGAGTAGTAACCTACCCACGTTGCCTGACGGTTATCAATCAGAGATAATGGTGAGTTCTCTGCAGTTATTCCATAGAATAACTACGTATCTTGACCGCTCAGATCTCACAGTTAAAAGGACCTACTAGCGAGTGGACCCAGTTATCTGTGGAGAAGTCGTGGCAGGACTGGTCGTAGAAGGACTTACGACTAGGGGTAGCAGAAAAGCTACGTGAGTCTGTGGTGGTAGAAAGACTTACAACCGGAGGTAATCGTAGGAGGACTTACGATTACCCGGTAGTCATAGAAGAACCTACGACTATGGTGGTGGTCGTAGAAAAGCTTACGACCACCTGATTGACTTCTCCCTTACTACTGTAATGAGTATACTCGATAGCTGTGTGACGTCATATTTACCCATAATACTCAATTATAGATAAATAGTAAAATAAGGATTATTAGATCCTCGTCACCTCTTTTTTCTAAGAAAGAGTTAACCGAATTGTATTGTAAATTGGCAACTAGATAGTGGTTGACTAGTAGATGGTTTTGTGAACCTTTAGGTGTCAAGTCGTTGGAGAGGAACTAAGTAATAAATCGATTTATTAGAATAGTCCTTGAAGGGGAATTGATTTAAATAGAATGTTGTTTTTGGAGTTAACATATTTCGTTGTCGCGGCTAGTAGGACCTATAGCGAGGTGTGGTCCAAGATCTTGTGTTCATTTTGACAGAACATTAGAATTAGCAATTACGAAAATCTTGATTAGTTTTTTTAGAGTATCGCATTTGGGTACTCGGTAAGATTATGTAGAGGAATTCTGATGGTATAGTTTAATGAGAGTAGCAGTGTAGAGAAAATTATTAGTCGTGTGAATTAATGGGATAGCAGAGATTGTTGAGTTATTATCAAGTATGACTCGGCCTCAATGAGTAACCCTGTGGGAGTTAGATTATCTCTAAGAATAGCTTGGTCAAGAATATATTTATTTTATTGATGTTAGTGATTGAGTATGTTTGAATTCTGGTCAATCACTTAGGGCTTTGCGATTTGGGAAGTTGTGGTCGAGTATCTGCATTTGATTGGTGTGGGTTAGAGAAGGTCTAAGATTGGTGTAATGAATCGCATTGGGCGATTACTTGATTAGTGAGGAATGATGACATTAATAACTAAGGTTATTGTTGAGCTGCGTGAAATTTTAGTCTTCAAATCTGAGGGATACCTATCAAGTATATCGGAAATTTATTGTAAGAGTCTTAGAGGTTGAATTGGGCTTTGCATTGTTATGCTAGTATCTTGGTTCCCCATGATTAGGTTCCAAGAGTTATGGTGATCTTTGATAGAATCCTTTGGACGTAGTAAATGAGTGTAAATGTGGTAAAATTTCAAGTCGATTATTCCTAAAAGATTGGTGATGTGATTGTGGTGGAAATCTATATTGAGGTGTGTTGGGAATTATTTGTTAAAGTAATTCCTTTGGTAGAGAAGTTGATCAGAGTATGTTATTGTGGATTGGAAGAGTCTCTCTACGTAGGTATGGATTTTTTGTTTAGTTGAGCATAGCTTTGAGGTTGCCAAATTAAAAGAAAAGAAATTAGTGTGCTATGCGATGATTTGGAACCTCATGGTTTAAGAGAAAGTTGAATTTCTTAAAAGAGAGTTTGAGGAAAAGGTTGTTGTGAGGACCCCGGTTTATTCGGCTTGTACTGCTTAACCACCCACTTGGTCCTAGCAGCACAAATCAAATAAACCAAGCCTCGAGATATGTATACTTCCCAGAATTGCAGTATACACACCCCGTTACAAAATCATGCATCAATTCCATTCATTCACATAGAGCGAAGCAAAGCAACAACTTAAAGACATACCTAATATAAAGAGAGTTATTACAAAGAGAGGCCATAGGCCAAAAGTCATACAAATAAGTAAATACACAGTGAAGCAAAATGGCCATAAGATGGCGATAAACAAAAGCCAATCGGTGTGCCTTTACCCACAAGGCAACCAACCGGACCGCCAAGCTAATCGTCCCAAGCAGCGCACGCAACACGACTCACAAAAGTGAGGCCCTTGGGGCTCACCTTCTTCCTCTGCAACAATTAATATTAAGCAGCGGATGAGTACAAAACTTGTTTTTGTACTATTAAGGCAACGTGTGAGATAACGAATTATAATTAACTACATGCAAGCTTTATTTAAGTGGATGAGGCTCTGGACTTATTTTGACATAAAGCAAGTTTTCATTTGCAATAGGGTAATAGATTCAAGGCAAGTTTGCAATTAAATTTTATTGTTTAAATAAAGAGAGACAATTATAACAATAGATAGATGACAACACCAACCTAAGTGACTAACCCATAGTCACCACAACAATAGCATGAAGTACCCCTTCATACCACCCATGTCAAGTTTAAGTTTTAAAAGGTTGTAGTCTAGTTCTTGCGACCTTACCAAGCATGTCCATAACCTAGGATGAGGCTATTCGAATAGTTTTAACCACTGCTGGGGTGTACCAATGTACCCACACGATAGACCAGCCTTTTCACCACGGTTGCACATTTCCTTTGGTATGCGGGCATGGCTAAGTCTAACAAGGCGCTTTCCAATGGGCGATGCTAATTAAGAGCCGCAGCCCACGGAGAAGGACACATTAGGCGACCTAACAGGCTGCTAATGCTCCTCTCAACACCACACACACACACAAGAACACACCCACCAACGACTCATAATTAACACCTCCCAAAGTACTTAGTCAAGAGGTTCCATATCCCCTCGTGTGGTTAGTACTTGATAAGCGCTTGGCTTAGTGACACAAGTAACTCGGTCCTTGGGGACTTAGGCACCATTCAACACACCCAGCAGATCACATCAACATACCATTGAGCCCAAGTCAAGATATAGTTTTGTTTTGATTTTGATTTGTAAATCAATAAAACACAAGGGTTGGACATAATGGAGTAGTATAAGTATTTGTGTGATCAAGATCATCGACTAAGTCGATGATAAGCTAATACTACGATACTATGCATGGCTAAGCAATATTTATTGAAATCTACTAAGTGATAAGAGGTCATCCATCGAACTCTAACCACGACAAATAACCTAGGCTCGGTAGTAGAGGATAACCATTTACCTACAGATTATGCAACTAGAGGTCTAACTAATCAATTTAACAACAAAATAGCAATGCATACATAGAAGTTAAACAAAATATTAGACTTTAAAAGTAAAGGGGATCAATGGGAAATGATCAAGCTGCTTGCACTTTGCTTGTTGTGGCTCAAATTGTTGCGAGAGGTCGTTCTCGGGGTTCTGCAAATATCGAATCCTAAGCGAAAGAATGAAAACAACCAATAAAGCGAGCAACACTTAAATGAAAGAGAAAGAAACAATTATCCAAATGCGACGAAATTTACACACAGGTAGAATACGAATATACCTAGACAGAGGAATTGGAAAAACCTAATTTGGATTTGTGGCGCAAAGATATTCTCTAAAAACCTATTTTTATTATAATTAGCTTTGTGCAAAATATTTTATAGAAAGATTTTGGAGCTGAAATTTTTAGGGTGGCTACCTACTGGTGTGGTGATAACCCATATAAAATTTCAAGTCATTTGGAGTTATATTGAAAGAGTTATGATTTGTCTAAATTGTTTAGGGTATTAAACTAAATTATGATCCTTATGACTTCTAAAAACAGTAAAATTTGTGAAACCAATTTTCCTAGCAAATACACTATCAGTGGAAGCTAATCCAATTGGATTCATACAAAAATGATCTATAGATTAAAAGTTATGCATTTTACAAGTTTGCGAAGTTCTGAAAAAGCAGTTATTAAGTTCACTTATTTACTATTTTTGAAAATGGTTTTCAGGTTTTATCATGGTCTCAGTTATTTTTCTATTTAAGTTCAAGTTATAAGGAAGCTAACAAAATTGGAATCATCTAATTTGGAGCTAAGATGACAAGGATATGAAAATGACAAGACCCTAATGTTCTTCAGTTTTGGACTTAGCATTTTGAGGATTTTCCTAACACCGGAGGCGTGGGCGATTGAGAGCCGTCGATCTCAGATCGGACGTCCCGGTTGAACCCAGCGACACAGCGGCAGCGCAGAAGAGCGGCGGCGTGGAGAGCGAGGCGTAGATCTCGATCGGACGACCGATGTGAGCCACGTCGCCCCGGAGCACGGAGCTCGCGACAACGAGAGGAGTTCGGCGCGAGCTTGCTCGACTTGTCGCCGGTGAGAATCGCCATGGCGACGCCGACCAAGGGCAAAACAGGATCCTAGCACTATTGTGCACCTAATGGCACCGGCGAGGCCAATTGTGACTGGCGCGCGCGCGCGAGGCGGAGGAGTGCTATGGCGGCAGCGATGACATGGCTAAGCTACGCGCAAATGGGCCAGTGCAAAAGCTATGGCGGGGTCCTATGGACTTAACGCGACCAGCGGTCAAAGCGTGGCCGCGGCGGGAGGCTAACGGCGCGGCGGCCGAAACAGGAACTATGGCTACGGTGCGGCAAAAGCTAAGCGAGGAAAAGCTTAAGCTCACGGGGTTCAGCGAAGGCGATAGCGGGGTTGGGGTGGGCGAAGGATGATCGGCGGCCGGCGGCGAAGTCGGTGGCGTCGAAGAACTTCACCGTGGAAGGGTCAACTGGGCCAAACTAGCAACACGGGTGGTACCATGAGCCGCAATTCCACGGAGAAACTCGGGAGGCGGGGATTGGGAAATGGGGTCTTCACCAGGACCGGGAGAAAGAAAGGCCTTGCGCGCGAGCTCCAAACTCAATCCCATTGCCTGCAGCAGAAACCAAAATAGGGTGAGGTTAAGCACCACAGAGGTAAAGGAAGGAGCAAGAGGAAGAATCGGGCGAGGAGCCACTGGGCACCGTCGGCGGCAGGGCTCAAGCTCGGCAATGGCGGAAATGGGCGCAGGGGTGGTATGGGCTCGCTCAAGCTCGGAGGTGCAAGAGAGAGCTGCGGGAGAGAAAGGAAGCCAACGCGAGGTGACGGGGGCTTAAGTAGGCTGAGGAGCACGAGCACCGTTGCTCGCCTCGGGTTCCAGCTGCTCTACGGTCGCCGTGGCGATGGGAGCGATTGAGGCGATGACTAAGCGGGCGGTGGGTAGCGGGCATTTAATGCGGCTGCGAACACCCGTTGCGGTCGCGAGGATGGGACAAAACGCTGCGGCATACGCTTCGGCTCCGCCATGGCCTTGGCCGCGGCGAAGGAGGGCGGCGATGGCGGCCGTCAGATTTGCATCAAGGGCTAGCGCGATCACGTTGAAAGCGGCATCGTGCGTCGTCGACCGCCGATTGAAATCAACGGTGAGAATCAAGGGCAGCGGAGTTGTCCGAATGCTTACGAATGAGAGCCGTCCGATGGAGATCTAACGGTGATGGCGTGCGCTCGCTCGACCGCGCCAGTGCGATTAGTTGGCTCGGTCGAGTCAAGTGACTCGAGCAGAGCGACTACTTACAGAGAGCAGTGCAAACCAGTTAGGTTTTGATTTTTGAACTGAAACTTTGAGGATTTAATTGAGGCATCAAATCAACTCCAAAATTTATGAAATTTTAACTGGAGTTTCTGACCTTAGGTTAACCTTTCATAAAATTTCCAGAGATTTTTGTGCACTGAAATTTTCTCAAGAAATTCGGAAGGTGATTTAAGAGGTTTGACCAAGGTTTGACTTGCCTCTAAAATATTTCAGATAATTTCAAAATTAGAAATAATTCAGAGGTGTTACCAAGCAACCCTAGAACCAAGGAAAATTATTTCAAGGGTTTGAAACAAGATTTCACCAAGGAGGTTGTTGACTTGATAAATGAGGCTTTTGATTTTGAATTTCCCAAAATTCCTTTACAAGAATTTCAGAAAAGTTTCAAGAGTAAAAGGATGAAGGAAAAGTTTTAATTTACCCTCAATTTCTTACATTTGAAACACAAGCCAAAATTTGGGATGTTACAGTTGTATTCTCGGATAATGAAATATTCTCTTGGTTTTTATTTGAGCTTTGTCTCTATGACAGATGCCAATCATAAATTGAGTTGGTTCTTCTGGGTATCCATGATCCTTTTCGGTCAAGACAAAGGAAGGAAATGGTTGTTTTGGGCATACGAGGGTTTTCGCCTTTGGCTTATGTGTTGTCCATTGGCAAACTACTTACTGAGAAAGTGGAAGAGTTTTATGATAAATCTTTTGGTGGGAGAATGGTAATGCGTGTTTACGATGAGAATCATTTATTTTCAGTTGGGTGTTGTTTTTAAAAGTGTTGTTTAAAACAAGTTCTATTGTGCGTCCCTAGTTAAAGGAGGTGCTCATTGTTATAGTGAAGAGATCGAATGATACAAGAAACAAGAGTTCTATGTGTTATGTGCAGGTTGTTTGGTTTGGTACCCAAGGGAATGTTTGTCCAAGGTACATTGGTTGTTTATGAAAGTTACAGAGATTTGGGAGATAGTGTATTGCTAGGACCGTCTTGAGTCCTGTCGAGGGAGTACTGGAAAACAAAATTGGAGTGTGAAGTTGCGTTAGGGCTGTGGACCCACGAGTAAGACCGTGCCTTTGAATCATGTCCGTGGAGTGACACGTGAGAGGTTTGGACGAGTAATAAGGCGTAAAATGTTAGTTACATCAAGGTGCGGTGGTCCCATAATTCCGAGAGAAAAACGACTTGGGAATTGGAGTCTCCCATGCGCGAGCATTATCCAGAGTTGTTCACAGCAGATATGTGGTAATATCAGTAAGTTTAGCTGTGATTATACTTTGGCATAAGTGTGGTTAGAATTCGGGGTCAAATTCCATTTAAGGGGGTAGAATGTAATACCCAAAAGTATTTGAAAGAATATTCGAGAGAGAACAACTAAATTAGAGAGAGAATTAAATAAATCAAATTTAGAAATTCTGATTTATGAGGGAGAGTAAGAAAACCTAGGCTTTTGGCCCACGGAGTCTTGGCCCATTTGAGTTGGTCAGCCTTAAAAGGAAGGGGGAAGGCCTCCCAAACCCTAGCCATGTTACTGTAGCACCGCGCTGTCATTGTAGCACCTCCCCTCAAGGTGCTGCTTCCTCTTTGCTCAGCCAGTAGAAGAAAGAAGGTGGAAGAGAAAGAAAGGAGGAAGAGAATAAGGGGAAGAGGGATCACGGGCTGGTGTGCATGCTCATCAACGGTTCTACAAGGGTAAACCCCAATCCCCCTTCGATTAGTTGCGTATTTGGTTAATTGATCAATATCGGTATTTAGGTCGGTTCACGACAGAATGGGTTAGACCAATGTTTTGATTTGGTTAAGTGCATAATCAGTCCTAGATGCCTCCGAGAGAATTGTAGGTGACGTTGATAACTTTCTGTAGAGTACAAAATCGCATCGTTTGGACGAGCAATTCAAAAGTTATGAATTTCGTAGTGCTGCTGTTCTGCAAATATGCTATGATTCTGATAGTTTTTAGTAATCAGGTTTAAACTGATAGCTAAAGGAGTTTTTGGGGGTCTCAATATAACGAAAGTTGTATATAATTGTCTTATCTTTTAGGGAATCTAAAGAACACGAAATTTGGATTATTATTCTGAAAGTTATGATGGTTTTAAGGTCGCTGTCCAGAACCCTGATGTGAAATAGTTGCTCTGCTAATCTATTTGGTAGGGGTATTAGATGGCCGAATCAGGAAGGCTCACCAAATAGGTTTAGGTGGGGAATTTGATAAGCTTTTCAGAAAGTCTAAGAACGCGTCATTTGGATATTGGATCAAAAAGTTATGAATTTTATCGTGTGACTATCTGCTAAGGGGACAGACAGCCGGTTAAGATTTTGGGAGTTGGGTTTGCGCTATTGAACGTAGCGTTTTCGTAATTACTTTTAGTTTTGTCTTATCCAGTATTATTGTCTTAGCGTGCTTTAATTAAATTCAGGTGGGGGATTGGTCCCAGGGGCAGCGCCCTCTTCACGTCCTTTGCTTTCGCACGGTTGAGGCAAGTACTTGTATGATAAATTTATTATGGAGAATGATCTAGTTTGCTAGTATTGTGAGTATATGTGATTTTTATGTATGCTAGAGTGTTATGGTTGTCAATGATCATGATTATTAGTGTTGTGGAAATAGGTGTTATTCATGGATGCTTGAATGTTATGAATGTCGATGAACTTGAATGAAAGAAGAATGAATAAGTTTATTCATAAGTGATGTTGCTGAGAATGCATGATTATGATGGTTTAAGATTTGTTCATATGCATCATGTTGATATATGGAGGACTTGGTCACGTGGTGACCAAGCATTTGTTGAGGTCCCCGTCATGAATATGATAGGCTTATTTGTTGAGATTCCCGTCATGAATATGATGGGCTTATGGTCCCCACACTAGTGGAGTGTGGGCTCAGGTCCCCATACTAGTGGAGTATGGGCAATGGTCCCTGTGCAGGATTGCACTGGCATGGGTATGCATCGACGGATGCATAGTCTGCATTACCGGTAAAATACAAAAGATAAAGAGAAAGATAATGTGAGACCCCGGTTTATTTGGCTTGTAATACTAAACCATCCACTTGGTCCTAGCATTACAAATTAAATAAACCAAGCCTCGAGATATGTATTGTGAGGACCCGAAATATTTAACTAGTAACACTTAACCTCCAATTGGTTCTGGCATTACTAATTAAACATTCTAAGCCTCGATGGACATATGCTTCCCGAATTACAGCATATGCATCATCACAAAATACACATCAATTCCATACACATACATCACTAAGTTCAACAACGACATACATAAAGTAAAGTTATTACAAAAGGCCGATGGCCAAATAGAGCAATATACAAGAAAGGCAGCGGAAGCAAAAGGTGCCATAAGATGGCTAGAACAAAAGTCGACCGGTTAGCCATACACCCACAAGGCAACCAGCCAGGACATCAAGCTAGTCGCCCATAGCTACCACAACACGACTCACAAAAGTGAGGCCCCTCGAGCTCACCTTCTTCCTCTGCAACAAAACAATTAAGCGAAACAGCGAGTACAAAGATTGTCTTTGTACACTTAAAGGCAGCGTGTGGAATATGAGACCTATTCATAAACTACATGCAAGCTTATTTAGGTGGAGGTTGTATGTCTCATTTTGCATGAAGCCAACTTTATTTGCAATAATGTAATACATTTTGAAAGCAAGTTTGCAAATCTGTTTTGTTATCAAAGTATGATAAGTAAAGGTACATACAAGTAACCACACAGGCGACTATCCCAATAGCCACCACAACATAGCACGAATCCCGATTCATGCCACCCATCAAGTTTTAATTTAAAGGTTGTAGTCTAACTCTTGAAAGACCTTGCCAAGCGTGTCCATAACCTAGGGCGAGGCTATTGAATAGTTTTAACCTGCGGGGGTGTACCAATGTACCCACACTTGAGACCGCCTTCAAGCCACAAAGCACACTCCAGAAGGTATGCTGCCGGCTAAGTCCTCTGAGACATTTCCAATCTTGTGTATTAACTACGAGCCGCTCATATGGATAGAAACCCATATGCTTACATTGCAAGTAGAAAGACAACAAATCCCATCACGGGTGAAGTCTTTCGGACACTCTGTCTCCCAACACCATCCCTCCTGCGACTCACTGCGACTCGGGCCAAAACACGCCAAAGTACTAAGTCAAGAGGGTCCCATACCCTCTAATGTGGTTAGCGCTAAAATGCTTAGTTTAGTGTAACAAGATGTTCGGTCCTTGTTGACAGGGCACCATTCGATCACACCCAAAATCACACCATCATACCATTGTGCCCAAGTCTAAATCATTTTGTTTTCAGTTTAGTTTTCATAAGTAGACATGGCACAAGGTGGAAATCATAATCCATAATAAGTTTTATGTGATCAAGGTTATCGACAAGTCGATAACACCCACTCTACGGAAACTAAGCATGGCTAAGCAATTAATTCGCAACTACTAAGTGACAAGAGCCCATCCATGAACTCTAAATCACAGCAAGTAACCTAGGCTCATGGTAGTAGAGGATAATCATTTGCTAAGGAAATGCATCTACTAGGCCAACTATTAACACAAAGTAGCAATGCATACATAGAATTTGTAATCAACATAAATACGTAAAATCTGGGATTAACATGATCAAAGCTTGCACTGCTTGCTGTTGGTCAAAGCTGTTGCGGAGGATCGCTCTCGGGGTTACTGCAAATGTCGAAGCCTAGCGAAAAACAAAAGAAGCGAGAACAACCAATAAGGCGAGACACACTTAAACAAGCGAGCAAGCAAAAATTATCCAAATCGTGAAATTTATACATAAGGTAGAATACGAATATACCTAGGCATAAATGGAAAAACCCAATTTGGATTTGTGGTGCAAAGATATTCCCTAAAAACCTACTTTCGGCCATAATTGGGTGCTGTAGCAAAAATATTTTCTAGAGGTTTTACGGACTTGAAAATTTTATGATAGGTGGCTCTGACATTTAAGGCTAATACAAGTGGTTTCATCTTAATTGGAGTTGAAGTGATTTAGTTATGACTTTTCTAAGTTGCAAAACTAGCATAATGCACTTTCGAGAAATATAAACATGTGCAAAACCTATTTCACATTATAGTATGATATGAGAGGATTTCGTAACATCAACTTTCTATTTTTAGGATTCTGAGAATTCGGTGTCTTTTACAACATTAAATGAATTTTTAATCGCTACTAATAGGTTAAATCTATTAACATATTTTTAAGTGTTGATTTAGGCCTACCACCATTTTAGATTAAAGTTTAGTGAATAGCAAATTTATCAAAGTTAAAATCATTCAATTAGCGGATATACGAGAAAAAGATATGCATTTTCCAAGTTTTAATACAATTACGGAATATATAAAATAGCGAAAACAAGCTATTAAAGATTACAGAATTTTCCTCTGAAGCATAGCTAAGATCATTTTATATTAAACTTTAGTGAAATACAAATTTATTGCCGTCGGTTTCATGTAAAAGGATTTTCTTGAATTAAATATGAATTTCTAAAGTTTTACACAATTTTGGTTGATAAACAAATGCTTACGAAATAAATCAACCCGCGGAGATAAGCGATGTGGGCGGCTCGTGGGCGTCGATCACGAAATCAACGAGCCACACGCCGCGGAAAGCAGCGTGCTGCGATCTCAAAAGGGCCTGCGTTGGATCAAGATCCAGCGGCTCACGAGAAGGATGCTGCGGGCGGTGTGGTTGCCTCGGCGATCCACGACCGCGGATCTGGGATGAGCGGCTCGATCACGCCTCGATCGGAAGGTCCGATTGCACACCGCGATCGGGACCGCGGATCAAGCGATGGGCGGCCAAGAGTGATGAGAGCGGAGGTCGAGCATACAAAATCTGAGCGCGGTCGCCAAATGGGCGGTGGTCCAAGATCGAAGTGCAATCGAGTCTTGACCGTGGGGCGCATGTCCGGTGGCGAGTCACACATGCGAGATTTAACACCGTGCCGATGCCGTGGACCCACTGGCGATGACTTAAAGGAGGTTTTAGGGCGACTAATTAATTACTAATGACCAATGATTAATGATGATTAGCAATCAAGGTGTCCTAAAGATTTTGTGCGAATGTGATTTAGGGCGAGGGCCCTGCGTCGATGTACGAGGGACATCCCAGCGACTAATAAGCGCCGACACTTAATTAACAAGATTAACATTAATGATGCCTAAGCGCCGCGGATAAGCGCCGTAGTGATTTAAAATTTGGACCCACATGTCGATCGGACATTAGGCGATTAAGACACCATTAATGCCCTACGATTGGCAATCATTAAGCATTAAGCGTGTCCTAAATATTTGGCCAGCAGGGCTCCCGGTGACAAAACCGAGTGGCTCTCGGCTTGTCGCGGCGACTCGATCGTGGCGCCCTACAAACTATCAAAATGGGTTCGCAATAGTGTTGCGGACCCAGATGATGACCTCGCGGCGGTGGAAGTGCAGGCAGCCGTGGCGAAAAACAAAGAAAGAGGCGACACGGCAAAACACGAAAATAGCAAGATGCTCATTGCGGTCCAAGAAGCGAGTGCCATGACTTCTAGGGACTATATAGAAGTTACCTTAGCAGAGGAGCTCCAAATATGGCGGGGAAGAGTTGAACACGATGAAGTCACAGGAGCCAAAGAAGATGAAGTGGAAGATGAGGTTAGAGCAAAATGAGTGGAACCAAATCATTACCACAGCTTCATTATAGCTCAAAGAGGCTCCAAAAGCAATTAATTGCAAAAGAACCACTAAATTTGGAGAAGAAAGGGGTGAAACCAGCAAAATCTCCAAACTTAAAATTGCGTGATTCTGCGAATGCAACCCAAAATCAAGTTAGGGAAATATAAAGGAGGTTGAGGAGTTCAAGAGGGTGCAAGAAAGGTTGAAGATGAACCACTTTGGACACCAAGGCCGCCATTGGAGCCCTCGGGTCAACAATGGTGGATTGAAGGTTTGAGATGGTTTGAGCTCAAACACGAGAGAGGAGCTAGGTGTGGTGTAAAGAACACCGGGAGGACCTAGAGGGGCAATATATAGGGAAGGGATTAGGGTTTGAGCAAGAGCAGGAGTCCATGGTGGGCTCGGTTCATGCTACGGTCATGGACCAGAAATGGCGGGAGCGGTGAGACTCGGGACAATGGAGGAGAAAGCTGGCGCATTTAATGCTCCACGGAGAGCGTTGGCGAAAGCAAGCTTTGAAGTGACACATCGGAACGCCCTCGCAATCTCTCTTTACGCCATTGCGCCGCAGCATACGGAGAAGCGAGAGGAGAGAAGAAGAGCGAAAAGAAAGCGGTGACCTTTGGATTGAAAATGGGCGGTCACGATTAAGCGAGTTCGCGGACGGTCAGGTGCCCTCGGAATGCGGGCGGTTGGATCGAGATCCAACGGTCCACGATGAATAGTGCAACGCGCGTCCGAAAGCGCGCGCGATCGTGGGCGGCGATCCAAATCAACGGCGCGATTGCCTTGCGCTATAAAGCGCGCTCGGTGCGATTAGTTGATTGAGTCAAGTCGGTGACTCGAGCGAGTCGACTCGAACAAGGAGCAGATGAATCGACTTTAGGTTTTAAATTTAAATTTGAGACCTTTGGGGATTTATTAGAGGTAGCAAAATAGCTCCAAAAATTCTGAAATTTTACAGGAGCTTGCTGATTTAGACATTGACCTTGTGTAAAATTTTCAGAGGTTTTATGCATTGCATTTTCTCCGAAAATTCCACAGGTGCAGCTCAAGGTTGGTTGGGAGTCAAGCAGGTTTGACTACCCTCCAAAATATTCAAACCATTTCTAAAAATTGTAAAATTTTCCAGAGGGTTCACATGCCATCCCAAGAACTTAGGAAAAATATTTTCAGGAGATGATCACAACATTTGACCAGAATGTTTTTAAAGGAACAAGGTTTGGATCAAAAGACTTGTGACTTCGTATTTCCATAACTTCTTGTACAATACTTGCTTGGTACAATAAGGAATACAGGATGTAAGAAAAAGTTTTAATTTCTACTCATTTTCTTACATTTGAAACACATGCTCAAAATTGGGATGTTACATGTATACTTCCCAGAACTGCAGTATACATACCTCTTCACAAAATCATGCATCAATTTCATTCTAGACATAGAATCCAAAGCAACACGTTACTAGACAGCAAACATACAAAGTAGAGTTATTACAAGAGAGGGCCGACCGGCCAAATATCATACAACAATTAAGTAGACAGCAGAAGCAAAAGTGCTATAAGATGGCGATAAACAAAAGCCAATTAGTGTGCCTTTAAACCCACAAGGCAACCAGCAGGACATCAAGCTAGTCGTCAAACCGCGGTACATCTCAGAAGTGAGGCCCTTGGGGGCTCACCTTCTTCCTCTGCAATAAATAACATTAAGCAAAGCAAATGAGTACAATAATGTACTCGCAAGACTGTCGTGTGGACTAGCAGACCTATACATATGCTACATGCAAGATTATTTGAGTGGAGGCAGTATGGCTCATTTTTAGCATAAAGCAGTCTTTATTTGCAATAATGTAATAGATTGAAGGCAGTTTGTAAAATTTTGCTTTTTTAAGTGTTGAAATAACAACGAGATACAATAAGTAGTAAAAGTAACCACCTAGAGGTGAGCAACCCAATAGTCACCACAACATAGCAAGAATCCCTGATTCGTACCACCCATCAAATTTTAATTAAAAGGTTGTAGTCTAACTCTCGAAAGACCTCCCCAAGCGTGTCCATAACCTAGGACGAGGCTATTCGAATAGTTTTAACCCTGCAGGGGTGTAGCAATGTACCCACACTTTAGACCACCTTTCCACCAGCCACGATTAACATATTTCCTTTGGTATGCAGGCACGGCTAAGTCCAACAAGACATTTCCAATATTGCGTATCAACTACGAGCCGCTCGTATGGCCAGAAAACCATACGCTTACATTGTAAAGCCGTAAAGGCAACTACCCCTCGGGGTAAAGCTTTACGGACAACTACAATGCTCCCAACACACAACCACCTCCTTTTACCACAACACAACACACACACACGCCCACCTGCGACTCGTAGCCAACACACACCAAAGTACTAAGTCAAGAGAGGTCTCATACCCTCTAGTATGGTTAGCATGCAAGAATGCTTGGTTTAGTGTAACAAGATGTTCGGTCCTTGTTGACTCGGGCACCATTCCAATCACACCCAAAATCACACCAACATACCAATGTGCCCAAGTCCAAATCATTTTGTTTTCATCTTTAGTTTTTTACAATTAAACGTAGCAAAATGCTAAATCATAAGGTTGTAATAATTTGTGTGATCAAGGTTATCGACTAAGTCGACAACCGCCCATTTCTACCGGTAGCTAAGCATGACTAAGCATTTTAACTCGTAACCTACTAAGTGATAAGAGTCCATCCAACGAACTCTAAATCATAGCAAGATAACCCTAGGCTCAGTAGTAGAGATTGAAACATTTGCCTATAGGTAATGCATCTAATAGGTCAACTAATCGACAATAGTTTGAAACAAGATAGCGATGCATATGTAGAATTTGCAAACAACATATTAGATTTTGAAAATAAAGGGATTAACATGATCAAGCGCTTTTGTTGGCTGCTGGAGATGCTCAACCTGTTGCAGGATCACTCTCGATAATACCGGAATCGTCGTAATCTATCGATCGAGCAAAAGGACAAATAAGAACGAATAACACCGACAATAACCAAAAAAATCAATTTCATCTATCATGCACAAAATTCATACAGCAGGTAGAGAATGATTTTACAAAAATTTAGAAACAGAAATCATTTTATTCGGAGTTTAGAAGAATTTTCTAGGAATTTTCCAAGTTAAACATACATAAAAACACCATTAAATTAATTACCAAAATTTTATGAACAGAGACATACTTAAAATTATTCTGGTAAAAAGTACATCAAAAATGAAAATTAACAAAATTGGTTTCATTCGATTTGGAGCAAAATTGAATTAGTTATGAATTTTCTAAGTTAATTGAATTATCACTACAAAAGTAATTCAATTCGGAAATTCTAAAAGCATTGAATCCTTTTTCTCTGTAGCTCGGTGACCCACGATCCTTGGTGGTGGGGCCGAGCAAAAGCGTGACCGAGTCAACCACGACTCGGTAGGTGCCAGCGGCGGCGTCAGCGTATTTAGAGAGTGCGTCTTCTCATTTACAAAGCGTCTTGAACCTAATCAATCTGAGAAATCGTTTGCTATTAAAAGAAAACATATTTCATTACTTTCGCCAAATCTTAACGGCGAGAAGGGCCCATGTGTAAATAGCTCGAGGAGCTTTAAGTGGGAGGTTTAATTCCTAAATGGATTTAACCCAGCGAGTCCACATCAAAGAGATGTTTAAAGAAGCGATTAGTACTAATGGCTGAGTTTAGCGCTAATGACACCGGCGGCTTACGAGCGTTCCCGTGGACGGCGGTGTAGCCGTGCAGCGGATCTAGCGAACCAGCGATTCTCCGGGCGCGTGGGTGATACCTCTAGGTTCACCGCGGCCTCGCCAACCGATGGCGGCGACACAGGTCTCGAGGATGCGGCGGTGGTGGCGGTTGCAGCGGAGAAGATGCTATGGCTCACGCGGAGAAGGTGCTACGGGCTTCGAGAAGCTTCGGGAAGGAGCGCCTAGAGATCGCCTCGGCTCTAGGAGCGATAAGCCCAAGACAACGTCGCGAAGGAGAGTGCGCGGCGGCGGAATCGGCGCGGCGAATCACCGTGATCGGAGAAGAAAGGGCCGCACGCCCTCGATGATGCACCAAAAGAAAAAACGAAACCACCATTAGACTCAGTGCAGCAATGCGATCACAAGGGACCAAGTGCTGAGGTTAGAGACTCACTAGAACGCCTTAATGGCTACGGGGCCGAGACTGCTGGAGGCGGGGACGACGATGTTGCCCCCAACGGCTCCGTGGATGAAACGAGCTCGGACCGGGAAAATGGATGCAACATGAAATGAGAAACGCAGCGGTGGGGTTGCTGGCTCGAGGGCGGCACTAACACGGCGGCGCTACCTTCGGCTTCAACTCCGGCCGAAACAAAGAATCGGCGGATAAAGCACGAGAAGGCAAGGGGGAAAAAGTGGGTGAGCTCAGGGGTTTTATGGGGTCACGGCGATGCCTCCCGGTGGACGAGGGCATCAAAGTGGCGCGTCGAGTGCGTGGCGCATCATGCAGCGACAGCCGATGCGCTCGGCGACGGAGAAGGCGAGGCGAGCCGACGGTGGAGTCCGCCGTCGGCGATGAAAAAGCGGCGTGGTGGTGGTGAGTCAGTCGACTTTCGAGTTGGCGGCGCCGTTAGATGGTTCGACTTCGATCAAGAAGCGCGATCGTTAGATCTTAAATAGGTGATCGAGATCTAGTGGAGTGGGTTGGGCGATCCGATTAGTTCGAGCGCATGTGGTGTCGCGATTTGCATCGGATGGTGGCTAGCGATTGGACTCGAGCGGTGCGATTAGGCGGTGTGGTCGAGCGAACAGCAGTGATCGGACTCGAGTCGGAGTTTGAGTCGAGCAGATGAAGCGATAAGTTTGGCGAGATTAAATATGTTTTCCCACTTTGACGGTGCTTTAAAATTAGAAATAAAATTCCTAAAATTCTGAAATTAATCAGAGGTGTTCCTGGGATACCCTAGTGTTCATAAAAATTATTAAACTCACTTTTGATACTACAATTTGTATAATATAAATTCAAACTTAGCCTAGGTCATTAAATGGTGTTTGAATTTTCTAAGGATGGTAACTAGTTCCAAAAATTCTGGAAAAAATATATTTATTCAAGATAAATATTACAAGATTTGAATAAATTGTTTCCAGAAGATGATCACAAGTTTTGTCTCTGTTTTCTTTAGGAGTTAAGATTTAAGTTATATGTTCTAAATGATTTCAAAAATTTCAAAGACAACAATTCATGCAAAAGCTCCAGAAAACCAAAACATGTCCAAAAGTTTTAAATTTTTCTCATTTTCATACATTGGAAATACAAACCGAGCTTCAGATGTTACAAATCTCCCCCCTTACAAGAATCTCGTCTCGAGATTCCGTCACTCGGAAAAGAAAGATGGGTAGTCCGCACAAAGGCGATCTTCCCGCTCCCAAGTTGCCTCATCTTCGGAATGATTTGACCACTGAACCTTAAGGAACTTGGTGACACGGTTCCTTGTTCTTCATTCAGATTCTTCAAGAATACGAACAGGGCGTTCGCGGTAGGTCAAATCTTCTTGCACATCGAGATTTTCCAACGGAGTTTCCTCAGTCGGGACACGGACACACTTCTTCAATTGGGACACATGAAACACATCATGCACTCCCTCAAGTGTAGCTGGCAATTCCAACTTGTATGCAACAGCTCCCACTTTCTTTATGATGCGATAAGGCCCAACATATCGAGGAGCCAACTTACCCTTGACACCGAAACGCTGATGGCCCTTCAAAGGTGAGACTTTGAGATAAACAAAGTCATTGGGCTCAAAACTCAACTCACGGCGACGACGGTCCGCATAACTCTTCTGCCTGGACTGGGTCGCGAGCAAATGCTTGCGAATCAGTTGAACTTGGTTTTCGGCTTCATTGATCGAATCTGGGCCGAAAAACTGTCTCTCACCTGTTTCCGTCCAGTTCAATGGGGTTCTACAGCTCCTCCCATACAAGGCCTCAAAAGGTGCCAAGCTGAGACTAGCCTGAAAGCTGTTGTTGTAGGAGAATTCGGCATACGGCAGGCACTTCTCCCACTTCTTCCCATAGGAAAGAACACAAGCATGGAGCATATCCTCCAAGACCTGGTTGACTCGCTCCGTCTGACCATCAGTTTGAGGATGGAAGGCGGTGCTGAAAGTAAGACGAGTCCCCATAGCCTCCTGCAAGACTATGCTAGAACTAGGAGGTCAAGAGCGTACCCCGATCAGAAACAATCGTCTTTGGCACACCATGGAGACTCACGATCCTCGAAATATAGAGCTCGGCCAAGGGTCCCACACGATGCTGAGCCTTTACAGGAAGGAAATGTGCCACTTTGGTCAGCCTATCAATCACGACCCAAATGGCATCGTTCCCTTTGGACGAGCGAGGCAGGCCGGTGATGAAATCCATGCCAACGGAATCCCACTTCCACTCAGGCATGGGTAAAGG
This sequence comes from Ampelocalamus luodianensis, assembly GCA_036346255.1. Classification (NCBI taxonomy): domain Eukaryota; kingdom Viridiplantae; phylum Streptophyta; class Magnoliopsida; order Poales; family Poaceae; genus Ampelocalamus; species Ampelocalamus luodianensis. The sequence goes on along the minus strand of CM070620.1, from coordinate 52,734,627 downwards.
CTGAAGAAGTCCTGCTGGGCGCTGATGCTCGGCCTTAACCCGACAGCACACGTCGCACTCGGCAACGAACTTGGCAATCTCACGCTTCATTCGGGTCCACCAAAATCTCTGACGGAGATCTTGGTACATTTTGGTGGCCCCAGGATGAATGGACAAAGGGGAATCATGGGCTTCGCGGAGAATCAAATCCCACAATTCCATGACTTTTGGGACCACAAGGCATTGTCCAAACCATACAACACTGTGCTCGTCTTCTGAGAAGCACTTGGCTGTCCCGTTCTTGATGTTACGCAGTTTGACTCACCCCATCATCATTCAGCTGCGCGGCTTTGATTTAGTCCACTAAGGTTGGTTGCACAACCAGGGCAGCAAGAGAATCATGCTCAACCAAACCCAAATTGAGCCGCTGAAATTCTTCAAGAAGGGCAGGCTGCTGCTCTTGGAGCATCAAGGTATTGCAATACACCTTTCAACTTAGTGCATCGGCAACAACATTGGCCTTGCTCGGATGATACTGAATGCCCATATCATAATTGTAACATCCCAATCATTTAAATAGTTAGTAGGGAAAAAGTCACCATTTGGATTTATTTGAATTTAAATTCAGAAGCTTAATATTGGGCTTTACAATCAAAAACCTTTAATGTGAATAATTCCAACTTGAACAATAGCCAAAACTATTTTATTTGGGTTCTATGTGCTTAGATATATTTTCTAGATTTTTCTAGAATTTTTCTGAGTTCATTTGCTATTTTCTAGTGCTTATTTGAATTTTTGGTATTTTCTAAAATAGAAAAGCTATTAAAATCTCAGTTAAATCCTCGGGTGAATCTTGCGACCCATCTCCTCTTCCGCAGCGCCCCCGCTGGCCAGCTCGGCGCGGCCCGCTCCATGCGCGCGCGCTCACTTGCACCCTTGGCGTGTGGGCCCCGTCAGTCTCCGTCCCAGCGCGGCCGTCTTCGCGCGCGGCCACGCGTCGCCATTGCCGAAGCTCAGAGTCCGTCACGACAACGCCTCCTTTCCTTTTGAACCCCTTCTAAGCGCGTAGAATCTTATCCCCAACCTCCCGCATCTTCTCGGATCAAAATCAAATCCGGATTCGTCTCTAACTCGTTTTCATGGCCGTCTTGGACTCTTTTAGGTCCACCGCCTGCCGCCTTAACCCCTCCGGACCCTATAAATAGGACCCGGGTTCGCCATCTCAACCGCAACCCGAGGCGCCACCCCCCTCCTCCAGGCCCTAGCGCGCCGTGTCGGAGATCTAGGGTTTCGGCGCATTTCGTCACCGTCGAATTTCACGCGTCGTGTCGTCGCCGCGCGCGTTGTGGAGCACACCGGCGTGTTCCTCATCACGACCTCTACCTCAGGAGCTCTCGCCGTCGCCAAAACCTCGCCGAAACCCCGTCGACAAAAGATGAACCTCTCGCGCTCACGAGCTCGCCGCGCAAGCCACCACCGTCCACCCAAGCACCAGCGTTGCACCAATAGGTTCGCAATAGCGTCCTCTACGTCTTGGTACCACCTGCACCGGTGAAGCCCGCGGATTCACCGTTGCCATCGGTCCCAAGCCCCTCGCCGTCAAGGCGACATGGCGTTCCGTCGGCGACCACCTCGGCGGCGCTTTGCGTGTCATCCCGCATGGCGCCGCGCTAGTGTCCTCGTCAGCGCCGTGTGGCAGTCCACCTCGCCCCAAAACCCGAGGATCGGTAGACCTAGCCTATTGTGAGTTGTGTCACTGACATGTGGGTCCCACATGTCAGGATTTTCGTTTATTTCTTTTAATTTCCGAAATTCTCTGCTAACGTCAGCATTGCGCAATAATCCGATTTTTCTTTAGAGAAATAATTCAGAAAATCCAAATTATGGTTTCTTTAGATTTTCAATCTTCGAGAGCTCATAACCTTTGCATCCTAACTCCGATTGAGCCCATTCAAATTTCTAAATTTATCTAAATTCGAGCTCTCTTTATCTGAGATTTTTATTTAATTTTTGGAGCTTGTTTTGCCTCTATTATTTATTTGTTTTGTTTATTTGTTTCGTTTGCGAGTAGAGGTCGATTCGTCGGGGAATTTCGTTGAAGATGGAGCACCCCAAGATCAAGACTAGTACATAGACCTTTTCCAAGGTAAGTCATACCTTTGATCATCTTGAACCCAGTTCTCAAATTACTTTATTTCAAAATATTGCATTCTACTTTAATTATTTATCTAAATGCTTTGGGCATAGTTATTATCCAAATTGTTATCGCACCTTGGCCTTGTATGTCATATTTCCTTATCACCCTAGATTGGTTTATTAGTTGGTAATATTGTAGCACCAACGTGGGTTGGTTAGATCTTGAGTGCTGATTGCTTAGCCATGCTACGAGTCTCACATCTCATGTAAGTTGCAAATATTAAATATGACTAAGTGACTATGGAACTTTGTGTAAAACTATGTGTTGTATGTTATTACTTCGTGATAGCATGTGTTGCACTAAAACCAACTGGGTGGGAAAGGATTTAGACTGAGGCAAATGGTGGATGCTGTGTGATATGGTGGACTATGTGATGGGATTGATAATCTTTGTGATCTAGTTAGAACATGGAAGTCTTGCCTTGGTCAATTAAGGACTTAACTTTGTGCACCACTGAACTGAGCCTTACTGTACAACCACATGCCTGGTATGGGACGGGCCTAACTTAGTAAGTTATGGATTCTCGGCATTGATGTTCAGGTGGATAGGTTAGGCTATGTGACAGGGTGGAGGTGTGACTACTTAGTGGTTGCATCGCGGGACGGTTCGCCATATCCCTATCCAGCGGTGTGTGTTATACTAGTTCTATGTGAGCTGGTCTACCGGGAAAGCACATCGGGAATGTCAATGTTCGAGATGAAGTTTCCGAACTGTTTTGTTACGATTAGTGCTTGCTACACTAGTTGTATCTTGTGGGTAAAGTGTACAACCTCTGCAGAGTGTTAAATCAATCTATTCGAATAGCGCGTCATGATCATGGACATGCTCAGGGATTTCACACGAGGCGTAGTTTTAATAAAATATTGGGATGGGAGCTATGTGATCTAAGTCATGTGGCTATGTGAAATAATCTGTTTAGCTTTGTGTCTTTGTGAAAACAACTGTTAAATTATTATTGTCTATTCGTTTTGAACTGCATTTCAATCTATTATTGTATTTAATTGCAAATATTGCATTTCTGCAAAATAACCACAGAAGCTATTTCCTTTGGAATAAGCCTGCATCTATAAATTGCATTCTATGGTATGATTTGCGAGTACGGTTGTGTACTCACGCTTGTTGTAAAACTGCGCCCAAACCTCTGAAGAGGAGGAGTCACGCTGCTTTCGAGAGGAGTTCGCGAAGGTTGTTGATCGTTAAGGTGCGGATCGATCGGTTACTGTGGTGAATTGATGGGATCTACTGGAGTTATTTCCGTTCATTTCTTTGTTTTATTCTCTGTTAGCCCTGCGTGGCGTAATAAGTGTAACCTCGACCATAAGGTCAAAACCCTTATTTGTTATTCAAACTAATCGTTTACTTTATTTATCGCTTGTGTGGATTGGTATTCACCTATGTTGATATTGTGTGCACTAGCGTGATCCTGGACTAGTGCATTATACACAAAGGGTTCCAGAATCGTAATTTTGGGTCCCGACAGAGGTGGTATCAGAGCCATATTGACTGTTGGTCTTGACCTTAGTTAGATTGGCCGTCTTTAGAGTGTCCAAACTATTTTCTAAAGGAAAAATTAACTTGCAAGATTAATTAATTGCTTAACTCTCCTCATATCTCTCTCGACTCAACTATTGCTATAATATTTTCTCTCCCCGCTGTTTTAAGTTATCCTTACCCTTCTCCTGTCTGTCTTGACAGATGCCTTGTCTCCAGAGCTATGGTGAGCGCACAGGAGGATATGCCACCGAGCTTTGGAAGTTGCTTCAGGTTCTTGGAGGCTTTGATCGTCCGTTGTACGTCGGCAACAACTGGATTGTGAATGGACAAAACCTTGGAGTGATATGTCGCCTGACGATCTACGCCAGGAGGAACGACAAGGTGAGCCAACCATCGCACATCTCTGTGAGGAAGATCACTTGGCTGGAAGGCATCTAAGAGTCGTCGCGTTTGGCCATGCTTTGTATCTGCAACATCTACGCACGGGAACTTCAAGACACCGTCTTCCGTTACCACCCAGGCGCGGCCGTGGATGCGCCAACATGCTACAGTCCACGAAGAAGAGACCAACACTCTGATGAGTGCACCTCGCCCGGTTGCGTTGCCGGGAGGAAGCATTGGAGAGGACTATCAAAGAGTTGGATCATGTCTATGAGGCGTTATAGAGAGCTGAAGAGAAGGTTGCTACGCTGCAAGAGATTCTCTATGACCAGGATGATGAAGTAGAAGAAGACCCCAAGGAGGATCCTGAAGAAGATCCAGAGGAAGGCCCAGTTGAGCCAAAAGAAGATGCAGAGCGGAGGATCCACCGAGCGAGTTGCAAGGAGCGCTGTTCTGCTGCACGATTCGAGTATCGGGATCAGTTTGCCAAGATGTCGGCTCACTTCCGAGTCTACAGCCGTCAGGAGTGTCGCCGCGGTTGTGGAGGCTTTCTCGAGTAGTTGGTCTTAGTTTCAGCTTTGTTGGCTTAGCCAGTTTCAGTTAGTAAGTCGCCCTTTAGGCGGTAGTTTTGTGTGCTTAGGTCGTTGTTTATTTTGTGTGCGAGTATGAGCTGCAAAGGCCCTTAGGCATTGTTGCAGCCATGCTAAGACCCTAATTAATAAAGGTATTTCGTTTGAGTTTCTTAAGCTGTATTTTGTTGGGTTTAACCTACCCTCTGCTTAGTTCTTAACTTATCTTGTGCTTGCTACCTTATCTAACCCATGGAGCTTCATCAGATGGTTCAAACTCGTCAGACTGCTACAAGTGGTTCCGGCACCCTAGCACCGAGGGGCAATGAGCAACCAACCGCAGGAGCAGTTTTGCCACAAGCACCCCCAATTGACTTGCAAAACTTCGGAGCCTTCATGGCAGCACAAACTCAGCTGATGAATACTATGATGAATCAGATGCAAACTATGAGCAACCAGAACAACAACAACAACAACAATCAACAGCATGGAGCCCCAGCTGCTCATGGTCACCATGGACTGTCTAAACTCGTGGAGTTTATGAGGACCCGTCCACCAACATTCTCTGGACACGTCTCCCAAGTGGAGGCAGATGATTGGCTCAGGGTCATTGAAAGAAAGCTGCTGATCACCCAGTGTAGCGATCGTGAGAAGGTTTTGTATGCTACTCACCAGATGGAGGGCATAGCCGCTGAATGGTGGGAAAACTTCTGTGCCACCCATGAGACGCCACAGGATGTTACCTGGGAAGAATTTTCTGCAGCCTTTCGCCAGTATCATGTACCGGAAGGTATTATCGATCTGAAGAAGGATGAGTTCCGCGCTCTCAAGCAAGGAGCTATGTCAGTATCTGACTATCTCAACAAGTTTTCTTAGCTAGCTCGCTATGCAGCAGAGGATGTAGCCACGGATAAAGCTTGCCAGAGTCGCTTCTGAAAGAGTGAACAACTGGGTGCAAGTCGACTGATCGCCCATACTTTCCCTGACTTTCATGAGCTGGTCAATAAAGCCTTTGTTCTAGAGGACAAACGTAAGGAACTAGAGGACAACCGCAAACGCCGGATGGCTCAGCAAGGAAACCATCAAACACAGCAAAGGGCTAGAACAGTTCCATCGCAGTTCAACGGTTTCCACCCCAGACTTTGTTCAGAGCACCTGCACCAACTTCAGCACCCCGTCCAGCTGCCCAAAACTTCCGCAACCACACTGTCAACCCTAATCGGGAAGCAATCAACAAAGCGGACCAATATTACATTCGCATGTCGTTAGCGGGACATTTTGCCAACGGTGCGCGAGAGGAACAATCACTCCAGTATGTTTCAACCTTGGAGATACGCCATCCAAGATGCCAATGCCAGGAACCAACCAAGGAGCTTCACAAGTTACCGGTCAAGCCGGAGGAGCACCGCAGTCCGTGATCAGAGGCTGTGTCAACCACGTCACTCTGGAAGGAGCCCAAGAAGCACCGGACGTCGTACTGTGTAAGTTTCTGGTTAACTCAGTACCTGCATCAGTTTTGTTTGATTTTAGAGCTTCGCATTCGTTTGTTTTTGGGATGTTTGCAACCAAGAATAATGTGAAAGTTATGCGTCTTAAGCATACTTTGCTAGTCCAGTCGCCTGGAGCAAAGCTAAGCCCTAGGGTGGGATGTTTAGGAACTAAGGTACTCATAGCTGGAGTTGAGTTTCTAGCCAACCTAATTGTCCTAGATACCCAAACCCTAGATGTCATTCTTGGCATGGATTGGTTGACCAAGCACAAAGCCGTGCTAGATTGTGGCCGAAGAGCCGTGATAGTCTAGGATACCAAGGGAAATAAGGTGGAATTTCGAGCCACCTCAGTTCGTGATGGACATCTGCTAGTAAACAACCTGAAGACCCTTTCCTTGGAAGAAGTACCAGTCGTCAGTGAGTACCCAGATGTGTTTCTAGAAGAATTACCAGGAATGCCATCGGACCGTGACATTGAGTTTGTCATCGACCTAGTGCCAGGGACAGCACCAATTTCAAAGAGACCTTATCGGATGCCAGCCGATGAATTGGTAGAGATGAAGAAACAGATAGAAGAACTTCTTGAGAGAGGTTTCGTGAGATCTAGTTAAATGCCATGGGAGCGCCGGTGTTGTTTGTCAGCGAAAGATGGAAGCATGAGGATGTGTATCGATGTCAAGACCATCAAGAACAAGTATCCACTACCAAATCGATGATGTGTATCGATGAAAGGAGCCGGAGTGTTCTCAAAGATGACCTTCTCCATCAAGAGGATTTGTCGAGGTTACCATCAAGCGGTATGGACATTATGAGTTCTTAGTCATGTCGTTTGGTCCGACTAATGCCCATACTTCATGAACATGATGAATAAAGTGTTCATGGAATATCTGACAAGTTCGTAGTTGTGTTCATTGATGATATTACGGTACTCCAAGTCGGAGGAAGAACATGCCGAACATTTAAGGATAGTCTTGGAAAAACTCGAGAGTGTTGCCAAGTTCAAATTTCTAGAAGAAGGAAGTCGATTTCCTCGGTCATGTGATGACGGGCGATTGACCAAAGTTAAAGCGGTATTACATTGAGCAGAGGATTTCGTAGTTTCTTGGGAATGGCGGGATATTTGTAACATCCCCATTTTCAACTTGTGTTTTAAATGTAAGAAAATGAGTAGAAATTAAAACTTTTTCTTACATCATGGGTTTCTGTGTGTATTAAACAATTATTGCACGGGGTATGGAAATACAAAGTCACAAATCATTGATCATCTCTGAAATATTTTTCCTAAGTTCTTGGGTTGATCGTGACCCTCTGAAAAATTTCACAATTTTGAAATTGTTTGAAGAGTTTTATGGGTCGAGTCAAACTTGCTTGACTTGTAGTCAAACCCTAGCTCTAAGCATTGTATAATTTACGGAGAAAATGCTCAGCACAAAACCTCCAAAAATTTTATACAAGGTCCAACTCAAGGTTAGCAAGCTCTGTCAAAATTTCATAGAATTTGAAGCTAGTTTGCTAGCTCTAAAGTCCCTTCAAGATCCCATTCAAAATAAACCTAAACCCAGTCCGACCTCCGGTCTTGGTCGCCGAGAGCCGCTTAGCCGTGTCGGGCACGGGCAATTGGGCACAGGTGGTGCAGGCGTTGGATTTTAAATCCGACGCTCAAAGACCTCTTGGGTTTTTGTAAGGACCTCCCACCTACGACCTCCTCGGGTTCTTTTACGAAGACAACCCTCGAGGACCTCCCGGGACCTCCTTTGCACCTTTGCAAAGACCACCGTGGGTGACCTCCTCGACCTCCCCGAGTGTTAGGACCTCTAATACTTCGCCAAAAATCGAGCCCTTAGTTTCAATCCCACGACTCACGACCTCCTGGTGGGCTGGCGATTTAGCCGTTGAGTTCATTTGACCGATTCTTCCTATTTCTCTCAGCATCGGGTGGGCACAGGCATTATCAATTTTTGTGCGTGGCGATGGGAGGCGAGTGCCTTGTCAACTCTAGGGTGACAAGCGGCTATGTCTTTGCCAACATTAAATGTCCGCGCACCTTTTTGCTCAAAAGTCACCTGACACTGCTCCCATCATGTCGTTGATGCCTAGCTCAGTGCACGGGTGGGTGTGACCTTGTTTCCATTTGGCTCTTCGGTTATATATTGAGCGAGCTTCTCCTTAAGCTTCTTTGGATCCATTCTTGCACCTAGTTTCTTTCTCTGCTCTTGTGCTCAAGTCACCCGAAAGCCTCGCCACCATTGCTAAACCTTGGAGCTCTCAGTGACCTCAGAGCTCAGTGGTTCATTATTGCGAGTTGTTGGCTGTCATTTGTTCTTTTGGTCACCTCCGAATCTCCCTAAATTGCTTTGTTTAAACCTTCACGAGAGGTTGACAAAGAGGAGCTTGTTGTTCGTGGCGGAGCTTCGTCTTCTTCACCTCCAGCGACCTCCACGTCACGGAGCTCCAGGACCATTCTTGGACCTCCTTCATTCCCGTTTAGTGCCTTAGTGTTGAAAGCCCGGTCATTTTGAGCCTCGGTAGCTTTTACGTTTTGGCGTGTTTTGCCTCCGTGGCCATCTCGGTGGCCGCGGTGGCGGTGTTTTAGGGGTAGCTTTTGGCTCTGTGGGTTCTCCTCGCTATTTAGAACCTAGCCGTGCCTTTGGTTCTCGCCGGCAAAGACCCTGTCGCCGGCGGTGAGCTAAAAACCGTAGTCATGTTGTTGTCGTGCCTTACTCGTGCGGGTATTGTAATCTAATGATTAGCATTTAAGTTGTCATGAGTCCAATCATTAGTAGTTAATGTCGTTCTGTCGGCGTAGCCGTAGGTGTCATTATGGCCCAGGACCTCCCGGGTTCTTCGCGATCGTGTAGGACCTCCGGTTGTGGTCTTAGCTGTCCACTACCTCTTCATTGTCGATCTAGACCGTTGTTGATCCTCGTGTGTGAGGTCTTTAAGCTCCAGGACCTCCCGCGAAATCCGGCGTTAAAGACCTCCATAGGTAAAAATCCCACCAGTTAAGATCACCCTCCGCCTTGGGTCCTCTTTGCAAAAGACCTCCTTGAGGTCCTCTGTGCAAAGGTCACCCGTCGTTTTGTCAAAACCACCCTCTTGAATCACCCCGGGTCCTCTTTGCAAAGACCACCCTTGGCCTTTTTGTAAAGAGAACCTCGTGACCTCCTCGTCTTTGGTCTTAGGCGTGAGGACCTCCCGCTAGATCCGGACCGCTCGGGACCTCTCCATGGAGATCTGAGCCGTCAGATCTCTCTGTCAATGCGCCGTGTTGGAGGACCTCCCGAGGAAATCTCGACCGTTAGGACCTCCCGGGTGAGATCCTGGCCGTCAAGACCTCTCATTGTTAAGCTCACCGTTTAGGTCCTCTCCTCCGATCAGATCTAGGCTGTTAAGACCTCCTCGGGAGATCTTAACCGTCGGTTCTCCCCCTTAGCGAGATAGCCGTAGGACCTCCTCGTGGAGCTCGGGGCGCGATCCGGATCGGCGGCCACGACCTCCCATCTTGCGAGGACCTCATCCGTGTGTCTTGTCCATCCGGTGGTCGGAGCCGTTGGATTCAATATCAGCCGTTAAGACCTCTCTAAGCGCGGCAGGTCTTTGCGCCGGGTGCTCGTGCGGGTTTTAGCATCGAGCTCGTGAGCGTGCGATCCTTGATCGTCGACCCGACCTCCCGATTTATTGGTTTTCCGGTTTAGTTCAAGAGCTTTATTTGCACATATTAATTGTTTTAAACTTCAAAATTGCATATCTTTTTCTCTGTAGCTCCAAATTTAACAAACTAAAGTTCTATAAATGCATCTGTTAAAGTACTTTAGCTTAGTATAGGTTTCTGATGAGTCTTTAATACTGAAATGAATCATGCCTTAGATTTATAACTTAGAAAAATCATAACTCTTTCAATATAACTCCAAATGACCTGAAATTTTATATGGGTTACCACTATACCAGTAAGTAGCTACCATAAAATTTCAGCTCCAAATCTTTCTAGAAAATATTTTTGCTACAGTGCTAATTATGGCGAAAATAGGTTTTTAGAGAATATCTTTTGCACCACAAATCCAAATTAGGTTTTCCAGTTCCTATGTCTAGGTATATTAGTATTTTACCTTGTGTATAAATTTAAATCGCATTTGGGTAATTTTTGCTTGCTCTTTTGTTTAAGTGTTGCTCGTCTTATTGGTTGTTTTCGCTCTTTCGCTTAGGATTCGACATTTGCGGTAACCAGAAGACGACCCTCCATAACAAATTGAGCCACGACAAGCGAGGTGCAAGCAGTTTGATCATTTTCCATTGATCCCATTACTTTTAAAGTCTCATATTTTGTTTAACTTCTATGTATGCATTGCTATTTTGTTATTAATTTGATTAGTTAATCCTCTAGTTGCATAATCTGTAGGTAAATGATTATCCTCTACTACGAGCCTAGGTTATTTCTTTGTGATTAGAGTTCGTTGGATGAGCTCTTGTCACTTAGTAATTCGAATAAATATTGCTTAGCCATGCCTAGATATCGGTAGTATTGGGCGATCATCGACTTGGTCGATGATCTTGATCACACAAATACTTATATTATTCCATTATGTCCAACCCTTGTGTTTTACCATTTTGCAAATCAAAAACTGAAAACAAAAATTATATCTTGGCTTGGGCACAATGGTATGTTGGGTGATCTGTTGGGTGTGATTGGAATGGTGCCTAAGTCCCTAAGGACCGAGTTACTTGTGCCATTGATCCAAGCAATTATTGCGTGCTAACCACACGAGGGGGATATGGAACCTCTCTTGACTAAGTACTCTGGAAGGTGTTAATTATGAGCTGGTCGGTGGGTGTGTTCTTGTGCGTGTGTGTTGTGGTGTTGGAGGAGCATTAATGGACCGGTTAGGTTTGTCTAATGTGTCTTTCTCCGTGGGTTGCGGCTCTTAATTAGCATCGTCCATTGGAAAGCGTCTTGTTAGACTTAGCCATGCACGCATACCAAAGGAAGTGTGCTAACAGTGGTTGGTGGAAAGCCGGTCTATCGTGTGGGTACATTGGTACACCCCTGCAGGGTTAAAACTATTCGAATAGCCTCGTCCTAGGTTATGGACACGCTTGGTTATTTCCCACAAGAACTAGACTACAACCTTTTAAAAACTTAAACTTGACACGGGTGGTATGAAGGGGTACTTCATGCTATTGTTGTGGTGACTATGGGTTAGTCACTTCTAGGTTGGTGTTGTCATCTATCTATTGTTATAATTGTCTCTCTTTTATTTGAACAATAAAAGTTAATTGCAAATTTGCTTTGAATCTATTACCCTATTGCAAATGAAAACTTGCTTTATGCTGAAAATAAGTCCAGAGCCTCATCCACTTAAATAAAGCTTGCATGTAGTTAATAATAGTTCGTTATCTCACACGTCAGTCTTGCGAGTACAAAAACAAGTTTTGTACTCATCCGCTTCTTAATATTAATTGTTGCGAGAGGAAGAAGGTGAGCCCCAAGGGCCTCACTTTTGTGAGTGTGTTCTTGTACTGTTTGGGACGATTAGCTTGGCGGTCGGTTGGTTGCCTTGTGGGTAAAGGCACACCGATTGGCTTTTGTTTATCGCCATCTTATGGCCATTTTGCTTCAGTGTGTATTTACTTATTTGTATGACTTTTGGCGATCGGCCTCTCTTTTGTAATAACTCTCTTTATATTATCTATGTCTTTGATTGTTGCTTTTGCTTGGCTCTATGTGTATGAATGGAATTGATACATGATTTTGTAACGGGTGTGTATCTGCAGTGCAGAAGTATACATATCTCGAGGCTTGGTTTATTTGATTTGTCTTGTTAGGACCAAGTGGATGGTTAAGCAGTACAAGCCGAATAAACAGGTCCTCAAAAGTTGGTATCGAGCCATTCCGACCGTAATAACCCAAGCTTGATCGTCTTTAGGATATTTTGGAAAACTTAATTTCAAAGTATCAAATGATTTATAAGCTTAAGTAAGTTCTCAGTTTTATTCCTTACCTATCTTAGCTTTCTATCTCATCTTGCTCTAATTTGAGTTTTAAAAGTTGTTCTCCTTCCCTTCTCTCAAAAGATAGTCATTATCGATTAATTGGGTTTTGGGACCAATGCGTTTGGCAAATTGAAGTGTTAGCTGCCCTCTACAAGGTTTTGAAGCTTCGAGTTGAAGATTTCAATTAGGAGGCTTGGATGCAAAATCTGGACAGCGATCATTCAGTTTCGGACAGCAAGCTCAGAGGTTCTAACTAGGGTAGAAAATGAGAGGTTAATCAATTAAAACTTGTGGGAACAAAAGGGTAAGATGTGATACTAGTTAGCTAAGTATCTAACGCTATTTGTTGATTTAACCTTGCTCTCAAGTAGTGTTAGACTTGTTGTAGTGTGCTGAAATTTTTTCTTCTCAAACCATTGCTCGTTCTTTCAATACGGGTTAATGACATTGAGAAGTTGAGCTTGGTTTGGAGTTTCTTTGCTGTTTGGAGCTTCTTGGAAACATTTAAAGTTGTTGCTTGCTGTTTTGGCTTTCGGTTAGGTGATATCTCATTTCCCTAATCGATTAGCTTCGCTTTCATCAACTTCTAGTCTTAGTGTTTTGGTTGCTAACCTAAATTTCTTGAACCGGGATGGTGGAGGTACTCGTAGCGGTCGCGGTCGTGACTGGTTTGGATGAGAACTACGCCCTCCTCCGACCATGGCGAGGTCCTTCGCGGTCGGCGCAACCGTTCGGAGGGCGGGAGGGTCTGCTGGATGTTGTTGCGCGCAACACCTCCGCCCTTTCAGGTGCCTCGGGATGCAGGCAGCGGGTGGACATCGACCTCGTGGGGTTTGGCTGAGTTTCTTGCACTCGGCCCCCACGTTCTCGGTCCGAGGACCCTTTGGGCCTTGACGGCATTTGGCTGCGTCGGGTTGGCGTAAGCTCGGCGTTGCTCGGTGCTGGACCAGGGCAGGGCACTCTTTGCCTCCCATCGGCTTGAGGGGCACTCTCTGGTGGGAGAACTGCTGGCCATGCAGCCCGCCCCACCTTGTCTCTTGGGATGAGTTCCGGACGGCGTTCCGTCGAGCTCACATCCTGCCGGCTTGATGAAGTGAAGAAGAAGGAGTTTCGCGCTCAAGCAAGGGCGTAAGTCGGTGATGGAGTACTGTGCGAGTTCAACCACTTGGCTCGTTATGCTCCATCCAGAGGTGGCCAGATGAGGCCAAGCGAGGAGAAGTTCATGGAGGTTTGTGCGAGGAGCTGCAAGACGGGCTCTCCATTGTGGACTTTTGACTTCGAGGCCTTGGTGGACAAGGCCATTGTTCTTGAGCACAAGGCCAAGGCGGCGAGTCCATAGCGCAAGTGGGAGGCCCGATGCCGCAGGCCGGCCTCTCCGTCTCGTGTCGGGCCTACCAGGGCCCGTTCGTGGCTTCACTACCACCAAGGCCGCGGCACGGTCCCTCGCCCTCCGCGAGCCGTGCCCGATCACGTGCGCTGCGAACGCAACGAGTGGCCCCGCAATCCGGTGCGGGGGTCACTTGCACCGTGCAACGAAGGGCATTATGCCAATAGTTGCCCTAACGGGGCTGGGCGGCCTCGTCCTAATGGAGGGCGGGCGGGAGGTGGTCCTCCCGAGATCGAAGGTTGTCCCGCTACCCAAGGCGTGGGTAGTGGCGCGTCAACCTCATCTCCGCGGAGGAGGCACCGGCGTCGTGTTGGGTACCCTTTGGTTAACTCTTTCCACTTTCTGATTTTGTTTGATTGAGCGCATCTCATTCATTTGTTTAAGTCTTTTTCTTTGCTGTGGGAGGTCTTCTTTTACTCCATTGTTGGTCCGCTTGCTCATTCGCTCTCGGTTGGAAATGAGGCCGAGTGAGTGTAGGGATGTCCACTGTTAAGATAGAAGGGTAGGATTCTTGGCAAACCTTATCCTCCTTCGATCGCGAGCTTAGATGTAATCCTAGGCATGGATTGGTTGTCTCGGCACATGGGACAAATTGATTGCGCTAGAAGGCTCATCTACCTCACGATCCTTCTAGCGGCGGGTTCGCTTTGCGAAGGCTGCGGTCCGCATCTCTTCGGCGCTGGCGAAGCCAGCTCTAGATATTAGTGAAGTCCCGGTGGTATGTGACTTTGTTGATGTCTTCCCGGCGACCTTCCGGGGATGCCACGGTTCGAGACCTCGGTTTGTCATTGAGTTGGTTCCGGTACGCCCGATTTCAAAGAGGCCTTACCGGATGGACCCAATTGAGTTGGTGGAGTTGAAGAAGCGGTAGGTGAGCTTCAAGAGAAGGGTTTCATCCGCCTAGCTCATCTCCACGGGATGCTCGGCAATCTTTGTCGAAGAAGGACAAGGCGGCTGCGCATGTGCGTTGATTACGTCCACTTAATGAAGTAACGGTGAAGAACAAGTACCCTTTGCCCGTATCGATGACCTCTTCGATCAATTAACTGAGCTCGAGTCTTCTCAAGATTGATTTGAGAGTGGATATCATCAAGTTCGGTTTCGGCCGGAGGATATTCCAAAGACGGCTTTCTCACTCGTTATGGCATTATGCGAGTATACCGTCATGTCATTCGGCTTGACCAATGCTCGGCCTTGTTCATGAACCTCATGAATTCGGTGTTCATGGAGTATTTGGATAGGTTCGTTGTGGTCTTCATCGATGATATCCTTATCTACTCCAAGAGCGATGAGAACACGCCGAGCATCGAAGCTTGTGTTGGGCAAGCCGTGAGCACCATTGTATCGCAGTTCAACAAAGTCGCGTTCGGTTGAAGGAAGTGGCCTTCTTAGGCCATATTCTTTCGGCGGGAGGCGTAGGCGTGGATCTAGCAAGATCGCGCGTGCTTTCTGAGTCGACCCGCCGGTCACCGAAGTTGGAGTTTTCTTGGTTTAGCGGGATATTATCGTCGCTTTATCGAGAACTTCTCCAAGATAGCGGCCGATGACGGAGTTGCTCAAGAGGACAAGAAGTTCTCGTGGTCCGTTGATTGCGAGGAAAGTTTCAAGAACTTAGAAGCGATTGACCACCGCTCCGTTCTTGTTCTCCCGATGTCCGTCGAAGCTTCGATATCTTTTGTGATGCTTCTCGTCGAGGCCTCGGTTGTGTCCTTATGCAAGAAGGCAAGGTAGTGGCCTATGCATCAAGGAAATTGAGACCTCATGAACTCAACTATCCTACCCATGACTTGGAGTTGGCCGCTGTGATCCATGCACTTAAGATTTGGCGACATTACCTAATCGGTAATCGTTGTGAAGTGTATTCGGATCACAAAAGCTTGAAGTATTTGTTCACCCAACATGACCTGAACCTCCGGCAAAGGAGATGGTTGGAGTTGATCAAGGACTATGATATGGGCATTCACTACCATCCGGGCAAGGCCAATGTCATTGCGGATGCGTTTAGTCGCAAAGCGCATTGCAATGCATTGCTGCTCAAGGAGCCTCAGCCCCCCCTTCTGGAGGAGTTCCAGCGTCTCAACTTGGGTTTGGTTGAGCATGGTTCCCTCGCTGCCTTGGTTGCACAACCAACCTTGGTGGATCGGATCAGGTCTGCTCAACAGTCGGATGTTGGAGTGAACCGCATCAAGGAAAATGTCGAATGGAACGACCAAGTGCTTCTCCGTAGATGAGCTTGGTGTCGTGAGGTTCGAACGCGCTGGTGGTTCCAAAGGACATGGAGTTGCGGGATTTGATCCTCCGCGAAGCCCACAATTCCCCGTTATCCATTCATCCCGGGGCCACGAAAATGTACCGGGATCTTCGCGAGAGATTTTGGTGGACCGAATGAAGAGGAGATCGCGAGGTTCGTTGCGAGTGCGGCGTGTCGTCGTGTCAAGGCCGAGCATCAGCGTCCAGCTGGATTGCTTCAGCCCTTGCCCATTCCGGAGTGGAAGTGGGAATCGGTCGGGATGGATTTTATCACCGGCCTACCCAGGTCACCGAGGGGCAATGATGCCATTTGGGTTATCATTGATCGGTTGACGAAAGTGGCACACTTTCTTCCAGTCAAGACCAAGATTCGTACCGGTCACCTTGCGGAGCTCTATATCGCCAGGATAGTGAGCTTGCATGGGGTGCCGAAGACGATCGTTTCTGATCGTGGTTCCATCTTCACTTCCCAGTTCTGGCATAGCTTGCAAGAAGCTATGGGAACTCATCTTTCTTTCAGCACAGCGTATCACCCCCAAACAGATGGTCGGGCGAGAGGAGGTCAACCAAGTTTTGGAGGACATCTTTGCGAGCTTGTGTCCTTTCTTATGGGAAGCATTGGGAGAAGTGCTTGCCATTCGCTGAGTTTTCTTATAACAACAGTTTCCAAGCCAGTCTCGGCATGGCACCATTTGAGGCCTTATACGGGAGAAAGTGTAGAACCCCGTTGAACTGGTCTGAGACCGGTGAAAGACCTTTCTTTGGCTCGGACTCAATTAAGGAGGCGAAGGTCAAGTCGACTCATTCGTGACCGCTTACGCGCGGCTCAATCCGAGGCGAGAAGAGCTATGCGGATCGTCGTCGTCGTGAGTTGAGCTTTGAGCCCAATGACCGTTTACCTCAAGGTTTCTCCTCTAAAGGGTCACCAGCGTTTTGGTGTCAAGGGCAAGTTAGCTCCTCGATATGTCGGTCCATACCGTGTCATCGAGAAGAAGGGAGCCTGTTGCCTACAAGTTGGAGTTACTGCCGCACTGCGGGGTACATGATGTGTTCCATGTGTCCCGGCTTAGAAGTGCCTCCGTGTTCCAACAGGAAGCTCAGTTGGAAACCCTTGATGTCGAGGATTTGACCTATCGCGAGCACCTGTTCGCATACTCGAGGAGGTGGCGAAGAACAAGGAACAAGACCATCAAGTTCCTTAAGGTTCGTGGTCGAATCATTACGAGGATGAAGCTACTTGGGAGCGAGAAGATCGTCTCGTCTGAGACTACCCTCTTTCTTTTCCAAGTGAGACAAATCTGGAATGAGATTTTTGTAAGGGGGAGGTTTGTAACATCCCATTTTCAACTTGTGTTTTAAATGTAAGAAAATGAGTAGAAATTAAAACTTTTTCTTACATCATGGGTTTCCTGTGTGTATTAAACAATTATTGCACCAGGGTATGGAAATACAAAGTCACAAGTCTGTTGATCATCTCTGGAAATATTTTCCTAAGTTCTTGGGTTGATCGTGACCCCTCTGAAAAATTTCACAATTTTCAGAAATTGTTTGAAGAGTTTTATGGGTCGGTCAAACTTGCTTGACTTGTAGTCAAACCCTAGCTCTAAGCATTGTATAATTTCTGGAGAAAAATGCTCAGCACAAAAACCTCCAAAAATTTTATACAAGGTCCAACTCAAGGTTAGCAAGCTACTGTCAAAATTTCATAGAATTTGAAGCTAGTTTGCTAGCTCTAAAGTCCCTTCAAGATCCCGGTTCAAAATAAACCTAAACCAGTCCGACCTCCAGTCTTGGTCGCACCGAGCCGCTTGAGCCGTGTCGGGCTCGGGCAATTGGCACAGGTGGTGCAGGGCGTTGGATTTTAAATCCGGCGCTCAAAGACCTCTTGGGTTTTTATGGGACCTCCCACCCCGACCTCCTCGGGTTCTTTTACGAAGACAACCCTCGAGGACCTCCCCCAGGACCTCCTTTGCACCTTTTGCAAAGACCACCCTGGGCGACCTCCTCAGACCTCCCCTGAGTGTTAGGACCTCTAATACTTCGCCAAAAATCTGAGCCCTTGGATTTCAATCCCACAGCTCACGACCTCCCTGGTGGAGCTCGGCGCTGATTTAGCCGTTGAGTTCATTTGACCAGTTCTTCCTATTTCTCTCAGCACGTCGGGTGGGCGGGCATTATCAATTTTTGTGCGTGGCGATGGGAAGCGAGTGCCTTGTCAACTCTAGGGTGACAAGCGGCTATGTGCTGCCAACATTAAATGTCTGCGGCACCTTTTGCTCAAAAGTCACCCCGACACTGCTCCCATCATGTCGTTGATGCCTAGCTCAGTGCACGGGTGGGTGTGACCTTGTTTCCATTTTGGCTCTTGGTTATATATTGAGCCCGAGCTTCTCCTTAAGCTTCTTTGGATCCATTCTTGCACCCTAGTTTCTTTCTGCTCTTGTGCTCAAGTCACCGAAAGCCTCTGCCACCATTGCTAAACCTTGGAGCTCTCCGGCGACCTCCGAGCTCCAGTGGTTCATTATTGCGGTTGTTGGCTGTCATTTGTTCTTTTGGTCACCTCGAATCTCCTAAATTGCTTTGTTTAAACCTTCACGAGAGGTTGACAAAGAGGAGCTTCTTGTTCGTGGCGGGAGCTTCGTCTTCTTCACCTCAGCGACCTCCACGTCACGGGAGCTCCGGGACCATTCTTGGACCTCCTTCATTCCCAGTTAGTGCCTTAGTGTTGAAAGCCGGTCATTTTGAGCCTCGATAGCTTTCGTTTTGGCGTGTTTTGCCTCGTGCCATCTCGGTGGCCGCCGGTGGCGGTGTTTTAGGGGTAGCTTTGGCTCTGTAGGTTTCCTCGCTATTTAGAACCTAGCCGTGCCTTTGGTTCTCGCAGGCAAAGACCATCACTGGCGGTGAGCTAAAACCGTAGTCATGTTGTTGTCGTGCCTTACTCGTGCGGGTATTGTAATCTAATGATTAGCATTTAAGTTGTCGCGAGTCAATCATTAGTAGTTAATGTCGTTTCTGGCGTGCGTAGGTGTCATTATGGCCCGGGACCTCCCGAGTTCTTAGCGTAGTGTAGGACCTCCGGTTGTGGTCTTAGCTGTCCACTACCTCTTCATTGTCGATCTAGACCGTTGTTGATCCTCGTGTGTGAGGTCTTTAAGCTCCAGGACCTCCCCGCCGAAATCCTGGCCGTTAAAGACCTCCATAGGTAAAAATCCCAGCCGTTAAGATCACCCTCCGCCTTGGGGTCCTCTTTGCAAAAGACCTCCTTGAGGTCCTCAGTGCAAAAAGGTCACCCCGGTCGTTTTGTCAAAACCACCCTCTTGAATCACCCCCAGGGTCCTCTTTGCAAAAGACCACCCCTTGGCCTTTTTGTAAAGAGAACCTCAGGACCTCCTCGTGCTGGTCTTAGCTGTGAGGACCTCCCCGCCTAGATCTGGACCGCTCAGGACCTCTCCCATGGAGATCTGAGCCGTCCAGATCTCTCTGTTAAGCGTGTTGGAGGACCTCCCAGAAATCTCGGCCGTTAGGACCTCCTCGGTGAGATCCTGGCCGTCAAGACCTCTCATTGTTAAGCTCACCGTTTAGGTCCTCTCCTCCGATCGGATCTAGACCGTTAAGACCTCCCCTCGGAGATCTTAACCGTCAGTTCTCCCCTTAGCGAGATAGCCGTAGGACCTCCTCGTGGGCTCGGGGCCGCCAGATCCGGATCGGCGGCCACGACCTCCCAGTGCGCGAGGACCTCATCCGTGTGTCTTGTGCATCCGGTGGTCGAGCCGTTGGATTCAATATCAACCGTGAAGACCTCTCTAGGTGCGGCAAGGTCTTTGCGCCCGGGTGCTCGTGCGGGTTTTAGCATCGTGAGCTCATGAGCCGTCGATCATGATCGTCGACCACGACCTCCCTCATTTTATTGGTTTTCAGATTTAGTTCGAGAGCTTTTATTTGCACATATTAATTGTTTTAAACTTCAAAATTGCATATCTTTTTCTCTGTAGCTCAAATTTAACAAACTAAAGTTCTATAAATGCATCTGTTAAAAGTACTTTAGCTTAGTATAGGTTTTCTGATGAGTCTTTAATCTTGAAATGAATCATGCCTTAGATTTATAACTTAGAAAAATCATAACTCTTTCAATATAACTCCAAATGACCTGAAATTTTATATGGGTTACCACTATACCAGTAGTAGCTACCATAAAATTTCAGCTCCAAATCTTTCTAGAAAATATTTTTGCTACAGTGCTAATTATGGTAGAAAATAGGTTTTAGAGAATATCTTTTACACCACAAATCCAAATTAGGTTTTCCAGTTCCTATGTCTAGGTATATTAGTATTTTACCTTGTGTATAAATTTAAATCGCATTTGGATAATTTTTGCTTGCTCTTTTGTTTAAGTGTTGCTTTCGTCTTATTGGTTGTTTTAGCTCTTTGCTTAGGATTCGACATTTGCGGTAACCCCAGAAACGACCCTCCATAACAAATTGAGCCACGACAAGCGAGCAAGCGGTTTGATCATTTCCCATTGATCCCATTACTTTTAAAGTCTAATATTTTGTTTAACTTCTATGTATGCATTGCTATTTTGTTATTAATTTGATTAGTTAATCCTCTAGTTGCATAATCTGTAGGTAAATGATTATCCTCTACTACTGAGCCTAGGTTATTTCTTTGTGATTAGAGTTCGTTGGATGAGCTCTTGTCACTTAGTAGATTCGAATAAATATTGCTTAGCCATGCCTAGATATCGGTAATATTGGGCGATCATCGACTTGGTCGATGATCTTGATCACACAAATACTTATATTATTCCATTATGTCCAACCCTTATGTTTTACCATTTTGCAAATCAAAAACTGAAAACAAAAATTATATCTTGGCTTGGGCACAATGGTATGTTGGGTGATCTGTTGGGTGTGATTGGAATGGTGCCTAAGTCCCTAAGGACCGAGTTACTTGTGCCATTGATCCAAGCAATTATTGCGTGCTAACCACACGAGGGGGATATGGAACCTCTCTTGACTAAGTACTGGAAGGTGTTAATTATGAGCTGGTCGGTGGGTGTGTTCTTGTGCGTGTGTGTTGTGGTGTTGGAGGGGAGCATTAACAGACCGGTTAGGCTGTCTAATGTGTCTTTCTCCCGTGGGTTGCGGCTCTTAATTAGCATCGTCCATTGGAAAGCGTCTTGTTAGACTTAGCCATGCACATACCAAAGAAGTGTGCTAACACGTGGTGGTGGAAAGGCGGTCTATCGTGTGGGTACATTGGTACACCCTGCGAGGTTAAAACTATTCGAATAGCCTCGTCCTAGGTTATGGACACGCTTGGTTATTTCCACAAGAACTAGACTATAACCTTTTAAAAACTTAAACTTGACACGGGTGGTATGAAGGGTACTTCATGCTATTGTTGTGGTGACTATGGGTTAGTCACTTCTAGGTTGGTGTTGTCATCTATCTATTGTTATAATTGTCTCTCTTTTATTTGAACAATAAAAGTTAATTGCAAATTTGCTTTGAATCTATTACCCTATTGCAAATGAAAACTTGCTTTATGCTTGAAAATAAGTCGAGCCTCATCCACTTAAATAAAGCTTGCATGTAGTTAAATATAGTTCTGTTATCTCACACGTCGGTCTTGCAGTACAAAAACAAGTTTTGTGCTCATCTGCTGTTAATATTAATTGTTGCAGAGGAAGAAGGTGAGCCCAAGGGCCTCACTTTTGTGAGTCGTGTTCTTGCGCTGTTTGGGACGATTAGCTTGGCGGTCGGTTGGTTGCCTTGTGGGTAAAGGCACACCGATTGGCTTTTGTTTATCGCCATCTTATGGCCATTTTGCTTCATTGTGTATTTACTTATTTGTATGACTTTTGGCGGTCGGCCTCTCTTTGTAATAACTCTCTTTATATTATCTATGTCTTTCGGTTGTTGCTTTTGCTTGGCTCTATGTGTATGAATGGAATTGATGCATGATTTTGTAACAGGTGTGTATATCACAGTGGGAAGTATACATATCTCGAGGCTTAGTTTATTTGATTTGTCTATTAGGACCAAGTGGATGGTTAAGCGATGCAAGCCGAATAAACAGGGGTCCTCACAATATTACTGCCGTTTCATCGAAGGATTCTCCTCGATTGCTAAGCCTCTTACGCAATTGTTGAAGAAGGAGAAAAAGTTCACTTGGACTCCAGCCTGTGAAGAGAGTTTTCAAGAATTGAAGAAGCGATTGACTTCAACCCCAGTGCTGATTTTGCCAGATGTTCGCAAGGATTTTGATATCTAGTGTGATGCTTCACGTCAAGGATTAGGATGCGTCCTGATGCAAGAAGGAAGAGCTATCGCTTATGCGTCAAGGCAATTAAGACCTCACGAGGAGAATTACCCTACCCATGATCTGGAATTAGCTGCCATAGTGCATACTTTAAAGATTTGGCGCCATTATCTCATCGGTAATCGCTGTGAAGTCTACAGAGATCATAAGAGCCTAAGTACATCTTCACTCAGTCGGACTTGAACATGAGACAGAGAAGATGGTTAGAACTGATCAAAGATTATAATCTTGGAATCCACTACCATCCCGGAAAAGCCAATGTAGTTGCAGATGCCTTAAGTCGCAAGAGTTACTGCAATGCTTTGGAAGTGGAAGAGTTTTGTTCAGAATATCAAGACGAATTTCAGAAACTAAGGCTAGAAGTTGTGTCCGAAGGGTTCGTGGCCAATTTGGAAGTACAGTCTACCCTAGAGAAGCGATTTGTGAAGCGCAACAGAAGGATCCCGTGTTGTCAGACATCAAGCTCAAAATGACGGAAGGGAAATACAAAGATTTCACCAAGGATGATCAAGACATACTCTGGGTTAATAGTCGTATCTGTGTACCAGATGTTGATGGGTTAAGACAACTGATCTTAAAGGAAGCCCATGACTCAAGGTATTCGATTCACCCTGGAAGTACCAAGATGTACCAGGATGTTAAGAATAAATTTTGGTGGCCAAATTTGAAGCGAGAAGTTGCCAAGTTTGTTGCCTTGTGCGACGTTTGTCAGAAAGTAAAGGCAGAACACCAGAGACCAGCAGGTTTGTTGCAACCGCTGAAGATTCCAGAGTGGAAGTGGGAAGAGATCGGAATGGATTTCATTACCGGTTTACCCAAGACCCAATCGGGTTACGATTCGATCTGGGTAATAGTCGATCGTTTGACCAAGGTCGCCCATTTCCTGCCAGTCAAAACCACATATTCAGGAGATCGCCTTGCAGAATTGTACATGGCTAGAATTGTCAGTTTGCATGGTGTGCCCAAGAAGATAGTGTCAGATCGAGGATCCAAGTTCACCTCTCGTTTTTGCAGAGTTTGCATGAAGCATTGGGTACCCATCTGAATTTCAGTACTGCATATCATCCACAGACAGATGTACAGACGGAAAGAGTTAATCAGATATTGGAGGATATGCTGCGAGCTTGTGCTCTAGCTAATGCTGCCCGTTGGGATAAAAGTCTACCATATCACGAAATTCTCATTACAACAACGATTACCAAGCTAGTTTGCAAATATCACCATTTGAAGCTTTGTATGGATGTGCCTGCAGAACCCCGTTAAATTGGTCCAAAGCAATTGAGCGTTCGATATTCGGTCGGACATTATCAAGCGAGAAGAGCAAGTGGCCATAATCAGAGAAAGATTGAAGATAGCTCACTCCAAGCAGAAGAGCTATGCTGATAATCGTCGTCGTGATCTCAGTTTTGAACCCGAGGATTTCGTCTATCTTCGAGTTACCCCACACAGAGGTGTTAAAAGGTTTCATGCCAAAGGGAAGCTTGCCCTTAGGTATGTTGGTCCGTTCAAGATTTTGGAACGCCGTGGAGAAGTTGCTTATCAGTTGGAGCTACCACAATCGTTGGCAGGAGTGCATGATGTCTTTCACGTCTCGCAATTGAAGAAGTGTCTTCGTGTGCTAGAAGAGCAAGCCCCGTTGGAATCGATTGATTTAAAGGAGGATCTTACCTACAAGGAGCAGCCAGTCAAGATTTTGGATGTCGCAGAGCGCCTCACCAGAAGCAAGACTGTTCATTTTTGCAAGGTTCAGTGGAGCAACCACTCAGAAGGAGAAGCAACGTGGGAACGTGAAGAAGAGCTGAAAGCCGAGTTTCCTAGCCTTTTCTCTAGCTAGCCTGAATCTCGGGGTCGAGATTCCTTTAAGGGGGGAGGTTTCTAACATCCCAATTTTCTGAGCTTAAAAATCATTTAAATAGTTAGTAGGGAAAAAGTCACCATTTAGATTTATTTGAATTTAAATTCAAAAGCTTAATATTGGGCTTTACAATAAAAACCTTTAATGTGAATAATTCCAACTTGAACAATAGCCAAAACTATTTTATTTGGGTTCTATGTGCTCAGATATATTTTCTAGATTTTTCTAGAATTTTTCTGAGTTCATTTGCTATTTTCTAGTGCTTATTTGAATTTCGGGTATTTTCTAAAATAGAAAAGCTATTAAAATCTCAGTTAAATCCTCGGGCCGAATCTTCGCAGCCCATCTCCTCTTCCCGCGCGTGCAGCCCGCTTGCGGCCTAGCTCTCATGCACGCAGCCTCCCGGCTCACGCGCGCCGCTGCGCCACCCGTGGCGTGTGGGCCCACACATCGGTCTCGGTCCCGCGCCGGCCGTCTTCGCGCGTGGCGCGCGTCCGCCATTGCCGAGCTTCAAGACCCGTACGATAACGCCTCCTTTCCTTTTGAACCCCTTCTAGAAAATGCGTAGAATCTTATGAGGACCCCCGAGATCGGATCCGTATCAAGCTAAGTGATTACGCCGTAAACGCAACACTTAACGTGAGACGAACACGATTCCGAGTGACCCGGATATGTGTCACATGCTAGCTCCCAAGGATCAATGGCTAACATGCACATATCCTAATACAACATTGCAATCACATCCATACACAATCGTACAAGAGAATAGAAACTATGATACATCTTCAACATAAAGAACCTTATGGTCCCAATTTTATATAAGAGGGCCAATCGGCTAAATCTAAATAACAATAACACAAATAAATCGCAGCGGAAGATAAACTTAAAGTAAAAAGGGAATAACCGAGTTGGCATGCCCAAAATCCCACAAGCAACCAACTGGAGTTAAAGCCGTTGCACCCGTCGTTCTCACCTGAACCAATAGACACTGTTAGAGTACAAAGTTGTACTCACGAGACTTTCAAAAGAAATAAGGATGCATGTAAGTATCAAAGGAAGGCTACTAAACTAGTCAAATTTTTGGCATAAAGCAAGTTTTGCATAAGGATAAAAGATTCTAACTTGCCATTGTAAAACATTTAGAAAACATTTTAAGATAGTAAGTAATGATCAACAAAGGTATAATCTCAAAGTATAATCAACACACGAACATCCCATTCGTGGCACAATTCATTCCTCAACAATTTTAACGCGCGAACTACGCGTTCATGAAATCATTTCAGATATGAACAAAATAACATAATGACATAACATTTCCAACCATAGCCCAAACTTAAATTTCCCAAAAAAAAACTAACTGTGCTGCTTTCCCACAAGTGTTGTCCATAACCTAAGACGAGGCTATTCAAATAGATTTAGTTACTCTGCAGAGTTATACAACTTTACCCACACGATATGCATTCCTCTTAATGTCGGCCAATGCACTCTTCCATAGGAGTGTGACTGAGGTAGCATAACGAGGTCGTTACAATGTTATGTCCTAACTATCAACCCACCCAAGGAACAGAAACCCTGTGGGAGTCAAACTGCCTCCTAACCACAGGTGAACCTCGTTACGTAAGTAAGTCCCTCTCAACAAGAGACCCTTAAGAGCAAGTAAGGCGACACTCAACATGCTCCCACGAGATTGACAAAAGAACAATTAAATACATAACAATAACAATTGTCAATCCTATTGTGTTTTGATAGCTAACACACAACAAATTATTAAGCCAAGCCTTCGCCATTATCCCGGCGTGTGGTTGCACGTAAGACTTAGTTCATCACACCATAGACCGGTCCTTAAACACTCAAACGGGGCTACACAATTCCATAACAATAACAACAACAATATTTCAAGATCACCCTACACCCGTCCAAGTTAAGAACATCGGGGGCAATGAACCATGTAGAAGCATCATGGGGTCTACAGGTGCCTACACTTGCGGTCGCGAGGATGGATGGTGATGGTGGCCAAGGGTGAATCCACTGGGGGGCTTCATCAGGCTGAAGCCCACCCACCACTGGCGGCAGGAAGCCTCCCCCGGCGGCAACGCACCTAAGGGAAGCCAGAGGGGCGGGGAGCCACCGCCGCACCGCGATCCTCGACGCGACGATGCCTCGTCGCCGCTGGTAGCCGGACCAGGAGGAGGCCGAGGAGGGAGGCCGTTGGGCTACCGGTAGCCCGCAGTTGGGTGGGGGAGGGGGAGGCGGAGGCGGCGCACCTGGGGGAGGGGGGGCCGAGGCGGTGCATCTCAGATCTGGGTGGCCGGGAGTGGGAGCCGGAGGTCGGAGGAGGAGGAGGGCTGCCTGGTGGGAGAGCGGCCGAGTAGGAGCTCAGAGGCCAGCGGCCGGCTGGAGGAGGCAATTTGGTGTGGGGGGAGGCAGGAGGCGGCGATTTGGCATGCGGGGAGGCCGGAGGCAGCGATTTGGGCGTGGGGGAACCGGGGAAGCCAAGCCCGGACGGGTCTTGGCGCTCTGCTGAAGTGCTGAGCTACCGAGGGAGTGAGGGGCTGAGGGAGTGAGGGCTTTGTTATTCGAAGCAAAATCAAGTGGGCTGCTCAAGTGCCAAACTGCTGGTCTACGGTAGTACTGCCGATCTAATTTGTTGAGTAATTGAGTGTTGACTACTGTGCCTCATCCCTCATAGCTCAGTGCTTGTGTTGGTATATTCTTGTTGCTCAATTGGGTGTTGGCTTTACTGGTTCACTGGCTAGCTCACGTCCAAAACATGGTGACCACAGGTATCTCTTTAATGATGGGCTTCCGTGCTTTGAGATATCAGCAATCAATGCCGACAAACCTCCACTATCTATTGCAGAGATTAAGCACCGAGTTGAGCAATTTGCTATAGTCCTAGCACCCTAATTGGATTGCCATGCCAATCTTATTAATCTAGTTTAGTTTGAGGGTACAGAGAACTAGGGAGTTTTGTTTTGCCATTCACTCATGTAGTCATGCATCGGTTAACAATGATTTTATTGGAGATCTTTACATATGTGTCTAGTCATGTTTCTTACTCACTTTGTATTTATATTATGATTGCATGAACTATGAAATAGTGCTTGACAACTTGAACAACCCATTTTTTGGATTTACTGAAAGTCTATGTTCAATTTCTCACCAATCATAATCTACTAGTTTTTTTTGGCTTGATGTTGCAGAATAAAAATGTATCTATCTGTAGGGAAACACTCATCCAATTGATCAATGACGATGTTATTCTTTCTGATGCAAGGAAGAATGTGATCATATCTAACCAACTGTACTTTTACAAGAAAGTAGAGCTTTTCCCAGGCAGTGCTTTTATAATTGGTGCAGACAATGCAGCTAGGCTTGTTAATGTAAGATGTTCGCTGGAGCCCAACATTAGATTAACAACCAGTTAGTTTTCTTTTTGAGAGCATGTGCTAGTTTTGATAACAAGGGTTTTGTTTTCATTAGATAATAATTAATAATGCAACCCTTTGTAGCATTTTCCAGTTCCTACTTCCTACCACCTTTTTAGTTCCTTATCAGCTTGTACTTACTTTTGAGTATGAATTGTGCTATTGCCTTGACTTATATGAAAGAAAAATCAGATCATTTGATGCCACGGTCAAGTGAAAAGGGTCAACTTATCAATTCAACGTTTACAATATTAAGCTATGTTAACTTAAGTACAAACTATATTTTCTGCTTTTTTTATTGCTTTTATTCATGTATGAAACTATGAATTTCTCTTTTTTTGTTTTGCTTTTATTTATGTATAAAACTATGAATTTGATTGCACAAGAATAGAAAACTATGTTTGTTACAAATTAGTTTAGTCATTCGATACTTTGAGCGGTTAAGTCCACTCTCATTTTTCATCCTGGATTCACCACTCATTGTGGCGACTGGGCAACAGTGAGCAGGGCATGGCGACCGGCTTCCTGGTGACGGAGCTCCTCAGAAGGACATAACTACAACAAAACACACACAGAGATTGAGAAGGACGTGTGGATGATGAAAAAGACCACGGTAAAGCTTGGGGCTCACTGAATGGCAAGTATCGGCGGGAATGGTAGTGGCATCTGGAAATGAAGACGAAGGCTTGAACCCGAGAATCCACTGTAGCAGCATGTAATGGGTTGAAGGGTTTGCACAAGTGGATGGTGGAACGCAAAGTGACACGAACGAAGAAGTGAAAAACTCACTGAAGGTGAAGATGACGATGACAGGCTGACTTCACATGGCTCCCACTGCGATGTTGAGCACATGAATGAAGTTAGTGAGGCTCTAGGCGAAGAATGACGTGCATGTCGAGCAAGGGAACTCACCAGAGCGGCTGCGGCCACGAAGGCGTTCTGACCGTCGTCCAATCGAGTACCTCGCATTCCCGGCGAGCCAAAGGATAAGAACCTTTGGTTCTTGGAGAGAAAGGCGAGTGGTGAGCTGGGAATTGATAAGGTGCAAACCGCGGCTTTTATACTCAAGAGATTGTACTGTGAGAGATCAAGAGAGGATGGAGCGGTCGCGGCGAGATATTGCGCCGTGCGTGCTCTCTGGCGCGTGGGCAAGCAAGAGGCGACAAAGGCATGATGCACCCCTGCCTTGACGCTACAGGGTGCACGGTGTGCGTTGACGGGGGCGGAGCTTGGCTTGCACAGGAAGGCGACGGACATCGCGGTGTTATCGGAACACAGACGTTTACGCGGCCACACGGCTTGGTTCCTACCCGCATGTGCGTTGGCTCCCGAGAGCGTTGGAGGCGTTGAGGTGGACGACGTCGGTTGCGGCGTGGCGCTGGGACCACCATTCTGCGGCGCGGCGGGACGAGGGCATAGGTGTTGTTCTACGCGGGCGACAGGTGGAAGACATCTCCTACAGGCAGGCCTGGGCTGTCAGCGAGCAAAGGAGGCAGGGCTAGGCAGGCGCTGAGCTGGGCCGGTGCTGGGCTGAGGCGGCGTCTGGCGCGACTTAGGAAGGTGGGCTAAGGCCAGATTCAGCCCAAGCTAGAAGGGAAAATAGAAAAACCATTTTGAATTTTAAGAAAAGATGGCTGAGAGGTTTGGGGAAGTTTTGAACCTAGAAAACAAACTCCAAAATTTATGAAACTTTTCGGAGAGGCTCCAGGCCACAACTAGTGTTTAACAAAATTAACCCCATAATTTTATCAGCTCTCGTATTTTCTTGAAAATTCCTTTTGCCACTGTTTTTAACGAGAAGAGGATTGTCAGAATTTCCAAATTGAAGAAAACACCATAATGTAAGACAAAATATTTTAATGCATGTTTAACTTGAAAATAAATTTTTGAGCTGTTACAGAGGAGGAGAGGGTGGGGCGAGAGCAGGAGGAGGAGGCACGGAATGAGGTCACATGTTTAACTTGAAAAATAAAATTTTGAGTTCGGAGGATGAGGTCACCAGGAGGAGGAGGCATGAGATCACCGCATCGCAATGTGGCGTGAGGTGGCACGGGGCAGGGATAGGGGCGGCGGCTGGGTGTGGCGTGGATTTGGGTTAGGTTAGGGTGGGTTATATAGGTGAGAAAATGAGAGATGTGAGCTACAGGATCACGAGCCACAGGATTAAGATCCAACAATGGAAAAAAATGACTATGATTTCACAAATTTTCATACACCTGTGAAATAGACACCGCCAATTTCAATTTTTGGAGGTTCCTCGTAACCCACAAGACCACAACATTTTCCCTATTTAGAGATGCGATCGATTGGGAGAAACTATGTTGAGTACCCAGTTTTATTACGGGGCAATGTGCATCCACCCCATTCAACCGCCACAACCAATGGCATCTCATCACCGCATTTACCCACCAACCACAACCACAACCATTGCCATCTCATCACCGCATTAATATCCATCCTTGTGCCTGATTCCTCTTCTTCTATCGCAAGCTATTGGCTTCCATCTATAACAGGTGACGTCGCAGATGGCATGCCATAGCTGGCATATTTACCGGCCAGAGCTAGTATGAGGAAAAGCAAATCCATCTTAGGGAAGAATGGTGCCCTGCCACCACAATCCTCGTGCTCCCTGTACTCTTTACAGTTGTGTTCAGTTGTCTGGCATGCATTGTATTTTCCATAACTGTGCCCTACCATGAAATGAGCATTCGATATATCACAAAATCAGTAAATGTTTTCTGAAGATTTTACAGTTCGGAATCATTTGAATGCCAATGGCTAAGACTGCCAAAAGTATAAAAAGGCAAATATTAAAAAGATACCATTCAATACATTATGATACAATACAAACACGGAAAGTTAGAAGTTACTCCCAGGGACCCTGTAGGTCGACAGTTCATCGTAGCCCCGTGGGAAAGCATGTTGTCCTCTTCTTTCCATAAACATAGAAAAGCTCGCCTATATATTCCCTTGTACGTACTATTCTCCCCGTTCATCCATCCATCCCTCTTCTTCCAACGCCATAGAGCTATGGAGAATACTACAACTAGGTTTTCTGAAGTGAAGCAGGAGGAACCCTCCATGACGGCCAAAACCACCTCCTCGCCTGCACCCTGCACGCCTCAGGCGACTTCCGCGTCCGCTTCTGGCGATGGTGCTGAAGCGTCAGAGGATGGCGTTGACGACATAGAGGTCGTTGAGATGGAGCACCTATTCAGCAAGGTGCTCTTGCCGAGCGACGTAGGCAAGGTGGTCGACCGTTTCGTGATCCCGGCGGACCATGTTGGGAAGCTGGACGCGGTGGCGAAGGACCAGGACGGCTTCAACGTCCTCATCTTGGAGGACTGCGTGGTGGCCGGGAGGCTGTGGTGCTTCCGGTACTCCTACTGGAGCGGCAGCCGGATCCACTACCTGACCAAGGGCTGGGGACTCTTTGTCAAGAAGAAGGGCCTTCACGCCGGGGACACCGTCTCCTTCTTTCGTGGCGCCAGAGGGACCGCGCGTGGCCGCCTCTTCGTCAACTGCAGGCGCTGCGTCGATGCCCGCGCCCCACGCACCGTGCCTGCCACCATGTCGCGCCATGGCTTCTTCGCGTTGCCGGCCGCTGCCACGCTCTACAATGGCTACAGGGTCCATCAGAGACCCAACGGCCCTGGCACCAGCAACGCGGCCGGTGCAGCAACGCGTCATGGCTTCCTCGAGGGGATGCATGCACGTGTGCCACCGGTGCAACCACCACGGCGTCCACGGCGTGTTAGGGTGCATCCGGACCCCGTGGTCACAATAGGCATGCCCTCGATTCTCGAATCGATGCCGCTTATCCACAGGCCGGCAGCTAAGCGTGTGCGTCTGTTCGGAGTCTACCTCGATGAGCCGCTTCCCGATAGTGGCAAGCCAAGCAATGACACCGGCACATGGTCGCTGGGGATGCCCTTTTGGCAAAAGCATTAACGATGCTCCAATTGCATTGCTTGATGAAAACAGGTTCTGCAGATTCACTGATTGCAGCACTAATTGTTGTTACTGTAGAACAACAGTTCCTTCTTTGTTAGGGTTTCATAATCTGAAGTAAACTTTTGCGATTATTTGATAAAATGACATTTGGTTAATCAGTGCATCATTCAAAGTAGAAGAATGGTTTTTAATATTACGTGTTCGTTAACTTGAGGTACGCACTACTGCAAGCTTAACTTCTCAATGGTCCATCGTAAAGCGTTGAACTTTTGGGACAACAAAATTTTAATCTTTACATTAGGCCCAGTAAATGGACAATTAGGTCGATAATCACAGTATTTCCTTCCGATTAACAGTTAGAGCTTATTTTCTACATTTTTTAGAATTCATTTTCTACAAAATTTTGTTTCCTTTTCACACATCTGGATTGTAGCGATTGGAAGAAAAGCCACCTCGTCTTCGGTTGCAGAATATGTTTATTGAAACGGTAATGGTAGGCCTGTCATGGGCGGGCTAGGCCCATTCAGGGGCAGACCCAACGGGGGCATCCAGCGCTGACGCACCCCTACCTCCGGCCTGAGCGTGGGTACCCTAGCACCCTCGCTCCCTCAGCCATCTATGGGGCGTCATGGCTGCATGGTATGAAGTTTTGGTTGGTGATTGGAAGTAGAAGAAGAAGATTTGGAAGATTTGGGCATCCTCGCGTAGGCCGTCCCAACTACGCCAGGAATTTAGCAATGGGGTGTATACTTTAAAAATGAAAAAAAAATCTTGTACGACACATACACTACTACAAAACAGGTCATAATAGACGGTTCATCACAGACGGTTCTTTTGAACCGTCAGAAGAAGATATCACGACGGTTCCTTTTGAAACCGTCGCGATACATCATTATCACGCAGCGGTTCGTATTAATAACCGTCTGTGAAGTATCACAGACGGTTCATGATACGAACCGTGCGTGATAATTACTCATCACGCATTTGGTTGGTATGATGAACCGTCTGTGATACTTCACAGACAGTTCGTGATACCAACCGTCTGTGATGAGGTAGTTATCACAGACGGTTGGATTTAACAACCGTCTGTGATTTAGATTTTACGATGGCTTGGAATTTTTCTTACTCTCTGATTTTACCATGGCTTCCAATTTTCCTTACTCTCTGATTTTACCATGGCTTCCAATTTTCCTTACTCTCTTATTTTACCATGGCTTCCAATTTTCCTTACTCTCTGATAGTAAGAAAAATTGGAAAATTGGAAGCCATG
This sequence comes from Ampelocalamus luodianensis, assembly GCA_036346255.1. Taxonomy (NCBI): domain Eukaryota; kingdom Viridiplantae; phylum Streptophyta; class Magnoliopsida; order Poales; family Poaceae; genus Ampelocalamus; species Ampelocalamus luodianensis. Next base: position 52,702,061 of record CM070620.1, on the reverse strand, counting down.
GTAAAATCAAAGAGTAAGAAAAATTCCAAGCCATGGTAAAAGAAAAATTATAAGCCATGGTAAAATTCAAGTCACAGACGGTTCTTAATACCAACCGTCTGTAATGAGGTCATTATCACAGACGGTTCGTATTAAGAACCGTTTGTGATGATATACTTATCACAGACGGTTCATGATACGAACCGCTTGTGATATGTCATCATAGACGGTTTTTGTATGGAACCGTCTGTGATTCGCAGCATGGGAGGCGGGAGTTCGAAAAAGTTTGAACGCGTGCGCGGGAGGCAAAGTATTTTGACGCTGTCCTTATATATTATAGCTACCCCAACGTTGTCTTCCTCTCCTCGCCCCTTACACCTCAAGCCGGCTCTCATCCTTCCTTCCCTTCTCCTTTGCTCCACTGGTGCTTGCCTCCTCGACCAGGAGCCTCGGCCCTTAACACAGCGCCACCACGCAGCTACCCGCCACCCTCCCTCTGCTCCCCTCCTTCCCTTTTGGTTTCATATTGAGTATTATTTATCTTTTGATGTTTTGCTTGATGTGGTTTGTTCTATGCATGAAAAGGGGTGAAGCCGCTATTTGTGGGGTTCTTGGTGATGATGTATGCTAAGAGAGGTGGATCTTGAAAAAGGGAGGAGGAAGGAAGGATCGAGCCACCAAGGTCCTAAGGTGCATTCCTGGTTATTCTTCTTTGGTGGAATTGTAGATGGCATGGTGTGCTACAAAATGTGTGCCGGTGGGTTCTTGATGATCATGTTTGGGTGTGCTAGATAGCACGGTGCTCTACATTGTGCGCCGCAAACAACGCTCTATGTAGAATGGAAACAACGTATGCTGATTTTTTTGCAATACAAAAAACTATCATAGACGGTTCGAACAAGAACCGCTCGTGATAATTACTATCACTGCATCGGTTCTTGTTAAAAATCGCTCGTGAAAATGGATTATCGCTGCACGGTTACAACAAGAACCGCTCAGGATTAATTATCACGACGGTTCTAGTTAAGAACCGCTGTGATAGCTATTTTCACATTTGGTTTGAAAACTGTCATGTGATGAATGCTGTTATCACGCACGCATAAATACGAGCGGTTCACAAACCGCTCGTGATGACGGTTTAGAACCGTCTGTGATGACGTTTTTTGTAGTAGTGATATGTAATTTCATAAGTCCAACACAATTACACAAAAGAGTTCAAAATTAGTTAATAATGCAATACAAATAGTTCAAATAAAATCTTACATGAATAAAATAGTCCTAAATAGCTAATGGAAATCACAATACCACACGACACGATCTCATTCCTTGGAAACACATGATTATATCATCAAGGCGGTGCGAGCAGACGAGGCGCCGGGACGGTGCCGAGCAGAGGACGGTGGCAGATCCGGGCGGGGAGGCGGCTTGGTCGAGAGCTTCGGGCGCGCATCCGATGGCGGGCTCGGGAGGGCGAGGCGGCGGTCGAGGAGGATGAAGACGAGACGGCCGGAGCACCAAGCGATGTCCGGATCTAGCGCAGTGTCCTCCATCGCAACCGGCTGGTGGCTGCGCAGATCCGTCTAGAGGAAGATGCTGCTGATTGCTTCTAGAGGAAGAACTACAACTAAACGTGGCTGACCCCTAAGAGTGGAGATAGCTCCTCCCGGGGGCGGGGGCGGCGGAGACGAGCGGAGGCTAGGAGGCGGCGGCGCTACAGTAGCCCTAACCCTAACTCTAACTTTTGCTCTGATACCATATTATGAATATTGTGTATATATTGAAGAGGCTCAATGGGCAATATATATAGGGTACAAAGGGATATACCTTATATAGATAAGAAAATACAAAAGATAGATTCCTATCTTTAACACGTCACACTGGAAAAGGAGAAAAAAATATGAAGAAAAACAGATGCAAGAGAACATGTCGAGAAGAAAATTATAGAATGCTACAAATTTTCCAAGTAATGGAATAATGTGACACTTAAATGCTACATTTGACAAAACATTTATGTTTACAAAAAAAAATCAAGACAAATCGATACATTATGGGCTATAGCTAAGGCTCCAGGCTTCCTTTGTAACAGAGACAGTAATCCAAAATAATTAACTGCTTTCAAGTTTCAAAATATGATAAGATAAAGTGATAAACTGCTTTGATGATACATATACCTAATCAACAAAAATGTGCTCTTTTTTTTGGGGTGCCCGTGCACCAAGGGCACCCCCCCTGACGCCGCGCCTGCCAACTACAATCCTAGTGTTGTTTCCATGCTGGCCCAACCGCGCAACCACACCAACCAAGCCTAACAAAGCCCACATCCCTCTCCAATTCCACCACTGAACCAATTCCCCAATCGGCCAATGCCCCGGTGGAGACATGAACGGCGAAGGGTGAACTAGCGTGGTGACGGGCGGGCGGCTCACGCTGGCAGGCTGGGGCTGGTCGCGTGGATAGCGGGAGTGTTGCGGCAAGCGATGGCTGGCATGGCAGCAGGGGCTAAGGGGCATGCGTAGCTGCGTGTGTAAGGCCGGCAACGAGGTGCAAGGTATTTAAAAGAAAAGAAAATCCAGCATTCAATTAGCGCATTTGTGATTTAGTATTTTAGTATCATCTATCATAATTTAACGATTTGTATATTTGCAAAAGACGGAGAAACTAACATTGCATAAATATTTTTTAAGCAATACAAGTTGACTCCTCATATTAATATGATAGCATGAATCAACCAAAGAAGGCTTGGGTGGATTTTAATCCCGAGGTACACTACTACAAAAAGGGTTATTACATACGGTTCTAAACAGTCATCATAGACGGTTTCTCAACCGTCTGAATTTATGTGTCTGTGATAACAGGCAGTTATTACAGACAGTTTTTGAGTCATCTGTGATAAGCAACAACATAGACGGTTTTCTGGTATAACTATCTGTGAAGACCAACTATTACAGACGGTTATATATACCAACCGTCTATGATTAGATACATAACACAGATGGTTAGTAAACATATCCATCTGTGATATCATAAATATTACAGACGGATTTTGGTAGTAACTGTCTGTGCTATCGTACATATCACAGACGGTTGTTAGTAGTAGCCGTCTGTGATTGTATGTATACCATAGACGATTAGTAAAAATAGTCGTCTGTGATACCGACATATCACAGACGGTTGTTGGTGGTAGCCTTCTGTGATTGGATACATATCACATGCAGTTAATAAAAATAACCGTATGTGATATCCTATATATCATAGATAATTTTGTGTGGTAGCCGTCTATGATAGTATGCATTCATAGACGGTTTATTCCACATATCCGTCTGTGATAGTTCCTTCTATACCAAAATATTTAGGTTTTTCAGCTAGCCTCAGGTAATGCTAGCCATGCCATCTGAAAACAAGCAAGCAGAAAATAAATATATCACAATTGATTTGATATAGAACAACTCAAAGTGATTTAAAAACTCACTGTCAATTACAAAGTGACAACTCAAAGTGAATTACAATAAATTGGTGTCGTCGAGGTGAAACTCTCCATTCTGGTGAATGATCTCCCCCATGATAAAGGCGGCGAGCTGTCCTCGAACGTCCACGAGTAAGTCCAGATGGAAGGCAACTTTTTTTATTATCATGCCCTGTCGCTAGCAAGAGTAAAATAGTAAATTCATAATTACAAAATAATTATTGCAAAATTAATTGACAAACCTCTGGATCCTTCATCTGAGCACTCATGATTTCCACAATATGATGACAAACGTGGAATGCACATGCGTTGCCTTATAGTAGTTGCTGGTGGCACTACAAAAATATAAGTGTGATATAGGATATAGGAATAGTTAGTTCGAGAGGCCAGGTTATGAAGTGTGATATAGGATTATTGTACTATAGTGGGTACCGAAAATTGCGTCCTGTGTCGCAGTATGGTGCTCGGTTCCTTGTGTGTCCCTCCCCCGGCAAAATAGGCGCTAAATGACTTGCGTGATTCCAAAAAGTTATCATCAGCCATTTCAAATAAAGGAAGACTACAATAGAGTTACGTATAGAGGAAATGAGCATACCTCTCGAGTACTTTTTGCATAATGGTGAAGTCGTGGACTTTTTCGACTAGGGAATCAAGGTATATTACCTTATTCTACTTTGGTACAATGACTAAAAGGATCCAGTGCCACCTACTCATGTATGTCGCTATAGTCATAAAACCTAAGTTCGTGTTGCGTATAAAGTACAAATGAAATTTGTATAGCAAGTAGTGAAGCACTTACCCCTAGTTGTAGGGCACTATTATGTAGTCCTTGTCACAGTGAGCAAGCAACCCTTTCGTTATGTATTTCTCGACATAGGATGTGTCTAGGTTGATGCATTGCTTAGAGATCAATTGTGGGTCGTGGAAACCCATCGGTTGTCGTGATCACTGTGCTTCTTGCATCATGTATCTATACATAAGCAATGATTTATGACATTTATCGGTATTGCGTGAATGTAGAACTTGATTGTGCACACTTACAGTGTCTAAAATCGTAGAAGTGAGGCGTCGAGGTTGAATAGATCAAATAAGTCTTCGAAGACCACGACAAAGTAGCCTGGTTTGTGGAGGAAATGGTTCTTCGTGTAGCTGACAGTGAATCTAGTAGGCCGGTCTTCTCTCGCCTCGCCGGTCTGCCACATGTACCAGGCATGCAAAGTCATGCAAGCCAAACCATCATGGTGTAATATTGTGTCGGAGACCAATGGCGTTCCGAGGGAGAACGTCCCGGGCTTGTGAGGCACCTTAATCTTCTTCGATTTAGCATTAGTGCCTCGCATGCTATTTGTCTTCCTGGAAGACGACTCGACACGCTTTTCTTGTTTCTTTGGCATCGTCTCCACGGGTGTCGTTTCCACGGTAGCCAATACGGAGGCCTTCTAAAGCGGGGGTTGAGGTGGAGTCATCGAGGGTACTGTTGGAGAGGCATGGTCATCGTGTGTTGATCGCGGTACTGCAGGGTCAAGGGCGATGTCCCTCTTGGGCCACTGGACTGTAACATCCCAACTTTAGGCTTGTGTTTCAAATGTAAGAAAATCAGTAGAAATTAAAACCTTTTCTTACATCATGTATTTCCTGTTGTGCCAAACAATTCTTGTACAAGGGATTATGGAAATACATTGTCACAAGTCTAGTTGATCCAAATCTTGATATTCTAAACACAATCTTGTCAGATTTTGTGATCATCCTCTAGAAATATTTTTTTTCCTTAGTCTCTGTGATGGTTGTGACCCCTCTGAAAAATTTCACAATTTTTAGAAATTGTTTGAATATTTTTAGAGGCAGTCAAACCTGTTTGACTCTCAGTTAAACATTAAAACAGAGCCTTGCAGAATTTTTGGAGATTTATTCACAGCATAAAAACCTATGAAAATTTCACACAAGGTTAATATCTGAGTTAGCAAGCTCCTGTAAAAATTTCATAATTTTTGGAGTTAGTTTGCTACCTCAAATGAATCCTTCAAAGTCTCTGTTCTAATTTCGAAATCAAACCTGGTTTTGCTGTTACTTGGGTTCGAGTCAGACTCGGGCTCGGGCCAATTGATTCGGTCCAGTCAACTAACTGCACCGAGCCTCTCTTTAAAAACGCGCGTTGGATCTCAACCGTTAGATCTAAATCGCGCGGCCCGCGCGAGTGTAACCTTTCGGACCTTCCGGTTGCTTAAATGAATGTCGACCGTTAGATCTCCATCCAACCGTTCAGATCCTCGATGATGTTCGGACCCTCCGGTTGTTGGTTTGAATCTGAGCCGTTCATTTCTAATCCTAGGGCTCGGAACCTTTTCGTTGTGTTTTAAAGCCCAGAGGCGTGGCGCTATCTCGCCGTCCGATTTGAATCGTGAGGGCTCGAACGCCCGAGCCTTTGCGCCGGTCATCTTCAACCTCTGGCGGTGCGAGCACGTGAGGGGTAATGGGGTTGTCTTGTCGTGCTTCCTCTGACCACCCTAGTCAATAGTGTGGGTCGTGGGAGACACTTTCGGCCATGCCATGCCCTATTGCACCATCTATTATCTTTTCCTTGTCGGCCGCACCTTGTGCTCTGTGTTTTGCCGCCCGAAAGATGTGTGGTGTAAACCCTAATGCTTCCATGGCTTTATAAACACTCTCAATACCTCCTGGTATTCCTTTAGACCACTATCAAGCCTCATTCTCAATATTGGAGCTTAACACCTCAAGAATGGCAAGTCGCCATTGTTGACCCGAAAAGCTCCATCGGTGTTCTTGGTGTTCCAGTGGTCCTCCTTCATGTTTCTTTGCCCTATCCTTATCTATTTACTTCCTTGAACATTTCCCCTCACTTAATTTTGGATTTGATTCTCAGGAATTGTCCAATTTGGGGTTTGTTCAAATTCGGCCGAAATTGGTCATCTTCTTCCTCAGCTCAGGTGAGTGCTCCATTTTCTAATTACTTGCTCATGTAGTTTCTGTGAATCGTTATGAAGCTATTTTGATGCTTAGGAATCACTCATTTGGCTCAGGGTGTCATTTTCAATCCTTCTTCTCCAAGTCCGGCGAGCTTCCTCTGTGATCAAGCATCTCCGGCCATCTTTGAAGCTTCTCGGCACTAAGGTAGCTTCTTATTAGTCCTTAGTGGCTCTGGCACCGCTTCCTAGGTTTGCAGCGGAGCTCATCGCGATTTTCATGTTTAGCAGTAGGGTTCCATTTTCGTTTTTTCGGCTAGCCGGCGTTCTAGTCCCTCACCGCCGGCGAGAATGCCACCATTAGGTTCGTAGTGCTATTGCGATTCCATTTCAGTACTTGGTTGGCGCCGCTGCGGCCAGTGTCGCCGGCGATTAGCCGTGCAAGTCGCTCGGGTTTTGCCGGCACAGGAGCTCCCGTTTTCGTCATTTGATTAGGACACATTAATTGCCAATTATTAGTTAATTAATTGTGTCTTAATCGTTGTCGTTGGGCCACTGACCAGTGGGCCCAACATTCTTAATCACCCGCTGGCGCAATCCCGCGCTGTTCCGACATCATTAAGGCTTAATCTTTGATTATTTAATATGTCGGCATTTAATCACTATCGGAAATCTCCTCTAGGTCGCTGACTTGTGGGCCCGAGGGGTTAAAATCAAATTTCAGAAGTCATTAGTGTCTATTTAATGTTAGTCATTAATGGCATTAATCCTGTCCTAACCACCACTCTTAGTCGTTGACATGTGGGCCCAGTGCACTGTGCACGTGGGTTAAAACATTGCGGTCGTGACCCTAAGTCACTGACATGCGGTCCCACGTGTCAGCATCTCTTTTTGAACTTCGATCGTTAGCCACCGTTCGTTTCTAGATCTGCGGCTGGGATCGTGTATGCAATCGGACCTTCTGACCGATTGGTGCGCTCTGGACCGTCCATCTGCAGATCTACGGCTGGGATTGGCCCAAGCAACCGCACCGTCCGAATGCATACACGAGTGTGCGCCGTTGGATCGTGATCCAACGGTGGCTCCGACAAGTTTCATGCGCTGCTTTGTTTTCGGCGCGTGGTGTAGGATTTTAGATCGAGGTTGGGAGTTGTCCACGTCTTATTCTATTTTTGGGGTTTGTGCGTATTTGGTAAGTATTTATTTAACGACTGAAAATGATATAAAAACTTTAGAAACTCATAACTAATTCATTTTAACTGCTTTTTAGATAAGTCCAACTGTAATAAATTTTGTTGTCACTTAAGTTTATTATAAAAATGGATTTAAGCATATTGCAGTAGCAGAAAATTGTGTAACTAGAAATAACTTGATTTCTGAATAGTCCAGAAATAGTTTTAATCTTGAAAAATGCATATCTTTTTCTGTATAAATCCAATTGGTGCAAAATCAATTTTGTTAATTTCATCTGTTAGTATACTTTCATATAAAATAGGATTTGAGCATGTTCATAATTCTGTAAAATGACTTGTATTAGATTTACAACTTAGAAAAATCATAAGTAAATGTGTATAACTCCAAATTTAGTAAATTCAACTTTGCTGTTATTAGGATGTTATAATCTACCTGCTACAAAAATTTCAGACCTTAGATCATTCTAGAAAATTTCGCATGAACAGTGCTAATTATTAATTAGTTTGTTTTAAAGGCTGAGAAAGAGCATTTTGTCCATATCTTTTGCATGCTTAGTCCAAATTGCATGATTCTTGTTCCTATCTCTGTCTAAAATCATTCCCTAGCTGTTGTGTAAGTTTCATTAGATTTGGATGTGATTTGCTGTTGGAGTTTTCTTCGTTCTTATTTGCTTATCGCCTTTTCGCGTTAGGTTCCGAAGATAATTTTATTGCTGATATTGAGCCACAAAGACCATCGGATCCTGCGCACTTCACCAGAACAAGCAGATGTAGCATTCATTTGATCATATTGTCCCTACTATTTTCAAATTCTATTATGTTGTTTGCAAATTCTATGTATGCATTGCTATGTTGTTTTAAACTATTGTCGATAGCTGGCCTACTAGATGCATTATCAGTAGAAAATGTTTATTCCTCTACTACTGAAGCCTAGGTTACTTGCTGTGATTTTGGGTTCGCTGGATGGACCCTTGTCACTTAGTAGGTTACGTGTCATTTATGCTTAGCCATGCTTAGCTATCGGTAGAAATGGGCGGTTATCGACTCGTCGATAACCTTGATCACACAAACTATTATAATCTGTGTATTTTAGCCTTGTGCTATGTCTAAATTGCAAAACTAAAACTGAAAATGAAAACAATTTAGACTTGGGCACAATGGTAAGATGGTGTGATCTTTTGGGTGTGATTGGAATGGTGCCGGGTCAATTAAGGACCGAACTACTTGTGAGTATCTCATTGTCCGAGCATTCGTGCGTGCTAACCACACTAGAGGGATATGGGACCTCTCTTAGCCGAGTACTTTGGGCTATGTTAATTAATGAGTCGCGTGGTGGGTTGCATATTTGATTATATGCAACATGGAAACGTTTGTAGGAGAGGAGCACCGCCGAGGCGGTGTGTCTGCTCACGTATGGGTCCTTGTGATCCATATTTCGCTCGGCAGATCACTAAGGATTAACCCCCCATACGTGCGTCTCTTGATTAGCATATTCCATTGGAAAGGGTTCGTAGGACTTAGCCGTCGACATACCAAAGGAAGTGTGCTTAATAGCTTGGCAAAAGGCGATGCAGTGTGGGTACATTGGTACACCCCTGTGGATTAAAACTATTCGAATAGCCTCGTCCTAGGTTATGGACACGCTTGGATAAGCTTTTCAAGAGTTAGACTACAACCATTTTAAAATTAAAACTTCTTTGGGTGGTATGAATCGTGATTCATGCTATGTTGTGGTGGCTTTGGGAAGGTCACTTCTAGGTGGATACTTGCTACTTATGTTTACTCATTTGTTATTTAAAGGCTTAAAAACAGATTTTACAAACTGTTGTTCAATCTATTACAATATTGCAAATGAAACTTGCTTTGTCGCCAAAGAACCATATAACCTCGAGACATTATTCTATTTGTGATACTAGAACCAGTGGAAGGTTAAGTACTACAAATTTAATAAACCGGGGTCTCACATGGACATAAGTGTACAAGGCATCCCTACTGTTATGGTCTCTTCATTTGGGGGCTTCTCCAGTGGGACGACCATCAAATTATCATGTACCATTTCCACCTGGAACTTGGCGTTACCCTACGCCAACTGGGCACCATGCATCACGATCTCTTCGTGGCATTTGTACACCACCCCCCGCCCAGCCTCAACAGAAATAGACCCAACCAGCCTTACTTAGAGCTTGCAGGGGCGTGGGCACCTACAAAACGATACATAATTAACTAAGACGTCCTACAGGTCTATCTCTGGAGCATTATTCTAGAGATGTACGTTACCTAGATGACGTCGATAGGTAATTGGACATTGCCAAGTTCAGAAAGTGCAGGTATGGACTTGACACTACTCTGATGTTGAGGGGGACTGTGATGAGGACATCACTTCTACTGATATGAATACTCCTTTTGCTGCTGCCATGAATGATGTCTAATGGAGATGATTTGCTTGTGCTTAGCAATCTATGAATGGATAGTAAGGAGTTTATGTACATCAAGGAAGGAGACGACAATAACAATGGACACATTTCCAGTGATGCCGGCAGACTTTAAAGCCACCCTAAAGGAGATGAAGAATTTGTGGCCTCCAACTCAAAGTGTTTTGGCCACCTTGTACTTGGTGCTGCACCACCTTTTCTTTATACTACAAAGTTTGTATCCGAGTCCCATGAGCTGACTTGGCCCATATGGTCTATATGCTTTTTGACCAACCCAGGGAGCCTGTGCTATTCATGTGAATAGTGCCTCATCCATGTGAACAGTACACCACCCTAGGGTTCCACCTCCTGGCCACCCTCCTCATAAAGGAGCTGCCGCCCTTTAGTAGAATTCGGGTTTTGTTAGATTGATTTCAGCTTAGGCTAGAAATACCATCGTTTCTTGTACGACTAGCACAACTAGACTTTGTCTTTGGAACCCCAAATTATTCAATACATCCATCTTTGTTCTTCAATTCCTATTCAGCAAGTTCGTTGCTTCATCTATTTTTCTTGCTTAATTTTGCATTGCTTGTTGGAAACAACCTTCGTGGTCAGGTCGATCTCGCTGCCGGCAAGGTCGATAATGAACGTGTAGTTGGTTCAGCGATTGTGGGTGCATCGTTCATCACACAGTTGTAGCCTGGATCGTGAGAGTTAGCTTCCACCAATCAAGTTGTATCATCCTCATCGAAAGATCAGGACAACAGTCCTATTATTTGGTATTAGAGCTCCGGGTTGATTGGTAAGGAATTTCTAATTTACCATAGATTAGATTGCTTTTCTTTACCTACAGCACATAAAAACCAAAAAAAAATAGTAGTAGATCATCCTGTCCAAACCAGTCTTAGCCTCGCAATTTTTCTTTTCAGTGCATTGCATTGTTGAACTTTCGGTTGTATCGTCGTGTCCTTTGCTGGTTTTAGTGTCTAGTTCCTTTAGAGTTTTGAGTTCTGCTCACGTTTGATCTGCAACGGCAAGGGGATAAAAGGAGGCTTTGCCCGAGTTGGTCTCGAATTAGGGTATTTCTTGACCCGTGGGCTCTTTTGTTGTGGGGAGAGAGGAGGTTGGCTGGATCACAAACCCTAGCCACGCTCTTTATTTGTTGTGCACCGTATTGAGAGCACAATCTAAGTCGGTGTTGTTTCCCTATCCGAATTCCTTTGGTGGGCGTAGAGTCCCTTCTGAATCCATTATTGAGGTTTCCTTATCCGAATTCCATTGGGGAAGTAGAGTCCGAATCCAACTCTTGGAGTTCCTTTCTGAAACCTCCAATTTCAATTTCGGAAGTGGTGGTTGCAAAGAAGAGAAAAAAAGAAAAAAGGCAGTCGCATAAGAAAGCCACGACGTTGAAAAGAGATTAAAAATAGATAGCAAAAAACACACACACAACTTTTGCATACGACCCCTGATTGGGGTGTTTTTTGATCCGTTGGAAAGGAAACGAGAAGATACGTGAAAAAAGAGAAGTCTGGGCAATCTAGAGATTTTATCATATGTGTACGCCCCCGGGCACACGCGCGGAAACTTCGACCCCCAAAAAACGTTGTTGAGGGCCTCAAAACGGGCCCACAAACCCGAAAAATTCAAGTTTCTCAGAATTCACTCAAAATTGACCGAGCCCTTTTACAAGTGATTCTAAGGTTCCTCGTGAAGATAGCATCTTTTTTCGAGCTTCCAAACTCCATGTGTGACGTCCTCTTGTTCTGTCGCATCATGCTTTCATTTGTGTTCTATGCTCGCGTCTCTAGTACGGTCTAGCCTAGCACTAGCACTGACCGACGTTGAATGATTTTTTAGCTTGCATTTTCTGATTTGATTATTGCTACTCATTGCCACCATACTTAAGCCCGCCTAGCTCCACAGCATTACTACACCCGTGCAGGCTACCTTCACTTGCAATCGCTCTGCTCAATCTTCGATGACTAGTTTGACGCCTGTGTCCTGATCACCACCTGTTGCTTGGTAAGAATTGGGTAAGAGCTTTAGAGAAGCTTGAGTGACCGAGTGTTTTTCAGCCCCACATATTAGTAGTATTAGGGACTTATTACTTTCACCTTCGTTTTCTGTTTGCTATCACCACTAGAGAATGCTCACGATGAGACCATTACAAGACTTGATGGAGTAGAAGCTGGCCAAGCTGAGTTGAATGTGAAACTCGATGCCATCTTGGCACGTTTGGAGGGGCTAGGCTGAGCCCCTGCACCTCCACCTGCGGCACCCCTTCATGCTGTTCCCGCTACTACTGACGCTTTCGGCCATCGCCGCCAAGCTTCCAGAGCTAACAATGGTTCCTCATCGGCTATGGATGAAGAAGAAGAAGAAGACGAGAACAATTCGCTGATACGGAGGACAAGGACTTCAACTTCGACAACGATCGTGATCACCGTCGACGTCGTTTCAATAGACAAGGTATAGGACGTGATCTACCACCATAGGAGGTACATGACCGTGATGATGCTTTTTCTAAGATTAAATTTACTCTACCTTCGTTTGCTGGTAAATATGATCCTGATGTTTATCTCACTTGGGAGCAGTAGAACAAAAATTTAATTGTCATGATTTCCCTAAGAATAGGAGGGTTAGAGCTACCACTAGTGAGTTTACAGACTTTGTTTATGTATGGTGGAGTGAATATTGTTGTACGAATCCTAATAATGTACCTACCACCTAGGAGGCTTTAAAAAGAGCTATCCATCATCGTTTTGTTCCCACATACTATGCTCGTGACTTGTTGAATAAATTAACTCGTTTGAATCAAGGTAATAAAACTGTTGAGGAATACTATTGTAACATCCCAATTCTTAGTTTGTGTTTCAAATGTAAAAAAATGTGTATAAATTAAAACTTTTCTTGCATTTTGTGGTTTTTAAACTTTTCTGTAATTCTTGTAAACGAATTGTGTAATTCAAAAACTTCAAATCTTCCAATTGACTAAAGTCATTACTCTCCTTTTTAAATCCTTGTCAAATCTTGTGATCATCCACTAGAAATAATTTTCCTTGGTTCTAGGGATATAATTTCACAATTTTTAGAAATTGTTTGAATATTTTAAGAGGCTAGTCAAACCTGTTGACCCTTGGTCAAACCCTAACTCAGAACCTTGAAAAATTTTGGAGAAAAATGATTTGCATAAAAACCTCTGGAACATTTATGAAGGTTTATCCTAGAGTGAGGAACCTCTAGTCAAAATTTCAAAAATTTTGGAGATAGTTTGCTACCTCTAAAAATTCTTCAAAGTTTTTAGCTCATTTCAAAACCCTAGTCAACTCTTGTTGGGTCTGAGTCGGACTCGAGCCCAACCTCCATTGCTGGTGCGTCCCGACCATCTCAGCGCCACCCCAAGCCCTTTCAAACGCGTGTTGGATGTCAGCTGTTGGATCTTCATCGGCCGGTCCACGTTGCCGTGAACGTTCGGACCCCTGATCGTCCAGTCAATCTTAGCCATTCAAATCTGATCGAACCACCTAGATTGATTCAAACGTTGGAGAGCCCTCCAAATGATCGATTCAATCGCAAACCTTCATTTTCTATCCAACCGTCAGGAGTTTGGGTTCGTGCGTTATGGTTAGGCTCAACCCACTTAACCCTTTGGGCTCGAGCCACCTTGCTTTCACTTACATGTGGGCCCTCGCCTCCTGGTCACCTTCTTCGTCACGCCCGCACGCGTGCATGTGTGCCAGGGTGCCATGGAGTGGGCAATAGTGCCTTGTCATCTCCCGATCGTCCCCGTCAGCGGCTATTTGCTGCTTGCATTAAATGTGCACCAGGCTTTCGGCCTAAAAGTCCCGTTCTTAACTACCGTCATCGCCTCAGCTTGTCCATGGTAGTGCTGGACGAAGCTCACCCAAGAGCTTGGTCTTTGCTCAAACCCTAGTTTCCCGGCTACAAAAAACCCACAAGCCCTCCCTTGGTTTCCTTTTCAACATCACCATAGCTCCTCTAGCTCCCTCTCTGCTCAGCAGAACTCCAAAGCCAAAGAACCCCCAAATCGCCATTGACGGCCAGAGCAAGCTTTACTTCGTCGCCACTACTTCGAGGGTTCTGTTTCAATTCTTTTCGCATCACTTTGCGCCCCTCTTCATCTCAAGCATTTCCCCTCACTTAATTTGGTTTGACATTCACAGGCATTGTCAAATTTGGGGTTTGTTCAAATTCGGCCGAGTTCACCCCCTTTCTTCCTCAGCTCCGGTAAGGTGCTTCTTTTTGCAATTAATTGCTCATGGGCCTTCTTTGAGCTATTATGAAGCTAACCCTACCACCCATTTCTGTTATTTTTTGCTCAGTTCATTTTCTCCACCTTTTCTTCTTCAGCACCAGCAAGGTCCTACATCGCCAGAGCTCCTCCGTCTACCTTTGAAGCTCTCCAATGCTATGGTAGCTCCTGTGTATCCCATAGTAGTGTGGCACCCGCTATCTTGAACTGCACGAGCTTTTCGCTGTTTTCATCTTTGGCCGTAATTGTCACCGCCATTCATCTCCGACTCGCCACGCGTTCTAGGCTGTCGCCGCCGTCGAGGTTGATTCCAGTGGGTGCGCGATGTTAATGCGAACCGATTTTTGCCTTTGGGTTGCGCCTCTGTGACCAAAGTCGCTAGCGGCAAGCTGTTGTCTACGCTTGGGTTTTTGTCGGATGACATCGGCACTGAGCATTGTCGATTAGGACAAAGATCCTCTCATTAATGAGCTAATCATTGTTAATCACCGTTAATTACTGGCTTAGTTCTTTAATGCTGTCCTAATTTGGCTAAGCTGCCACTCACATGTAGGCCCAGCCACTTAAATGCCCTCTCTTGCACCGTGCATTATCGTTTAGGACATCATTAATGCCAATCATCGGTTAATCAGTGTTAATCATTGGTTAGCAATAAATGGCTATCCTAAAATGACTTAATGAGTCGCTGCCATGTGGGCCCACACTTTTAAAACCCGTGCATTTTAAATCACTGTGAGTTGGCATAATGGTCACTTACATGTGGGCCCGCGTCTTTAATCCCCGCACTGTGCGCATGCGCAGTGCATTGATGATTGTGGACCGTCCGATTTAAAATCAACGGTCCAGATCAGTTGGGACTTTCGGACCTCCGGATCTCCCAAATCACTGGGGGGGCATTCATTTCAAATCTACGGCTCAGATCGCGTGAACGTTTGGACCTCAGAACGGGACTCTCGTTGTGAGCCACCCATCTTTAGATCAACGGCCCAGATCGTCGTGAACGTTCGGACCACCGAACGTTTCTTGCATTATGGACCGTTGAATCTAAATCCAACGCCTCTGTTGGGCCTCCGTGCGCGCGACTGTGCTTCAGTGCGCATGGGCCGTGCGATTCTAGATCAATGGTCCACGATTTGCAACGTCTTTTCTAGTTGTGTTAGATTTTAATAAAAGCCCGGTAAGCTTTACTTGCCAACTGAAAATTGTATTAAACTTCAAAATTGCATAACTAATTCATTTTAAATCCTTTTCAGGTGATTCAAATTTTTTTAGTTCTGATTTTAACTAAGCTTTAATCTAAAAATGATTGTGAGCTTAGTTCTGCTCCAGAAAAATGTGTTAGTAGATTTAATTTAGGTTTAACTTTAATTATTTCTCTAAAAATTTAGTTAACTTGAAAAATGCATAAGTAATTCTCGGTAACTCCAAATTTAGAAAACTAAAATGTGTTATTATTCCTCTATTAATATGCTTTAGTATAGAATAGGTTTTAATATTGTCCTTACCTCTGAAGTTAATTGTGCACTAGTTTCATAACTTAGAAAATCATAATAAATTCATTTTAACTCCAAATGAAGTGAACCCATTTTTGCTAAGCTTATAACGTCATTCTCTGTCTACCATAAAAATTTATGTTCACCAACCTTATAGAAATTTATTTCATGAACAGTAACATAAAGTATTTAATTTGGATTTTCTCAGCCGATTGAACTTAATTAGGCTATAACTTTTGTATGCTTAATCCAAATCGATTGATTCTTGTTGCTAGATTCATTTAAAATCATGCTCTTCCTGCTGTATAAATTTCATGAATTTTGGATGATTTTGAATTTTGGGTCTTTTTCGGTGTCCGTCGTTTTTATTGGATTTTCTCATTTTTGCGATAGGTTCCGAAGAAATTGTTGATTGTGAGAGCGACCCTCTACAGCAAGAAAGTGATCTCCAGCAAGGCAAGCAGATGTAGCTTCATTTGATCATATTGCTCACATTACTTTTAAAGTCTAATATCTTGTTTGCAAAGAATTAGTATGCATGCTTCTTTGTGTCAAAGTTAATTTTTTTAGTTTAGAGGTAGCTAATCCTATTGCATTGTTTCCTGAAATTTTTCACCCCTACCACAAACCTAAGTTAATATTCTCACTGGTGAATTAGAGCCCGGTGAATGATTTATGCTCTTTTATTGTCTTCACAATATGTTGCTTAGCAATGCTTAGTTACCGGTAGAATTGGACGGTTATGGACTTAGTCGATGACCTTGATCACACAAATCTTACAATTACTTATGTTCAGCACCTTGTGCCTTGTTTATTTGTGAAATCTAAAACTGAAAATAAAATGTTTTAGACTTGGGCACATTGGTATGATGGTGTGATCTTTTGGTGTGAATGGAATGGTGCCCGGGTCATCAAGGACCGAGTTACTTGTGTCACTAAGCCAAGCGATATTTGCATGCTAACTACACTAGAGGGATATGGGACCTCTCTTGACTTAGTACTTTGGGAGGTGTTAGTTAATGAGTCGCTGGTGGTTGTGATAGAGAAAAATATTCATTTTGGGATGAGAGGGATGGGTTCCGGTTAGGTTCTCCATACCCAGGAACACCCGCAGTTGCTTCGGTTGGGCCGGTGTTTCCGACTCCACGTATGGGTCCTTGTGATCTTCGTCGCCGGTGGATCACTAATTGTCAACCCCTATACGTGTGACTCTTAATTAATGTGATCCATTGGAAATGTCTCGTAGGACTTAGCCGTGCCGACATACCAAAGGAAGTGTGCTTAATAGTTTGGCAAAAAGGCGGTCTGAAGTGTGGGTACATTGATACACCCCTGCAGGGTCTTGATCTATTCGAATAGCCTCGTCCTAGGTTATGGACATGCTTGGTAAGGTTGTGCAAGAACTAGGCTACAACTTTTCATTAAAACTTGATATGGGTGGTACGAATGGGTAATTCGTGCTATTGTTGTGATGGCTATTGGGTTAGTCATCTCCAAGATGTTTTATTGTTATTACTTATTGTCTCGCTGTTATTTGAACAAATAAAAATCAGATTGTTAACACTGCCTTCAATCTATTAATTATTGCAAATAAAATCTGCTTTATGCTGAAAATGAACCTTTAGCCTTCTCCTTTGATTAAATCCTGCATGTAGTAATATCTAGGTTTGTTACTGGTAAGTCTTGCGAGTACATTCTTGTACTCATTTGCATTGCTTAATTGTTGCAAAGGAGGTTGATCCCCAAGGGATTGACTTTTGTGAGTTTTGCTGCGATGGGTGCGACTAGCTTGGCGGCCCGGTTGGATTGCCTTGTGGGTGTGTGGCAAACCGGTTGGCTCTTATTCATAGCCATCTTATGGCATTTTGCTTCCGCTGTTATTTCTAACTCTTTAGCTTGTTTTGTGACCGAATGGTCCCTTTTGTAATAATTATTATGTATGTCTTTTGCTTGTAAAGCTTTAGTTCGGTTGTATGGAGCTTGTATGGAATTGATGCATTGTTTTGTAAAAGGGTGTGTATACTGCAATTCTGGGAAGTATACATTTTCCCGAGGCACGGGATATTTTGTTTGTGATGCTAGAGTCAATAGAAGACTAAGCATTACAAGCTAAATACCCCGGGGTCTCACAAAGCTTGGTATCAGAGCTATACCGACCGTAGAAACCACTAGCTTGGTCGCTTTTAGGATGCTTTGAAAAACTTAGTTTCAAAATTATCAAATGATTTATGAAAACTTAAGTAAGTTCTCAGATTTTACTCCTTACCTGTCTTAACTTGCTCATCTTACCCTGTTCTTATTAAGTTTTGAAAAGCTGATTTCCTCTCTTCTTCTTCTTCCAAAAGCTAGTTGTTATCGATTAAATTGGTTTTGGGAACCAATGAGAGTTATAATTTGAAGTAGGGCTGTCTCTTGATGAAGATTAGGAGCTCCTGGAGTTGGAAATTTCGGCTAGGAGCTTGGATTCGAAATCTGGACAGCAAGCATCAATTTCTGGACAGCAAAGCTTTTGGGTAAAGTAAGGGCTGAAAATGAGAGGTTAATTCAACTAAAATTTGTGGGAATAAAAGGGTAAGAAGTGATATTAGTTGGCTAAGTATCTAACACCCTCTTAGTTGGTTTTACCTTGCTCTTTAGGTGTGTTAGATCTGATTTGTATTCTGAAATTTATCTTCCTAATCGATCGCTCGTTCTTTCAATACGAGTTAGTCGTATTGGGAAGTTAATCTTGTGTCATGAGACTTTTGTGCTGATTTTGTGCATGTTTTTCGAGCTTTTGGAGTTCATTTCTTAGTTGTGTTATTCATTTTTCTTACTTCCAGTTTTCGGGTTTTGTTGCTAACCCTTTTCTGTCATAGCAGGATGGCAAGAAGGACTCGCAGTAGTCAGGGTCAGCCGGTTGGTCCGAAGAGGAGCTCCCGCCTCCTCCGACCATGGCCGAAGTTCTTCTTCAGATCGAGCGCAACAGGATGGATCAAACGAGGATTTTGGGGTCTATTGCGCGCAATACCTCCACTCTTTCTGGTGCCTCCGGATCAGGGGGAGGAGGTGGACATCAGTCGCGAGGGGGACTCTCAGAGTTCCTTTGCACTCAGCTGCCCACCTTCTCTTGGTCAGAGGACCCACTAGATGCAGACGACTGGTTGCGTCTGGTTGAGCGAAAGCTCAATGTTGCTTAGTGTCAGGATCAGGAGAAGGCACTCTTTGCATCCCATCAGCTGGAGGGTGCAGCGCTTTCTTGGTGGGAGAACTTTCTCGCCATGCAGCCCGCAGGCCACGTCATCTCTTGGGAAGAGTTCCGTACTGCTTTCCGTTAGGCTCACATCCCCGCCGGCTTGATAAATCCCAAGAAGAAGGAGTTTCTTGCGCTCAAGTAAGGGCGCCGATCGGTGACGGAGTATTTATACGAGTTTAACCATTGGGCTCATTATGCTCTAGGAGAGGTGGACACCGATGAGGCCAAGCAGGAGAAGTTCATGGATGGTTTGTCCGAGGAGCTGCAGGACAAGCTATCTATAGTGGACTTCCCCGACTTCCAAACCTTGGTCGACAAAGCCGTCATTGCTGAGCACAAGGCCAGAGCGCTGGGAGAGTCCCGCAAGCCCAAGTGGGAGGCCCAAAAGTCAGCAAGGGCCAACCTTTCCCGCCTCGCATCAAGCAAGCCCCGGTGTTTCGTTCCTAGGCTTCAGCACCACCGAGGCCTTCGGCACCTGTACCTCTCCCTTCGTAGGCCGTGGCCCAGGCACGTGCGTCTGCAAGTCAGCAAGGTGACCTCCGCAATACAGCTACCGAGGTCACTTGTTTCTTCTGCAACAACAAGGGCCATTATGCGAATAATTGCCCTAAGAAGACCGGAGCGGCCCCTCATCCTAATGGAGGAAGCGGGCAAGGGAGTGGTCACTCTCAGGATCAGAAGGTGACCCAGAAGACCCAGAGTGTGGGAAGCGGCCACGTCAACCACATCTCAGCTGAGGAAGCGCAGGAGGCACCTGATGTCTTGTTGGGTACGCTTCTTGTTAATTCTTGTCCTGCTACTATTTTTTTGATTCAGGAGCCTCTCATTCTTTTGTATCTAAGTCTTTTGCTACTGTGGGTGAACTTCCTTTTGCTCCTCTGCTTATCCCTTTGCTCATTCGCTCTCCGGGTTCGGAGTTGAGAGCTGAATTAGAGGTCGGGATGTTCCTGTTGAGATCAAGAGGGTGGGATTTTTGGCAAATCTTATCCTCCTCAATTCAACGAGCTTGGATGTAATTCTTGGTATGGATTGGTTATCCCAGCATTTGGGTCAAATCGATTGTGTCAAATCGATTGGTTATCCTCCGCGAGCAAGTTGGTTTTTTGCCGAAGTTGCAAGGACCACATCTCTTTGCACTTGAAGCGAAGCTGGCTCCAGATATCCTTGAAGTCCCTGTGGTGTGTGACTTCATCGATGTCTTCCCCAAAGATTTTCCTGGGATGCCACCAGTTCGAGACCTCGAGTTCGTTATCGAGTTGGCGCCCGGTACCGCCCTGATTTCAAAGAGGCCTTACCGGATGCCTCCAAATGAGTTGGTGGAGTTGAAGAAGAAACTCAGTGAGCTTCAAGAGAAAGGTTTCATCCACCCTAGCTCATCTCCGTGGGGCTGTCCATCAATCTTTGTAAAGAAGAAGGACAATACTTTGCGTATGTGCGTTGATTACCGTCCGCTTAATGAAGTAATGGTGAAGAACAAGTATCCGTTGCCCCGCATCGACGACCTCTTCGATCAATTGATCGGAGCTCGAGTTTTCTCCAAGATTGACCTGAGAGTGGGATATCATCAAGTAAGGATCAGACCTGAAGATATTCCCAAGACGACTTTCTCTACTCGTTACAGTTTGTACGAGTACACCGTCATGTCTTTCGGCTTGACCAATGCTCTTGCCCTGTTCATGAATCTTATGAACTCGGTTTTCATGGAGTATTTGAATAAGTTTGTGGTGGTCTTCATCGACGATATTCTTATCTACTCCAAGAACGATGAAGAACACGCTGAGCACCTGAAGCTTGTGTTGAAAAGTCATGAGCACCACCGTGATGCGGTTCGCAAGTGCGAAGTTCGTTGAAGGAAGTGGCATTCTTGGGCCATGTTCTTTCAGCGGGAGGCATAGTTGTGGATCCTAGTAAGGTCAGCGATGTGCTCTCTTGGAGTTAGCCCACGTCGGTGACCGAAGTCAGGAGTTTTCTTGGTTTAGCGGGATATTATCGCTGCTTTATCAAGGATTTCTCTAAGATCGCGAAGCCGATGACTAAGTTGCTCAAGAAAGACTAGAAGTTCGTGTGGTCCACGGATTACAAGAAGAGTTTTCAAGAACTCATGAAGCGTTTGACCACCGCTCCAGTTCTTGTTCTTCCCGATGTCCACCAGAGTTTCGACATCTTTTGCGATGCTTCTCGTCGAGGACTCGGGTGTGTTTTGATGCAAGAAGGCAAGGTAGTGGCCTATGCATCAAGACAGTTGAGGCCTCGTGAACTCAATTATATAATCCATGACTTGGAGCTAGCTGTTGTGGTCCATGCACTCAAGATTTGGCGACATTACCTAGTCGGTAATCATTGTGAAGTGTACTCGGATCACAAAGTTGAAGTATTTGTTCACTCAACCTGATCTGAACCTTAGGCAGAGAAGATGGTTGGAGTTGATCAAATACTATGGCAGGGTATTCACTATCATCTGGGCAAGGCTAATGTCATTGTCGATGCACTTAGTCGAAAGGTGCATTGCAATGCCTTGTTGCTTAAGGAGCCGTAGCCCGCTCTTCTTGAAGAATTTCAGCGTCTCAACTTGGGAGTGGTTGAGCATGGTTCCCTCGCTGCCTTGGTTATGCAACCGACCTTGGTGGATCAGATCAAGGCTGCTCATCTTTCGGATCTGGGAGTGAACCGAATCAAGCAAAATGTTAAGAACGAAACAGCCAAGTGCTTCTCAGAAGATAGGCATAGTGTTGTATGGTTTGGACAGCGCCTTGTGGTTCCGAACGTCATGGAATTGTGGGATTTGATTCTTCGCAAAGCCCATGATTCTCCTTTGTCCATTCATCCCAGGGCCACGAAGATGTATCAAGATCTCCGACAAAGATTTTGGTGGACCCGAATGAAGCGTGAAATTGCAAAATTCGTTGCCGAGTGTGACGTGTGTCGTCGGGTAAAGGCCGAACATCGCCCAACAGGTTTGCTTCAGCCCTTACCAGTGCCTGAGTAGAAGTGGGATTCTGTAGGCATGGACTTTATCACCGGTCTGCCCCGTACATCTTCAAGGAAAGATGCTATTTGGGTTGTCATTGATCGGTTGACTAAGATGGTGCATTTCCTTCCTGTCAGGACTAACCTTCGTGTAAGTCTCTTGGCGGATCTCTACATAGCCCGCATCGTGAGTTTGCACAATGTGCGGAAGACGATTGTGTCAGATCATGGGTTTCTGTTTACCTCTCAATTTTGGCATAGTTTGCAAGAGGCTATGGGAACTCGTATTTCCTTCAGCTCAGCTTATCATCCCCAAACTGATGGTCAGACGGAACGAGTCAACCAAGTTTTGGAAGACATGCTCCGTGCTTGTGTTCTCTCTTATGGTAAGAATTGGGAGAAGTGCTTGCTATTCGTCGAGTTTTCGTACAACAACAGTTTTCAATCCAATCTCGGTATGGCACCCTTTGAGGCCTTATACGAGAGAAGGTGTAGAATCCAGTTGAATTGGTCTGAGACCGGCGAAAGACCCTTCTTTGGCCCAGACTCGATCAATGAGGCCGAAAGTCAAGTTCAGCTTATTCGCGATCGTTTGTGCACGGCTCAATCCAGGCAAAAGAGCTATGTGGATCGTCATCGTCGTGAGTTGAGCTTCGATCCCAATGACTTTGTTTATCTCAAAGTCTCTCCCTTGAAGGGCCACCAACGGTTCAGCGTCAAGGGCAAGTTAGCTCCACGATATGTTGGTCCTTACCGCATCGTTGAGAAGAAAGGAGTTGTTGTCTATAAGTTGGATTTGCCAGCTGCACTCGAGGCGGTACATGATGTGTTCCATGTGTCCCAGTTGAAGAAGTGCCTTCGAGTTCCAACCGAGGAAGCTCTGTTGGAAAATCTCGATGTCCAAAAAGATTTGACCTACTGCGAGCACCCTGTTCGCATCCTTGAAGAAGCTGGACGAAGAACAAGGAACTGTGCCATCAAGTTCCTTAAAGTTTAGTGGTCGAATCACTCTGAGGATGATTGTGAGGACCCGGGGTATTTAACTAGTAACACTTAACCTCCATATGGTTCTAGCATTACTAATTAAATATCCTAAGCCTCGATGGACATGTGCTTCCCAGAATTGCAGCACATGCTCATCATCACAAAATTATACATCATTTCCATACAACATTTACACTAAGTTCAACAACGACATACATAAAGTAAAGTTATTACAAAAGAGCCGACCGGCCAAATAACACAATATACAAGAATGACAGCGGAAGCAAAAACGCCATAAGATGGCTAAGAACAAAAGTCGACCGGTTAGCCAACACAACCCACAAGGCAACCGACCGGGCCGCTAAGCTAGTCGCCTCGAATGCTACCACAACACAGCTCACAAAAGTGAGGCCCTTGGGGCTCACCTTCTTCCTCTGTAATAATTAACATTTAAGCAAGAACAATGAGTACACTAAGGTACTCGCAAGACTGACGTGTGGAATAGCAGACCTACTCAAATTCTACATGCAGGCTTATTTAGGTGCAGGTTGTATGTCTCATTTTGCACAAGGCCAACTTTATTTGCAATAATGTAGTATATTTTAAAAGCAAGTTTGCAAATCTGTTTTGTTGGTGAAATAACAGCGAAATAATGATAAATACAAGTAACCACCTGGAAGTGACTAACCCAATAGCCACCACAACATAGCACGAATCCCCGATTCGTACCACCCATCAAGTTTTAATTAAAAGGTTGTAGTCTAGTTCTCACGGGCGATCCGAGCGTGTCCATAACCTAGACGAGGCTATTCGAATAGTTTTAACCATGCAGGTGTACCAATGTACCCACACTTCGATCGCTTTAAGCCACAAAAGCACACTTCCAAGGTATGCTTTGCACACTAAGTCCTACGAGACGCTTCCAATATTGTGCATTGACTACGAGCCGCTCGTATGGATAGAAATCCATACGCTTATATTGCAAGACGAAAGACAACCAGCCATCACGGGGAAGCCTTTCGGACACTGCAATGCTCCCATCACCATCCCTCCTGCAACTCCCTGTGACCCGAAGCCAATACACGCCAAAGTACTAAGTCAAGAGAGGTCACATACCCTCTAGTGTGGTTAGCACGCAAAATGCTCAGTACGGTGGCGCAAGTAACTCGGTCCTTAATGACCCGGCACCATTCCAGTCACACCCAAAAGCACACCAACATACCATTGTGCCCAAGTCTAAATCATTTTGTTTTCAGTTTTTAACTTTCACAAGTAAACATGGCATAAGGCTGAAATCATAAGTGATAATAAGTTTTATGTGATCAAGGTTATCGACAAGTCGATAACCGCCCATTTCTACCGGAAGCTAAGCATGGCTAAGCAATTAATCCGCAAGACTACTAAGTGACGAGAGCTCATCCACGAACTCTAAATCACAGCAATAACCTAGGCTCATGGTAGTAAAGGATAATCATTTGCCTAAGGAAATGCATTTACTAGGTCAACTAACGACAATAGTTTAACACAAACTAGCAATGCATACATAGAATTTGTAAACAACATAAATACTTGAAAATACAGGGATTAATATCATCAAACTGCTTGCCTTGCTGGAATTGTTCTTGCTACAGAGGAGGATTCTCAGGTTCAATATAATCTTCGGAACCTAACGCGAAAATACGATAAAACCAATAAGAACGAAGAACACCAAACAAAACTCAACAACAAAAGACATCCAAACCCAATGAAATTTATACAGCAGCAAGAGGTTGATTTTAGACAATTTTAAGAACAAGAATTACTTCATTTGGACTTAGCATGAAAAAGTTATGGCCAAAACAAAATCTCTCAGCCAGAAAAATCCTAATTAAATTAATTCCGGTTACTGTTCATGGCAAAAATTTCTATAATGATCTAGAACCCAAAATTTTTATGGTAGGTAGTTTATGTCATCCTAATCACAGCAAAGTTGAGTTTACTAAATTTGGAGTTATAAGGATTTACTTATGATTTTTGTAAGTTGTAAACCTAGTACATTACATTTTTCAGAAACATAAACATGTTCAAAACCTATTTCATATTAAAGTATGCTAACAGAGGGATTTAACAGCATTGAGTTCACATATTTTAGAAATTCAGGGAATTACTTGTGTCTTTTACAACATTAAAGGAATTTTTAAATGCTACCAATAAGGTTAAATCTATTAACATATTTTTCTGGATGCTGATTTAAGCCTACAATCATTTTTAGATTAAAGTTTAGTAATTAACAAAATTAACACAGTTGAAATCATTTAATTTGCAGATATACAGAAAAATATATGCATATACAAGTTTTATTTCAATTTAGGATATACAAAATGAAAACAAGCTATTAAAGATTACGAATTTTCTACCACGAAGCATAGTAAAAGTATTTTTAAATTAAACTTTAGTGAAATACAAATTCATTACAGTTGGATTCATTTAAAAAGGATCTATTTTGAATTAGATATGAATTTCTAAAGTTTTTATACAATTTTTCAGTTGACAAATAACTATTTACCGAAATAAAACAACACTCATCAGAAGGGAATCGACGTGGACAACTATGGGCCCTTGATTTGGAATCAAACGGCCGAGGTGAAGGGGGCGCGAAGGCGACCCGAACGGCCCAATTCATCTCTACCGTCGATTTGAGATCGGAAGGCCACGAGGGGGGGCTGTTCGGACCTCGCGAACGAAACATCGATCTCAGTCGCAGATTTGCGAACGGACGACCCACGAGGATGGGATGTTCGGGTGACCCGAACGGCCCATTTGATCTGGACCGCAGATCGCAAAATGGACGGCGGACTAAGATCGAAGTTCAAATTGAAGCGCTGACACGGGGCCGCATGTCAGTGACTGTGAGTCACATGCGCGAAGGTTTATTCCATGTGCACAGTGCACGGGGTCCACATGTCAGCGACCGGAGAGGACTTTTTAGGACAGATCATTAACTACTGAACTGATGATTAGGGATTTAATGTGCCTTAACGATTTGCACGGATGGGTTTTAAGTGATTAAAGGGCCCACCTGGCAGTGACACAGGGTGGCGGCTTAGGACATATTTATTGCTAACAATGATTAGCAATAAAAGGACCCAAAATTAGCACTAATGATTTCTGGATTTCAGCTTTGAACCTACGGGCCCACATGGCAGCGACCCAAGAGGTTATTCCCGACAACTAATAGATGCCGACATTTAATTAACCTATGATTAAGCATTAATGATGTCGGAACAGCACGAAAATGCGCCAGCGGGGTGATTACAGGGGGTTGGGCCCACATGTTAGTGAGACATTAGGCCAGATTAGGACACAATTAATACTTCTAATGATTGATTACGATTAGGCATTAACTGTGTCCTAAAAATCTGACAAAAACGGCGCTCCCGGCTGACAAAAACCGAGTGGATTTCACGCGACTCCGGCCGCGGCGGCGCCCACAAAATACCCAAATGGGTTCGCAATAGTGTTGTGGACCCAATGGTGATGACCTCGCCGACGGTGGAGGTCTAGCACGCCGAAAGCCGAAAACAAGGATGGGGCTTTTTCGGCAAAACACGAAACAAAAAATGCTCTGCTGCAGTTCAAGAAGCGAGTGCCAGTACTTCTAGGGACTAAATAGAAGCTACCTTAACCGGGAGGAGCTTCAAAGATGGCCGAGAAGACTTGGACACGATAGAGTTCACCGGAGCCGAGGAAGATGATATGAAAATGATAACCTGAGCAAAATGAACACCGATGGGTGATCAAAATAGCTACATTATGGTTCCCATAAGCTCCACAAGTAAGTAATTACAAAAAGAACCACTTACCGGAGTTGGAGAAGAAAGAGGGTGAAATCGGCCGAAAATCTCCAAACTTAAAATTGAGTGATTCCTGTGAATGCAACCCAAAATTAAGTTAGGGGAAATGTAAAGGAAGTTGAGGAGCTCAAAAGGGTACAAGAAAGATTGAAGAGGAACCACTGGAGCACCAAGATCCACAATGGAGCTCCACGGTCGAAAATGGTGTTTTGGAGATTTGAAGTGGTTTTGAGCTCAAATCACAGAGAGTGAGCAAAGTGTGGTGTAAAGGAATACCAGGAGGGGCTAATGGGGCTATTTGAAGAGGGAGGATTAGGGTTTTGAGCAAGAACAAGAGTCCAAGGTGGGCTCGGTTCATGGTGCGGCCATGGACCATGAAATTGATAGGAGCAGCTGAGAAGAGGACCTTGAGCGCGAAAGCTCACTGAGAGCATTAAATGCCGAGGACCAGAGCCGTTCAACGGTGACGCAAAGCGTTGAAAAAGGGCTCTCCCACGCCATGTCCTGTCGCACACGCGTATGGGAGCCAGAGGAAGAAGAAGAACAGAGAAGGAATGCGGTGACCGTTGGATTTAAAATAGACGACCACGATTACACGGTGATGATCGTAGGTTTTAACGTCACACTCAATCTGGAGCGTCCGATTAAGAACGAATAGATGAGATCAAATGAGACCTTCGGGTGACCCGATCAACCCATTCAATAAGGACGGCCAGATCTTAATCCAACGGCTCAAATGGATGGGCTCTTCGCGGCGGCCCGAACGACACAATCAACGCGGCCATCAGATTTAGATCCCACGACCGATATCGACCGCGCATTTTAAAAGGGGATCAGGTGCATTGAGTTGGTTGGGTCCAACCGAGTGACTTGAGCCCGAGTCCGGCTCGAACCCAAGGAACAGTGAACCAGGTTTGACTTTAAATTGGATAGATACTTTTGAGGATTTATTGGAGGTAGCAAAATAACTCCAAAAATTCTAAAATTTTTACAGGAGCTTGCTAACTGAGTGATTGACCTTGAGTAGAATTTTCAGAGGTTTTTGTGCTGTGAATTTTTCTCCAAAAATTCTGCAAGGTTCTATCTTAAGGTTTGACTCAAAGTCAAACAGGTTTGACTACCCTCTAAAAATATTCAAACAATTTCTAAAAATTGTGAAATTTTTCAGAGGGGTCACATACCATCCCAAGAACTTAGGAAAAATATTTCCAGGAGATGATCAAAAGATTCGACAAGATTGTTTTTGAAAGATCAAGATTTGGATCCAGAGACTTGTGACTTTGTATTTCCATAATTCTTGTACATGAACGGTTTAGTACATACAGGAATTACATGATGTAAGAAAAAGTTTTAATTTCTACTCATTTTCTTACATTTTAAACACAAGTCCAAAATTGGGATGTTACAATGATGCTACTTGGGAACGGGAAGATCGTCTGTGTGCAGACTACCCATCTTTCTTTTCCGAGTGAGCCAAATCTCGGGACGAGATTTTTGAAAGGGGGGAGATTTGTAACATCCCAATTCTTAGCTTGTGTTTAAAATGTAACAAAATGTGTAGAAATTAAAACTTTTCTTGCATCTTGTGGTTTTTGAACTTTTCTGTAATTCTTGTAAAGGATTTGTGGAATTCAAAAACTTCAAATCTTCCAATTGACTAAAGTCATGACCCTCCTTTTTCAATCCATGTCAAATCTTGTGATCATCCACTGGAAATAATTTTCCTTGGTTCTAGGGATGTTGTGTGACTCCTCTAAAAATTTTATAATTTTTAGAAATTGTTTCAATATTTTAAGAGGTTAGTTAAACCTGTTGACCCATGGTCAAACCCTAACTCATAACATTGAGAAATTTTTGGAGAAAAATGCTTTGCATAAAAACCTCTGGAAAATTTATGCAAGGTTTATCCTGGAGTGAGCAACCTCTAGTCAAAATTTTAGAAATTTTGGAGTTATTTTACTACCTCTAAAAATTCTTCAAAGTTTTTAGCTCATTTCAAAACCCTAGTCAACTCTTGTTGGGTTAGAGTCGGACTCGAGCCCAACCTCCATTGCTGGTGCGATCCGACCATCTCAATGCCATCCCAAGCCCTTTCAAACGCATGTTGGGCGTTAGTCGTTGGATCTTCATTGGGCGGTCCACGTTGTTGTGAACGTCGGACCTCCGATCGTCTAGTCAATCTCAGCCGTTTAAATCTGATCGAACCGCCTAGATTGATTCAAACATTGGAGAGACCTCCAAATGACCGATTCAATCGCGACCCTTCATTTTCTATCCAACCGTCAGGAGTTTGGTCCGTGCCTTAGGGTTAGGCTCAACCCACTTAACCCTTTGGGTTCAAGCCACCTTGCTTTCACTTACATGTGGGCCCTCGCCTCCTAGTCATCTTCTTCGTCACGCCCACGCGCGTGCGTGTGTGCCAGGGTTCCATGGAGTGGGCAGCAGTTCCTTGTCATCTCCCGATCGTCCTCGTCAATGGCTATTTGCTGCTTGCATTAAATGCGTACCAGGCTTTCGGCCCCAAAGTCGTGTTCTTAGTTGCCCCCATCGCCTCGGCTTGTCCATGGCAATGCTGGACCTAGCTCACCCAAGAGCTTGGTCTTTGCTCAAACCCTAGCTTCCCGGCTATAAAGGCCCCAAGCCCTCCCTTGGTTTCCTTTTCAACATCACCGTAGCTCCTCTAGCTCCCTCTCTGCTCAGAAGAACTCCAAAGCCAAAGAACCCCCAAATCGCCATTGACGGCCAGAGCAAGCTTTACTTCACCGCCAGTGCTTCGAGGGTTCTTTTTCAATTCTTTTTTTGTCACTTTGCGCCCCTCTTCATCTCAAGCATTTCCCCTCACTTAATTTGGTTTGACATTCACAAGGATTGTCAAATTTGGGGTTTGTTCAAATTTGGCTGAGTTCACCCCCTTTCTTCCTCAGCTCCGGTAAGGTGCTTCTTTTTGCAATTAATTGCTCATGAGCATTCTCTGAGCTATTATGAAACTAACCCTACCACCCATTTCTGTTATTTTTGCTCACGCCAATTTCTCCACTTTTTCTTCTTCGGCGCCGGCAAGGTCCTACATCGCCAGAGCTCCTCCGTCCACCTTTGAAGCTCTCCAATGCTATGGTAGCTCCTGTGTATCCCATAGTAGCTGTGGCACCCGCTATCTTGAACTGTTGCGGAGATTTTCGCTGTTTTCATCTTTGGCCGTGCTTGTCACCGCCGTTCATCTCCGGCTCGCCGGCGTTCTAGGCCGTCGCCGTTGTCGAGGTTGCCTCCAGTGGGTGCGCGATGTTAATGACGAACCCATTTTTGCCTTTGGGTTGTGCCGCCGTGACCGAAGTCGCCGGTGGTAAGCCGTTGTCTGCGGTCGGGTTTTTGTCGGACAACATCGGCACTGAGCGTTGTCGATTAGGACAAAGATCCTCTCATTAATGAGCTAATCATTGTTAATCACCGTTAATTACTGGCTTAGTTCTTTAATGCTGTCCTAATTTGGCTAAGCTGCCACTGACATGTGGGCCCAACCACTTAAACGCCCTCTCTTGCACCGTGCGTTATCGTTTAGGACATCATTAATGCTAATCATCGTTTAATCAGTGTTAATCATTGATTAGCAATAAATGGCTGTCCTAAAATGACTTAATGAATCGCTGCCATGTAGGCCCGCACTTTTAAAACCTGTGCGTTTTAAATCGCTGTGAGTTGGCATTAATGGTCACTTACATGTGGGTCCACGTCTTTAATCCCCGCACTGTGTGTGTGCACATCGCTTTGATGATTGTGGACCATCGATTTAAAATCAACGGTCCATATCAGTTGGAACTTTCGGACCTCTGGATCTCCCAAATCACTAGGGGCCATTCATTTCAGATCTGCGGCTCAGATCGTGTGAACGTTCGTACCTCCGAATGGGACTCTCGCGGTGAGCCGCCCATCTTTAGATCAACGGCCCACATCCGAATGTTTCTCGCACTGTGGACCGTTGGATCTAAATCCAACACTTGGCTCTGTTGGGCCTCCGTGCGCGCGGCTATGCTTCAGTGCGTGTGGGTCGTGCAATTCTAGATCAATGTCCCACGTTTTGCCACGTCTTTTCCGGTTGTGTTAGATTTTAATAAAAGCCCGGTAAGCTTTATTTGCCAACTGAAAATTGTATTAAACTTCAAAATTGTATAACTAATTCATTTTAAATCCTTTTCGGGTGATTCAAATTTTGTTAGTTCTGATTTTAACTAAGCTTTAATCTAAAAATGATTGTGAGCTTAGTTCTGCTCCAAAAAAAATGTGTTAGTAGATTTAATTTAGGTTTAACTTTAATTATTGCTCAAAAAATTCAATTAACTTGAAAAATGCATAAGTAATTCCCGGAAGCTCCAAATTTAGTAAACTAAAATGTGTTAAATTCTTCTATTAATATGCTTTAGTACAAAATAGGTTTTAATATTGTCTTTGCCTTTGAAGTTAAATTGTGCACTAGTTTCAAAACTTAGAAAAATCATAATAAATTTATTTTCACTCCAAATGAAGTGAACCATTTTTTGCTAAGCTTAGAAGGTCATTCTATGTCTACCATAAAAGTTTCATGTTCACCAACCTTCTAGAAATTTATGCCATGAACAGTAACAGAAAGTATTTAATTTGGATTTTCTCACCCGATTGAATTTAATTAGGCTATAACTTTTGCATGCTTAATCCAAATCGATTGATTCTTGTTGCTAAATTCATTTAAAATCATGCTCTTCCTGCTGTGTAAATTTCATGAATTTTGGATGACTTTGAATTTTGAGTCTTTTTCGTTGTCCGTCGTTTATATTGGATTTTCTCATTTTTGCGATAGGTTTCGAAGAAATTGTTGATTGCGAGAGCGACCCTCTACAGCAAGAAAGTGATCTCAAGCAAGGCAAGCAGATGTAGTGTGAGGACCTGGGGTATTTAACTAGTAATACTTAACCTCCACATGGTTCTAGTATCACTAATTAAATATCCTAAGCCTCGATGAACATGTGCTTCCCAGAATTGCAGCACACATACATCTATACAAAATCATGCATCATTTCCATACAACTTACAATATTAAGTCTAGCAAAAGACATACAATAAATAGAGTTATTACAAAAGAGCCGACCGGCCCAATGACATCAAAGTAACACATGACAGCGAAACAAAAGCGCCATAAGATGGCTATAAACAAAAGACGACCGGTTAGCCACATAACCCATAAGGCAACTGACCGGGCCGCCCAACTAGTCGCACGATCCACAGTAAAACTCACAAAAGTAGACCCCTTGGGGATCCACTTCCTCCTCTACAACAACAAAGCAATGCAGTTGAGTACAAAGATGTACTCGCAAGACTTACGAGTAACAAGCCTATACATAGCTACATGAAAGCTGGAACAAATGAGATGGTTATATGGTTAATTGGACGCATAAAGTAATTTTCATTTGAAATAATGTAATAGATTGAAGGCAATTTGTCAAATCTGTTTTTAATCATTGAAATAACAGCGAGGTGACAATAAGTAACATAAATAACAACCTAGAGGTGACTAACCCAATAGCCACCACAACATAGCATGAATCCCCGATTCGTACCACCCATCAAGTTTTAATTTAAAAGGTTATAGTCTAACTCTTGCAAAACCTAACCAAGCATGTCCATAACCTAGGACGAGGCTATTCGAATAGTTCAAAACCCTGCAGGGGTATACCAATGTACCCACACTTCAGACCGCCTTTTTGCCACTAGATTAAGCACACTTCCGAAGGTATGCCGGCACAGCTAAGTCCTACGAGACGCTTTCCAATGGAGTGAGCTAAGCAAGAGCCGCACGTATGGGGGTTATCACCTAGCAGAACACCATCACGGCTCCCACTAAGGACCCATACATAGAGTAGGATGCACCGGCCTAGCTCAAGCCGTTGCGGGTGCTCCCCTCTTTCACTTGTCCCATGTTGCATATAGAAATATACAACCCACAACGCGACTCATTAATTAACACCCCCCAAAGTACTAAGTCAAGAGAGGTCCCATTTCCCTCTAGTGTGGTTAGCACGCAAAAATGCTTGGATAGTGTGAAACAAGATGTTCGGTCCTTGTTGACTCGGGCACCAACCATTCACACCCAAAAGCACACCATCATACCATTGTGCCTAAGTCTAAATCATTTTGTTTTCGGTTTTAGTTTTCTCAATTAAGCATAGCACAAGGTTGTGAAAATAAATTCATAATAAACTTTGTGTGATCAAGGTTATCGACTAAGTCGACAACCGCCTAATTCTACTGGTAGCTAAGCATGACTTAGCAACATGACTCGCAAACTACTAAGTAACAAGGGCTCATCCAACGAACCCAAAATCACAGCAAGATAATCCTAGGCTCAGTAGTAGAGGATAAACATTAACCTACAGATTATGCATCTAATGGGTCAACTAATCGACAATAGTTTAACACAAGATAGTAATGCATACGTAGAATTTGCAAACAACATATTAGACTTTAAACATAATAGGAGCAATATGATCAAATGATGCTACATCTTCTTGCCTTGCTGAAGATCACAATCTTGTTGCTGAGGATCACTCTCGAGTTCAATAAACTCTTCGGAACCTATCGCAAGAACGCGAAAATCCAATAAGAACGAAGAACACCGAGAGAAACTCAAAAGCCAAAGTCATCCAAATTCCATGAAATTTACACAGCAGCAAGGTCATGATTTTAATTGAATTTAGCAAAAAGAATCATTCAATTTGGACTAAGCATGCAAAAGTTATGACCTAAACACTTTCTTTCAGCTAGATAATTTGATTTAAATTAATTTCAGGTACTGTTCATGGCATAAATTTTCAGAAAGTTCTAGAGCCTGAAATTTTTATGGTAGGTAGAACATGGCATTCTAATAATAGCAAAACTGGATTTACTTCATTTGGGGTTAAATTGTATTACTTAGGATTTTTCTAAGTTGTGAAACTAGGGCATATCATTTTTCAGAGGCAAATATATGAACAAAACCTATCCCATATTAAAGTACATTAACAAAGGAATTTAACAAATTTTAGTTTGCTAAATTTGGAGCTACAGAAAATTACTTATGCATTTTCCAAGTTTTAACTGAATTTCTAGACAATATCTAGTACCTAGGCAAGTTAATTCAATATACAAATTTTTCTGGTACCGAACAGAGTCTAAGAGTATTTTTAGACTAGAGTTTAGTTAAATATAAATTTAACACAATTAGAATCATCCAAAATGGAGCTAAAATGAATTAGTTATGAATTTTTTAAGTTTGAAACTATTTTTAGTTGACAAATAAAGCATTACCGGATTTAAAACCAACTTATCAAAAGGAAATGACGTGGACAGACGTGGGCCGCAGATCTGGAATCCAACGGCCCACGCGCGTTGAAATACAACCGCGCGCGCAGAACTTCCTCAGGGCAACGGCCCACGGCGCACGAGGTCTTCGGACTTTCGAATGCCTCTGAAGATTTTGGGTCGTAGATGTAAAGATGGATGGCTCAGATCAAGGATATCTCCGGAGGTCCGAATGTATCGGAGATCTGAGCCGCAGATCTAACACTGGGCGGCCCACAAGGACTTGGACGATAGGGGGGGTCCGAAGATTCAATGAGATCTGAGCCGCGGATCTCAAAATGAACGATGAACGGGGACTTGACTCGTTATAGCTTCTAACGGGCCGAGGAGGTCCAGGCCGTTAGATCTAGATCTGATGGTCCAGAGCTGACGGAGAGGTCCTAAGGTTATAGATCTATAAGAGGAGGTCCTAGGCGGCTAGGATCTCAACGGGGAGGTCCTAAACGGTCGAGATTTGCTCGGAGGAGGTCATGGGGTTTTCTTTACAAAAGACCAAAGGTGGTCTTTTGCAAAGAGGAGCCCGAGGGAGGTCTTTGGGGTTGTTTTTGCAAAACGTAAAAAGGGAGGTCTTTACAAACACACAAAGGGTGGTCCAAAGGAGGGGAGGTCCTGGACAGCTAAGATTTAATCTAAGGAGGCCTTGGACGGCCAAGATTACATCTAGGGGGATCCTGGCAACTAAGGTTTTACCGAGGGAGACCTACGGTCCAGATCTAATCCAAGGAGGTCATTAACGGCTGAGATTAAACTTAGGAGGTCCTGAGATTTGTCTAAGTTACAACAATGCACAAAACATCGCACTTTGTCTGCCGGCTCGCCGCCGTTGACCACGGCCACGACGGCGCGAACCAAAAGGTGTGATACGTTCGCAATACAATTGCGAACACGATGGGGGCACTTTCGACGGCGGAGCTGGCCTAAAACGCCGGTGAGCTAGAAAGTGGCAAAGGAGCAAGTACGGCCAAAACCAAAAACATCAAAAATCTCTGCAGCGGTCCAAGGAAATGAGTGCCCGAGCATCTAGGGACTACTGCAAAGATACCTGAGCACAGAGGAGGTCTAGAGGAGGTCAGAGAAGTCCTGGCGGCGGAGACCGACGACGGGGACAAGAGCTCCTGAGCGAAATAAAGGGTAAAGGACGGTAAGGATAGCTTCGCGATGACCCAGAGCAGGTCCAAGAGCAAGGAATTGACCAAAGAAGCTACTTACCAGAGTTGGGGAAGAAATGAAGGATTTCGGCCGCAAAGCTCCAAAGCTCAAATTTGGGTCTGCACCTGCGAAGGCAACCCGAAAGCGAGTTAGGGGATTTGCTCAGGAAGGGAAGGTGGTCTAGGCGACGAGAGAAAAAGAGGGTCAGGGGACCACTAGAGCACTGCTGGCGATGAGGACCTCCACAGCAACATTGGCGGAAATTGGAGCTCTAGGAGTTTTGAGCTCACAGGGTAGAGAGGGGGCTAGGGCGATAGCAGGGTGCTAAAGAGGGACCTAGTGAGGGCTTGGAGGTGCTCAAATAGGCCGAGGTCAAGGGTTGTACGAGGACGAGCCTTAATTGGCGACATGACCTAAAGCTTCTGCCAACACCGAAAATGTCAACAGGAGCAGGTAAGGGACAGGGCCAGACACTGACAAGGATGAGAGCAGGGCTCAGAGCCATTGAGGGGGGCCCACGAGGTGACCAATGCTTGCTCTCTCCCTGCCATGGCGCGCATGCGAGTACGGGCGCAAAGAGGAAGAAGAAGAACATAAGAAGAGGTCGTGACCGTTGGATTAAGATGGACGGCTGAGATCGCTCGCGACCCCTAGAGATTCAAAACGGTAGGGGAGGTCGTGAGTGTTGGATTGAGATCTAACGGCTCAGGTTTGGGGCGGCTCTCGGGAGGTCCGAAAGTTTCCGAGAACGTGGACCGCCCGATGGAGATCCAACGGCCGAAACGCACGTGCCCTAACGCCGAGCCCGAGTGCGGCTCTGGTGACTTGGTTCGACTAAGTCAAATGATTTGGGCTCGGGTCTGACTCGAGCCCAAGCCTGACTCAAACCTAGGGTTTATATTAGAACATAGAAATTAGGGGAATTGTTTGAGGTAGCAAACTACCTCCAAAAATTCTAAAAAATTTACAGTAGCTTGCTAACTTCAAGGTTGACCTTGAATAAAATTTTCAGAGGTTTTTATACACGACATTCTTCTCTAAAAATTTCTCAAGGTACTAAGTTAGGGTTTGACCCAAGGTCAAACTAATTTGACTGGCCTCTTAAAATATTCAAGTAATTTCTAAAAATTGTGAAATTTTTCAGAGGGGTCACACAACATCCCTAGAACCAAGAAAAATTATTTCCAAAGGATGATCACAAGGTTTGACATGGATTTCAATATGGAGTGTCATGCCTTGGTTAAAAATGACTTGTGCTTTTGAATTTCCACAATTCCTTTACAAGAATTTTTAGAAATCCTTACAACAGCAAGATGTAAGAAAAAGTTTTAATTTCTACACATTTTCTTACATTTGAAACACAAGCCAAGATTTGGGATGTTACATGTAGTATCATTTGACCATATTGCTTCCATTATTTTTAAAGTCTAATATCTTGTTTGCAAAGAATAAGTATGCATGCTTCTTTGTGTCAAAGTTAATTTTTTCGTTTAGACATAGCTAAT
Organism: Ampelocalamus luodianensis; assembly: GCA_036346255.1. Classification (NCBI taxonomy): domain Eukaryota; kingdom Viridiplantae; phylum Streptophyta; class Magnoliopsida; order Poales; family Poaceae; genus Ampelocalamus; species Ampelocalamus luodianensis. Next base: position 52,665,287 of record CM070620.1, on the reverse strand, counting down.
CATATTGCATTGTTTCCCTAAACTTGTTCACCCCTGCCACAAACCTAAGTCAATATTCTCACTGGGATTGACTTTTGTGTGTTTTGCTACGGTCGGTGCGACTAGCTTGGCGGCCCGGTCGGATTGCCTTGTGGGTGTGTGGCAAATCGGTTGGCTCTTGTTCATAGCCATCTTGTGGAATTTTGCTTCCGCTGTTATTTCTAACACTTTAGCTTGCTTTGTGACCTGATGGTTCCTTTTGTAATAACTATTATGTATGTCTTTTGCTTGTAAAGCTTTAGTTCGGTTGTATGGAGCTTGTACGGAATTGATGCATTGTTTTGTAAAAGGTTGTGTATACTGCAATTCTGGGAAGTATACATTTTTCGAGGTACGGGATATTTTGTTTGTGATTCTAGAGTCAATAGAAGACTAAGCATTATAAGCTAAATACCCCGGAGTCTCACAACTATCAAGAATTACAAATTGGTTTGCTTCGCTGTGGTATAGAGGAAACCAAAGATGCTAAAATGGCTAGATTCTTAGGTGGGCTGAACCGTGAGATACAGGATATACTTGATTATAAGGATTACAATTCTATCACTTGCTTGTTTCACTTTGCTTGTAAGGCTGAACGGGAAGTGTAAGGGCATCATAGCAGGCAACGGAGCAACTCTAGAGGTATTTTTGTAGGTCATACAAGTCAATTTCAGAACCGTACTCCCGCTGCCACCTCCAACAGTGCTACTGACCCGAGCTCATCAAACAATTTTTGATGTCCAGCGGCCTCTCCTACACTGTCACGAGCATTCGAAGCACGCAAAACAGCTAATTCGGCCCCTTCATCGGGTGCATCTTCAGTGGCATCAATTGGACAAGCACGTGAGACTCAATGCCATCGCTGCAAGGGCTTTGGACACATGTAGAGGGACTGTCCTAGCAAGCGCACCCTCTTGATCAAGGATAATGGTGAGTACACTTCCGCTAGTGACATAGAAGAAGAACATACTTTGCTTGCTGACCCTGTAGGAAATGACAACGAGTCTGATCGTGAGGAGGAACAAATCAGCACTAACCTCACGAACAAGTACATGAGTATCATCGCACAACATGTACTTAGTACCCAAATAGCGCGTCCCGAGAAAAATCAGCACCACAACTTGTTTCAAACAAAATTCGTCATCAAGGACCGTTCATGTCATGTGATCATCGACGGGGAAAGCTGCAACAATTTGGTTAGCATAGACATGGTCGAGAAGCTTTGCTTGGCCACTCAACAACATCCCTATCCCTACTACATCCAATGGTTCAATAATTGCGGTAAGCTAAAGGTAACACGCGTTGCGAGAGTACACTTCTCCATGGGTTCATATCATGACTATGCTGATTGTGACGTAGTGCCTATGCAAGCTTGTTCTTTGCCGCTAGGTAGACCTTGGCAATATGATAGAGATGTTGTATATCATGGTCGGACCAACCGATATACTCTCACATTTAAAGAGAAGAAGATTAGCTTACTGCCCATGTCACCTGAGGCTATTTTAAAAGACAAATTAGAGAGAGCTAAGCGTGACAAGACTAGTAGTAAAAGTGAAAATTAGATTGTTTCGAAGGACTTTGTTGACCAATCCAAGAAGGAACCCAGTGCTAAAAAGAATGAAATTAAGTTAAAAGGTTTTGTTCTGCTTGCAACCAAGGCGTGGACGTGATGCTACTCCGATATTGAGGGGGACTGGCTCTCAAAATTACGAGGGCGGCTTGCGACTGGTTGATGAGTTGATTCATTTTTTCCTGCAATGATGTTAACTGTCCTTGAAATTGTGTAGTAATCCGTGCACTAATCTCCTCTTTCAACTATTCCTCGCGCTCAGCCTTGGATCTCTTCTGACTCCTATACGCCTCAGAGTCGTTTGGTAATCCATGCATTCAAGGTACGTAAACCCCAAGGCCTCGCATGCGACCCGAGTGCTCCTCGTTTTCCAGGGCCATGGATAGTATATCCTTCTCCCTGACTGCTTCGAAGGAGCCTTGGGAAGATTGGGTACTCAATGTTTGCTACAAGAGGCCATCATGTTATTTTAGATCCTACGAAGTTATGGACTTATTAACAACTAGGTAGTTCGACATATCTTACCAGGCATTGGGACACTTTCTCGCTTGCCAGGTTTGAAAGAGATAGCGCCCGACGACGTGATTAAGGCCCTCACTCTTAACCAGTTTCGGACGTGCTCGTATGTGATCCGGCAAATGGCGGGGACACCTCCGACTGGATTGCTACATTGTCCTCACTCATCCATATCTAGATTTTACCCGCATACCTAGTGGTGCCGAGTCTGTGGGGGTGAATGTTTTGTGCCTGGATAGCCTTGTGGGCCGCACTTTGCTGCTAAAATTTGTCCGTCGTCTTCATCCGCACAAAGATGCCCCATGTATCCGATGACATGAAACTATACTTCGTGCAGGGCATCCGATCCTTGTTCACATAGTCCGTGACAAGCTTGCTCTTGAAGGTCTTCCAAGCATGTCCCATTTAGAGGAATGCTTACCGTCACACTTGTTCGGAGACTTCTGCTAGGATATCGAACGATGTTGTAATTTCAGTCCACAACTGTGCTTTCTCTACTACCGTCAGATCCTTCCATTTTTGTGTGGTGATGGGGACTCGTTCCCTTTCAAGTATACTACATGTGGTCCGAAATGCTTCAACTACTTTCTCGAGAAGTAGAGGGACCCCAAAGGTACTGACGGCCGTGATGGTCATTTGGCCCACATGCATTTTTGATATTCCTCTGGCATGTCGCTTAGGTACCACTTTCCTCGGAGATCCAAACGCATTCGGCGACGTCGATGACGGCGGCGAAGATGGTGCGGACACCATCTCTCTTACTTGCTACCTCGTAAGATTACAAATCAGTACTACATCAATAAATGATATTACTACAAGATCAACAAATCAGTACTGCATCAATCAGGATAAAATACTCAAAAGGTATAACTTCACAATAAAATAAATCATCAATTGAGAGTTCACTGTCAATATTTCAATTGAACCAACAACACAATATTTCAATTAACATGAATATAAACAATGACTGAACAATAATCAGAGTGAACGGAAGCTACCAACCGAATGGAGCAAAATGACTAGACAACATCAACATAATGAAATAGAGGGATTTGATGAGCATGAATAACATGACACAATATTAGAGAATCCAAAGCGGTGAGCTCGTACCTCCCACAACATTACTAAACAATATCTCCTAGTGCTAGAGTCAATCAAATCAGCATAATTTGAAACTTCTACTTGCACAATCCAAAGTGGTGGGCTCGTACCTTGACGGGAGGTGTGGACGAAGAGGGAATCGAGGTCAAGGGAGCAAGGCGTCGCGAGGTCGGGGGTTGTGGAGGGAGGACATTGACGCGAGGAGGAGGAGTGTAACATCCCAAATTTTTAGGAGTTTTTGAAAATTTTAAAAATAAAAATAACCATTTGCTTTGTTGAATTTCTAAAAGCTTAACTTGAAATTTTGGAAATTACAAACAAATTAAATGACTAAATCAAACTTCAACTAATTCAAAATCTAGTCTGTTTTGAGTTTCTTGAAGCTCTCCGGTATTTAAAATCCCCTTTCTCTATTTGTTTCGATCTCCTATGAGCCCATTCCTTTCCCCATTCGACCAGCCTTTGGTCACGACTAGTATTTTGGTTATGCTATCACCTCCGTCGTGCCCTTTTCCCCCTCTTGTCTCCACCCCAACCTACCCCATCCCCTCTGTGAGACCCCGGCTTATTAAACTTGTAATACTTAACCTTCCTCTGGTTCTAGTATCACAAATAGAATAATCTACGTCTCGATGAATATGTGCCTCCCAGAACAAGCAGCACACATACATCATATCAAAGCATGCATCAATTCCATACAACAGAATATAGCAAGTCTAGCAAAAGACATACATAATATAAGTTATTACAACACAGCCGACCGGCCAAATGACATAAGTAGCAAATAAGTAACAACGGAAGCAAAAGTTGCCATAAGATGACTTAAATCAAAAGACGACCGGTTAGCCACATAACACCATTGTGGCAACCGACCGCCGCCAAGCTAATCGCCTTTAAATCGCCACAAAGACAACTCACAAAAGTGAGGTCCATCTGACTCATCGTCATCCTCTGCACAACACAAGCAATGCGGTGAGTACAAAAATGTACTCGCAAGACTTACGAGTAACAAGCCTATACATAGCTACATGAAAGTCAGTATCAAAGGAATGTGGTTATATGGTTCTTTGGACGCACAAAGCAAGTTTCATTTGCAATATTGTAATAGATTGAACAACAAGATGTAAAATCTGTTTTAAGCATTTAAATAACAAATGAGTAATCATAAGTAACAAGTATCCACCTAGAAGTGACTTTCCCCAAAGCCACCACAACGTAGCATGAATCCCTGATTCATACCACCATCAAGTTTTAGTTTTAAAAAGGTTGTAGTCTAACTCTTGAAAAGCTTATCCAAGCGTGTCCATAACCTAGGACGAGGCTATTCGAATAGTTTTAATCCCTGCAGGGGTGTACCAATGTACCCACACTTCATACCGCCTTTTTGCCAAGCTATTAAGCACACTTCCTTTGGTATGCCGGCACGGCTAAGTCCTACGAACCCTTTCCAATGGAATGTGCTAATCAAGAGACGCACGTATGGGGGTTAATCCTTAGTGATCTGCCGACGAAATATGGATCACAAGGACCCATACGTGGAGCAGACACACCGCCTCTGCTGGTGCTCCTCTCCTACAAACGTGTCCATGTTGCATATAATCAAATATGCAACCCACCACGCGACTCATTAATTAACATAACCCAAAGTACTCACTAAGAGAGGTCCCATATCCTCTAGTGTGGTTAGCACGCACGTAATGCTCTGATAATGATACTCACAAGTAGTTCGGTCCTTAATTGACCGGACACCATTCCAATCACACCCAAAAGATCACACCATCTTACCATTGTGCCCAAGTCTAAATTGTTTTCCTTTTCAGTTTTAGTTTTGCAATTTAGACATAGCACAAGGCTGAAATATACAGATTATAACAGCTTTTTAGATCAAGGTTATCGACAAGTCGATAACCGCCATTTCTACCGATAACTAATGGCTATATAATGACACGTAATCTACTAAGTGACAAGGGTCCATCCAATAACCCAAAATCACAGTAAGTAACCTAGGCTTTAGTAGTAGAGGAATAAACATTTCCTACTGATAATGCATCTAGTAGGCCAGCTATCGACAATAGTTTAAAACAACATAACAATGCATACATAGAATTTGCAAACAACATATTAGAATTTGAAAATAGTAGGAACAATATGATCAAATGAATGCTACATCTGCTTGCCTGGCTGAAGTGTAGGATCTGATGGCTACTGTGGCTCAATATCAGTAATAAAATTATCTTCGGAACCTAACGCGAAAAGGCGATAAGCAAATAAGAACGAAGAACACCAAATAAACTCCAACAGCAAAACACATCCAAATCTAATAAAACTTACACAACAGCTAGGGAATGGTTTCAGATAGTGATAGGAACAAGAATCATGCAATTTGGACTAAGCATGCAAAAGATATGGACAAAATGCCCTTTCTCAGCCTTACAACAACCTAATTAATAATTAGCACTGTTCATGGCAAAATTTTCTAGAATGATCTAAGGTCTGAAATTTTTATAGTAGGTAGATTATGACATCCTAATAACAGCAAAGTTGAATTTACTAAATTTGGAGTTATACATATTTACTTATGATTTTTATAAGTTGTAAATCTAATGCAAGTCATTTTACAGAATTATGAACATGCTCAAATCTTATTCCATATGAAAGTATACTAACAGATGAATTTAACAAAATTGATTTTGCACAAATTGGATTTATACAGAAAAAGATATGCATTTTTCAAGGTTAAATCCATTTTGGAATATTCAAAGTGACAGAAATCAAGCTATTTCTAGTTACACAATTTTCTGCTACTGGAATATGCTTAAATCCATTTTTATAATAAACTTAAGTGATAACACAATTTATTACAGTTGGAATTATCTAAAAAGCAGTTAAAATGAATTAGTTATGAGCTTCTAAAGTTTTTATATCATTTTTAGTTGTTAAATAAATACTTACCGATAAATAGACAAACTCCAATAATAGAATAAGACGTGGACACTTATCCACCCTTGATCTAAAATCCTACAGCTCACGCGCGCCGAAAATAGCGCACGCGCGCGAAACCTAATCGGAGCCCACCATTGGATCACGATCCAACGGCGCACACAAGTGTATGCATTCGGACGGTGCGGTTGCTTGGGCCAATCCCAGCCGCAGATCGGCAGATGGATGGTCCAGAGCGCACCAACGGTCGGAAGGTCCGATTGCATACACGATCTCAGCCGTTGATCGCAAGATCGACGGTCGAGAATGATCAAGGCATCCGGAGGGTCCGAATGCACTCACGATCAGGGCCGTTGATCAAGGGATCGACGGTGACCAAGGATTGAAGTTCAAAAAGAGATGCTGACACGTGGGGCACGCATGTCAGTGACCTTGAGTCACCCACACGAACGTTTAACCCACGTGCACAGTGCACTGGGCCCACTTGTCAGCGACTGAAAAGGGCGGTTAAGACCAAATTAATGCTTCTAATGATTATCATTAAATAGACACTATTGACTTCTGGAATTTGATTTTAAACCCTCGGGCCCACAAGTCAGCGACCCCGAGGTGATTTCCGACAGCGATTAAATGCCGACACATTCAATTAACCAATGATTAATCTTAATGACGACGGAACAACGCGGAATTGCGCCAGCGGGTGATTTAAGGATGTTGGGCCCACTGGTCAGTGGCTCAACGACAAAGGTTAAGACACAATTAATTAACTAATGATTAGCTTTCACTGCAATTAATATGCCCTAATCAAATGATGAAAACGGGAGTTTCCCGCCGGCAAAAACCCGAGCAACTACAACGGCTCGTCGCCGGCGACACTGGCCGCGGCGGCGCCGAACAAGAACCAAAATGGAATCGCAATAGCACTACGAACCTAATAGTGGCATTCTCACCGGCGGTGAGGGATTAGAACGCCGGCTAGCCGGAAAAATGAAAATGGGAGCTTTACTGCTAAACACGAAAACAACAATGAGCTCCGCTGCAGTCCAAGGAAGCGGGTGCCAAAGCCTCTAAGGACTAATAGGAAGCTACCTTGATGAAGGGAAGCTTCAAAGATGGCCGGAGATGCTTGATCACGGAGGAAGCTCGCCGGACATGAAGAAGAAAGATTGAAAATGACACCCTGAGCCAAATGAGTGATTCCAAAGCATCAGTATAGCTTCATAATGATTCACTGAAGCCACAAGAGCAAGGAATTAGAAAATGGAGCACTCACCTGAGCTGAGGAAGAAGATGACCAATTTCGGCCGAATTTGAACAAACCCCAAATTGGACAATTCCTGAGAATCAAATCCAAAATTAAGTGAGGGGAAATGTTCAAGACAGTAAAGAGATAAGGATAAGGCAAAGAAACATGAAGGAGAACCACTAGAACACCAAGAACACCAATGGAGCTTTTCGGGTCAACAATGGCGACTTGCCATTTTTGAGGTGTTAAGCTCCAATACTGCGAATGGAGCTTGATGGTGGTCTAAAGAAATACCAGGAAGTGATCTGGGTGCTTATAAGGCCTTGGAGGCATTAGGGTTTGCACCACAAACTTTTCGGCAAGAAAGCACGAGCACAAGGTGCGGCCGACAAGGATAAAGGATGATAGACATGCAACAGGGCAAGGCATGGCCGAAGGTGTCTCCCACGACCCTCACTATTGACTAGGGTGGCTGTAGGAAGCATGACAAGACACTGCCATCACTCTCCCTGCTCATGCACGGCCAGAGGTTGAAGATGACGGAGGAAAGGCTCGGCGTTCCAGAGCCCCACGATTTAAATCGGACGGCTAAGATAGCGCCACGCCTCTGAGCTTTAAAACACAACGAAAAGATCACGAGCCCTAGGATTAGAAATGAGCGGCTCAGATTGCCCCACGTTGCGAACGTGGTTTACAACAGGGATGCGGCGTTGGATCTTAATCCAACGGCTCAGTTCAAACCAACAACCGGAGGGTCCGGGTTTCACGATCCGGGCGGTTAGATGGGGATCTAACGGTCGACATTCGTGCATGCAACCGGAAGGTCCGAATGTTTACACGCGCGCGGGCCGCGCGATCAAGATCCAATGGTTGAGATCCAACGCGCGTCTTTAAAGAGAGGCTCGGTGCAGTTAGTTGACTGGACCGAGTCAATTGGCTCGAGCCCGAGTCTGACTCGAACCCAAAGCACAGTGAGGCCAGGTTTGACTTCAAAAATTAGAACAGAGACTTTGAAGGATTTATTTGAGGTAGCAAAACAACTCCAAAAATTATGAAATTTTTACAGGAGCTTGCTAACTCAGATATTAACCTTGTGTAAAATTTTCGGAGGTTTTTATGCTGTGAATAAATCTCCAAAAATTCTGCAAGGCTCTGTTTTAAGGTTTGACTGAGAGTCAAACAGGTTTGACTGCCTCTAAAAATATTCAAACAATTTCTAAAAATTGTGAAATTTTTCAGAGGGGCCACATACCATCCCAAGAACTTAGGAAAAATATTTCCAGAGGATGATCACAATATTTGACAAGATTGTTTTTGGAATATCAAAGTTTGGATCAAATAGACTTGTCACATTGTATTTCCATAACTTCTTACAACAGATATTCAAAGCTTACAGGAAACACATGATGTGAGAAAAGTTTTTTAATTTCTACTGATTTTCTTACATTTGAAACACAAGTCCAAAGATGGGATGTTACACCCTCCCTCACCTACCGGCCGTGCACCCATGCCGCACTATCGAGAATCCCGCAACTCCATCTTGTCACCTCTACCCCCCCCCCCTTCTCCCTCTATAAATGGAGCACCAAGGGAGCCCTTTGCCTCCTTCCTCTTGTTTTTCCCTTAGCTTTCACCCTTCCTCTTTCTCTCGCCCTGTTTCACTGTGCTTCGTAGTTTCACCACCGTCGGCTGGAGTTTGCGCCATCGCCTCTAGCATCGTCGCCTCTTGTCGCCATTGTCAAAGCTCCTCTGCCCACGTGGTCTTCGTCGTTGGCTTCACAAGGTCGTGGCCTATCCAGAGCGCCCGCACCGTCTTCGATCGTTTGCTGTCTCTGACCTCCTTTAGCCTCCTCCTCCTTCAGTCCCTCTCTCTGTCTTGGTGAGTTTCCCATGCCCTATTCACCTTCTTCCCTCTTACGACCACATTGAGTAGTCGTATCCTTCTTGTATTCCTGCTACGACCACGTTGAGTAGTCGTATCCTTCTTGTATTCCTCCTATGACCACGTTGAGTAGTCGTATCCCTCCTACAACCATGTTGAGTAGTCGTACCCTTCTTGTATCCCTCCTACGACTACGTTGAGTAGTTGCATCCTTCTTGAGACCTGGTAGTCGAACCCTTCATTCGACCTCCCTCTGACCAGTCGAATCTCTTTTGACCAGGTCGTTGAACCACCCTCCGACTAGCTGAACCTCCTTCTGACCTTGTGATTTCAAAACTCCCGAGCGCTCGCTCTCTTTCGTTCGAGCTCCAATCAGAGTGATTCAAATTTCTATCTTCTTCTAAATCCAGTACCTTTCTTTTTTTTCTAGTTTGGTTCTTTTGGATTTTATTTGGATTTGCTGTAATTATTTGGCTCTTTTTGCACGTGTAGATTCCAGCGTTTCTAAAGAGTTCTTGGACCCGATGACCTCGACCGAAGCATCTCAACTCTTCAACGAAGGCAAGTCATAGACCTTTGATCATGTCATACCCAGTTTACAAAATGATATTATTTTATAGCAACATGCATGGCTAGTTGTATAAAGATGGTTTGGGAAATAGCTAAATACCGACTTGACAGTATGACTCTTTGAATAATTGTGATTGACATATTGACATGTACCCTTGGACACCGTAGGTTGGGTAATCTTAGTTGGACATTATTGTAATACCAACATGGGTGCGTATTATGCTTAGTCATGCTTGAGTTACGTGATGTCTCTCGATCACATGATTCCATGATGATAAATTTGATTTAATGATATATGGAATTGTGGCGTGGCCACTGTTAGTAAAATTTATTGTGCCATGGCAAGAGTTGCCTTTTGGTGGGTTGAACCAAAAATGATTTCTTACTCAAGCGAATGATCGTGCAGTAAAGGAGGGTGCAGGAAGCACATTGGGATGAGGATGTTTCGCCTAAGTAGTCTCTAAGGACTTAATTTTGTGCACCATTGATCTGGGCCATACCGTGCAACCACAACTTCATTTATGGGGTGGACCTGGCTAACTAACTAGCAATGTTTTGAGTCGGTTTTGTGTTGGCGGTCAAAACGACACAAGAGAGGGCCAGGAAGGCGAATCCTTAGCGAGCAGAACCGAGTCAAAATAGAGCTTTGTAAAAGACTTGTGATAGTCTCTCCTTGATTCACATGTCTAAGGAAATGTGTGTTATATCAAACGATTATCTCTTATCGGTCAAACTGTACAACCTCTACAGAGTGTAAACTATTCGAATAGCCGTGTCCCGGTCATGGACAATGCCTGGTGATTTTACATGAGGGGTAGATTTTCTCAAAAATGTTGTCATGGGTGTTTACGAGTTGGTTGGGAAGTGAACAGGGTGTTCACGAGTTGGTTCAAAGAAACTTGATTACTTATGTATTAATCTTTTAAATTATAATTTCAATCTACTTACCGTAATTACTATAAATACTGTTTTCTGTAAATTAACCGTAAAGCTATCCTTGTCAAGCCTTGCATGAATACTATTCCCTACGACTTACTGAGTACTTTATGTACTCATGGCTATACACCCTTTGTTGATCAGTCGTCGAAGAAGACCCAGGGAGCACCGAGTTCTACGAGGACGACTACTTCGAAGACATGCAATCTAGGGGGCGTCCTCCACTCGATTGCCTATGGGCATGTCGAATAGCCTATACGAGTTGGGTTTGTTCCGCTGCAAGTATACTTTGGTCGTAGATCCAGTCATGGACCTGGTCGGAGATCAGGTCGTGGACCTGGTCGTGACCTTAGCCTTGTGTGGCAAGCTTTGTAAAACCTTGACCATAAGGTTCTTTTGTTGTTATGTATTATTAATTTGTCTACTTTATTAGCCGTTCTGTTGTATGGATATGATTTCATCTATGTTGCAACTGTGCGAGCTAGCTACTAATCTAGGACTAGTTCAGAATGTACGGAGGGTCCCGGGGTTGCATGCTCGGGGTCCCAACAAGGAGGCACGGGGATGACGATGGCGTACAGGAGGAGTACAGTGCGGGGACGACGGTGCGGAGAGAGGAGGCTCAGGGATGACAGCGGCATAGGGGAGGACCACAGTGCGGAGAGAGGAGGCTCGGGAGGAACACGGGAAGTAAGGGCGCTAGGGAGGCGGACCAGAGAGTGAGCTTTGAGGAGTAAGGACGCAAACCCTAGCGGGACCCTACTTATAAATGCATATCATACACGGTTCTTTTAAAGAACCGTCTGTGATATATAATATCGCAGATGGTTTTATTAAAGGACCATCTATGATATCTACAGTCATAGACGATTCTATTCCATGACGATCTGCGATAAGCGAACATATCACAGATAGTTCTATTCTAGGACCGTCTGCGATAAGCGAACATATCACAAACGGTTCTATTTTAAGAACCGTGTGTGATAAGTATCACATATAGTTTTATTATGGAACCGTCTGTGATGCTCACCTCGGGTGGAGGGAAATTTTTGGACGCGTGCGTGGGAGGTGAAATGTTTTGGCTCATTAGGGGTCGTCTGTGCTACATATATCATAGACTATTTGTTCTACTAAACCTCCTGTGATAGATCCTTCCATAGCTAAAAAATATTTTGTTTTTCGGCTAGCCTCAGGGAATGCTAGCCATGCCCTCTTAAAATAAGAAAGCAAATACAATCACAGATGGAATAATTTCTTATTTAGTGAATCAATTACAATGGAATAATTCCTTAATTATAATGGAACAATTTTCCAAAGAGGTGTTAACTGTGTGGGATCATTCCACTTGCTATTTTGTTTGAAAAAATAGCCCTTCACGATGATCAACGTGAATATAGCTAGCTTCCTCACTGGGTTCTTCCTCGAGCCTAATGTCATCTCCGAAAGGAGGCAACTCGTCAAATTGATTGTACTCTTCCTCATCCACGACATTCTCAACTCTGATAATTCTTCTTTTTCCATGAAGAATTACATGGTGGTTCTTATTTGTTGGGTCTTTTACATAAAAAACTTAAACAAGTTGCTTAGCGAGTACGAATGGTTCATCCTTGTATCCGACACATTCGAGGTCTACAGTAGTGACGCTGTACCCAATAGTATCGAAACAGGGGGATCTCGTCAAGCTCCCAAATCTCCTCTAAAAACCCATAGTAGGAGCTCAACCCAGTGGTATTGAATTGCTCGTGAAACGTGTCTATGCAGACACTGCTGTTCTGGACTGTGCTCTTCCTATCCTGAGTTGTTGTATAAAATGTGTACCCATTTATGTCGTATCATTGCTATGTCACAATTGTAAATTTTGGCCCTTTTGCCAACCATGGTAGCATATCATCACTTGATGATGGCCTCCTAGTGAATCACACCATTAAACATTCGTTGAACCAGTGGTTGTGCTCTCTCGTGATCCAAACCTCTGACTGGCCTGGATTCTATTGGTGTATCATGTCTTTATGCTCGACGATGTACGAGGACACTTGGGTCATCTGTGGTAAGACCGTGAAATGGGCTTGAGTGTATGCGTTGAAATCGGGAGTGATTGCTTTAGTTTCGATGGTCCCGATACCCTCTAGCCTCCCCTCATGATGAGATAGAAGCACACCTATCGGTTCCACCCGAGCCATGTAGTCGACGCAGAACTCAATGACCTCTTTGGTTGCATAACCTTTGATGATGCTACCCTCCGGTCAAGATCGATGCCTTACATAGGAGTTAAGAATTTGCATGTACCTCTCGAACATGTAACGTAGGAACACAGGGGCCACATATCTTTATTTCTTTCACAAGGTGAACAATGAGATGCACTAGGATATCGAAAAATGACAGAGGGAAATACATCTCAATATGACATAGAGTCATCACCACCTCGGCCTCAGAGCATCTAGTCCTTCGGAATCAATGACCTTCTAAGCAATTGAGTTAAAGAAATAACACAGCCTCATCATTGTCACTCAGATCTTGTTCAGCAAAATACTTCTAATTGCAACAGGAAGCATTTGTGTCGTCAACACATGACAATCATGAGACTTCATACCAATTAATTTTAGATCTTCCATAGAAACAAGTTTCTTCATGCTGACGGAGTAACCGGAAGGAACTTTCACACCATGTAAACTCTAGCACAGTTCCTTTCTCTTGGCCTTAGACAGAGTGTAGCAAGCTGGGGGAAGGTACGTTAGTCCTTTATCGGTCTCTTTCGGTGCTAATTCAGTCCTTCTATTCATATCAACCAAGCCACGCCGTGCGTTGACTCCATCCTTTGTTTTGTCATGAATGTTCAGTAAGAGACCAATCAAGTTATCACATACATTCTTCTTCACGTGCATGACGTCGATGCAGTGGTGAGCTTCTAAGTTTTCCCAATAAGGTAAGTCACAAAAAATTGATCGTTTTTTCTAGATATTCTTTTGACGGATCCTCAATTTACATCCCTTTTGAAGCATAACATCGATATCTTTAACCATATCATAGACCTCTTTCCTCTAAAAGCCCTTGGAGATGAACCGTCCTCTTTATTTCCGTCGAATTATTTCTTCATCTTACGGTATGGGTGATATCTGGGAACGAAGCTACGATGACGCATGTACACAGTTTTACGCATGTACACATGCTTTGGCTCCTTTTGTACTAAACCCCGATAGGTTACCGAGGGCAGGAAAATCATTGATGGTGTAGAACAACATGGTGCGCAAAGTGAAGTTCTCTCATTTGTATGCATCCCATACATGTACCTCTTTGTTCCACAGTGTCACAAGATCTTCCAGCAATGGTGCTAGGTACACATCAATATCATTCCCATGTTTCTTCGGCTCTTGGATAAGTAGTGGCATCAAAATGTACTTCTACTTCATACACAACTAAGGAGAAAGGTTGTACATACAAAGATTCACGGGCCATATGCTATGTAGGCTACTCATGTTATCGAAAGGATTCATTCCATCCGTACTCAAGTACGCTCCTATCAAAATTTCTCAGTTCCGCACTAAAGTCTTCGAAGCTCCTATCAAAATTTCTCCACTCGGCTCAGCAGGGTGTCTTATCTTTTCATCTTTTTTACGCTCCTCCGAGTGCCAATGCATTAATCTTGCCTCTTTTCGGTTCGCAATAAACGCTTCAAACGGGGAATTATAGGTAGATACCACAACACCTTAGTAGGAGGTCCATGCTTCACCCCGATGCTCTCACCGTCATCAGAGTGATTCTTACGCTTGCATCGGGATGCTTTGCACACTGAACATAGATGCATATCTGCATACTCTTTATGGTAGAGGATACAATCGTTCAATGTCGGACCCGGGAGTAACACCCCCAAATCCTCTGTGTATTTCTGAACTAGTCCCATGATCAGTAGCTAGTTCACACGTAAACAGACATGGTAACATCCATAATTCGCATAACTTTATTAATAATCAACAAAGTGTATTACAAAAGAGGCTCACAAGCCGACATTAAACAAACACAGTGGAAGACGAAGAAGTAGTGGAGTCCAGCTGATTTGCCATAGGCAATCAATCGGGGTAGCGGCCTAGTCGTCAAGATCCACACCGGTAGCGAAGTCTTTCTCCTCTGAAATTTATTTGCATTAAGCAAGGGTGAGCACAACTTCCGTACTCGCAAGTTACACCCAATAACAGTGTTAATGCATGCAAGGATATATCAAAGGAAGGCTTATAGGGTTGAATTTGCATAAAGCAATGTTTTCTTTAAATACTTGTACTAAGTTCCAAAGCAGTTATTCTATAACTGAAATTTATTTTATACATTCTCAAGTTTTATAGTAGGATAACCTCCATATGAAATATGATGATGGATACCCACCTATCATATGGCTAACCGCCCAATTTCCCAACTAGATAAACTATCTAGAATCATTTGTTAAAATCATTTTGAAAATAGAGCCAAAGTTTAACTTTGAGGGGCTTTGCTAGCATGTCCATGACTGTGGACACGGCTATTCGAATAGTTTTACACTCTGTAGAGGTTGTACAGTTTTACCCACATTACACGACTTCTCTAGTTTGTTTGACATCCATCGATTCCACCGCTCACTATCTTAGGTAAGCAGTCTAGAGCACGTGTCAAGGCCTTTACAAAGCGTCATCCCATCGTAGCCCTGCCTCGCTAAGGTTTCGCCCCCTTTGGATAGAAACCCGCTGAGTTCAGGCCCCCTCTTGCGCCAGGTGGGAATACATAAAAGTATGTCATAAAGACACTCACAAAACCGAATGGCACGATCACGATTAGGGGTGAAAACGGATCAGAAACGGACAGATAATGGCTTTGCCATATTTGTTTTCATATTTTTTCCCGGATCCGGATACGAATACGAATACCCTGGATACGAATATGAATAGTATCGAATATGAATACGGAGCGAATACGAATCGAAACGAATACGGTCACATATATTTTTTGGAATATGAAAACCCCTTAAATTGTATGCCAGAAATTAACGAAAATATATAACTAATTTATTTGATGTAAACATTCATTAATTATTCATATTTTCAGCAACCACACATAACATTGGCACTAGCAAGTTACATTAACTAGTTCATTACAAATATAACACTTAGTTTACCCCCGAAAGCGAAGGATCCTGAATTCTCTGTGTTTATACACTAGTCCAGGATTTCTAGTGTACACAGTCAAACAAAAGTGATAGCACAATCATATCACGCATTTTATTAATAATAATTTCAGAGTTTATTACAAAAGGGGCCTGAGGCCAAATAAATAAATAACACAGCGAAAAACAAAATAGTAGTAGACCACACGACTTGCCACAGGCAATCGTCTGGGGACGTAGCCTAGTCGTCAAGATCCTCACCGTCCTGATAGAGGTCTTCTCCTGAACAAAGATTATTCAGCAAGAGTAAGCACAACTTCCGTGCTTGCAAGTTACACCCAATATTGAAAGTTAATGCATGCATAAGGTAAACAAAGGATAATGGCAAGGTTGTTTGGCATAAACAGTGTTTTCAGGTTAAATACCAATATTAATTTCTAAGGCAAGTTTTTATAATAGCTCAAATCAGTGTTTAAAATGACAATTAATTGTGGATAACCTCCATTGATTGAATGGTGAAAGATATCCTCCTATAACTTGGCTAACCGCCCAATTTTACCATAGGATTATCCATCCTAAAATCATCTGTTGAAAACATTTTATAAACCAAAAACAAGTCTAACTTAGAGTGGCTTTGCTAGCATGTCCATGACCGCGGACGCGGCTATTCGAATAGTTTCTACTCTGCAAAGTTTGTATAGCTTTACCCGCACGAGATAATATGCTTTTAATGTCGGCCAAAGCACGCTTCCGAAGGCGTGTGACTAAGCAATTATCATGAGGCCGTTACAATGCAATGCCTTAATGTATTTATGCCCGCTAAGGTTTCGCCACCATTGGACTAACCATCCTCCGGGAGCCCCCTCTTGCGCCAGGTGGGACTAATGTATGACCGACCCCCACACAAACAACATAGCACAAATGACACTAAGACGCCACAAATTATTTGGCCAAATCCTGCCCATACAAGACATGTGGTGGTACGGTAAGGCGTAGCAAAAAGCGGCTCAAAGGTCGGTCCTTGACTGACTCGGGCGACTTCCAATTAAAACCATGGGCCTTAATCCTAACCAGATTAAGCCCGTGCATAAACCTGCACCCATCATTCATCTATCTCGCCCAAGTCCAAACCCATTTTACTTTATTTAGGGTAAAAAAACTCTTTATAAACCTTTCGTGGTAAAACAATACCACATAATCAAATTTAAATCAAGTTGTAAAATATTTGGCTAAACCTTCCCAAATTTATAAGTATGATCTAAGCATGGCTAAGCATGTGACAAATTTTACCTAAGGGTGACAAGGCATTCATATTCAATAATCACATTGGCCATACAATGAAAGTTGGAATATCTATATACAAAAACAGGACATTCAAACATTTATATAAACATATGCATGCAATAGTAATTTGCAAACAGGAATTAAATATTTTAAAATACTGGGAACAATATGATCAATGGCGTAACTTGCCTTTGTTGAAGTCTTGAAGCTCTAAATCGTCAGAAGGATCTAACTCTCCGGAGTCGTCGAGATCTATATGCGAAAATACGACAAATTAACTTCAAATTCAAATAAATTCGAAAAGACAATTCAAAATAACTCAAAATTGAAATATTTTAGTTTAGATATCTAGATTATAATTTTATAAAGATTTTGCAACTTGAACCACCCAATTTGGAGTTCAGATGCAAAAGATATGGATTTTTGAAGTTTAAATCTAAATCTAAAATTTAATTGAATTTTCCAAATTATTTTTCTACTGGAAAATCTAATTTTTGCGCAATGCTGACGCCAGCGAGGGAATTTCAGGATTTTAAAGAAATTAAAATTATTGTCTAACATGTGGGCCCCACATGTCATAGACACGGTCTATGTGGACCAGGCCCACGGCCTTTTGGCTCGGGAGGAAGGTGCTGACACGGCGCCACGCGAACAGATTTGGCGACGTGGCGCCCACGCGGCGGTGAAGTGGTGCCACGGTGGCGTGTGCGTGGCCGGCCACATAGGCCCGAGGTCGGTGGTGCTCCGGTGAGCGGTCTCACCGGCGTTCTACGCCGAGGCGAGCTAAGTGGATGTGCGCATATTGGAGAGGAGACAATTGCGAACTCGTGGGTTACCAAATCAACGCGGAGCGTGGCCGGATGGTCGTCGGTGATGAGGATTGGCGACGATGAGCTTCGATCGTCAATGAAGTCGATGCTGCGAGGCTCCTCCAGCGAAGTGGGTGGTCGCACTAGCTTCGCCACGACGTGGCGATGCCGCTGGTGTCGGAGACGAGGACAAAGCGGCTCCGGTGGCGGCGCAACCGAAGCTTGAAGCTTCCGCGGTCGCCGACGAAGAACTCGAAGCTGGGGCGCTAGGAGAGAGGAGGAGGGACGTGGGTGGCGGCTATGTGATGCGGTGAGGGAGGCAGTCCTGGTGCCTCCTTTTATAGGGTGAGGGTGCGGTCGGAGCTTCGTAGGGCGCAAGAAGGTCCTCGCGGGTCCTCGGCGGAATTAGCGGGATTCGGGGCCGAAGATGGAAGGGAGAGGCCAAGTCCCAGGTGATTTAAGTTTTAGAATTCACCAATTCAACTTAAGTTGCTAATTTATTAAAATTGGTGTATATTGAAGTGAAGAGTGCATCTATTGATTCTAGCTGTAATACCCGATTATTCGATATCGAATGCTGTAAAGATTAGAGAGGAAATAAGTTAAAATTCAGAATTTTAGGAGAAGTATGGGCCGCCAACCCATATTCGAGAAGAGGGGAGCCAGCCATAGTGGCCCAAGGCCCATGAGTGGGCCGGTAGCACATTAGAAGGCAAGGGAGGGGAGGGGACCAAACCCTAGCCCCATTTGCTACAGATGGCCGCCGTGCTCTGATGCTCTGATGCCTCCGCGTCTTCCTTGCTTGGAAAGAAGAAGAGGAGGAAGGAAGAGAGGATTGAAGGAGAATTTCTTTGTGGGATTTGATCAGCGATCTCCGATGGTTCTACAAGGGGGGTGAGGCACCAAGGTTAGCGGCTTCTTCGTTACCTCCCAACGCATCACAACGCTAAAGGCAAGTACAATGACTTATGTGTGTTTTGTAAACCCCAGCTGCTCGTTGATTGGTATGGTGTTTTATTGATATGTGAGATGCTTAATGTTCTTGTGCTATCCACGGGAGTGGAATGTCCACGGGAGTGGAGGTTATGGTAGACAAGAAGGTTATGATGATTATGTTCTTTGTGTACGCTCTTTCATATGTGTGGAGATGATATTAACCATTGTTCATAAATTTATTCATGCATTCTTGTTCATGTTCCGTCCACGGGAGTGGAGCTCCACGAGAGTGGAGTCTAAAGTCCCATCAATTCCAGTATGGGCAAGTGAAGTCCCACCATTCCAATGTGGGCGCTTTGGACACCAGATGAAACGTTCTTCATACGGTATTTTGGATCCCGTATTTTGATAATACGGGCTTAAGTGAACACCGACGGGTGTGTCACTTGCTATACCGGTATAAGCTCGAGTGCAGTCCAATCAATTCATGGAATCCATGCATTACAATTCTTTCTTTCAGATACTTCTTTGTACCATAATTTTACATGAAGTGTGTTCTTGTATTCGTTGTACTTGCTGAGTCCCGGACTCACTCTTGTTTGTTGTTTTGTTTTAGGTGGCCGTTGATGATAATTCTATCGGGAGGGAGTAGACATGCACTACACTCATATCACCATATTCCAGTTTCAATAATAGAACTTGGTTGAATTCCTTATTTGTTTAGAGATAAACTGTAATAATTGAGGCGTCATGTGGATGATGTCTTGTGTTTGGTCATGGATGTTTATTTTCTGCTGTGATACTTGACCTGCATAGGTTCAGATTTTATTTGTGTTTTTATGCCTTATGAGCGATTCACTTTCCATTCGTTATAACTTGGATTATTGCTTCAATTCTTATGATTGTGGATGTATGTTAGACTCTTTAGGTAATATTTTGGCTTCTGGATAGCCAGGGTGTTACAGTTGGTATCAGAGCGGGCTTTAGGTCCGTGGTTAATAGAAAAAATATTAAATTGACACACTTGTGCAATGGGTGGGGTTGGGAATTACATTGCTTCCGCATTATCTGTTGTTATGTTCCATTTGTTGAGCAATTGTTGAATTGCTTCTGTACTATCTTTCTTGTTGTTAACCTATGATATGATATGATATGATATGATATGATATGATATGATATGATATGATATGATATGATATGATATGATATGATATGATATGATATGATATGATATATCTATGAGTCTATTCTATGATTGCCATGAGATGATCATGTATAATCATATTTGATTATATTGTTTTTACGTGTCGAAAGTGGTTGTTAAGCAGTGGAGGCCGTGGTTGTGGCCTTGGACTTTGTCAGGTTATACCACCGTTCGTGGTAGACGAATAGAGTAGTTACCCCGAATACCATAGTTGCAGGAGTTGAGCGTGAGCTGCTTTAGAAAGTTGTTTCCTTTCTTGACCTCAAATCTTGGCAAATTCTTGCTCTTTGGTGGATGATGACTTTCTCCTGGGTTCGTGGTTCATGGTAGTTGTTGTGTTTCAATGGCCTCTAATGGTTCTCTAAAACAATTATTATTTTCCGACTGTTGAGCTGTTTTTACTACTTGTGATCTTCCTCAATTGGCAATATTGATAATTCCATGGTTGTTCCTTCTTTCTCATTGGAAAAGAATGACTTATGTATTCATTTGATAGTTTGGGTAATGAAAGCTTCCTGTTGCAAATTCGTTAGCATGTGAAAGCTTTGGGCTTTACGTATTTCTTTTGGATTATTTTGAGTGTTGAAGATGGCATGTTTCTCATTTATGAAAGAAATATTAAAAACCTTTACTGTGGTCTTGGCGTGGTTTAGTGAGGGGTTATATTCAAAGAAATTAGTGGATATGATTTGGGTTATCAAGTTGGGTCTGTAGTATGGTGCGTAATCGATCTTAACTAAGAACGTTGGAAGGGAAGTTGATTAAACTTGATGGTGTCTTGTAGTAGTTCTTTATGAACCATGATTAAGAGTATGGCTATACCTAATTGGAGTCAAAAGAGTTATTAATAAGTGTGGAATATTGACGAACTGGTTTGACCGTTAAAATTTGTTTAGTTGGCTAAACTTGTTGGGTTGTTTGATCTCAATGGATGAAATTAACTATGTGGGAAGGAAAAGTCAAGGTGATGCTAGATTAATGTCTTAGTGGATATACATTTTGCAATTATCTTTTCTATGGATACTTAGCATACCACTGGATCAAGAATTTTATGGGAGGAGTTCTAAACAGCTCTTCTATATAGAACGATGGGATGAAATTGGTTGTAGTCATGCTGAGACTGTTGAATAATGGAAGATTTCGATTCTTGAAGTTTATTGTGAATTTGTACCAAATTATGATTATGAGGTGGAATAGCTGAATATGTGCTTGTATTTGTACATGTGATTAGGGAAGGAAAGTAGGTAGCAACTAGATTTCTTGATGAAGCCAGTTATTAGCAACGATGGTTGGAGTGTTGTTGTTGTGTGTCACAGTTTAGTGTTGAGCATCAGTAAGAGTTGAACTGATGTGATTTAATAGGTGACTTATGCTTACATGATTGTAGAATAGTCGATGATAGCATGTTCATGATGAAAGTGTGTTGGTATAACCTTTTAAATTGTGTAGTAGTTTCCTCTAGGATAAGTGGTCATTGTAGTGAGGTTGTAAGTTTTGGTATACTCTCAATTTGAGGATGATGTGATAAACTAGTATGTAACAATTTGGTGAGCCTTTGGGGCTTTATAATGGAAGAGTGGACGCTGGCCATTCGAGTTAAGAGCGAATTATTCTTGAGGTTAGTAAGATTGTCTACATGGTATTGTGACTTATGAAAGTGGTGATGATTCTTTTAGAAAGAAAGTAATTTAATCGCCTTTCGTAATGTCGGTTAGATGAAAAAGGGGGAGTTTTGCAATCGTGATCTTTTGGAGTTGTGATTCATGTTGTAGCTGAAATTGTTGAGCAAAACGATGTGTTGGAAGGTTCTATCTAATTCCTAAGTAGTTCATGTGGTTTGGCCTTAAGAGCTTATCTTGTTTGAGCTGTCAAAGTGATGTAGTGATAATAGAAAGTAACCTTCTTTGTTAAAAAAAAAATGAAGTACAAGAATTTGAGTTTGAAGCCAAGTTTTGTAACTTGCAGTTTATTCGAGTATGCCTGAATCTTCTGCTTTTGTCCCATAAGAGCTTCCCGATTTCCAAGGGCAATACCTCCTTCTCATTTGAGGTTTGATATTCTCTTCGTGTTGTACTTGTGCCCTCAACTGTGGAGTCCCCTTATGTTTCCGAGTTATTTGCCTAACTGACTATTTCCTTTGGTCCTGTGTTTACTACGAGTGGTAAATATTTTTTTTCTTGTGGTCAAAATAGTTTTCATTTGCCTTTTCTTTTGAGAAAGGATCCACCGTTCGTTTCACCAGGGTCTATCAAAGTGTTTGTTAATTGTTGATGTGAGACCTTGGGTTGCAAGTTAGTTGAAGAGTATTGGAGGATGAATTGATTTCGTGTTATAATTCTTGGAGGGGATTTCATCTAAATAGAATGTTGTCTTTGGAGACTAAACCGATTGCAATGTTGCAACTAGTAGAACCTATAGTGATTGTGATCCAAGATCTTTCGTTCACTTCAAGTGGAACCTTAGAATTAACAAAGGTATAGAAACCTTGATCAATTTTTTTTAAAAAAAAAAGTATTGCAATTTGGTAGTATTGCGAGGTTGTGAAGGTTATTCCTGATGATGTGGTTTTATGAGAGTAGGATTACAAAGTAATCGAATCGTCATGTCAATTAATGGGATAATGGGAAATGTTGAGTTAATGTCAAGAATGAATTCGTTGTATTGAGTAACCTTCTGAGAGTTATAATCTTTGTAAAGGTAAACTGGTCAAGAAAATATTTCTATAATGATGTTATTGAGTGAGTATCTTTGAATTGTGGAATTTTAGGATTTAATCGAGGATTTTCCGATCTTTCATATGAGAAGTTCGTTGTAAGAGTCTTGGAGGTTAAATTTGGGCTTTGCATCGTTATGCTAGAACTTTGATCGTCCAATGATAATGTGTAGAAGTAGTATAAGGGTGGATTTCGAATAGTGGGATAATCAGTGATAGAAACCTTTTGATGAAATACATGAGAATATGTGAAGTGAGTTCCAGTTGTTCATTCTTAAAGGATTGAGGTAACGTGATTATGTGTGAAGATCTATTTTGGGATGCATCGAAATCACCTAAAAAGTAATTGTATTGTTTCTGTGGTCGATAGAGCATCTCTCAGAGTGCGGGTAATGTATTTCGGTTTGAGCATAGCATTGAGAATGCCAAGTCAAAAGAGATGGACTAGTGTGTTGTGCGATGAATCGGGATTCCAAAAAAAAGGTTGAGAGAAATTTTATTTCTAAGAGAGAAATTGAGAAAAGAATATTTCCTCGAGTACTGAAATGCTCCCTTGATTCTTGTTTGAGCTATGTGTTTATGACGGATGTCTTTCGCAAATTGAGCTTGGCTTCATGTTGGCATGTGTGGTTCTTATCAGTTCAGAAAGAATAAAAGAAATGATTGATTTGGATATTCGAGTGATTTCTCCTTTGGTGGACGTGGTGTTTATTTACAAATTTTCTAATTTGAAGGTGGAAAGTTTTTGTGATGAATTTTCGATTCTGGGTTTGACTCTTTTAGTACCGAGTTGGCAATGTGTGGTTGCGACGAGAATCCTTAATTTCAGTTGACTCTATTTGTAACAGAGTTGTTCGGAGCGAGTTCTGTTGTGTGTCCCTCGTTAAAGGGAGTGATCCTTGTTTGGTGAAGAGTTCGATTAAGAGGTGTGTGGGGACCCCGGTAATTATCTCCTTAAAACCGAGATTAAACAAGGTCTTAGGGACATAATCACGGGTCTCCGGAAATGAATTCCAATTTAACTCCATCCAGGTGAGAGGCTTAGCCGAATACTAGAGCCTCAACGATCATGCGCGCTGCTCCTTTGCGAACGCTACATGATTGTCGATTCTCTTCCGATTCGAAGCACTACACTTAGTGAGTTAAATGGGGATCCATTAACAATGAGTATGACATACATTGGCTCCCAAGATCAACGACCAATATACTCATACCCTCATCCAATGTTGGTTACATCCATACAACGCATACAACAAGAGATAAAAAGACATACTACATAGTAGTCAAGTTTACAGTTTATTACATACGGCCGACCGGCCAAATTCAAGTAAAGTACCAAGTAGCAGCGGAAGTAAATAGATAAAGCAAAAGACCAGCAGTGGTATGCCCATCACCCATCGGCAACCGACTGGGAGTTAAATGGTAGCACGCTACTCATTAGTGTCACCCAAGTCAACACTAGCGAGATCATCATAATCATAATCTTCCTCACCTGAAAAGGCCAGCAAACATCTGGCTGAGTACAAGTGTACTCGCAAGTCTTACACAAATAAAATTAGTTATGCATAAGGGTCATTCAAAGGATGGCTCATATTGGTTTAGTTTTGCGAAAGAGACGCAACAATTAACATCCTACGCATACTAGTTTTTCATGTGCCCATTTAAAATCAGATTTGAAGTAGAAGTAAAGCATATAGTAAAGCATTTCAGTAATAAACAGTTGAATCACACAAAGACCAAAGTGGCAGCCCACCTTGATGTACTAAACACATGAACATCCCGTTCATGACGAATACCAAGTTCAACCACAATTTTAATTAAAAGTCTAACATTAAGCAGCCACAAATTTCAAGCGGTCGTCCATAACCGTGGACACGGATATTCGAATAGATTTATACCTGCAGGTGTACTACTTTACCCACACGACTTGATTAGCCCGTAAGCCTCCGAGAGGCCTCTCAAATAGCACACTTCCTATGGTATGCCGGCGGGTAAATCAAGATACGATCATTTTCAGCAAGAAAGCCCTATTGAGCTAAGTCCCCTTGTGAGATGGTTCCTTGCCTAGTACAAGCGTCGATAGCACTTGCTAGGGGCTCACAAGTTATATTGGAAATACCGATGCAATCAAAACAAAAGAATTGGTGCTCCCTTGCACACTATAAAGGATTACATCGGCTCCTAAAAGAACATAGGATTTCACGGTCGCTATGCCCTTACACCACCAAGGACTTAACACAATAAAACCCTCCCCTACTTAACCATACGGCTCCCAACCCGCGTGTGGCGGACGAGTGTTGCTTGAACGATGAGGTACCCAAAGTTCGGTCCTCAATTGTCGAGACAAGTCCTTCCACTTACCCAATGCTCGTGCACAAAGCACCATCACTAACCAACACTGTCCGACCAAATCTCATTTAAAATGACAAAGTTTTACTCATAAAACAGCTACAAAGATCTGAAGTAAAAACATAAAGTAAGAGTTGTGTATCCCAAAACCGCGGGTTATTCCCGACGATCGAACTACCGTGTCTAGACTTGCATGGCTAAGCAATTCTATAACCCATAATTCACACATCCTATCTTAAGCATATAGGAGTTGGCATAATTCAAGATTACCCTCAAGCATAGGACATAACTAAACTACACATCACAAAAATATTGACATAATCAAAATAGCATGCAAGCAATTATCATTGCATTATCTTAACCAAAACTGGGATCAAATATGATGCAAAAGAAAGTTCAAATGATGCTTGCCTTGCTGGTACAGTAGCTGCTCGCTCTCAGTAGCGTAAGTGTCGATATCAATATGCTCGGGATCTATATAATAATAACATCCAATAAATACCGAGAAAACAACTCAAAAACAAAAATGCTCAAAAATGCATGATTTTTCTACAGTAGTTAGGTCATGATTTTAAATGATTTTTGGTGAAAGAATTATTTCATTTGGATTTAGTATAAGAAAGTTATAATGGTTTGAAATTCAGATTTCAATATGCCGTCATTTATATAATTTAATTATGAAGTGAAATTTTGTAGAACAGTGGTGAGTACATGGATTACATAGATAAATAGGCAATATTATTATAAGTTAAAAACAGTTGAGTTTGTCCTTTTTGGAGCTTTTATGATTTAGTTATTGATTTTCAAAGTTATCAGCCTTTACTAGTATAAAAATAATGGAGTTTAAGGTTATATTCTCTTGAAATAGTTTCTGTGACAGAGGTAATGTGGAGACCATTTTTAGAATTAAGTTCACTGAAAATGAAAATTATCAAAAGTGGTCTCACTGTTTTTGGAGTTTCCAATAATTACTTATGCATTTTTGAAGTTATCAACCCTTTTCTTATTGTAAGAATAATGGTTTTAATGGATTAATCTCCAAATGAAGCTCTCTGCTACAGAGACAAGTTTGAAACTAATTTTAATATAAAGTTTACTAAAAGTCAAACTTTCCAGAAGTGGTTTCATGTGATTTGGAGTTAAAATGATTTAGTTATGCATTTCTAAAGTTATAACTATTTTTCAGTGTATAAGTAAATCGATTTCGGAATTACTAACGCTATCAATATTTTTCTTACTGAGCGCCGCGCTAGCTACGGTCAATGAATTGCGGGCCCGATAAACAGTGCGTTTTCTATTTAACTCAGATTAAAACAAAACGAGCGCTGATAGGTGGGGTCCATCGTCGCTGACTGGCTCATGGAATCGTCCACGCGCCGCATGCGCTTGGTGCACGGGTTTATGGCCCGAGCCCACACGTCGGTGACTCCGACTCCACTTAATCCCACCGGTTTTTACGCACGCCCACGCGCGTAGCACACTAGGCGGCTAAGACAGGATTACAAGCTAATGATTGGGTTAACGCGGCAAATGACTAAGCTACGGTGATGGTGAGTGCAAAGACGGCAAAATGTGCCGTCCGCTGTGCGGCGGCTTCGCCGGCGTTACGCTGCGTCACGGCGGAGCTTGCGAGTGATTGCGTTAGCCGCGCAAGCCTGCGCGCCTAGTGGTCGTGGTCTCGGTGCTTGAGGTGACCGGTGCGGCGGCTGCCTGGAAGCTAAGTGGAGCAAGACCACGCCAACGAACCAATAGGAAAAGGAGCTCTGCGGTACCCATTCAGCGGTTGCTTATGCTATCTAAGGGCCTAGGGAGTTACTGCAGCTAGGAGAGGGCTTGGGAGGTTCGAACGGCAGGGAGACTCGTCGAGCCGGAGAAGATGATGGCGGGCAACACGGCTTCACGCGAGAGGTAGCCCGAGCAAAACCAGCTTAAATGAGTGGTCGGGGTAGCTCAAGGGCCCCACTAGGATGCTGTGAGAGCGAGGAATTGACTCAAAACTCACCAGGACAAGGTGGGAGATGGAGAGGCGTGTTCTTCGGCCACAAGTGACAATTCCTCGAATACAAGAGTTCCTGTCGTGCATTACCCAAATCAGTTGAGGGGTTTTGATTAGCGACCTGAGGCATGCAAGATGACGCGGTAGACTGAGGACAATACTCACCGAGTACGAAGTTGGCACGGGAAAGTCACTCGGTGCGTGCTCCAGAGCTGAGCTAGAGAACGAGGGAGGTCCCCGAGGCTACAAGCAAATGCACGAGCTGAGGTTAGCCAAAATGGAGAGGGGGCCGAACATGGAGTTGAGGGATACCATGTGGTGGAAGCTTACCGGAGCGTGGAGCTTGCACTAGCTTCCCCTTCCTCAGCCACCGAGAGGAAGAGTGAGTGCATTCTAGGGTTCTGAGGGGACTTATGCATGGGGAGATAACGGAGCAGAGGCGGCGTTAGACGAGGAACACACCAGAGTGGTGGATGGAGGCGGTGGATTCACGGAGTGAGAATGTCCCCAACGGCCATCGCAGAGAAGCCCAGCCGCGTGGAGCGCAGCTCCTGCGCGAGGTTGAAGAGAGGACTGACAAGGCGGGCCCACCATGTCAGTGGCACAAGGTGGCGCGGTTTGTGCAGTTAAGTGATGTGGCTGATTCAAGTCACTAGGGTCGGACCTGAGTCTAAGTTGGCTCAGACGGGGTGTTGCGACCCGGCGAAATGAGGGACGTCCGATCTTGAATGGGTGGCTCAAATGCGACGTTAGTGCGGGCGACCCGAACGGCCCAATAGATCTGGATGGCTGATTTCCCATCGGACGGCTAATGCGTCGGTGCGGTTAGTGAGCTCGATCGAGTCAATAGGCTGGGTCGGACTCGAACCCTATGAACAGTATTAGCTGGTTTAGGTTTAGGGTTTGACTGAGCTTTAAATCATTCCTTCTACTTTGACCAGTGCTTTATAAATAGAATTAAATTTCATAAAATCATGAAATAATTTGTGGGGGTTCCTGAGAGTATATAGTTCCCATAAAAATTATGAAACCCTACTGTTCATAATATAATTTGTGATATTTAAATTCAAACATGTTGTATGTCTATGAAGGTTGTTTGAATTTTAATTATGTTCAAACTGTTCCCAAAAATTTTGGAAAAAAAATATTAATTCCTGATAATTAATGTAGTATTTAAATAAATTGATTTCAGATGATGATCACAACTTTTTATCGCTGATTCAAATTGAAATTTGAATTTTGATGTGTAGGTGCACCCCAAATTAGATTTTCCAAGTACAATATATTATGGAAATGTTTTGAATTTGAAGATGCATGTTAGTGAAATACATATTAATCCAATTTAATTAGTTGGGGCTGTGACAAGGTGGAACAAGAGTTCTGTGTGCTATGCGCTTATTGTGGTGGTTTGGTACCAAAGGGGAGGTTAGCCCAAGGTATTCTGGTTTGTCTTTGATAGCTGCAGGATTTCGAAAGTAGGCATATCGTTGGGGCCATCTCGGGTCCATACGCGTGTACTCAACCTTTGGTATGCTCGTGCCAAATGAGTACTTGGGAGATCCGAGTTTGAGTTTTGTTAACGTTTTTGACTATCGAGTAGGATCTTACCTTTGAGTCTCGTCCGATGAGTATACCGAAGTGTCGGGACGAGTGTTAAGACGACATCGATTTGCGTCAAGATGTTGTGGTGTCCTCATCCGAAAGAGGCCACTTAGAGCTGGAGGCTTGCATGCACGAGCATTATTCGATTTGTTCATATCGAGTACATGTTACTGTTATTAATTTTTAGTTGCAACCGACCTTTCGCGTAGGAAGTGGTGTGAGGATTCGGTCGAATCCTATTTAAGGGGGTAGAATGTAATACCCGATTATTCGATATCGAATCTCAGTAAAGATTAGAGAGGAAATAAGTTAAAATTCAGAATTTTAGGAGAAGTATGGGCCGCCAACCCATATTCGAGAAGAGGAGCCACCATAGTGGCCCAAGGCCCATGAGTGGGCCAAGAAGACATTAGAAGGCAAGGGAGGAGGGGACCAAACCCTAGCCCCATTTGCTACAAAGAGCCGCTGCATACTCTGATGGCTGCGTGCTCTGATGCCTCCGCTTTCTGCTCCTCCTCTCCCCGGCGCCATCTTCCCTGCTGCTTGTGGCCGACCGTGGGAAGAAGAAGAAGAGGAAGGAAGAGAGGATTGAAGGAGAATTTCTTCGTGGGATTTGATCAGCGATCTCCGATGGTTCTACAAGGGGGGTGAGGCGCCAAGGTTAGCGGCTTCTTTGTTGCCTCCCAACGCATCGCAACGCTAAAGGCAAGTACAATGACTTATATGTGTTTTGTAAACCCCAGATGCTCGTTGATTGGTATGGTGTTTTATTGATATGTGAGATGCTTAATGTTCATGTGCTATCCACGGGAGTGGAATGTCCACGGGAGTGGAGGTTATGGTAGACAAGAAGGTTATGATGATTATGTTCTTTGTGTACGCTCTTTCATATGTGTGGAGATGATATTAACCATTGTTCATAAATTTATTCATGCATTCTTGTTCATGTTCCGTCCACGGAGTGGAGCTCCACGAGTGGAGTCTAAAGTCCCATCAATTCCAAAGATGGGCAAGTGAAGTCCCACCATTCCAATGTGGGCGTTTTGGATACCCGTATGAAATGTTCTTCATACGGTATTTTGGATCCCGTATTTGATAAATACGGGCTTAAGTGAACACCGACGGTGTGTCACTTGCTATACCAGTATAAGCTCGAGTGCGATCCAATCAATTCATGGCATCCATACATTACAATTCTTTCTTTCAGATACTTCTTTGTACCATAATTTTACATGAAGTGTGTTCTTGTATTCGTTGTACTTGCTGAGTCCCGGACTCACTCTTGTTTGTTGTTTTGTTTTAGGTGGCCGTTGATGATAATTCTATCGGGAGGGAGTAGACATGCACTACACTCATATCACCATATTCCAGTTTCAATAATAGAACTTGGTTGAATTCCTTATTTGTTTAGAGATAAACTGTAATAATTGAGGCGTCATGTGGATGATGTCTTCTGTTTGGTCATGGATGTTTATTTTCTGCTGTGATACTTGACCTGCATAGGTTCAGATTTTATTTGTGTTTTTATGCCTTATGAGCGATTCACTTCCATTCGTTATAACTTGGATTATTGCTTCAATTCTTATAATTGTGGATGTATGTTAGACTCTTTAGGTAACATTTTGGCTTCTGGATAGCCAGGGTGTTACACTAGCCCTTCCCATGCATGACATCCTCACAAAGGGTACCTAAAATAAATAAACAAGCAACAAGTGTGAGTCTAGGACTCAGCAAAGTACAATAAAACAATAGATCAAATCTCATTAACACTTTATGTGTGTCTCCATCAAACAACCGCAATAATATCATAACTTTCCAACTATCATTGTCATGCAATACAAATGCCACAAATGCACATACTTTTCTCTTTTGCATATACCGATAATGCGGAGTATGCATCCGTCGATGCATACCCATGCATGTGCCTTCTAGCACAGGGACCTCAAGCCCACACTCCACGAGTGTGGGGACCTCATGCCCATCTAAAACATGATGGGGACCTCAAATTTATCAATACTTTGCTACCAAGTAGACCAAGACTCAAGGATATTGTAATGATGCACATGAGCCACTATGCTTAATCAACATATGCATGAACAACAACTGTAAAGCTAAAAACAAGAATTCACCATCACAAAGCATTAACATTCAATAAATAATAATCAACATAGGCATATATCAACAATTATAAGACTATAAATAAGAAACCACATGTGCCAAGCATGAACTATATTTCGCCACTAATGTACTTGCCTCAACTGTGGGACTAGGAAGATGGGAAGAGGATGCTATCCCATTCACACCCTTACTCAACAATTAATAACAACTCTAAGGGGACATTTCAGAGCATACAACATTATATAAAAAATTACATAACCATCTATGCTCCCTGGCGCAACCCAAAACATTGTTTCCCATGAACATCATTCTATCCCAGAACAGGGCAGTTCTCTTCCAAAAATCATATCTTTTCCTTTGTTTACCCAAAAATGGTGTTCCTAGACTTTTTGGAAAGCTTATGGAATTATCCACATTAATATAGTTAGTGAGATTCCCAAATTTTGTCATTTACTATTGTTACTAAACAGCTTATTATGACTACCAGAATCTGGCAGATGTTCTGGACAGCAAGACTAAAATACTCATAACTTTCGGTATGTTTATCCAAAAATTACGTTATTTAGCTCTATGGAAACCTTATGAAATCACCTACAATTTTTATGTTGGTGAGATCCTCTAATTATTTCATTAACTAATTTTTGTCACCCAATTACTACAACCTGCTAGAATCCTAACAAAACCTTTGGACACCAGAACTAAAATATTCATAACTCATGATCCGTTCATCCAAACGACTTGGTCTAGGATTCTATCGAAAGCTAAAGACATTACCCACAAATCTCTAGGAGGTGATCGGATCAAATTTTGTAGTTAACAACCCAAAAACTACTATGCAATACAGACTGCTAACACTGGATCTATTACCCGATATTACCAAATCGCAAAACAAATAAATAGAACAAGGAGATCTAAGGGTCACCCATTACAAATGTGGTGAAAAGACACTGAAGGATCTACGGGATCCCACTTCCCTCTTCCTTCCTCTTCTTCCTCTTCTCCTTCCCTTCCTCTCTTTTTCTTTCGGCCAGCGCACACAAGGCAGCAGGAGGAAGTGCATGGGGAGAGGATGGTAGCAAGGGGGATAAGGGGTGGTACTTTAGCACAGTGGCTGCACTGTAGCAAAGGGTGGTACTGTAGCACATTTAAGGTTTCCCCCCTTTGGTCATTGGTGTTGTGGGCCAAGAGCCCATAGCCCAAGTTTTGAAGAAATTTTAGAAAAAACCCGTTAACTATTTTTTTTGTTTTCTCTCTAACGCGTTTTGGAGTATTATATTCTAACCCCTTCAAACAGAATTTGATCCCAAATTCTACCTGTCGTCTACTAAAAAAAAAACAACCACAACTGAAAATTAATATCCATCAAGACGTACCCGATATGAACATGTAACATCCCAATTCTCAACTTGTGTTTCAAATGTAAGAAAGTGTGTATAAATTAAAACTTCTCTTGCATTTGAAGTTTTTGAGCTTTTCTGTAATTCTTGTAAAGGAATTGTGGGAAATCAAAAATCCAAACCTCCAAATTGACTAAAGTCATGACCCTTCCTTTCCAGACCTTGTCAAATCTAGTGATCATCCACTGGAAATAATTTTCCTGGGTTCTAAGGATGTTGTGTGACCCCTCTGAAAAATTTCACAATGTTTAGAAATTGTTTGAATATTTTAAGAGGCAGTCGAACCAGTTGGACCTTTGGTCAAACCCTAACTCAGAACCTTGAGAAATTTCTGGAGAAAAATGCTCAGCATAAAAACCTCTGGAAAATTTATGCAAGGTTTATCCTGAAATTAGTAACCTCCAGTTAAAATTTCAGAATTTTTAGAGTTAGTTTGCTATCTCTAAAAATCCCCCAAAGTTTTTAGCCCATTTCTAAAACCCTAAGTCAAAGCTGTTGGACTCGAGTCCGTCTTGAGCCCAACCTTTATTTTTGGTGCAACCCAACCATCTCAGCGCCATCCCGAGCCTTTCAAACGCACGTTGGATGTCAGCCGTTGGATCTTCATCATGCGGTTCACGTTGCCGTGAATGTTCGGACCTCCAATCGCGTTGTCGCATTGTAGCCGTTGGATTTTGATCCAACCGCTGTGGTGCGTACCCCTTCATGCTCGGTTGTTGTTTCTTTTAAAACTGGCTCGAACCACTTGGTTGGACCTAACCAACTAAATGCACCGGGCTCGTTCTAAAGCGGTGTGCATGTCTTAACCCTTGGATTTTAATCGAACGCTCCAGATTGCTTTGAAACATTTGGACCTCAGAGTTGAAGAATCAATCTCAACCGTCCATTTCTAATCCAGCGGTCAAAAAGCTTTGACTAAAGTCAATTGGTTCAGCTCAACCCATTTGTGAGTTTAGGCCTGAGCCACTTTGAATTATGTCGCTGACAGGTGGGCTTGTGCCGCACCTATTCTTCCCCTACCTCTTGCCCACGTCATTGCCAGTGCACGAACGTGGGAGAGGCAGTGCCTTGTCAATTCCATGGAGACCTTTAAATGGATCTTTTCTGCAACCATTTAATGCGCCTCAGAGCCCTCCCAAAGTCGTGGTCTTCACCGCTCCCGTCGCTCAATTCGTCCATGGCGGTGTTATAGCCGGTTCACCGTGGAACCTTGCTTTTCTCCACAACCCTAGCCCTTTGGCTATATAAAGCCATTGAGCTCCTCCTTAGTTTCCTTTACGCATCTCCTTGCAAACCCTAGCTCCCTCTCTGTGTAATTGAGCTCAAATCACAAAGAATACCAAAATTGCCATTACTGGACCTTGGAGCTCGTCGGCGACGACCGTGCTCCAAGGGTTCTTTTGGAAATCTATTTATTTCATTTTGTTCCTCTCATCATCTCTAGCAAAACTCCTAACTTAATTTGGTTAGGCATTCACAGAAATTGTCCAATTTGGGGTTTGTTCGAATTCGACCAAAATCACCCCTTTTCTTCCTCAGCTCCGGTGAGTGCTTCATTTCTCAATTGTTTGCTCATGGACCTTCTATGAGCTATAAAGAAGCTATAATGATGACCCGGTCACACTTATTTTGCTCAGGTCGTCATTTTCACTTCATCACCTTCGTTGTCGGTACTGTGCTTCGTCGCCGAAGAAACTCTGGCCATCTCCTAGCCTCTACAGCGTTAAGGTACCCCCCCCCCCCTAGTAATCCCTAGAAGCTTGGCATTGCTTCTTTGAACTGTT
The DNA here is from genome assembly GCA_036346255.1 of Ampelocalamus luodianensis. Taxonomy (NCBI): domain Eukaryota; kingdom Viridiplantae; phylum Streptophyta; class Magnoliopsida; order Poales; family Poaceae; genus Ampelocalamus; species Ampelocalamus luodianensis. The sequence goes on along the minus strand of CM070620.1, from coordinate 52,631,191 downwards.
GCGGAGCTCCTTTTCGCTTTTTGTTTTTCGGTCGTGTTTGTCACCACCACCACTTTTCTTTGGCTCACCGGCGTCCTAGGCCGTCGCCGCTGTCGAGATTACCTCAAGTGGGTGCGCCATGTTATTGCTAACCCATTTTGGCCTTTAGGTTGCGCCGCCGTGGCTGGAGCCGCCGGCAGCGAGCCTTTCTTTGCCCTCGGGTCTTTTGTCGGACGAAATCGGCCGTCACATTGTCGTTTAGGGCATCATTAATGCTAATCATTGTTAATCATCGGCAATCATTAGTTAGCAATATATGGCTATCCTTAAATGACTTATTGAGTCACTGCCATGTGGGTCCCAGCCACTTAAACACCCTCTCTCGCACTGTGCGTGATCGTTAGGATATCATTAATGCTAATCATTGGTTAATCATTTTTAATCATTGTTTAGTAATTAATGGCGGTCTTAATCGAACCTTAGTGCCACTGACTGTGGGCCTGTGGGTTTAAAACCCTCTCGGGCGTGTGTGTTACGCCTTGTTAATTGTGGACCGTCGGATTTAAAACCAACGGTCTTGATCAACGTGTGTGTGTAACACTCAGATCAACCCTGGACCGTCCATCTTAGATCAACGGTCCAGATCTAGTGAACCTTTGAACTCCAGAGGTTTCTATCTCCGTGGGCCATCAAATTTAGATCAATGGTCTAGATCTGTTTGGCCGTTCGGACCACCCTAGCTCCCAAATCGCTATGAGCCGTACATCTCGCGATCGGTGGCTGAGAGCGCGAGTGCATTCGGACCTCCGAATGTCACTTCAATCTTAGCCCTCCATAGTTAGATACACGGCCCAAGATCGACTGAGATGCTCGGGCCTCCGAACGATTCAATCACTGCGGACCGTTGGATCTAATCCAACGGTGGCCTCGCGTAAGCACGCGCGTGCGTCTTGTGCTCCTCGATTGGGGGCGTTAGATTTGATCTCAACGGCCCAGGCTTTTCCACGTCGGTTAGTCTTAGTAAAAGCCCGGTAAGGTTTATTTGTCAACTGAAAATTGTATTAAAACTTCAAAATTTCATAACTAATTCATTTTAAATCCTTTTAGTTGATCCAAATTTTATTAATTCTGAGTTTGACTGAGCTTTAATCAAAAAATGATTGTAGGCCTAGTTTTTCTCCAGAAAAATTTGTTAATAGATTTAATTTCCGAATAGCTCTAATTGTGCTTTAAAAATTGTTTAAAATTTGTAAAAGACACAAGTAATTCCCTGTAACTCCGAATAGAGCAAACTAAAATTTGTTAGACTCCTCTATTCCTATGCTGCAGTGTAGAATAGGTTTTAATATTATCCTTGCCATTGAAATTAATTAAGCCCTAGTGTCCAACTTAGAAAAATCCTAACTAATTCATTTCAACTCCAAATGAAGTAAACTCCATTTTGCTAACCTTAGGATATCAATACCTGCCTACCATAAAATTTTCATATTAAAAAACTTTCTGGAAATTTGTGCGATGAACAGTAACATATAGCAATTAATTTTGATTTTCCTGCAGACCGAAGTTGTTTTAGCTATAACTTTTGCATTCTTAATACAAATCGAATGATTATTATTGCTAAATTTGTCAAAAATCATGCTCTACCTGTTGTATAAATTTTATGGATTTTGGGTGACTTTGGATTTTAAGTCTTTTTCGGTGTTCGTCGTTTTTATTGGATTTTCTTGTTCTCGCGATAGGTTCCGAAGAGATTGTTGATTGTGAGAGTGATCCTCTGTAGCAAGACAGCGATCCCCAGCAAGGCAAGAAGATGTAGCATTATTTGATCATATTACTCCCATTACTTTTAAATTCTAATATCTTGTTTGCAAAAACTAAGTGTAACACCCCAGGACCCACATTACCCTGGAATGCTACTAAACCACTCTACAGCTAGCCAATAATTTCAAGATAAATTAATTCGGCAACATCTCCAGACAAAAAGCATTAAGCGGAAGCATAAACATCTAAGGGAATAAAGATAACGGTAACAAGTTCAATAATTAAACAACCTCTAGCAGATTAATCAAAGAATGGTTCACAAGTCCATCCTTATTAAGTAACATAATCCTCCACAAATAGTTAAGCATTTGGCTAGAATTTCATCGACTTTATTACAACATGAGTTGATGAACCATGTGCATTATTGTGGTGCCGCTCTACCCATCCCATGAATGCTCAACAATCACACTGTAGGGGAAGAAAACAAGGGTGAGATAAAAATCTCAGCAAAGCAAGCTGCTTACTGGCTATTCGGACTACAAACAAACATACAACATCATTAAAGTATCCAAATATCCACACCCATAATGTGAATCCACATTCATTTACCACCAATTAAACTACAAAGATATTAAGCATCAATATCCAATCCCCATAATGATCACAATTATAGCCTCAACCATATTTACTACCAATGATAGTAAAATATTAACAATTGAATCTTGATCAATCGCTCCATGTTAATCACCACTACCACTACCAATGACAATAAAGTATTAGCGTGTTTTACCTCATAACTTTACTATTTCTCGCATCCACAATGCTATCCACAATTACCACAAGAGAGAAGAATCTCATGCCACAACCACAACCTCTACCATACCACAAGGGGTGAACCCCATTCCACAACCACATTACTCATACCACAAGAGACTCTCATGAGTCAATTTCCACATTGCAACTGTGAAGTTGCGTTTGTTTGCAAAAATAACTTCACCTCAATATCTTGCACAAGTATGCAAATGATCTTTCCACAATGTAATGCATATGTATGCTATGCTCCACTGCACCTTTACCCAACAAGGTAAAGGTATGCATCGTGCTACGGCAATGCACGATGTTGTACCGCATCTGATCGCGGCTATAAGCGGCGACATCCACAATGCAAATGTCATGATATGTCATGAATGATATGATAATCATAAACCACAAGAATTTAACCACGAAGGTCAACAACATACTCATCATGAATATTTTCTCATAATCCACATGTGTCTCATTAAGCACAATACCATCGTGTCATAAGACCATTACCACATAACCCACACTGATTCACCAAGATCAAAATCAATCGATATAGATGGAACTCTATCACATAGACCACCACATGATCATCATGAAAATAACCACAAGGAATTAACAACATGTCCACCTTGAGTTTATTTTCATATTCCGCATTTGGCTCATTAAGCGAATTACCACGATACTACCCAAACTCATCCAAACATAGCAATTGATTAATATCTTGCTACCACATTTTTACTTGGAAAACATATAACCATGGTATATCATTTAACATTACGTCAATCATGCATAGTGCAAATAGTAAGAAAACGGGTTAAACCGTAGCACAATCGCTACATTTACTTGCCTTCCACGATGCGACGCGTTAGCCGGCAAAGCTGATACTCCTAAACCTGAGGCTTCACCTCCTAAACAGGTAAAATAATTTCAATTAAGACATAATATACTCAGCGCTACTAATCGGCAATCTACAACGCTACTTGACGACTCAAACGAGTTTACAAAGCTGAAACCGAAAACAACGTTTCCTGCCATATACTGATTCTGGACAGCAGCACGGTAAATGACATAACTCATGAACTGGAAGTCAAAATGAGGTAAACCAATTTCTGTAGATTCTTAACTGAATAATCTACAATACTCTAGTTGACACGATAAACCAATTCGGCCATAATATTAGGCTAACCATTGTCTGAACTTTCAGTACAGAAACTGCCTACACAATCGAACAGCAAAACTAAAATGACCATAACTTTTAATAGGTAACTCCAAATTGATCGTTTTTATCAATCTGAAAAGGTTATCGAATTACCTACAATAACCTAGTTGGGTGAACTTTCAGATTCTACCAAATTCCTTTCATATTTTAAGAAATAACCAGACAGATTATTCTCGTCAGATTTCTGGCAGCAGATAATAAAATGATCATAACTTTTGACTCAGACCTCGGAATCGAGTGATCTTCGCGCCACCGAAAGCTAAGAACATTATCTAAATAACTCTAGGAGATAAAATCCTAATTCTGCCTCTAAACACACGAAACAAGCCGCGCAAGAAACTGGACAGAATTGAATTTGTAGCGGCAGCAATTCAATCCAATCAAACCAATCGAATTCGCATCTAATACAACTTAGACAGCAAAGAACGCCTCGTTACCCTTGTAGAACCTTGGGAAACGCTGGTTGAATCCATGAAGAAGATCCTTCTTCTCCTCCTTTCTCTCCCTTCTTCTTCCTCCCGAAGACCAGTAGCAAGGAGCAGCAAAGGGGCGACATGGAGCGTGGCAGCAAAGGGAGGAGGGTTGCTACAGGGGCGGCGGAGTGCTAGTAGCTGCGTGCTACAGTAAAAGACCTAGGGTTTGGTTGGCCCTTCTTAAACCAACTTCCACTTGGGCCAAACAACGTGGGCGAAAGCCCAAGATTAAATCTCCTCTAAAACTGATTTCTCTGTTTAATTCCATTAAATACCTTTCTCATTTCAATTAATTCTCTAATGTTAAACAGGATATTACATAATCACGATGGATACTTTCTGTTAAGAGAAATCCTCTCTAAACTATATTGCACTTGAAAATTCAATAAATTTCTCTTCCCGAATAATAATTCTCTACCGATTAATTTTTATTAATCCGATTCTTCACTTCTCACACTTCCGGAGTATTACATTCTTCCCACCTTAAAAGGATTCGCCCTCGAATCCAACTCTCTGCACCACAAAGAAAAGAACAACAAGCAAATAGCAACCCAAACTAGGTGTACTCACTCACCTCGAAGAGCTCGGGTACTTCTTTCGCAAAAGATCCTCCAGCTCCCACGTAGCCTCTCTCTCTGACTGATTCGTCCAAAGGACCATCACATACTTGATGGTCTTATTCCTCAAGACCCGCTCGACGTATCCAAGATCTGAACCGCCGACGCTCCACGGTGAGATCTCGCTTATCGTGACTGTTCGAGTAAAGCTTGTGTTCGGATCCCGCAAGTATTTCCTCAAAGATAGACACATGGAAAACATTGTGCACACCACTCAAAGAGTTTGGCAACTCAAACGATAAGCCAAACTACCACCCGAGCAACCACCTAAAAGTACCGATGTACCGCGGGCTAAGCTTCCGGTGGTACCAAATGAACAATACCCTTGGTTGGAGACACCCAAAGGAGCACAAGGCTTCCCACCGCAAACTCAATTCTCGGCGCTAACATCCAGCATAATTCTTTTGTCGGCCCTGAGCGTACCAATGTGTCCCGCCATTTTGGCAAAATTTCCATAATAACTATTAAGACCACTTTCTCAAACCATCCTCTTTCTTAAAACACTTTTCTCTTATTAAATAAACTCAGGATAACACACTATACCCATTGTCAAGAATTTGATCACAAATTCCACTCACATCATTCTACTAGAAGCACAACGGTATCTTTGCAAACAGAACCCAAAGAATGTAAGAGTAAAGAACTCTCAAGCATCACACTAGCAACCAGCTTTCCTTCAAAGGACCACGATCCAAATCAAAGGATTCACCACAAAATATTTCTACTCGTCAAGTAGACAATTGGAGAACCACACCACATAAGCTAAGAGTGAAAAAAAAATCACTCGACAAACCAAAACAATCAATTTCTTTTCCTAACTGGAAAAGACTACGCCTCAACATACGTCAACTCAATTTGCAAATGGTCTCTGCCAAAAACACACAGCAAAAACAAGAATCAAGAGAGCATCGCACTACTTGACATAACAATAATTTCCCAATTCATTTCTTTTAATAATTTAACTTCCTTGAACCAAGGATTTTCAAATCATTACCCAACACACCAACTCATTTATCTCAAGTTGGCCACCTCAACAATTAGCTCAATTGAGTACATCATCTACACCATTGTAGATAGACTCTACTGGCCCCGCAAATCATACTCTAACCCAAAACCACGACCAACAAAAGGCTTCGCAACCCACAACAATTACCATGTTCTTAGAAGAAGAGGTAAGAAGAAATAAATTCCACATCTGAGAAAATGGTCATCATCACAGTAGCTAAAAGACCAAAAGAAAAAAATAGCAATGAGGTTGGAAAACACAAGATAAGATCAATCTGTACCTCAAATACTTCTAGTACAACTTTTCCTTTCAATAAGAAGCAATTTTCTTTGATTAAAACATCCCACCATTTCCAACAAAGGATGCTTGAAGACCACAACACGAGATTCGGATAAAAACCAAAAGATCATTCAACATGTCGCTTTACTCAAAGCAACCTCGGCTATCACACAAGCCATAAGGTACAAAAAGGTTCCAACCGTAAATCTCACACCCTTCAATGCAATTAGTATTATGGAATTAACAAATTCCTTTATTTTATTTTTTAAAACATTCAATACAATAATCACAACTACATGCTATCGATTGTATTCACAACAAGATAAAACATTCTTTGCAAAAAAAAAATCAACATATCATCCCACTCCTTCATACTTTTCCAAAAGGAACATCATAAATCACTTCATCATGCTCTTATTATCCAAATAAGATTCCAACTACTTGATCTAGTTAAACCTAGTGCATAAGCCATCATATTAAAACAAACTCTTTAACAAGATGATATTAGAACATAACAACTTCACAAAACATGCTAGTATGAATCTCTTATTAGATTCCATACATTTATCTCGCATCTTGATGCTCAACTCTAGTTTAGCAAAAGGTAATTACACTCTAGCCATTCTGTCAATAATTGACTATTAATTTTTCATCAAATAGCATTAATGATCCTATCTCTAATTTTGCAATCCCAAAGATAATAAAACCACAGATTCGATACTCCACCTTATGTTAAGATATTAAAATAAATAAAATAACTTTAAGCATCAATAATACCAGACTTTATGAGACAAGATTCCAAAAGTCAATACATCACCGTATCCATTTCTTTATACATATTTCAACAATTTAGCATGGTAAAAGTTACATAAATTTAACATTGTACATGCTCATCAAGTATGTAAAGAGAGGACATATAAAAGGTTAATCTTATTAAGGCAATATTCCAACACCTCCTTACTTGACCATCCCGAATGGTCGATTAATTACTTAAGATCAATCAATCCAATATATCCAACAAGTTGGGAAAATTAAACAACTACAATAATCAAAACAATTGTTTTTCATATTCCTTGATAAATGCATGAGTTCTACACATGTATCGCTAAATTTCTTAGCCACGATCTTCAACAAACTACCACAGGACAACATCATATTAATCGACTTCACTTCTAAAGATGTTAGTAGAACTTAATGATGTACCACACTAACTTTTCAACTTGATAATTCACAATCTATCAATTATTTACATAATTTCCACCTACTACTTAAACACAACAAAACATCACAAAGGGTTTTAACACTCCCTTCTAGAGAGAAATCAAACTTCAAAAGTCGAAATAACTCGGAAGAAATGCATAGAGTCAATGCTTCCACAAGTTAATGAACTTCCCACATAAAGCTTTGATTCTCTCTAAAAAAATCAAACGAATACAAGAGTCATGTTTTCAAAGAAGAAAGATGGAACAACACGGAAAATACTAGTCTCTCCAAAGCACTGCTCACGAGCAGGTCAAACAACCCATCAATCGAGAAGAAACAATACTTGGCCTCAAGAACAATTAGAGGCCTAATGACAACCAACAACCGCAATAAACAGCTAACCCGAGAGAAAATCATTAATTGTAATAGGCCAAGAATCGGCCAACATCAATTCAAGGAGGATAACACTTTTCTAAGAAACTTACCCAAGACATCCGCAACTAAGTTACCCGAGGTAATCGCATCAAAATCCGCACTACTAACGAGGTATAAACGCAATGCCCAAGGCAACAACTGCAATCCCTACCTCATATCATTGACTATCCTCACTCAAAGCAGTCATATAAACAAATCATAAACATACAAGATTATCTCCAAGCATGAATCATCAATATAACATGTCAAAGCTTGAATGCAATGCTTGTCCCATCCCATCCTCATGTGTGCACGTGTGTCAATTTAATATTTTTAATTACCACAGACCTAAAGCCCGCTCGATACCAATCAGTAACACCCGGGACCCACATTACCCGAATGCTACTAAACCACTCTGACTAGCCAATAATTTCAAGATAAATTAATTCGGCAACATCTCCAGACAAAAAGCATTAAGCGGAAGCATAAACATCTAAGGGAATAAAGATAACGGTAACAAGTTCAATAATTAAACAACCTCTAGCAGATTAATCAAAGAATGGTTCACAAGTCCATCCTTATTAAGTAACATAATCCTCCACAAATAGTTAAGCATTTGGCTAGAATTTCATCGACTTTATTACAACATGAGTTGATGAACCATGTGCATTATTGTGGTGCCGCTCTACCCATCCCATGAATGCTCAACAATCACACTGTAGGGGAAAGAAAACAAGGGTGAGATAAAAATCTCAGCAAACAAACTTATTTACCCGGCTATTCGGACTACAAACAAACATACAACATCATTAAAGTATCCAAATATCCACACCCATAATGTGAATCCACATTCATTTACCACCAATTAAACTACAAAGATATTAAGCATCAATATCCAATCCCCATAATGATCACAATTATAGCCTCAACCATATTTACTACCAATGATAGTAAAATATTAACAATTGAATCTTGATCAATCGCTCCATGTTAATCACCACTACCACTACCAATGACAATAAAGTATTAGCGTGTTTTACCTCATAACTTTACTATTTCTCGCATCCACAACTGCTATCCACAATTACCACAAGAGAGAAAATCTCATGCCACAACCACAACCTCTACCATACCACAAGGGTGAACCCCATTCCACAACCACATTACTCATACCACAAGAGACTCTCATGAGTCAATTTCCACATTGCAACTGTGAAGTTGCGTTTGTTTGCAAAAAAATAACTTCACCTCAATATCTTGCACAAGTATGCAAATGATCTTTCCACAATGTAATGCATATGTATGCTATGCTCCACTTCACCTTTACCCAACAAGGTAAAGGTATGCATCGTCTTCTGCAATGCACGATGTTGTACCGACTCTGATCGCGGCTATAAGCGGCGACATCCACAATGCAAATGTCATGATATGTCATGAATGATATGATAATCATAAACCACAAGAATTTAACCACGAAGGTCAACAACATACTCATCATGAATATTTTCTCATAATCCACATGTGTCTCATTAAGCACAATACCATCGTGTCATAAGACCATTACCACATAACCCACACCGATTCACCAAGATCAAAATCAATCGATATAGATGGAACTCTATCACATAGACCACCACATGATCATCATGAAAATAACCACAAGGAATTAACAACATGTCCACCTTGAGTTTATTTTCATATTCCGTGATTTGGCTCATTAAGCGAATTACCACGATACTACCCAAACTCATCCAAACATAGCAATTGATTAATATCTTGCTACCACATTTTTACTTGGAAAACATGTAACCATGGTATATCATTTAACATTACGTCAATCATGCATAGTGCAAATAGTAAGAAAAACGGGTTAAACCGTAGCACAATCGCTACATTTACTTGCCTTCCACGATGCGGCGCGTTAGCGGCAAAGTCGATACTCCTAAACCTGAGGCTTCACCTCCTAAACAGGTAAAATAATTTCAATTAAGACATAATATACTCAGCGCTACTAATCGCAATCTACAACGCTTACTTGACAACTCAAAACGAGTTTACAAAGCTGAAACCGAAAAACAACGTTTCCTGCCATATACTGATTCTGGACAGCAGCACGGTAAATGACATAACTCATGAACTGGAAGTCAAAATGAGGTAAACCCAATTTCTGTAGATTCTTAACTGAATAATCTACAATACTCTAGTTGACACGATAAACCAATTCGGCCATAATATTAGGCTAACCATTGTCTGAACTTTCAGTACAGAAACTGCCTACACAATCGAACAGCAAAACTAAAATGACCATAACTTTTAATAGGTAACTCCAAATTGATCGTTTTTTATCAATCTGAAAAGGTTATCGAATTACCTATAATAACCTAGTTGGGTGAACTTTCAGATTCTACCAAATTCCCTTTCATATTTTAAGAAATAACCAGACAGATTATTCTCGTCAGATTTCTGGCAGCAGATAATAAAATGATCATAACTTTTGACTCAGACCTCGGAATCGAGTGATCTTCGCGGCCACCGAAAGCTAAGAACATTATCTAAATAACTCTAGGAGATAAAAATCCCTAATTCTGCCTCTAAACACACGAAACAAGCCGCGCAAGAAACTGGACAGAATTGAATTTGTAGCGGCAGCAATTCAATCCAATCAAACCAATCGACTCGCATCTAATACAACTTAGACAGCAAAGAACGCCTCTCGTTACCCTTGTAGAACCTTGGGAAACGCTGGTTGAATCCATGAAGAAGATCCCTTCTTCTCCTCCTTTCTCTCCCTTCTTCTTCCTCCCGAAGACCAGGTAGCAAGGAGCAGCAAAGGGCGACATGGAGGGCGTGGCAGCAAAGGGGAGGAGGGTTGCTACGGGGCGGCGGTGCTGTAGCTGCGTGCTACAGTAAAAAGACCTAGGTTTGGTTGGCCCTTCTTAAACCAACTTCCCACTTGGGCCAAACAACGTGGGCAAAGCCCAAGATTAAATCTCCTCTAAAAACTGATTTCTCTGTTTAATTCTGTTAAATACCTTTCTCATTTCAATTAATTCTCTAATGTTAAACAGGATATTACATAATCACGATGGATACTTTCTGTTAAGAGAAATCCTCTCTAAACTATATTGCACTTGAAAATTCAATAAATTTCTCTTCCCGAATAATAATTCTCTACCGATTAATTTTTATTAATCCGATTCTTCACTTCTCACACTTAGGAGTATTACATTCTTCCCACCTTAAAAGGATTAGCCTCGAATCCAACTCTCTGAACCACAAAGAAAAGAACAACAAGCAAATAGCAACCCAAACTAGGTGTACTCACCACCTCGAAGAGCTCGGGTACTTCTTTCGCAAAAGATCCTCCAGCTCCCACGTAGCCTCTCTCTCGATGATTCGTCAAAGGACCATCACATACTTGATGGTCTTATTCCTCAAGACCCGCTCGACATATCCAAGATACGAATCGCCGACGCTCCACAAGTGAGATCTGCTCTCTTGTGACTGCTCTGTAAAGCTTGTGTTCGGATCCCGCAAGTATTTCCTCAAAGATAGACACATGGAAAACATTGTGCACACCACTCAAAGAGTTTGGCAACTCCAAGCGATAAGCCAAACTACCCACCCGAGCAACCACGGAAAAATACCGATGTACTGCGGGCTAAGCTTCCGGTGGTACTAAAATGAACAATACCCTTGGTTGGAGACACCCAAAGGAGCACAAGGCTTCCACCGCAAACTCCAATTCTCGGCGCCAACATCCGCATAATTCTTTTGTCGACCCCGAGCAATAACAGAGTCTGCCATTTTGGCAAAATTTCCATAATAACTATTAAGACCACTTTCTCAAACCATCCTCTTTCTTAAAACACTTTTCTCTTATTAAATAAACTCAGGATAACACACTATACCCATTGTCAAGAATTTGATCACAAATTCCACTCACATCATTCTACTAGAAGCACAACGGTATCTTTTGCAAACAGAACCCAAAGAACAAAAGAGTAAAGAACTCTCAAGCATCACACTAGCAACCGCTTTCCTTCAAAGGACCACGATCCAAATCAAAGGATTCACCACAAAATATTTCTACTCGTCAAGTAGACAATTGGAGAACCACACCACATAAGCTAAGAGTGAAAAAAATCACTCGACAAACCAAAACAATCAATTTCTTTTCCTAAGCGGAAAAGACTACGCCTCAACATACGTCAACTCAATTTGCAAATGGTCTCGCCAAAAACACACAGGCAAAAACAAGAATCAAGAGAGCATCGCACTACTTGACATAACAATAATTTCCCAATTCATTTCTTTTAATAATTTAACTTCCTTGAACCAAGGATTTTCAAATCATTACCCAACACACCAACTCATTTATCTCAAGTTGGCCACCTCAACAATTAGCTCAATTGAGTACATCATCTACACCATTGTAGATAGACTCTCTCGGCCCATAAATCATACTCTAACCCAAAACCACGACCAACAAAGGGCTTCGCAACCCACAACAATTACCATGTTCTTAGAAGAAGAGGTAAGAAGAAATAAATTCCACATACTGAAAAATGGTCATCATCACGAGAGCCAAAAGACCAAAAGAAAAAAATAGCAATGAGGTTGGAAAACACAAGATAAGATCAAGCTGTACCTCAAATACTTCTAGTACAACTTTTCCTTTCAATAAGAAGCAATTTTCTTTGATTAAAACATCCCACTATTTCCAACAAAGGATGCTTGAAGACCACAACACGAGATTCAGATAAAACCAAAAGATCATTCAACATGTCGCTTACTCAAAGCAACCTCGGCTATCACACAAGCCATAAGGTACAAAAAGGTTCCAACGTAAATCTCACACCCTTCAATGCAATTAGTATTATGGAATTAACAAATTCCTTTATTTTATTTTTTTAAAACATTCAACACAATAATCACAACTACATGCTATCGATTGTATTCACAACAAGATAAAACATTCTTTGCAAAAAAAAATCAACATATCATCCCACTCATTCATACTTTTCCAAAAGGAACATCATAAATCACTTCATCATGCTCTTATTATCCAAATAAGATTCCAACTACTTGATCTAGTTAAACCTAGTGCATAAGCCATCATATTACCACGAGGGTTATTGTTCCTGCAAGCAATTGAAGCAACTCACAAGAACAAGGAAAATGCAATCTGAATTGTATTGCGAATATGAATGAAGTTCACAATGTGGGGTTCCTCAAACCGATAAACGGTGAAACTGCAAAGTGGCAGAATAATCTAAGAAAAACCCAACCCTAAACTGTGGCGGCTGCTGTATATATATAGGGGGGTAACGTGAGGAGGTTGACCTAGGGTTGTGCGACCATGGGGAGAGGCGTACACAACCTAGGCATTGACCCCGACACGCTTACAAGGCCCTATTAGGCCCAAAACGGTGTCGCGGCACCTAATGACTGGTCGTAGAGTGTGAGACCTAGTCGTAGCGCTGACTGGTCTGGTCATAGTGCTGGCGAACCTTATCGAGGAGCTTGAGATGTGGTCGTAGCGCTGACTAGTCTGGTCGTAGCGCTGGCGAACCTAGTCGAGGATCTTGAGACTTGGTCGTAGCTTGTGCAGGATGGTCGTAGGGCTTGTAGACACAGTCGTGACCTTGGGGATCCATTATTTCTAAGTAACAACAGATCACAATTATTAGGTAGTATACCATTCTGCATAGATAAATTATTAGCACCTAGAAACGAGCTCACCTCATAATTTAAGTGACGTGCACGAGCTCTTGTCATAGGGCCTTGTAGTTTATGAAATGGATCCGTAGGATTTTGTGTAGTGTGTGTATCCGAAGGAGTGATGTCCTCATCATCCTCCCCCTCTTGAATTGGAGTCGTCCTCGACTCAAACTCATCTGCTTCTCCTACGTATGGCTTCAAATCTGAAATGTTAAATGTGGGGCTAACCCCAAAATCTGCAGGTAGCTCCAATTGATAGGCATTGTCGTTTATCTTCTTAATTATCTTAAATGGTCCATCAGCTCTAGGCATTAATTTTGATTTTCTTAACTCTGGAAACCTGTCTTTCCTCAAATGCACCCAAACTAAATCACCCTGTGCAAATTTTATTTCTTTCCTACCTTTACTTCCAGCAACCCTATACTTTTTAGTCATACGCTCTATATTTTCTTTAGTTGTTTTATGCAACTTAAGAACAAATTCAGCACGCTTCTTAGCATCTAAATTAATGTGTTCAGAGGTAGGCAAAGGTAGTAAATCAATAGGAGCACGGGGGTTAAAACCATACATTACCTGAAACGGACTTACCTTGGTGGTGGAGTGTACCAACCTATTGTAAGCAAACTCAATGTGCGGTAAACACTCTTCCCACATCTTCAAATTCTTCTTTAAAACAGCCCGCAACATGGTGGATAACGTGCGGTTAACAACCTCCGTTTGTCCATCAGTTTGGGGATGGCACGTAGTAGAAAACAGCAGCTTTGTCCCCAATTTGTTCCAAAGTGATCTCCAAAAGTGGCTCAAAAATTTTGTGTCGCGATCCGAGACAATAGTATTGGGCATTCCATGTAAGCGAATGATTTCTCGAAAAAATAAATCAGCTATGTTTGTAGCATCATCGCTCTTGTGACAAGGTATAAAATGTGCCATTTTAGAAAATCGATCCACTACTACAAATATCTGCTCTCCCCTCTTTGTCCTTGGCAATCCTAAAACAAAATCCATAGAAATATCCTCCCAAGGGGTGCTAGGAATAGGGAGAGGCATATGAAGTCCATGTGGATTGAGACGGGACTTAGCTTTGTTGCATGTAGTGCAGCGAGCCACGTAGCGCTCAACATCGCGCCTCATCTTTGGCCAAAAGAAGTGGGCGGCCAGCACATCTTCTGTCTTATTTGCTCCAAAATGCGCCATCAAACCTCCTCCATGCGCCTCCTGCAACAACAAAAGACGAACGGAGCTAGCTGGAATGCATAGCTTGTTAGCACGATAGATCAAATCATCAATTATCACATATTTATTCCATGTTCTCCCTCCTTTACAAAGCTCAAGCACTTCTTTAAAGTCCAAATCAGTAGCATATAACTCCTTAATGGCCTCTAAACCAAAAATCTTTTGGTCAAGTTGAGATAACATGGTATAACGTCTAGAAAGCGCATCAGCAATCACATTGTCCTTACCTTTCTTATGCTTTATGACATATGGAAACGACTCAATAAATTCTACCCATTTAGCATGTCGTTTATTTAGGTTAGCTTGGTTTCTAATATGTTTTAGCGATTCATGATCTGAATGTATAACAAATTCTTTGGGCCATAGATAATGTTGCCAAGTTTGAAGCACACGAACTAAAGCATACAGTTCTTTGTCATAGGTAGAATAATTCAGACTAGGCCCATTTAGTTTCTCACTGAAATATGCAACTGGTTTACCTTCTTGAATCAATACACCACCTATCCCAATCCCGCTAGCATCACATTCAATCTCAAAAGTCTTACCAAAATCAGGGAGTTGGAGTAGGGGTGCTTGGGTGAGCTTCTCTTTCAATAAGTGGAATGCCTTCTCTTGCGCAGGTCCCCATTGGAATGGCACTCCTTTCTTTGTCAATTCATTCAATGGTGCAGCAATGGTGCTGAAATCCCGCACAAAACGTCGATAGAATCCAGCAAGTCCATGGAAGCTCCACACCGTGACACGATGAGTGGCGTCGGCCCGCTTTGGATGGCTGCGATCTTTGCCCCATCCACCTCAATTCCTGTGGTGTCACAACATAACCAAGAAACGCAACTCGATCGGTGCAAAGGTGCACTTCTCAAGGTTACCAAACAAGCGTGCATCTCTCAAGGCATTAAAAACAGCACGTATATGATTCAAGTGTAGCTCATGTGACTTGCTATAAATCAAGATATCATCAAAATAAACCACCACAAATTTCCCAATGAAAAGACGTAAAACCCGTTCATTAATCGGATGAAGGTACTAGGTGCATTAGTTAGACCAAAAGGCATCACTAACCATTCATATAGTCCGAACTTAGTTTTAAAAGCGTTTTCCATTCATCTCCGCCATTCTAATCGGTGGTAGCCACTTACAGCAAGTCAATCTTTGTGAAAATAATAGCGCCACTCAACTCATCAAGCATGTCGTCTAGCCTAGGAATAGGATGACGATACCTTATGGTAATATTATTAATGGCTCTACAATCAACACACATACGCCAAGTTCCATCTTTCTTAGGAACCAAAAGAACAGGAACAGCACAAGGACTAAGGCTTTCTCTTACGTACCCACGGTCCAAAAGATCTTGGACTTGTCGCTGAATTTCCTTAGTCTCCTCTGGATTGGTCCTATATGCAGCACGGTTTGGCAAAGTCGCTCCCGGAATCAAATCAATTTGATGCTCTATCCCTCGAATAGGGGCAACCACAGGGTATATCACTGAAATACATCCACATACTCACGCAAAGATTAGCAACAGCAGGGGCAAAGAGCTAGATATATCTTCAAGTGAAAATAAAGCATCTTTGCATATCAAAGCATAGCATAGAAGCTCATTATCACAAATTTCAGCAAGCTCAGATTTAGTGGCAAGCATGACACACCCTTTCAATTTAATTCCCTCGGCCTTGGAACTAGGCGCCACTTTCTCCTTTTTAGGTGGGTAAACATGTTTCGCTACTTGCTGATTTTCAGAATTATGTTCATTGGTGTTTCTTTCATTGCTAGCACGCTCTACTTCATCTTTCACAATTTCAGCAGGTGTCAAAGGCAACAACTTAATCTTCTTACCCCTATGTGAGAATGAGTAGGTATTAGCTCTACCATGGTGCAAAACATCATTATCATATATCCAAGGCCTACCGAGCAACAACGAGCATGCTTGCATAGGCACTACATCAAAGTCGGTACTATCTTTGTAATTACCAGCTGAAAATTGTACTCTCACAACTTTGTTTACCTTTAACTTACCACACGAATTGAACCATTGGATGTAGTAGGGACGTGGGTGTGGTTGTGTGGTCAAACCAAGCTTCTCGACCATCTCGGAGCTTGCAAGGTTGTTGCAACTCCCTCCATCAATGATGACTCTCCGTGCTCTCTCCTTCACGAGGAACTGGATTGGAACAAGTTGTGCCGCTGATTTTGCTCCGCTCTCTCGGTTGTGCGCTTAGCACTCATTTGCAACAAGGCCCACATAAGTCCTCGTGTCAGCAAGCAGCTACTTGTTCTTCCACATCATCGGCATCACCGTCTGCTCTCATCTCCTCCACCGCAATGTTAGCTGCAAGCACATACTCATCCTCAATATCACTAGCACTTACATAACCTCCGTCTTGGTGGCAAGGTAGGCTCACGACTTGGCGATCCCTCATGACATGGCCCATTCCCTTGCAATGATGGCAAATAATCCCGATCGTGCGACTGTGGAAGCAACCAAGAAGAACTCTTGGTGGAGCACGCACACTAGTAGATTTGTTTACCTCGGTGCATGTGTTGGTGTCGGAGGTCTTCTTGAATGCGCCCTACTCGAGGAGGGGGCAGCAGACCGCGTAGCTGAAAGTTGGAATATTTTAACGTGCCTTGATGTTGATCGTGGTGTAGACGTGCTTCCAAAATGGTTCCTTGGCCTCTGCTGTTGACCCTGCAATTCTTTTTCTGCCAAACAAGCAAGGTGGAACAATCTAGGAACACTATCATATTCTTTGTAGTCAACTATGTCCCGAATTTCACGTAGTAGTCCTCCATAAAAACGTGCCATAGCAGCCTCTTCATCCTCAATAATATCACAACGCAACATACTAATTTGTAGCTCCCGATAATATTCTTCTCTGATCTATTGCCTTGGTTTAAGCGCTGCAATTTCTTACGCAAGTCCCTTTTAAAGAGGGTGGAATAAATCATTACGCATAGCAACCTTTAAAGCATCCTGTAGTAGGCGCTAATCCATCATTGCATACTCTACTCCACCAAATGATGGCAAAATTTTTAAATTCACTTGTAGCTTGCCTAACTCTATGCACTTCGGGAACTAAGCGAGCATTAAATTTCTTTCTACCGTCATCTCCCAATCTAAATATACTTGAAGATCATAAGCACCCGCAAAAAGATGGTATAGTGAACTTGACTTTAGCATATGGATCATCATTATCACGTGCATTATGTTGCGGAAAGTTATTACCTCTCATACCTTGACGGTTGAAGTTCAATCGGTTTCGTTGTCGTGCATCAAGGGCATCGCGGTTGCGCATCTCATTATCGTTGTCGATCTCATGGTCGTGGACTGCACCTTGAGGATCCACACGACCATTGTTCGGCGATTGATTGGCCATACCATCAATACGTGCATTGAGTGTTGCAATGCTAGCATTGAGCTGTTGTAGTGTAGCATTTGTCTCTGCAAACTTCCTTTCGATGTCGTCATTAATAGCATGACGGTGCTCATCCAACACCCTTGTAAGCTCTTCCCTCACAACACAATCTTGCGCATTCAATTCCTCACCTGCCATTGTTAGTAGGAGACAAAAGACAACACAAATGTATTATCCCTACCAACTACTAGGTGGTGGAAGGTGGAATCACACACTCTCAAGCGTCTTACCAAGCTCTTATGAATTTCTTACCAAATTGCAGCAGGTGGTCTGATCGGAGAGGGTGGGATGTATGACTGCGGCGGAGGCGAATGCGAGGATCCAAATCTGAGGGCCAAAAGTACGTGGAGCTCGGACAGGCAATGTTTAGCGACAAGGAGCAGCAATAATGAAATCAGATTAGCAATGTTAAATCAAAGTCCACGAGACTCGTCACGATTCTGGTCCAAACGCGCTCCTAGCACTAGCTCAAGCAAGCCGAAAGATAGGGTAGATACAAGCTCAAAAGAACAAAGTTGCAAAGCAACCGTTATCTCTGTGGGTGGTCGTGGAGCTCTGGTGGGTTGTCGTAGACCAACTGAGGGTGGTCGTGAGCCAACTGAGGTGGTCTCTTTTCTTTTGATTCTCTTTTCTTTTCTCTTTTTTGATTCTTTCTTCTTCTTCTTTTTTTGACCGACAAACCCAACCTAGGATTCCTCTCTTTTTTTGCGCAAGTGACCTTGACTCACAACTCTTCAAAACCCTTTTTCAGGCCTAAGGATAGATATAGGTCACAAACTTTTCCGGAGAGCGGGGTAATAAGGTAATAAAGATACTCTCTCTCTCTCTCTCGAACTTTGGCTATCTCTGTTTTGGCTATGGGATTTCTTCTCGGTCCTTGTTGGGTCGGACACGATATGATGAGTGTGTAGGTGTCAGAGAGCAACCGAAATGATAGACTTGTCGGGCGAATACTCGGCGGTGGTCGAACCCGAGAAGGTGGTCAAACTCGAGTAGGTGGTCGAATCCGGCGAGGTGGTCGAACTCGATGTAGGTGGTCGAATCCGATCGGGTGGTCGAATCCGAGTAGGTGGTCGGATGGGAATGTTGGCTCGAGTAAGTGGTGGGATGGGGTGGTGTCACGAGTAAGTGGTCGGATGGGGTGACTCAATTCTCGGCTATAGCGGACAAACACTAATTGCAGCGGATGCAACAAAGGACAAGCGAGATACACGATGACCAAAAGCAGCAAAGACTCGGCGCTAGAAACTAGATCACGGCGACTAGACCAGCAACAAAGACACCGACGATGGACTCGAACTCAACAACGCGAATCGAAAACAAAATTGCGAAAGGCACAACGTGGTTTGGACAGCGGAAAGACTAAGATCTAAAACTTTTTGTAGGGCAATTTTCTGGACTATAGGTGATGGAAAACAACTAACAAAAGGGGATAAACGAGATTACCTAACGGGCAACCTTCGCTCTGATACCAAATGATGAGTCACGGTGTCCCGATCTTCCGATAGGTTCGATTGGTTTCGTCGTGAGGACGTTGACGCTTTGAGGCTTTCGACCAGCAGATCGTCACCTCGCATTCGCTACACCCACGATCGCCGTTATCAACCACGCTCGCACGCGATCGACCTTACCACGAGGGTTATTGTTCCTGCAAGCAATCGAAGCAACTCACAAGAACAAGGAAAATGCAATCTGAATTGTATTGCGAATATGAATGAAGTTCACAATGTGGGGTTCCTCAAACCGATAAACGGTGAAACTGCAAAGTGGCAGAATAATCTAAGAAAAACCCAACCTAAACTATGGCGGTTCTGTGTATATATATAGGGGTAACGTGAGGGTTGACCTAGGGTTGTGCGACCATGGGGAGAGCGTACACAACCTAGGCATTGACCCCGACACGCTTACAAGGCCCTATTAGGCCCAAAGCGGTGTCGCAGCACCTAATGACTGGTCGTAGCGTGAGACCTAGTCGTGGCGCTGATCGTGCAGTCGTAGTCTTTGGCGAACCTTGTCGAGGAGCTTGAGATGTGGTCGTGGCGCCGATCGGTGCAGTCGTGTGCGCCGCGAACCTAGTCGAGGATCTTGAGACTTGGTCGTAGCGATGGCGGGGATGGTCGTAAGGCTTGTAGACACAGTCGTAGACCTTGGGGATCCATTATTCCTAAGTAACAACGGATCACAATTATTAGGTAGTATACCATTCTGCATAGATAAATTATTAGCACCTAGAAACGAGCTCACCTCATAATTTAAGTGGCGTGCACGAGCTCTTGTCATAGGGCTTTGTAGTTTATAGCTGGATCCGTAGGATTTTGTGTAGTGTGTGTATCCGAAGGAGTGATGTCCTCATCATGCAAGAACTAGACTACAACCTTTTAATTAAAACTTGATGTGGGTGTTACGAATGGGTAATTGTGCTATTGATGTGATGGCTATCGGGCTAGTCATCTCCAGGATGTCTTTATGTTATTACGTATTGTCTCGCTGTTATTTATGCAAATAAAATTCAGATTGTTAAAACTGCCTTCAACTTATTATCTATTGCAAATAAAATGTCAGGACCCAAAATTACGATTCTGGAACCCTCTGTGTATAATGCACTAGTCCAGGATCACGCTAGTGCACACAGTGTCAACATAGGTGAATACCAATCCACACAAGCGATAAATAAAGTAAACGATTAGTTTGAATAACAAATAAGGGTTTTGACCTTATGGTCGAGTTTACACTTATTACGCCACGCAAGTCTAACAGAGAATAAAACAGCAGCGGAACGGAAATAACTCCAGCGTAGATCCCATCAATTCACCACAGTAATGGATCGATCCGGACCTTAACGATCAGGCAACCTTCGCGAACTCCTCCTCGAAAGCGTAGACTCCTCCTCTTCTGTAGGTTTGGGCACAAGTTTTACAACAAGCGTGAGTACACAACCGTACTCGCAAATCATACCACAGAATGCAATTTATAGATGCAGGCTTGTTCCAAAGGAAATGGCTTCTGTGGTTATTTTGCAGAAATGCAATATTTGCAGTTGAATACAATAATAGATTGAAATGCAGTTCAAAACGAATAGACAATAATAATTTAACAGTTGTTTTCACAAAGACACAAAACTAAACAGATTATTTCACATAGCCACATGACTTAGATCACATAGCTCACATCCTAATATTTTATGAAAACTACCCCTCGTGTGAAATCCCCGAGCATATCCATGACCGCGGACGCGGTTATTCGAATAGATTGATTTAACACTCTGCAGAGGTTGTACACTTTACCCACAAGATACAACTAGTGTAGCAAGCACTAATCGTAACAAAATAGTTTGGAAACTTCATGTAACAGCCCCAAGTTTATAAACAGTAATAAAATGCTTTATGAACAGTAATGAGGTACTGTTCATAGCATTACTGTTCATTTTTACACTTTGGGCAGCATGTTACAAATTAAAAACCTTCCTTTTTAGCCAAAACCCTAAAGAACCATTTGAAGTCTTAAAGGAATACAAGATAAAACTTGTATTATGACTGGGAAGTATTTTTATTAAAGCCTAGATAAATTATCTTGGCTAAAAATATTTTTATTGCATTTTTAGAAATTATTTGGGCTTAAAGAAAAATTTATTGTCTTTAAATAAATATTTTCGGCCTGAAATGAATATTTATGTATTTTACAAAGTGAAAATGTGGTTTATAAAATTTATCTGGGAAATATGTTATCCCAGTAGCTTCCAGTAAAAATTTCATGATTTTATAAATTTATTTGCTATTTTTAAAAGCCCAGTCAAACCTTTTAAGTATTTGAATAAGGTTTGGTCAACTAAACCGGTCTAAACCCAAACTCAGCACTGTAGCGACTCAAGTCATGTGGTCTTGGTCCAACCGAATCAATTTGGTCTAGCCCAGTCACGCTCGGGCGCGAGCCCGAACTCCCCGCGTGATATGAGCCGTTGATCTTCAATCGAACGGGCGAAGCTATAACACCCCGCGAGCTGTCCACGTGTGCATCTTAATCTCCGCCGTTGGATCTTGATCTAACGAGCGAGATCAGTGTGTGCAATCGGACAACTCCGGATCCTTTTTCAATCTCCACCGTTCATTCTCGATCCAACAGCGCACCTCTTTTCGTTTTAAACTTAAAGGCGCGCTTTTATCTGAGCCGTTAGATTCAAATCCTACGGCTTTTCCTTTTTACCGCGTGTTATAAAGCCCGCACTCCTGCGGGCGTTGGATCTTCATCGTGTGGTCCAGATTAGTGTATGCATTGGACGACTCGGATCCCCTCACGATCGCGACCGTTCATTCTTGATCTAACGGCGTCGCTTATTTCAATTTGAAATCGAGGCGCGCGATTATATGGGCCCTGGATTTAAATCCTCGACGCTCCTTTTTACCGTGGGCCTTTAAAGCCCAAAATCGGTGGATCGTTGGATTTCAATCGTAAGGACCATATGAGTGTATGCAATCGGACCATCGGTTCAATTTTCCATCCCGACCGTAGAAATCAAATCCAACGGTGTTGTGCCATCGCATCTAAAAGGGGTGGCGTGTATCATTTTAATCGATCGTTGGATTTTAATCAACGTCTCTCTTTAGCGAGCCCGCGACCCTTCGGGATTTCGATTAGATCTCGATCAACCGATCTAGATCGTGCGGTCCATATTAATCGGTACCGATTCAAATCATTTAATCTCTCTATTTATCACACGGCCGCCCATTTCCAATCGGACGGTGACATTCGTTGAGCCTTTGTGAGCGCGGCTGTGTTGCCAGTGGGACCCACATGTCGATGATTCTTATCATCTTCCTCGTCTCTCTCTGCGCTCTCTCTGAAATCAAGGAGAGTTTATCCCAAAGTTTTTGCAACTAATTTTTGGGATAATTAGCCTAAATGGACACCTCATCAAGCTCTAGACTTTTCCCAATTGTCTGTAGCTCAACTCCCTATATATAAACCCCTAGCTTTTTGAGTGCGACCATTGTTGACCACTGAAGCTCACTTTCTTCCTTCTTTGCCAAAGGGATTTTTGCTCCTATCCTTTGCTTATCCATCCTTAAGCACTTGTTTTACCTTGCATTAAAGATTCGGCATCTTTTGCAGGTTAAATCAGAATTTACCTCTCTGTCGATCAACTTTGAGTTTTCAGAATCTTGGTATCTTTCCTATACTGGTAAGCCAAAAACCCTAGTTATGATATCTTGAGCATCTTAAGGACTTAAGAAGCTCCTGTGAATCATTCTTTTGAACATCAGTAGCTTCAACTTGCTTCAAACTGAAAAGTTGATATTATACCTTTTCGGTTTTCCATGTCATTTTCAAAACCTAGGGTTCTTCCTGTCAACTTACCATCTTATTTAGGTTTTGACTAAACCCTAGCAGCATGACAAGTTGATCTTTCCATTCTTGTCATCATCTATTTTAACTTCTAGTTGAGATCTGTCTCTGTTTCTTTTGTCGGTTTAGCAGGCAAAAATGAATTTCTTCTTAGTTTATGTAATCTAACTAGTTAGGTTAGACTAAGGTTGGTTTGGGATATTAATTACCTAAAAGATCATGCTAAGTTTCATTTAAGAACTTTTGCATGTTCTATATTACTTTCCAAAATTGCAGCTTTGTCTGTTTTGACTCTTCTAAAATCAAAATCGGTACTTTGCACTAAAACCTAATTTACTGTCTTTTGAAAACAGAGGTTATAAAATGGGTTATTATCATTATTATGGGTAGTTATGGCTTAAGCATACTGTAATCATGCATTTCCAAATTGATCATGCCTTTTCCTTCACTTTGAGCTTCTTGTCAGTTGGCATTTATTGGATTTATTTGCTTTCTATAGAATCTGGTTCCTTTGAAGTTTTTGAATCTGCCTCTGAGCAACCTGAACCTGCAACAGAAGTATACTACTACCAAGGCAAGCATCCTCTTTGCACCATATTGATCCCAAATTTTGTACAATAGCTTTTACAAATCCAGTGGTATCTGTACATGCTATTTTCCTGAAAATACAAAATGTGATCTGTTAGTAGTTAGCTATGACCAAACATGATGGATTACCTCAATTGTCACCATACACTTAACCCTAGCATAGTACTGTATATCATAAACTATATTTTTAGTCTTAGCTTAGACATGCAGTCTAGAGATTTTAGAGTTTGACAAGTATATCTTGTCAAACATGGGAATCTAATCAACTATTGTTATTTTAAACTCTTTGTCGGTTTCTTTAAATCAGTCTTGTATTTGAAATTCAAATTGATCGGACAAGAGGAAGCTAGTGATGGTGCTTTTGTGCACGAGATTGGGTTTGTGGTGGACTTGTCCGGGTTAATTAAGGACCGAACTCGACTATTCAGTTCAAGTCCCCACGTACTTCCACATGCGATGTATGGTATTTGTTTGGTTAAGTAAAATGTTAAGACTATTGAGTTGGAAACAGGAGAGTAAGGATATGTGTATTGACCTTGTATGGCATAGATGCTGCAGTGCGAGGACTGCGTTTTATGCCATGTGAGCTTGTATGTCGATGTCGATGTTCTTAGGAGGGTGAGGCGTATATGTGCCTCGTCGCATATCACGATACCTTAATAGTGCCGATAGCATTCTACTATGGGTAGGGAACCCAATTCGCATTAAATTGTTTGGATCGGCATTCTCGACGCAACATGTGTGCCGGTTAGCGGATGCTATCGATCGTTGTTTAAGCGGGATCGGTTCACACATGGGGTCCAACTCAATAGTGTTAGCTTGTTGAAAAATACCAAATCTTAGTTTCCCGGTCGGCATACCAAAGGAAGTATGTCATCATTCGGAGGCATCCAAGGCAACGGGCTAGCTAAGTCATGTGGGTAAAGATGTACACCTGCAGGTATAAAGCATTCGAATAGCCGTGTCCACGGTCATGGACGATAACTTGAATTGATGTCACTGTATAGAAGTTTTGATTTTCAAAAATCTAGTTTGGGTTTATTTTGGTTTGCATGAGGAATCATGCAGCATCTCTTGTTACTTTTATGTCATTTACCTCTTCGTTCTAAGCAAACTTTGATTTATTAAATTGCTTTATTAAAAGTTAGCCTTTGTAGGTTAAGATGTATCGCTTTATGCAAATTTGAACCTTTATACCTTCTGTTGTAACCTTATACATGTAAAAACTCTACTCCTTTGAATAGGCTCTAATAACCACTTTCTTTAATTAGTTTGTGTAAGACTTCTTTGAGTACCTTCCGTACTCAAGGTGCTATCACCTATTGTTGCGGTGAGGACGGTTTCCTTTATGAAGTACCGTTAGCGCCCGATCGGGTGGCGCTAACGAGTAACGCTACTTCTTTCCTCCACGCAATTGCTGCGGGTGGATGAGGCCATTGGTGGACTTTTTTGATTTATTTTGCTTCCATTTGTTGAATATGTTGTAGTGACCAAGTCACTCTATATTGTAGTACTAAACCGAATGTTGTAAACTTATGTTTAATTATTCAAATGTACGACTTGTATGTGTATGATGCAATGTTGTTAAAGGATATATATATATGCAATGGTCATTGATCACAGGAACCATTGTGAGATATATATATATATCCGTGATCTGTTTATTGGAATTGTTACTTGTTGAATTTATACCTTTAGCATGATCTTTAATTGAGGGCGATCTTGTTCCTTCATTAATAATCATGTTCTTGTATGAATTTAATTAAGTACATTTCCAATAACCGAGGAGCCCACGCGTTGGTATCGAGCATACATTGCCTGAAGGTTAGAAGTAGCATGGCCGAAGTTGTTAGAGAGTCTTCTAATAAAACTATTTTCAAGCCGTAGTATAATTTTGAAAGCTTAAGTATGACATCTTTTATTCCTTATCCTCCTTAATGTCACTTCTTATCCAACTTTTTGTTGGTTTATTTGAAAGTGAATTGTTTCTTATCTTGTCTTTTTACCTATAGATGAGCGGTTGGTATTTGGTCAAGGAGACTCGAGCTGAAGATGTTGATGGGTTCCCAGCATTACTTGGGACATGATGTGGCGCTCAATTTCACCTATCACCGGAGTATGCCATTTATCGAGCGAGACCGAGGACCGGGGATGGAGAGTACCGTGCCTTCATCAATGTCATCGCTAGGCACGTGGCGTGATGTTCCTCTCGTGTCCAAGCACTTGCCACCTCGAGGCTATGGCGATTCGGAAGGCTGCGAGTAGGATGATGAGCCTTCTTCGTCATGATTTGTGGAATTGTCTCAACCACCCTCGACCACTTCCCGAATCAAGGCCCTACCTCCGAAGTGAACATGTTCGATGAGATACGATTTGGCGAAGACCCAGTGCGGCGGTTGGCAAGGATGGTCCGCATCATGGACCAAATCCATCGCTGTCTTGTGAGGAGCTATGGGAAACTAGGCATCGCCTTAATGAGGCCAGAGTACACGCTTCTTGAGTCAACATGAACGCGTTCCTGCAACGTGCTTTATGGTGACAACGAGACCTCTCTGCTGCTGCGGCACCACCTCTTTACCGACTTCCGAGTGGCGGGTGCGTACTGTTTATGGACAAGTGCGCCAAGCCGGATGATCGCGAGCTTTCCTCGCACTCTGCGGTCGCACCTCTGGAGGCCATCGACCATGTTGGGTTCCCGAGGCGTCTCATTAGCCCGTTGGATCTGTGATCTTGGTTCCCTGGAGCTCATCTTTTGAATGAGTTTCCGTGAACTTTAACCGGATCTCTACGCTAGCACCTCTCGATGAACCTTCATGGTTGAGTGTCTTTTAGTCTAGTAGTTGCCCTTAAATAAATTGTATGTAATAGAGCGGTAGTATTTTGTACAAAGTATGTAAGTTTAACTTTCGGTTTGTGTCGACATTATGGCCGACTATAATGTAAGACTGAACCGAAATTTTTGTTATATATATATGAAGTTTCGGTTTGGTGTTAACTTGAATGCATAACATAACATGATGCATTATATATACGATGTTTGTTTCTTTTCTAATAGTAACCTTGTTTGTGTTTGCCGAGTATGTCCTTGTTGTGTTGTTAACCATGGTGTGTAACAGGATGGCGAGACCTACTACTCGTCTTGCAAGCGCAACAAGGGAGGGGCATGTCGACTCCCATGCCTCATTCTCGGGGAGGGCCGATGAACCCTCCGGCTCGGGAGTCCGCAAGGTGGTCCCCGGAAGAGAGCTTCCTCCACCACCTTCGATGGCGATGTGCTCATGCAAATTGAGCACAATCGAATGGATCAAGCGCGCATCTTGGAGCGGTGCGCGCAATACTTCTTCTCCTCTTGCATCGGCCGTCGAGCGGGAGGCCACCATGTGCGATGCGGGTCTTGCGACTTTCAATGACTAACCGCGGTGTTCTCGGTTCTCGAGATCCCATGGAAGCGAGGATTGGCCGGACCATTGAGAAGAAGCTTTTGATTGCTCAATGTTCCGAGAGGAAAAGGTTCTTTTGCGGTTATCATTTCGATGGGCGGCTAGCATATGGTGGGATAATCTTCTTGCAATTCGACTGCTGGACATGTCCCTACTTGGGATGAGTTCGTGGAAGCTTTTATGCGAAGCTCATATTCTGAAGGGTCATGATGATCAAGCAACAAGAATTTCTCGCTCTCAAGCAGGGCGAAAGTCGTGACCGAATATCTTCATGAGTTCAACTTCCTTGCGGATATGCCCGATGGCGTTTAGATGACCTTCGTCGTCGAAACCGGTTCTTGAATGGGCTATCTGAAGAAGCTGCGAGATGGCGGTGGCTTTGCATGACTTCGAAATTTCTCTCATTTGGTCAATAAAGCAATTGTGGCGAGAGTAAGAGCAAGGCGTTGGAGGAGTCACGCAGCGGCGGCGGACTTCTCGATTTATTCTGGTGGCGCTCACCATGGCCTCGTATGTGGTTGTCTAGACCACCACGAGCACCGACTCCATCTTCACCAAGGCGGCGGTGTTTGCCTCGTCCATCTCCTCCCACGATCGATCGGGACCAAGTGGAAATCAGCCCGTCTGTTAACAATGTTAACCGGGGGTTATCTGTTTTCATTGTGGTCGTCAGGGCATTATGCCAACAAGTGTGTGGCAAAGCGGCAAGGATTGCCTCTGTTCGACCATATCCAGCGCTGTGCGACCAGCCCTTCGCAGAGGTCCCTATCAAAGCCGATCGGCTCGGTCAGTGGGCATGTGAATCGATCACCACGAAGAGGCGGTGATACACTGAAGTTGTTATGGGTATGCTCTAGTTAATTTCAGTCCATTTCTTGTTTATTTGACTCGGAGCATCTCATTCTTTGTTAGCAATCATTTTGTTGCTCAACATCGATTAGACATGCATACCCTCCAACCATCTTTTATTATTCAATCACAGGTCGGTCTTTAAAACCGATCGAGATCTGTAATGGGTCAACATAACAATCCTTGGGGTAAAGTTTTTAGCAAATCTAATTGTGATTGACTCTAAAGGGTTGGGCGTCATTTTGGGTATGGATTGGTGTCCAAGAACGAGTCAAATCAATTGTTCCCAGGTCTATTTCTATGACCAATGCGAGGCGGTATTCAAGTTGTTTACCATTCCAAAGCAATTGGCTCTCATCTTTGTGCTCACGAGTTGATACCACTCCTTCTTTGGAGTTAGTACCAATTGTCGGTGAGTATGTTGATGTTTTCTCGAAGACCTTCCGGTTTGCCACGGATCGGGAAGTGGAGTTTGTTATTGAACTCGTTCACGAGGCTGCTCCGATATCCGAGAGTCCGTATCGAATGCACGTCAATGAGTTGGTTGAAATGAAGAAGCAACTCGGAGAATTGCTCGACAAAGGATTTATTCGACCAGCTCCTCACCTTGGGGATGCCGGCAATCTTTGTCAAAAGAAAGACAACACTTTACGGATGTGTGGATTACCGTCAGTTAAATGAGGTCACCATCAAAAACAAATATCCTCTGCCTCGAATTGATGATCTTTTGATCGGTTGGTTGGTGCCCGAGTCTTTTCAAAGATTGATTTGAGGTCGGGCTATCATCAAATCAAGGTTAGAGTGAGGACATTCCTAAACAGTTTTTCTACTCGTTACGGTTTATGCGAGTATCTTTGTTATGTCCTTTGGTGCGACCAATGCTCCACTTATTTCATGAATCTTATGAATTCGGTGTTCATGGAGTTCTTGGATAAGTTCGTTGTCGTGTTCATTGGCGACATCCTTATCTATTCCAAGTCGATAAGGATCATGAACAACATTTGCGACTTGTCTTTGAAACACTTGTCGGCATCGATTATATGCTAAGTTTAGCAAGTGTGCTTTTTGGCTCAGAGAAGTTGCATTTTTGGGGCATGTGTTATGTGAAGGAGGCATTGCTGTTGATCCAAGCAAGGTACAAGATGTGCTAAATTGGAAGCCTCCCAAAAGTGTCCCAGAGATCCGAAGTTTTCTTGGACTTGCGGGTTATTACCGTAGGTTCATTGAAAATTTCTCCAAAATTGCTAGACCTCTGACTCAGCTCTTGCAGAAAGAGAAGAAATTTGAATGGTCAGATAAGTGTGAGGAGAGTTTTTGACTTTTGAGAACTCTTTTAACCAAAGCTCCCGTTCTGACTCTTCCGGATGTTCTTAAGAGCTTCGACATTTATTGCGATGCATCTCGCCATGGACTTGGTTGTGTGCTTATGCAAGAAGGCCGAGTTGTGGCATATGCATCCCGGCAGTTGCGCCCTCATGAAGTTAATTATCCTACTCATGATTTAGAATTGGCTGCCGTGGTCCATGCATTGAAGATTTGGCGACATTACCTTCTAGGTAATCGTTGTGAGATCTACACTAATCATAAAAGCCTGAAGTACATATTCACTCAATCTGACTTGAATATGAGACAAAGAAGATGGCTTGAACTGATCAAGGACTACGACATGGGTATTCATTATCATCCTGGTAAAGCCAATGTTGTGGCGGACGCTTTAAGCAGAAAGTCACAATGCAACTGCATATCTTCTCTACCTGCCGAAAAAGACTTGTGTGCTGATTTTCGGTGCTTAAGTCTTGAATTGGTGGGAGCAGGTTTCCTCGCTGCATTACAAGTGGAGCCTACCTTAGAATCCCAGATTCTTGAGGCCCAGAAGACTGATGCCGAGGTAGCCGAAATTAAGGAAAACATGAAAGCAGGTAAAGCCCACGAGTTTTCTGAAGATGATCGCGGTATGATTCGATATCGCAATCGTTTGGTAGTACCTGCTGATCCCCATCTAAGAAGTCTAATTCTTAGAGAGGCTCATAATTCCAAGTTTTCTCTACATCCTGGGAGTACCAAGATGTATCAAGATTTAAAGAAAACATTTTGGTGAGTCAAATGAAAAGGCAAATTGCTCGAGATGTTCTTTGAATGTGATATTTGTCAAAGGGTTAAAGTTGAACACACGAAGCCAGTGGTACCCTTCGACCTTTGCCTATTCCACAGTGGAAGTGGGAAGAGATCGGTATGGATTTTGTTACTGGTCTTCCCAAGACTTCCAAAGTCCGGCGCCATTTGGGTAATCATCGACCGTTTAACTAAAGTGGCCCATTTTATTCGGTCGGGACCGATTTCAATGGCAAGCAACTAGCGAGCTTTATATTGCTAGAATTGTTTGTCTTCATGGTGTTCCTAAGGTCATTGTTTACGACCGTGGTCCTCGATTCACTTCCATTTTGGAATAGCCTTCATCGAGCTATGGGGATGAACTCTCTTCGATCTTGCCTATCATCCTCAAACTAGTGGTCAAACTGAAAGAGTGAATCAAGTAATGGAAGATCTTCTTGAGCCTACGTGCTATCCTATAGCAAAGACGGGAGAAATCTTTGCCATATGTGGAATTTTCCTACAATAATAGCTACCAAGCAAGTATTCAAATGTCACCTTTTGAAGCCTTGTATGGGAGAGCTTGTGAGACTCCATTGAATTGGTGCAGTGCGGTGAAAGATCATTCTATGGTCGGACTTAGTAAAGGAAGCGAGAAGAGCAAGTTAAATCGATTCGAGATTGTTTGAAAATCTGCAGTCTCGTCGGAAGAGCTATCTTGATCATCGCCGTCGTGAATTGAGCTTTGAGGTGGATGACCATGTCTATCTTAAAGTGTCACCCATGAAGGGTACTCATCGTTTTGAGTAAAGGAAAGCTCGCACCTCGTTATATCGGACCTTTCCGAATAATTGCCAGCGAGGGCGTAGCTTACCAATTGGAACTACGAATCACTCTCGGCGATTACGATACTTTTCATGTGTCTCAATTGAAGAAATGCCTTCGTGTTCCTATTGAGGCAAGCGCTTATGAGCATCTTGATCTCCAACTGATCTTTCCTATCAAGAACAACCGGTCGCGTATCCTCGACACAATGGAGCGCAGGACAAGAAATCGTCTTGTCAAGTTCTTGAAAATTCGATGGGCTAATCATTCGAGGATGAAGCCACTTGGGAGCGAAGATCGATGCGATTGAGCACCCCCATCTTTTGTTGTTTAGTACTTTCCTTGAATCAAGAAAGGAAAGTTTAAACAAAGCGATATAAACAAAGATGTAATAATAACACTATGTTGTTATGTAAAGTTCTTCTTTGTTATCTTTAAAGGAAATCAAGACAATAGATATTGAATTTCCTTATAATTCATTTCCACTTCACTTCTTCCTAATCCCTAACTTGTTCCAAATCTCGGGGACGAGATTTTCTTAAGGGGGTAGGTTTGTAACAGCCCCAAGTTTATAAACAGTAATAAAATGCTTTATGAACAGTAATTAGGTACTGTTCATAGCATTACTGTTCATTTTTACACTTTGGGCAGCATGTTACAAATTAAAAACCTTCCTTTTTAGCCAAAACCCTAAAGAACCATTTGAAGTCTTAAAGGAATACAAGATAAAACTTGTATTATGACTGGGAAGCATTTTTATTAAAGCCTAGATAAATTATCTTGGCTAAAAATATTTTTGTTGCATTTTTAGAAATTATTTGGGCTTAAACAAAAATTTATTGTCTTTAAATAAATATTTTCGGCCTGAAATGAATATTTATGTATTTTACAAAGTGAAAATGTGGTTTATAAAATTTATCTGGAAATATGTTATCGGTAGCTTCGATAAAAATTTCATGATTTTATAAATTTATTTGCTATTTTTAAAAGCCAGTCAAACCTTTTAAGTATTTGAATAAGGTTTGGTCAACTAAACCGGTCTAAACCCAAACTCAGCACTGTAGCGACTCAAGTCATGTGGTCTTGGTCCAACGAATCAATTTGAGTGCGGCCCAATCCGCGCTGGCGCGAGCCGAACTCCAGCGTGATATGAGCCGTTGATCTTCAATCGAGCAGGCGGCTATAACACCCGAGCTGTCACGTGTGCATCTTAATCTCCGCGTTGGATCTTGATCTAACGGCGAGATCGATGTGCAATCGGACAACTCGGATCCCTTTCAATCTGCACCGTTCATTCTCGATCCAACAGCGCACCCTTTCCGTTTTAAACTTAAAGCGCGCTTTTATCTGGCCGTTAGATTCAAATCCTCGGCTTTTCCTTTTACCGCGTGTTATAAAGCCCGCACTCCTGCAGGCGTTGGATCTTCATCGTGTGGTCTAGATTAGTGTATGCATTCGGACGACTCCGGATCCCCTCACGATCGTAGCCGTTCATTCTTGATCTAACGGCGTCGCTTATTTCAATTTGAAATCAGAGGCGCGCGATTATATGGGCCCTTGATTTAAATCCTCGACGCTCCTTTTTGACCGTGGGCCTTTAAAGCCCAAAATCGGTGGATCGTTGGATTTCAATCGTAAGGTCCATATGAGTGTATGCAATCGGACCATCCGGTTCAATTTTCCATCCTGACCGTAGAAATCAAATCCAACGGTGTTGTGCCATCGCATCTAAAAGGGTGGCGTGTATCATTTTAATCGATCGTTGGATTTTAATCCAGCGTCTCTCTTTGAAAGCGGAGCCCGCGACCCGCCGGGATTTCGATTAGATCTCGATCAGCCGATCTAGATCGTGCGGTCCATATTAATCGGTACCGATTCAAATCATTTAATCTCTCTATTTATCACAGCCGCCCATTTCCAATCGGACGGCTGACATTCGTTTGAGCCTTTGTGAGGCGCGCGCGTCGGATGCCAGGCGGGACCCACATGTCGAGATGATTCTTATCATCTTCCTCGTCTCTCTCGTGCGCGACTCTCTGGAAATCAAGGAGAGGTTTATCCCAAAGTTTTTGCAACTAATTTTTGGGATAATTAGCCCTAAATGGACACCTCATCAAGCTCTAGACTTTTCCCAATTGTCCTGTAGCTCAACTCCCTTATATATAAACCCCTAGCTTTTTGAGCTGCAGCCATTGTTGACCACTGAAGCTCACTTTCTTCCTTGCTGCCCAGTGGGATTTTTGCTCCTATCCTTTGCTTATCCATCCTTAAGCACTTGTTTTACCTTGCATTAAAGATTCGGCATCTTTTGCAGGTTAAATCAGAATTTACCTCTCTGTCGATCAACTTTGAGTTTTCAGAATCTTGGTATCTTTCCTATACTGGTAAGCCAAAAACCCTAGTTATGATATCTTGAGCATCTTAAGGACTTAAGAAGCTCCTGTGAATCATTCTTTTGAACATCAGTAGCTTCAACTTGCTTCAAACTGAAAAGTTGATATTATACCTTTCGGTTTTCCATGTCATTTTCAAAACCTAGGGTTCTTCTGTCAACTTACCATCTTATTTAGGTTTTGACTAAACCTAGCGACATGACAAGTTGATCTTTCCATTCTTGTCATCATCTATTTTAACTTCTAGTTGAGATCTGTCTCTGTTTCTTTTGTCGGTTTAGCAGACAAAAATGAATTTCTTCTTAGTTTATGTAATCTAACTAGTTAGGTTAGACTAAGGTTGGTTTGGGATATTAATTACCTAAAAGATCATGCTAAGTTTCATTTAAGAACTTTTGCATGTTCTATATTACTTTCCAAAAATTGCAGCTTTGTCTGTTTTGACTCTTCTAAAATCAAAGCGGCACTTTGCACTAAAACCTAATTTACTGTCTTTTGAAAGCAGTAGGTTATAAAATGGGTTATTATCATTATTATGGGTAGTTATGGCTTAAGCATACTGTAATCATGCATTTCCAAATTGATCATGCCTTTTCCCTTCACTTTGAGCTTACTATCAGATTTGGCATTTATTGGATTTATTTGCTTTCTATAGAATCTGGTTCCTTTGAAGTTTCATCACGAAAACCTTTCCACCTTCCAAGTGGCAGTTTGCGAATAAACATCACGAAAACTAAAGGAGGAATAATTTTAAATGCCCAAATCAAAAACTTCATTTATTCTTCCCGAACCGATAAGAACCACACATACCAAAATTGAGTCAAACTCAACTTACGAAAGACATTGGTCAACAGTACAAAGCTCATGCGAGAATAAAGAAAATGCTTCACTAATCAAGAAGACATCTTTTCCTTGGTTTCACTTTTTGGAATAAAATATCTCTCAACCTTGGTCGAATTCATCGCATACCACACGGTCTCAAACCTCTTAATTTAACATCCTCAAATTAGGCTTAAGCCGAAATACATCATCACCTCCAACTTTCAAGAATAACACGTCGAGAATCCTCGGTATACCGCTCATGAACTACATCGAAGGGTTCTATCGACAATCATTCCACTACTCGAGAATACTCCGTTTTCTATCTCCTCTACACACAAATCTTTGGGCGACCAAAAGTCTAGCATGAAAATGGAAAGCCCAAATTTAACCTCCAAGACCCCTACAACGAATTCCTCTTATAACACATGGTGAAATCATCGGATTAAATCTCTAACATCCCCACAATTCCGACATAATCACTCATTAACATCATCAGGAATCACTCACACAACATCGCAATACTTTCCAATTGTGTTACTCTATAGAATTAATTAAGGTTTCCATACATTTGATAATCCCCAACATTTCAACATGAACAAAAGTTCTGGAACTACACTATACCATAGGTCCTACTTAGTCGAACACTATACAATTTTACTTCGAAGCCATACATTCCATCTGAATCAACTTCCCTCCAAGAGGTTCAGGTCAAAACCAACTCATCTTCTATTACTCCTCCAATAGCTTGGTAGCAAAAATCTCACCCCTACAATCACTTAACCACCACCAAACAATTGACAACTTACGCTTTGTAAAACTTTGCAACACAAAATTGTTGAACCTTTCTCAAAAGAAAGAGGCGAACAAGGGCAAGTTTCACCACACAGAAAATGTTGTTGCTCACAGTGAGCACGAAACCAAAAGAAATAATCTGATAATGAAGATATGAAAAAAGCGAAAGTTGAGTTCACGTGAGAGTGCGCGTCCCTCAAAAGGGAATAGCAAATAACCACCAATAAGAGAAAAAAATGACATTGCGATTGAAACTCGACAACTCTTGAGTGAAAAGAGCAAAAAAGTTTATGAACAATTCGAATAACTACAAGTTACAAAACTGGACTCAAATTCTCAAATATTCCTCTGCACTCTTTCCTTTAACCACGAAATTAATTCTTTGACTAACATCGCTTTGCCACAACGTACAAGATAAGATCTTTAGTCCAAACCACAAGGACTAATTAAGAACCAATGAAATTCTTCAATACGTCATATTTGTTGAACTGTTCAACTACACAAGAAACATGAGATCCAAATAATCTCAATCACCAAACTCAAAACTTTTCCAATTACTGATTTCATGAAAAGCAAGCGATTAATCTCCTTTTAAGGAACCAACATAATTTTCTTTAATTGCGACTTCCGTTGCCAACTCAAACCAGAAATCCGTTAAGATTCAATCACATGAATCTCTTAAGAAGCAACAAGACAATTCAATACCTCAATTTATTTACAATAATTTCAGCTACCGGTGATTCAATAGCTCAAAGAAAATATCACAGCTAAACTTGAAATATTCTCATCTGAACGATATCACCAAAGGCGATCAAATTACTATGGGTATTAACATCAATTTCACAACAACAATTAGAAAACACTTGAAAGACCCACGTGAAAAGAATGGGTTGATTCTTTCTCAAAAGAAGAGACAAATGGAAACGACTTTCAAGAACTAGAAAACTCATCTACCACTACTTGAACAGGACCAAGGAAGAAACCAATTAAGCAATGAACTTATAGAACATAAGTGAAGTCCACGATTGAAAGCATAAGCCTCACAAGAAGAGAATATCGAATCTTAACGAGATAAGAACAAATAAGTATTCAAAATCAAGCACTTGCATCATGAAGAACCATTATAACTTTGCAACATATCGTTACTCGATAAACTTCATTTACCACATAAAAGCTGAACCCTCGAAAGATCATGAACATAAAACTTGAAATTTGATCATTTAGAGAATATCACCATAGGTGATCAAATTACTACGAGAATTAACCTCATTCTCACAATTTTGACGATTTAATAACATCGACAACATACACTAATCTTGAGAATCATCAAACTTTATTACTCCATCCTAAAACTTCCCAAAGGGAATACAAACCACAAGGTTGAAACAAATTTATTATAACAAGATTATGCTAAGCAATATCAATATCACAAGGCACGATAGCAAAGACTACTTACGAAATTAATCTACTCAACTATTGGTGTTGCTTAACACCTTCTTGAATCATTAACAATCGATGATGGTATTAATCATGTGTGTACATACGATTACTAATTCCATTTGTAATCACATAACCATATGTAAACATAGATTCACATTTCACCTTTGTTGAAATCATTTCAAAACATGATTAAATATTCACTAACATAATTTTCTATGAACAAGGTTTCACGAATCGATACACAGCACCATCCGGTCCTTTATGCAAGTTTCAACAATTTTAGCATACCGGAAATAGACAAATCTAGCTCTTACGTAAGATCTATAGGTTACGACGGATATGGGCGATCTTTATTTAACCTACACCATGTATCAAATACAAGGACATTTCAAATTAATCAATTTCACTTTCATGGATGGTAGTTAAGAATAATTGATTTGCACCATGCTAATAACCCAACTTGGTAACTCATATCGTAACAATTTATTCGTTTAGTTATAACTTCTCATTTTAAGCATGGCAAGACATCACAAAGGATTCTAACACCTTACTACAGACAAAGAGAGACTTCAAACCTCAACGCTCAAGTAATCCAAAAGAAACATAAAGCCAAAGCTTTCCCATGCAAACAAACTTACAGTGGAAAACTCTCACTAACCAAGCTATCAAGCGAGTAAATGAGTCATTCTTTTCAATGAGAAAGAAGGAGCAACCATAAAAACATCAATCTTGTCAATTGACAACGACCACAAGTGGTAAAAGCAACTCAACGATTGAAAAGCAATATTTGTTTGAGAGAACCAAGAGGAATCTATTGAAAACCATAAACTATCATGAACCACAAACCGGAGAAATTCATCAACCACCATAGGACAAGAATTGCCAAATTCAGAAATCAAGAAAGAGAACAACTTTCTAAAGCAACTCACGCTTAACACACGAAACTATCGTGCTGGGTAACTACTCCTCTAACCACGTTCTGCGAGCGGTGGTGTAACACAGTGAATCGGAGTAACAACCACGACCCCACTTCTTATCATCCATTAACAACACGCTTCACCAAAATACTCCATTATGAATATACAGGATCATCTCATGACAATCATAGAATTAGTTCATAGATATTGAATATCACAATGGATCATAGATTAACCACAAGAATGATAGTGCGGAAGCAATTCAAGAACAGTTCAACATGATGAATCACATCACTAGAAATACGGATATCTTTGGATTACCCAAACCCCACCTACGTACGGGTGTGTCATTTTAATATCTTAATTACCACGGACCTAAAGCCCGCTCGATACCAAGCTGTAACACCACGGCTATTCGGAAGCCAAGATGTCACCTAAAACATCTAACATACATCCATAATGCGGAAGAATTTGAATAAAATCAACTAATGATAGTATCAAAACAACCAAGACATGATGAAGGTATCCTTCCTTCACCATCTAATCTATTTATTTCAGTTCATTGATAATGAAAGTTCACATGCGATAATAATTCAACATCAATGTGGAGAAGGTATCCTTCCTTCACTAATTATAAATTTATTATTACAGTTCATCATTTACGAATGTAAGATAGAACTAAATTTAATCTTCAACATGAATTGGATGATGTGAACAAGTAGTGCGTGTCTACTCCCTCCCAAGTGAGCCAACATCGGGGTTACCTAAAATAAACAAACAACACAAGAGTGAGTCCACGACTCAAAGAAATCTGATAAAGGGACATAACACACATATGAACAAGTCATCATCATAAGATAATATGAGCATACATCGAATGAAAACTTAGGAATGCATGGCATGAATGAATGTACTCAAGGATGGATGCACACATGCTTATACTGGTATAGCGAGTGACACACCGTCGGTGTTCACTTAAGCCCGCACCTTAACAAAAGTGCGGGATCCAAGTCCTATATGAAGAACGTTTCATATAGGTGTCCAAAGCTGCCCATCTGGAATTGATGGGTCTTACGTGCCCATCTTTGGAATTGATGGGTCTTTCAATCCACTCCGTGGGCGGGACATGACAATGTCCAAACACGCCCACATTGGAATGGTGGGACTTACAGATCACTCCGTGGACATAGCATGATATGAACATGAACAATGCTAATATCATCTTTCGGCATTTACTCCACATATTGACAGAACATAACCAATTCAGCATTTGGGTATCACAAGATGTCACATCATATTCACGTAAACATTCACAATCACGACGCTTAAAACCAACAAAGTACTTGCCTTCGCGTTGCGACGCGTTAGCAGGCAACGATGGCGCTCCCAAACCCGTAGACTCGCGGCCTAAACAATTAAATAACCGAAATAAGAACAACATAGACCCATCATGAATTAATATTCTACACTACCCTCTTGCACACCCAAAACATAGTCATAACCCGAATCTGAAATTCCAGCAGCAACATGGAATCCCATCAGGACAGCAGCACGGTAAAGACCAAAACTAATGATCTGGGACTCCAAAAGAGATGATCTCAGATCCTACACGAGCTTAACAAATATATCTACAACTTTGTAGTTGACGAGATAACCCAATTCGGCCAAACTAAATTGCTAACTGTCGAACGAAACAGCAGAACAGAATCTGACTGAGCAATTAGAACAGCAGAACTAAAACGTCCATAACTTTTAAACTACAACTCCGAATTGAGTGTTCTTTAACAATCTGAAAAGGTTATGAAATTACCTACAATAACCTAGTTGGCACTACATTCATATTTTGCCTTTAACAAAAAGTGGCACACGGGTTAAAACTAAAGATAGAAACTGACATACAATCTGGACAGACTGACCTACAATCTGGACAGTCACAATGAAAAGTGCATAACTTTTGATATATAAATCCAAATGAGGTGTTCTTTATCAATCCTGAAAGCTAGTGATATCACCTTCAAAATTTGTTATGGGCAAGACCTCTGAATCACCCTCTAACTAGGCCATATATCAACATATACAGAGACTGCTAATTCTCGTCAGGATTCTGGACAGCAGATAATAAATCTATCATAACTTTTGACTCGAAAGTCGGAATTTAGTGTTCTTGGCGGCCACCGAAAGCTAAGAACAAAACCTACAATACTCTAGGAGATGGGATCCTCTGATTCGGCCTCTAAGATTGCGAAAACAGACGCGCAAACTACTGGATAGAATTGAATTTCCAACAGATAGACTTTGATCTAATCAAATTTAATCGGTTTCACTTCTACGACTAATCAAACAACAACAACCGGCAATCGTTACCCTTGGAGACACGTGTGCCCGCTGAATTACCCCGCTAGATGCTCATCTCCTCTTCTTCTCCTCTCTCCTCCACCTTTCTCCATGGCCGACGACAATGGGAGAGCATCACCAAGAGAGCAGCGGAGTGCAAGGAGGCGCGCCTTGTAGCGGCACTGTAGTGGCGGTGGAACACTGTAGCAATACGTGCTACAGTGGTGGGCTAGGGTTTCCCCCTCCTTTTATTAGTGGCGGCCCTCATGGGCCTCCTAGGCCAAAGCCCAAGCCTAGGTTGTCAAAGAATTGCAGATTTTCCTCGTCTAAAGTTTAATTTCTCTTTTCACTGCTTCCTTCATTACAATAAGTTGGAGTATTCAGAAAAACCCTTTTCGTTTACTCTCCTTCCGTAGAAACATTCGAAATATTACAGGTTATGGCTTAAGCATCTTGTAATCATGCATTTCAAATTGATCATGCCTTTTCCTTCATTTTGAGCTTCTTGTCGATTTGGCATTTATTGGATTTATTTGCTTTCTATAGAATCTGGTTCCTTTGAAGTTTTGAATCGCCTCTGAGCAACTTTGAACACGCAATGTAGTATACTACTACCAAGGCAAGCATCCTCTTTGCACCATATTGATCCCAAATTTTGTACAATAGCTTTTACAAATCGATGGTATCTGTACATGCTATTTTCTGAAAATACAAAATGTGATCTGTTAGTAGTTAGCTATGACCAAACATGATGGATTACCTCAATTGTCACCATACACTTAACCTAGCATAGTCTTGTATATCATAAACTATATTTTTAGTCTTAGCTTAGACATGCGATCTAGAGATTTTAGAGTTTGACAAGCATATCTTGTCAAACATGGGAATCTAAATCGAACTATTGTTATTTTAAACTCTTTGTCCAGTTTCTTTAAATCAGTCTTGTATTTGAAATTCAAATTGATCCGGACAAGAGGAAGCTAGTGATGGTGCTTTTGTGCACGAGATTGGGTTTTGTGGTGGACTTGTCAGGGTTAATTAAGGACCGAACTCGACTATTGAGTTCAAGTCCCCACGTACTTCCACATGCGATGTATGGTATTTGTTTGGTTAAGTAAAATGTTAAGACTATTGAGTTGGAAAGCAGAGAGTAAGGATATGTGTATTGACCTTGTATGGCATAGATGCTCAGTGCGAGGACTGCGTTTTATGCCATGTGAGCTTGTATGTCGATGTCGGATGTTCTTAGGAGGGTGAGGCGTATATGTGCCTCGTCGCATATCACGATACCTTAATGGTGCCGATAGCATTCTACTATGGGTAGGGAACCCAGTTCGCATTAAATTGTTTGGATCGGCATTCGGCGCAACATGTGTGCCCGATTAGCGGATGCTATCGATCGTTGTTTAAGCGGGATCGGTTCACACATGGGGTCCAACTCAATAGTGTTAGCTTGTTGAAAAATACCAAATCTTAGTTTCCCGGTCGGCATACCAAAGGAAGTATGTCATCATTCGGAGGCATCCGAAGCAGCGGGCTAGCTAAGTCATGTGGGTAAAGATGTACACCCCTACGAGGTATAAAGCTGTTCGAATAGCGTGTCACGGTCATGGACGATAACTTGAATTGATGTCACTGTATAGAAGTTTTGATTTTCAAAAATCTAGTTTGGGTTTATTTTCGGTTTGCATGAGGAATCATGCACGCATCTTTGTTACTTTTATGTCATTTACTTACTGTTCTAAGCAAACTTTGATTTATTAAATTGCTTTATTAAAAGTTAGCCTTTGTAGTTTAAGATGTATCGCTTTATGCAAATTTGAACCTTTATACCTTCCTGTTGTAACCTTATGCATGTAAAAACTCTACTCCTTTGAATAGGCTCTAATAACCACTTTCTTTAATTAGTTTGTGTAAGACTTGCTTAGTACCTTCCGTACTCAAGGTGCTATCACCTATTGTTGCAGTGAGGACGGTTTCCTTTATGAAGTACCGTTAGCGCCCGATCGAGGTGGCGCTAACGAGTAACGCGCTTCTTCTTTCCTCCACGCAATTGCTGCGGTGGATGAGGCCATTGGTGGACTTTTTGATTTATTTTGCTTCATTGTTGAATATGTTGTAGTGACCAAGTCACTCTATATTGTAGTACTAAACCCGAATGTTGTAAACTTATGTTTAATTATGCAAATGTACGACTTGTATGTGTATGATGCAATGTTGTTAAAGGATATATATATATGCAATGGTCATTGATCACAGGAACCATTGTGAGATATATATATATATATATATATATATATATATATATATATATATATATATATATATATCAGGGATCTGTTTATTGGAATTGTTACTTGTTGAATTTATACCTTTAGCATGATCTTTAATTGAGGGATGATCTTGTTCCTTCATTAATAATCATGTTACTGTATGAATTTAATTAAGTACATTTCCAATAACCCGGGGAGCCCACACTTCATCTCGAACATTGACATTCCCGATGTGCTTTCCGCTAGACCAGCTCACATAGAACTAGTATAACACACACCGGGCGGGGATCGGCGAACCGTCCATGATGCAACCACTAAGTAGTCACACCTCCACCCTGTCACATAGCCTAACCTATCCACCTGAATATCAATGCCGAGAATCCATAACTTACTCAGTTAGACCCATCCCATACCAGGCATGTGGTCGCATGCTGATGAAGCTCGATTCAATGGCGCACAAAATTAAGTCCTTAATTGACCAAGGCAAGACTTCCATGTTCTAACTAGATCACAAAGATTATCAATCCCATCACATAGTCCACCATATCACACAGCATCCACCGCTTGCCTCAGTCTAAATCTTTTCCCACCCAATTGGTTTTAGTGCAACACATGCTATCACGAAGTAATAACATACAACATATAGTTTTACACAAAGTTCCATAGTCACTTAGTCATATTTAATATTTGCAACTTACATGAGATGTGAGACTCGTAGCATGGCTAAGCAACTCGTAGCACATTTAGGGTTTCCCCCCTTTTGGGCCTTGGTGCTGTGGGCCAAGAGCCCATGGCCCAAGTTTTGAAGAAATTTCAAAAAAAAACTTTAACTATTTTTTTGTTTTCTCTCTAACGCGTTTCGGAGTATTACACCAGTATACTCCTAATGCCTCAGATGCTCATGCGCACGCTAGGTAGCCAAGAGCATCACCGGTTTGCAAAATGGCATGGTAGCTGTAGCACCTCCACCACTCATCTCTGACGCACCGCCACTACGGGCCACCCTAGCCCCCGCTGTCGGCACCAGTAGGTTTGCAAGCCTTAGGGGAACCCATTTTGGGCATTCACTAGCACCACCGTGGACCGGTTCGCGGTGTGGCGCGACCGTGAGAACCCCTAGCCCCTCCATTCGCCGAACGAGACACACATTGTAGCTCGATCATTAATACTCAAATCCGGTCGTTAGGACAAAGCGGCGTGATTAAATCATTTTGATGAAGCTCGGTGTCAGCGACTAGTGGGACCAAACGATTAACATGGTGTTTTTAAACCGGTTTTCACTATGACTCATTGACACATAGGCCCAAGATCATTAAGTGCACGATGGACCTTTGGTCCATGGATCGGTGGATCGGCGCGTGAGACTTTAGTCCATGCGCTATTTCCTAAGCGTGTCTATGACAATTGGGTCCCACTTGCTAATAAATATTATTCTTTAGGAAAATAGATGAAAAGAAAAGAAAACACATAAGGGCCCACCTATCATTCACTTGAACATTTTGGTTAGAAAATAAATCAAAAGAAAAAAGAAAAGGAGTGGGTCCCACTTTGTCGAGAGAGAATTCCCTCTCCCTTTTTCTTTTTCCTGGATTTTCAAACCGGACCAATTTGAAACTTTAATAACTTTTGCATACAAACTATAAACTAAATAATTTTTGTTTATAAATTCATATAAAATCATGCTATGCAAAAATATTTGGATTTTTTATAGTTGAATTTATTTGCATTATTTAATTCATTTCTGGCTCTTCTTGAAATAGACATCGATTGTTCGAGCGATATATTTGACGACCAACGATCCTCATATTCAGAGCAACAAGAGCGAGGCAAGCACCCCCTTTAATCATGTTGATCCCATTATTTAAAGTATTGTATTTCTTTTTGCAAAATCTATTATGCATGCGTGTATGTTTAGTAGAAAATTGCTATGTTTGGGATGTCGGTGATAGTAAATCCTATCCGTTGCATGATCCTCCTTGACATATTGATGTCCTTCTGTTGTAGGCATTAGGTTATAAGTTAGATAATATATAATATCAAGTTGGGAGTTAGAGTGCAAATATCGCACAAATGCTTACTAGGCGATAGTTTTCGTAAGAGTTATAAAGGACAATATGATAAGCATGAATTTGGGTGATTTTTAAAAAATATCCAGAGGGGAATAAAAATACAAAACCTAGTTTTAGACGCGGTCGAGTTATATTATATTCTAAGAAGAGTGAGGGGTGTACCTCACTAGTAGATAGGGAGAGATCCTTGCCCTGGTCAATTAAGGACCGAATGCCCGTGCCATCAAT
This sequence comes from Ampelocalamus luodianensis, assembly GCA_036346255.1. Classification (NCBI taxonomy): domain Eukaryota; kingdom Viridiplantae; phylum Streptophyta; class Magnoliopsida; order Poales; family Poaceae; genus Ampelocalamus; species Ampelocalamus luodianensis. The sequence goes on along the minus strand of CM070620.1, from coordinate 52,586,662 downwards.
GTAACACCCCAGCCAAACAAAGGCCTAGAATGCTACTAAATAAACATGATAACTAATTAAAAAGTAAGACACAAATTCTAAATTTCGGCAGAACCTCCTTTGTATAGCTAAGTATACCGGAGATTCCAACAGTTGCATAAATCATAATCAATACTCTAACATCCAAATTTCATCAAAGCATTCAAAGATAATCTATTCAACTAAAGCATAAACAAGCATAATCAAAATATGCTACTCTCATTATTACAAATAATCCAATGCATTCAAACATAGCCATAACTAAGTCCTTAGCGGTTTGCTTATTATTATAGCATGATCTAAATGTTATTCACTTGTAGGGTTGTGCGGTAGTGAGTGCATCAATACAAGCCTACTCCCTCCCATGCATGCCGTTCTTGCAAGTGGTACCTAAAACACAACAAAAGCAAGAGTGAGTCTAAAGACTCGCAAGTACCAATAAATAAACATTAACTCACGATTATAGCAACAACATCCCTTAAAAAAACATTACACTAAAATGACTCACATGCTTGTGTAATGCAAATGAGCAAATGCATCTTTTTCTCTTTTACTCTTTCGCATTTTACAGTGTGCAGGGTATACAACCATCGATGTATACCCTTGCTTGTGCCCTCTAGCACAGGGACCAAGAGCTTATACTCTATAAGTATAGGGACCATAGCCCATCATCTTCATGATGGGGACCTCTACTCAATGCCCACATTCCACGAATGTGGGGACCACAAGCCCATCATCTACATGACGGGGACCTCAAATATACATACTTGGTCACCACGTGACCAAGTCTCAGGTACGTTCTCAACATGCTCATGTACTAGTCCTCTATCTTTCAATAACATGTGAATCAACAATTATATACCAAAATCTCCAACTTTAAATAACATGTATTGCATCATCAACATACATGAATAACCTTTAGCCATAACTCAAGCATTCGCCAATCTTATTCATACATATCGCACTATCATTCATGCATAGCTGGTATGTATAAAACACAAGCACTCACTGTCAAACATTCATAATTATATCAATAACCAGAATACTTGTCTCAACCGTGCGGGAACGAAGGACGCGAAGAGGGCGCTGCCCCCGGGACCAATCCCCTGCCTGAATATAATTGTAAAGCACACTAAGACAATCATCTTGGACCAAAAGCATAAAAATAGCACAACCGCACTCATTGTACTCTCAAGCGCATTCCCAATTCCAACTCCTAAAGATCGATCTATTCATGCATGGACAGCCATATTCTAAAATCCATATCTTTTTGTACACGAGTCCAAATGAGGTGTTCTTGGACTTCCTGGAAAGGTTGACAAATTATCCATCTAAGTCTAGTTGGTGAGCTGTCCTCAATCGGCCATCCACTACCCCTACCAAGCTAATTAACAAAACATCGAATTCACGTCGGGTTCTCTGGACAGTACACTAAAACTACCATAACTTTCAGAATAATGATCCAAATTTCATGTTCTTTAGCTTCCCTGAAAGCTAAGACAATTATATACATCTTTTATTATAGTGAGACCTCCCAGAAATTCTTTAACTATCCGCTTAAGTATGATTACTAAAATCTGTCAGAATTGTAGAAGATTTACGGAACAATAGCGCTACGAAATTCATAACTTTTGAACCGCTCGTCCAAACGACACGATCTACTCTACAGAAAGGTATCAATGTCGCCTACAACTCTCTAGGAGGAATCCAGGATAAAATCCACACTAAACTTTCTCAAAAATGTCGATCTTTACAGACTGTGCTCAACAGATCTATTACTGATGTTGCCTAATTACTCAATTAAACGACTAATCGAAAGGGAAATGGGCTTTACCCTTGTAGAACCACTGAAGAACACGATGAACACCACGCGATCCCTCTTCCCCTCCCTTCTCTCTTCTCCCCCTTCCTTCTTCCTCTTCTTTCTTCCTTCTTCTTGATCCCTTGGCAGCAACGGGGAAGGAGCTTGGCCAGGGAAGGGCAGCATGGAGGAGGTAGCAGAAGGAGGAGGATGTGCTATAGTAACGGAGGTGGTTACAGAGCAAGGCTAGGGTTTCCCCCTCCTCCTTTTGTTTGTGGCTAGTCGCGCCCCCGCCTCTCCCACCTTTGGGCCGAAATCAAGTGGGCCAAAGCCCGACCCAGTTGTCTACCTTTTCTGATAATCCCCTCTAATCCTCTATTAAATCGCTTTGCTAATTGGTCCTTCTCTCTAATTTACTTCTTCTCATTTAATTAAATTTGGAGTATTACAATCAATCTAAGTCTAAGCGTACAACCACATGTGCTGGTATGGAACGGCATTAGCTAATTAAGTCATTGAAAACTAGCCTTGCACGTTGATAGGCCGTAGTAGTGCGGGCAGGACCGAATGTACTGGTATGTCCGAAGGGGCTCCCTTCACCGAGGCGTTGGGAACAAAGCCTTCTGACACAATGACGAATGCCTCACCGAGACAGTGGTGTCCCCAGGTGAGGTGAGGAAAAACATTCGTTGGGCTAGTGTAAGGGTAGGACTAGATGATGTAAAGGCTTTGACACATGCTCTAGACTGCTTACCTACGGTAGTGAGCGATGGTATCGGCGGATGCCAAACAAACTAGAGAATTCTTGTGTTGTGGTAAAGTTGTACCCCTCTGCATAGTATAAATCTATTTAAATAGCCATGCTCGCGATCATGAGCGTGTCTAGTGTGGTCACATAGGGTATAGTCTTGATTTTTACAAAAACTATTTTATTGAGAAAACATGGGAATTGTTTGTGGTTTATATTTGAGTTAACTACCATGTCTATGGCTGAAAATGAAATATTGCCCGCAACCGAGGAGGGTTGTGAGTTGCTATTTCGTTGCTCACAACCGAGGGTTGCAAGTTGTTGTTATTATCCATTCTGTTACTTACTTTCTGTCATGTACTTATTTAACTACTCTTTTAAAACTTTCCATTGCAATATACTACGTATTGATATTGTAAATAAAATCTGCTTATTGCAAAATAACTTGTAGAGTAAAGCCTCATCCGTTGATAGCTTTGTATTTATATAAACTTTGTGATACACTACAAGTCTTGCTAAGTATGCATTGTACTCAAACTTGCTTACGTTGTTGTTCAAAGTTTGAAGATGAGCTAACGCCTGACGATACGTTCTTCGCACCCAAAACCGGAGGGTTCGGTGATGGGTCTTTCTAGGCCTTGTTTCGCCGGTTCCTAAGCGTTGGATGGGCATGCCGCTGGAATTTATTTACTTTCATTACCTCTTCCACTGCTACTTTTACTCTGTTGATACTTGCTTTTATTTGGCTAGTCGGTCGTTAATATAATAACTTTACACGCTTAAGTTAAATACCCTTTTTCTCTACTTTGTATATGTGAATGTATGGATGTGAGTGTCAAATATTGTGAATGTGTGTACTAGCCACTGGTCATCGGACTAGTATGGTACACATATAGGGTCTTCGTGTATTACACGCCCAAGGGGTCCGACAGACTTGTTCTTCTCCGCAACTTTGCCCGCAAAGAAAAAGCAATCGTCTTTGGTCACAACCCAGTAGAACCACATCTTCCTCCATCCTGACCAAGATGATCGGGTCTACATTGGAATGTACTCCTTCGACTTCCCATCGTGGTGTTGGATACCACAACTGCCTGCGATCCCGCGCTGCTTGCTCATCCCATAATACATGAAGAGGTCTAGATCTGCAGGGATCCCCAAGTATGCTTCATAGAGGTACATAAACACGCTCAGTATTCTAATGGAATTGGTACACCAATTCCACCCTAAAATATTCGAGTACCAACGCCAAAGACCGCACTCACAGTAAGCTTGAAAGACTGCGATCGTGTCCTTCTCCCCGATGGCCAGTGCTGACCTTTAGCGCTCAACCACTTCACTAGAGATCTGGAGGGCTGGAGGGAATCTTCTGGGCGACCACCAGTGTGGTCATTTTCTCAACATCCATTTCTGATTTCTCCCACATCGAGACAGATCCGACCATTTCTTCAAAAGAAATTTGGCTTGGATTTGGAAGATTTGGGAAGAAAGGTTACATATTTGATTGGTGGCGGACAAAGCAAGAGCTCAAAGAAATGAAGCAACTCGGGAAAAGTAAAAAACCATAGATTCAACCCCCCCCCCCCCGCGGCTATTTATAACAACGGGTTTGAAGTAAAAATGTGGGAGTTCAACGATTGCAATCTCTTGAACTGCTCCCAATGAATAGAACTATAAGAGATTGTTTGTGTTCTTTTCCCACCCGCTCGGTAAAAGAATTTTATTTTTACAACTCAAGTAAAAATCCCTTCTTTGATCAAGTCAACTTCTGGTCAAAAGAAATACTCATCGGAAAAGATTTCATTCCGACTACAATCCTACTATCACTTTTCAATTAAGTCATTTTCATTTGAAGTTGGGGGGCTCGATGACGAGGATATAATAATCAATCATTAATGAAACTAATTATCTATAATACTTATTATGGATAATGGTATTCTTAATATCCTCAAATATACCCTAGTCGGAAATACGTTCACGACCGGGGAAGGCTACGACCACTTGGGTCACGACCACCCTATGATCATAAGATCTACTACAACCAAGTTAACCACGGTCACCTATGGTCGATAAAACCCACAAACATATGGACTTTATCGACTAGTGACTCTGTAAACCGTGCTCATTCATGCGTAGTAGTTAATTCATGTGTTGTTTATCTCTGACATAACCGCACGTAGTTCTCTTTATCTCTGGCGTAACCACATGACGAACATGTAAGGAAATGTCTCTCTGACAATAACGACCAATATGCGCAATTGTGTCGTCAAGACGTCTTCTAACGCACAGCAACTGCCACCCGTTCAAAAGCTATATAAGGGGTGGCACCGGTGGATAAAGAGAAGGCAGATAAACAGATTCGTATACACTCATAAACCATTAAACTTATTTCGGTGGCTTCCTCCATTATGTAAACTCATTCAATATAAGAACACAGGAGTATGGTTGTTATTCTCTCCGGAGAAGGCTTGAACCAGTCCAAAAAAGTCTATGTCTTTTCTTGCATGATCTCGAGTACCGTGTGTTAGCGATATGCCCTAAAGGCAATCGTAGAGATGGTTGTATCACGTCTAGAGTTATAGCATAAATGTTATTACGTTCCTTGGATGAATCATCATTTCTAAAGATTAATAGGTGTGTGACTTGTTGGTGAAACTCTTTAAGTTAAATAATGTCATTCTAAATGCATCCCTAGTCGGATGTCACTGGTCGAGCACTAGTGACTTATCGACCAAACACATGTATTGATTGATGACCATGTTTCACGGTCGTGCATGGAATAGAAGAAAGAAGAAGCATATTCTCTAGCATTCGTAGCATAGCGTAGTGTCGCTTGAACCCTAGTTTATCTTGTTTCGGATTTATGCCAGATCCTAATGAAACTCTGAAATCACAAGCGAGTTTGTTAGTTCATTTTGTCTAGTCGGATTCGTGTGTAGCCGGATCTGACAGGTTTGAAGGCGCGGCCGCTAATATTTGGGAATCTTCTTGGATGTAAGCACAACAATAAGGTGTTGCGTTGTTTTGTTTAGATCGAATCCAGACTTTCGCAGCATTTGATGTTTGGTTTGGCATTTGGATGGAGTGATACTAATCGATAAATTTGACTAGAGAAGCGTAATACATTATTCAGCGTTCATGTTTAAGCCTCTATAATTTTAGTAGCAGGATCTAGTAGCGTGATGATTTTCCCAAGGCAATGTTGGTACTGCTCAACGATTTTTGCGGACGCGGAAGCGAGGTGTACTATTTCGTTTAACGCAAATTCATTTTTTTAGACATACAAATTCAAATTTTAGCACTGCATTTGTATCGACTTTGGTAAATCTTGCACGTTTTTTTTTCTAGAACCCAATATTGCCCGTTTATTGTTTAATCATTGCACAACTACACAGATTTCTTCCACATATTTGGGCAACTCAATTCCATTCGGCAGCTGGCAGATGAACAAAAAATGCTTCTTTATTCAATTTGAAAAGGAACAATATAAAAGTTAAAAATATTACTTCCCAGATACATCGGTACGCAAGTATCATTAGATCAAACATTTCCTTTACAAGGTATCAAATATCGCCGTATTATAACAGCGAAAGAAGTGTCTCAAAATTTCTTCGATAATACATATGTTTGTAACTGCAACACAAACAGCTCAGAGCAAGTCCATGACAGTAAGTGAAGGAAAACATTTCATGCTATATCACATATAAAGAATTAACAAGTACATATAAACGCACAATTTAGAGTCTTAAAGCAGCAATTGCTTCAGGCCTGAAGTCAATCCTAAGCCCTAACACCCTCCTCACCTCAGCGGGCGTCAAGAGCCATGTAAGATGCCCAGCATTGTCACCCCAGAAATCAAGAATCTCTGATACACGCTCGAAGTTCAGAATGGTTGACATCTGGGAAAGCCTTGAGAACTTGTCTCGGACTGGTCTCTGGGACATTTCTGAGAAATGGTTAATTAGGGAGCGAACCTCCTTGTCGAGCTGCAGGCCACCGAGCTGGCTGAACCTCTTCTGCATCATGATCACCTCAAGCCTCTTGACAATAAAGTCAATGATCAAGTGCACAAAGGAATCGTAGTTGTTCGATGTCATCACCGGCTGGAGCCATACAACATTAGTGTCAACAGCAAGGAGAAGCTTCTGCACCCATGGGTCATTCACCTCATTTTCACCATATTCGCAGTCATCCAGCTCATAACTGACAGTGGCAACAGTGTCAAGGACTGGACGAATGCGCGGTGCCACAGATGCCACTAAATGCTCCAGTCCAGAATGAAGGATCTTCTTGAAGGAAGCACTAATCTCGCCTAGCTCCGATAAACAGGACTTGATCTTCTCTCGGTCAGCAGGAGCATGGAAAGCCTGGTGAAAAGCCACAACAGTCAGTGCAGTTGAGCTGTCAACCATGACTATAATACTACATTAAAACAAATTACTAATTACCATAGCATAATCAAACCATTAGTTGTTCTGCATAAGATTGAGAAATTTTGAAACAGCACACAAAAGTGATACAATTTGCAATTTCTACCTCCATTAATTCTCAAGAAAAAAAAAAGGAAAATATTATTCCTTCCATTATCTTTTACTTGTAATTTTGGACACTGACAGTCTACAATACGCACCTTTGACCATTACTTTTTTTAATTATATGTTATAAAAAAATTATTAAAATATGGAAATAGTTTTGATAACAAATCTACCAATATCATTTCAAGTGACAAATCTATATATATATATATATATATATATATATGCATGCCGTTCGTATTCCTAGGAGTACATACTCCCACTTCCAATATACCACTTAAACGAAGATGTTATGTTTTTTTATCACTTTCAGTATACTTAAATACCAATTATAAGAAACTCTAATATGATTTGACTAAAAAAATTTCATTCAAACCTTTCATTTTTGTTATATACCCTTTTCATATATAAAAGAAGTATATAGACATATTTAGCTATAAAATTGGAATTTAATGAAATTTTTCATATAACTCACTTTAGGGTATCTTATAATCATTATTAGAGTATATTCAAATTAATAAAGAGATATCATCATACGATTTAAGTGGTATATGAGAAGTGAGTACATACTCCCAGTATTGTACCATTTTCCTATATATATATAGTGGTGAAAGTTTTAAAAGATTGATTGCACACAATCTAGGACAAAATCTATTTGAGAACAGATGAAGTACAAGCATGGTTCCGATGCTTAGGTCCCGGTAGATCCGACGGCCACGCATCGTGAATCGATTCACGGTCGATTCACGGTCAAATCGATTTTCGGATGAAATTGTTCAAATTTGATTAAAAATCATTCGAATTTGAATTTGAATTTGAACGACACAGGATTACGGCGGGATCCGTATCCGCCCTCCAAGATGCGATAGCAGGCGGTTCTGCGTGGATTTCAATCCATGAGTACAAGTACTATGAATATGTTTTTCCACATGTACATGTGGGTAAACATACTATCACCATATCAAATGTGCATCGAGATTGATGCAAACTTTCAAAATTCAAACCACCACACTATCTTCTAATCATTGCAATATCCCTTTCACAAATCTTAAAGAACTTGAAGGGCTAAGATAGTATATTTACCCACACGCACATGTGGTTTTGCATTTTTCGAAGTACTATACAAGATTTTTGCAAACATGATCATTTTGTTTATGCTGATTTGCATTGTGGATGGATTTAACATGTGCACATGTTTCTTAAGTAATCCTATTCATTTCGCAAATAAAACTGCATGATCTAATATTGTTGTTTCAGTCAGTAACCACACTGCGTTTCAGGAGTGACCACAAGCACAATTAAACATATTAGGCAGTTAGGTGTCGCTAACCACAACTGCTAACACCTCAACTATAAGACGTCCTTTAAGGGAAAACACCACAAAAACCGGCAAACCAAAGTATCTCATGATCCATATTCTATAATCCTAACTTATTTCATAGCCAGAGAAAATCGGAACGAAGATAGCAACATATGGCTAGTCAATAGACCTCAGGAAGGTATCATGTTTCAGTTTCCCAAATTGGAGTATCATTTGGTAATGTGCTGTATTGGAGCATCAAAATGTATTCATGTAATCTTGTTCTTCAATTATTTCTGTTTCTAACTTTCCTTTTGTGATCTTTGGAACTTCAATTTGTGCTAACTATGTTTTTTGTCAACTTGAACTTCTGAGGACAATACTTCATTTGCGACCTACTTGTAGTTTGTAATTTTATATAGTATATGAAAACCTAAAGGAATCAATGTCAATTATGAGCATTTGTTCTACTCACATGAATATCAAATTTAGGTCCTACAGTTAGTCACCTACAGGGTTACAAAAAACAGGGATCTCCGTCATTGTTATTAAGTCGTCGACTAGTCGACAAGTCGGTGGAGAAGAACCGACTAGGCCTGGCGACTCGACTTGCCAAGGCAAGCTGGGCGACCTGTCGACTAGTCGTCGACTTGCAACGGCAAGTCGGTCGACTTGGTGGGAGAAATGTGGAGCCCACTTGTCAGACTCAGGGTGACAGAGAGAACGAGGGAGTAAGGGAGTGAGTGGGGGAGTGAGGGAGGGCTCAGTTGTGTGACCAGATCCAGCTCCCAGCGCATCGTTGCCCTCAGCAGGAGCTGAAGGTCGTAGGCTCGCAGCCGCTGCCCATCGCTCGTCGTCGCCCTCGTCCTCAGCTCCCAGCCCGTCACCGCCCTTCGTCCTTGGATCCCAAGCTCCCGGCGGCCGCCGCTGCGCCCGCCGTCCTCGAATCCGAGCTCCCGGCGGCGCGCGCCGCCACCCATCGTCGCCTCGCCGCTGCGGCTCCGTTGCTCGCCATGTAGATCCAGCCGCCCATCGTCGCCTCACCTGCGGCTCCGTTGCTCGCCATGCGAATCCGGCCGCCGTCGTCGCCTCACCTCGCACTCCGTCGCCGTCGTCGCCCTCGCCCTGCAACTCCCGCTGCCCATCATCGCCCTCGCCCTGTTTTCTCTGTTTTCCGTTGCCCCTCTGTTTTCTCTGTATACAAGGTATAATATATACATGTCACTGCCATATGAACAGCACCTTTTGACTAGTCGGCAAGTCAGTCACTAAGAGGGTAGTGTCGACTTGCCGACTTAATAACCATGATCTCCATGTTACTGAGCATCTGTATCTATTGTAGTGATGTACAGGGTTTTATCATCATAGTCAAATACAGGTTTCTACATGTTGGACCATGTATACACCAATCTGATCTCCATACCATTTGTTTGTATTGACCATGCAAACAATAGAAGTTCATACGAACAGACCTTTGCTTCATATGTTTCCGGTATCAGAGCCACACGCCGTGACATCCATCATGCCCGACGACATTGAGAAGACGGCTTTCCACATGCATCAACGCCACTTTGAGTTCCTGGTTATGTCTTTTGGCACGATTTAACGCATGCGACAATTTTTCGTGCTCTTATGAATGATGTTCTTAAGCCTTTTCTTCGTCGTTCGTCCTAGTGTTCTTTGGCGATATTTTGATTTACTGACTCGTCCTAGTCAGAACACATTCGTGATGCAGTCGTGTTGTAGTTGTTGTGTGAACATCACTTGTTCCTCAAACACTCCAAGTGCTCCTTTGGAACCGATTCGATCGCGTATCGGTCACATCATCTCTAGACGGTGTGGCCATGGATCTGATAAGGTATCATTGTGGCGGATTGGCGGTCCCTAGTTCGGTGTGGGCTTTGCGGGGATTTCTTGGTCTCATTGGCCACACAAAACGCCAAATAGCATCGTGCTAACTAGTTTGTTCAAAGTGTTCTCTTCACGGTGCTCTTGGTCAAAAACATGTCGATTTCTGTAAGAACATGCTCTTAGTTTGAGCGTGAACTTATTGGTTTGGTCAAAGTTAGTCGCCATTGGCATCTGTATTCTGGCGCTCTTTTCGAGTTCATCACGATCACTATAGCTTGAAATTTTTGCTTGGCGCGATTGTCCACCATTAGGAACATCACTTGGTGAGTAAACACGGTGGAATCTGGTAGGTCGACAAAATGCGCGATCGATGCCCTTTCTCGTACGAGAGGACCAAGAATATCCATGTGGTTTTACTCCACATTTTGATATTTTTACACCTTCACAAGACCTTAGCTCACGGCAAGACATGGTTCAACAAATCTTTGCGATATTGGCGGTGATGTCGCGCGGGATGGTCCGTCGTGAGCGACTTGCTCCTTTCCACGGCGTGTTTTGTTCTAGGCGATTGCGAGGTGTGGGTGCTACTCTTGTGGTGACACTCACAACTCGGGCCACGAAGGAACTCGAAGACACTTCATCGCCTTCGGTCTCAATTTCATGAGCTCCCATGTGCAAGCGGTCCAAGAGTTTGTGTGCGGTTGTGCGACCGTCAGTATAACAAGTCCGAGCATTTGCATCCTTCTTACCTTCTTGACCATTGCAAGTTCCACATCGGGGTTGGGATGATATTTCTATGGACTTCGTGGAATGATTTCCCAAGGTACATGGCAAGTCCGGTATTAACCGTTGTGGATTAGTTCGCAAAGTATGCCCACTTTACGGTATTGGGTCATCCGTATCTGACAAGTTCGGTTGCTCGTGTCTTCTTTGACAATATCGTTCGGCTTTATGGCATTCCATCTGTGATCTGTTTTTACGAGCTCATCCAGTGCGAACTATTTCATCTTCTTTGGTTCTAAATTGCACCTTAGTTACGCTTTTCATCCGCAACGATGGTCAAGCGAAGTCGTCAATCGCGTCATTGACATGTATCTCTGTTGTCTCTCGGGGATCGGCCAGAAGGTGGCTTCATTGGCTTCCTTGGGTGGAATTTTGTTACAATTCCTCCGTCCTAACAGCCCTACGAGCTACTCCTTCAAAGTCGTTTATGAGCGCGACCCCCCGGCTTTGGTTGCTTATGAACCAGTTGTCACTCGTATTGCGGTTGTTGATCATCCACTTGTGGATCGTGACGAGTTTCTTGCTGCAAGAATTCAGGGTTGTAATATGCACATGTTTATCAATATTGTTTGCACTACACAGTAAATTTACCTTGCTAGAACTGTTTGTCTGACATTAATTTACCGGTATTGCTATGATAGGCTGCTCCTACAACAGCTCCTACAGCTGGAAGAGTGACAAAAACTTGTTGATACTGTGCTAGTACCATAGCTCTTAGGTATGTAAAGCATGATATAATGATATTGTGTTATTCTTATCTTCTATTGCATTTGAAATGATTGAGCAAGCAGTTACAACTTGTTCTTTTGTTGCTACTTGCTGTTAGTTCCAGATATTTTGCAACAAGTGACATTAAACGTTTTATACTTTATTTGTAGTGAAATTTGGAGATATCAGAAGGGAACTGAACTGCTCATGAGGAAGCTACCATTCCAGTTCGTGGCGGTAAGCCGTGAGGTTCGGCAAAAAGGTCATCATACTCGGCAAGGAGTAGGTCCAGGAGATTGGAGCCATCACATGCATGTAGTCGGGCAGATTCTGCTGGAGAAGAACCCTTGCCATGCCAAGTCACACGGTGATCGTTTCTCCAAAAGGACATTGAAAGCCTACCGAAATCCCAAAGGATTGGTCCCAATGTTGCAAGCCATTGAGTGCCCAGGACCACATCATAGCCTCCAAGCGATATCACATAGAAATCAATGGCAAATTGCTCGGAATCAATTGTAAGTAATGTATTTGGGCTGAACCCGGTGCATGAGATGCGGTCACCATTGGCCACAGTGACACTGAGCCCGTCCCGGGGACATAGTTAGAGCTGTAAGCGACGAGCAGCTTCCTCTGAGATAAAATTGTGAGTGGATCCCGAGTCTAACAATGCTAGCAGAGAATCCTTGCTGGAGCCCAACTGAGCCAATAGCTGCATGGTGTCTTTTGTATGCACACCGATGAGTGCATGCAGAGAGATTGCTGGTTCCATGTCGAGTTCAGCAGAACCTCATCTTCGGTTTGAGCCTCGTTATCCCATTAAAGACAAAATAATTGCTTGCAATGATGGTTTCGAGAGAACTTTTCGTAACAATTGAAACAGAGGCGGCGGCGGCGTTCTTCCATCTCTGCAGCGGACAGATAACGGAAAACGCGGTTTCCCGAGCCGGCGTGGCTGCGTTCGTGGTTACCGACAAGGCTCTGGCGACCCAGATGATTGGGTTGCCGGTGTGGTCCCAGAAGCTGCTTGGGTCGTAATGGCTGGGTTCTGTCAGGTTGGTATGGTTCGTGCTGTTGGTCGGAAGGATGGTTCGTCAACTGCAATCACCATTCATAAGCGCGCGAGGCTCATAGCTAGTTCGGACTCTGCGGGGCTTGGAGCTCAACATCCGTGCACAATGGTTCTTGCAGTCCAACAGTAAAGAGTTGAGTCTGTTGGCGCTCGGAGAGAGGTCGGCTCTGCAAAGTAGCGACAAGCGCTCCTGGTAGTCTTCCACCGTGCGGTGCGTTTGCACAATGCCGATTCGCGAGCATTACTCGAATGGGTGAACCGGCGGGTGTTGACGAGCTCAGCAAAATAGCGCCATGACGGTGTCCTGGTGTCACGTTCCAATCTGTGAAACCAAGTTTGAGCTGAACCAAGCATATGGTATGAAGCTAACCATACCTTGTCCTGCTACGTTCGTTGTCCTCTAAAAAATTGTTCGCAACGATTTAGCCACATAAGCGGATCCTCCTTGCCGTCGAACTTCAGGAATTCCAGTTTGTGGAAACGTGGTGCGCTAAATCGCTCACCTGCTACTGACGGTGGCTGATACTGCAATTGATGTGGTGCTGGTGGTGCGGATATCTTCGGCGGTGTCAGTAGGATGCCTTCGGTGGGCTTATCCCTCACGGCTCGACCTAGGGTCATCTGCTGATCAATGTCATCCACCCGTGCTTTCAACGTATTGATGTCGGTGTACATAGCAGTGAGTTGAGACAAGATCAGATCAAGCTTCTGATCTTGCGTATTTGCCTGTTCGCCGCCGGTGCTCATGGTGGAGGATGTATCAACTGAATCTGATACCAAATTGTCACGTCCTATTGATCTGATCAGGTAATTGTGTGTTGTGGGTGGCTTTGGCCCAGGTTTGCGTCGGCGCCGTGGCGATAAGTCGAAGACAGCAACGCTAGCAGATGCGCATAAGACAGGAAGAGATTAAGGAGGAGTTAATTCTTTTGTCTGCCTTTCATTGATAATTTGAGCCCCATTATATAGAGACTTCTTACAAATCGAAACAGAGTTCATTCCGAACTCAAAGACCTAACCTAACTCAACTCTTACTATTCTTATGGCAATACAACTGACTGTGTACAAAACGGCACAAGAAGAAATCCTATTCCACTATGTTTTCTGAAGTTGTCGCTGCAGACTTCTTCTCCCAATGTTGACGCTGATATGTAATACCGTACCTGACAGGGAGATTGCCCAAAATTTTATGGTTTTGACATGCTAACTGGTATTTGTGTACTATTCATTGAACCAAACTAAGAGCATGTTCTTACAATTATTTTCATTTATTTTACTGCTATGCAGACATGCATTTCCAGAGCCATATGGTGCTTGCTTTGCACGAGGCAGCAGAACATATCTGGTGGGTCTCTTTGAGGACACCAATCTATGTGCTATTCATGCCAAGCATGTGACATTCATGTCCAAAGATATTCGACTTGCTAGGACGATCCTTGGTGAGAAGCCCTAGTTTGCAAATGGATCTAAATGGTACTTTGCGTAACTGCATAACACATTTCAGTTTTTTGTGTCAGTAAACGGTGCTTTTGTGTTGACTGTTGAACATTACAGCTAGCTATATTTGTGCTTATTTCTACTAGAACGTCCAAATTGCTTGATTTTAATATTGGTGCTTTGTAAGGGTGCTTCATAATTGTCATTTTTTTTTAGAAAATTCAGAATTGTGATGTTATGTTATGTCATCCACCACTGGATATATGCTATCTCGGTTGGATTTTTACTATATGAATTTTAATATTTGAATCATTAAAATAACTGCATCAAATTGGAGATCAGTATGACATAATTCCAAATTTTACAAAATAAAATTCATATAAGTTGATCATAATAAAATAAACTCATAAAATAAAATTGGTATATAGAAAGCTCCTTAGAGACTTGCTAGTTTATGTATTTAAGAATACTAAATTTGACATTTTCCAGCAGAGTAAATACAATCAGCTAACAGACATTTTAGTGCGCAATAGCCAATAGATGCGAGCGAACTATCTCAGTTTCGTAGCTCTACAATAATGAAGAAATTTGTCAAACTGAAAAAGTCACCTTTATAATTTGGCCAAGACTTCAAATACACAATTTTATGAATTAAAATATTTTCTATGCCAGACAAGATAACAAGACATTTTGATCAGACACATGGAATAAAAAGGATATAGAGCCAAGTTAATGGTGAAGGGAAATGACCATCATTTTCCCGGTATAAATATCTTCGGATGAAGGTGAAAAAAATAGTTAGTGTGAGTTCATGGTTTTCTTTTCCTATCCAATATGAGAGGCAGAATGACAGCAATGGTACTCTCATACAGGAGATACCATTAGCAGATAACATGGATCATTATTGAGAAAACAAGTTTACAACCACATAAATATGAAAAGTTCCTAAAGATTCATCAACAGCGTAAGTTACTAAATTGGTGCTAACTGAGAAACTAGCAATTCAAGAAAGGCACATACAAGCCTTGACTTATGTGAAATAGTTTGGTGTCATTCATGACATAATGATGCTACCAACTACTTTCTAGTGAATGTCAAAGCATTGTGGGCTTCTTTCGTTTCAAAAAATTGCAAACAAGAACAGACAACAGAAGTGCACCTACTCAATCGATTTCAACTTGATTGAATGCATACAAAGCTTAATGGCCAAATGTATGCCAGTTTAACATACACAAACAGATAGAAGAGGAATAAATTACACTCACCTCTGCACAAAGCTCCTCAATCTCATGACGGAGCTTCAGGACATAGTCTGAGCTCACATCCATGTTGTTCAGTGCAGTTGCAATCTCCTCCCCAGTCTTCTGAACTCCAACACCACCTAGGAAGAGCTTTGCACCCAAGTTTGGCTCCCTCATTCTCCAGTGCAGTGCCTCCTGGTACTCATTGCTTATGAGGCTCATTGCTCCACCAAGCACAGCAAGTGCCGAGTTGATCCTTGCAGTGGATGCTGCCCGCCGGCAGCAGCTCTGCAGTACAAAGAACATGTCGTCCACCATTGAGGTCGTGAGACCATCAGGCACTGGCTCATCAATCCGGATGGCCTTCCTTACATTTTCCATCATGAAGAATTCCTCCAAGATCACGTAAAATCCAGTCAAATCCTGCTCCATTTTATTAAAGCTACCATTACGGAAGGTCTTCATTGCCTGCGGCCCAAGTTCAGGCTTGACATCTTGCAATCCACAGATCTTGTTCACCATAAATTCAGTATAGTCTTCACCAAGTTGTGTCAATGCAAGAATCTCCTCAAGATATAGCTCAACCTCCCTGGGGTCAGGCCCTTCATTACCTCCTGCAGCGTTGGCCACAGAACCCACAACCGAGAGAAGGTTCTTTGTATAGGAGTTTATATCTGATGCAAGACGGGCAAGCTTCCGGTAATCAGCATACCGGCGCAGGATCTGGGTGCCCCTTGAGTCGCACTCCACCTGCAGCTCAATGATGGCATAGGCAACACCGTCCTCACCTCGGAGCTCACGAAGCACAGCATCATTCTCCTCAACAGCGAGCACAATGTCCTTGAAGAGACGGGTGAGGCAGCCGACGAAATCAGCACGCTCCGCCGTAGTCTGGGTTGCAGAGGTTAGCTCGGCGAGGTGGTCGAAGTCAGCGCGGGCGCGGAGGGCGACGACCTTCTTCAGGTAGGCGACGTAGACCTGGAGTCCCTCATCAGCGAGGGCGAGCAGGGGGAAGATGCGGACGAGGCGGAGCACGGCTGGGTGGTCCTGGGCGTCGACTGCAGCAGCGAGCCTTCGTCGCGCGAGCCCCTCGAGTCGGCGCTTAATGTCTAGTAGGTCGCGGCGGAGGTCGTCGTCAGTGGGGAACCGCGCGTCGATGGCCAGGAATTCGTGCGCGGCGCTGGCGGCGGCTGTGAGGTCGTCGGCCGCCAGGGCTCGCCGCGCGGCATCGAGCGCGCGGGACCGATCGAGCGCCGCCTCGGCGCGCGCGAGAGCGGCCTCTGCTCTCGAGTGCGCCGCGTCGAGGTGGCGAACGCGGGAGGAGAGCGCGTCGGCGAGCGCCGCGGTGGACGAGGACGACTCCCTGAGCGCGGCGGCGTCGGACGCGGCGAGCGAGAGGAGCGGCGGGGCGGAGCGGAGGAGGGACGCGGCGACGCGGTCGATGTCGGGGCGGCGGGCGAGGAGTGCGTCGAGGCGGGCGTCGAGGGCGCGCTGGAAGGCGACGCACTCGTGGAGGATGCGGGTGGCCGCGCCCGCGTCGGTGAGGGAGCGGAGGGCGACGAGTGAGGCCGGGTCCCCGAAGTCGAGGTGTGGGGGGATGTCAGCTGAGGCGTCCGGGCGAGGGCAGCGCGGGGTGGGCAAGGGGGAGGGCACGGCCATGGCCGCCGCGCGCTGGCTGGATCGGTGAGATCTCGGTCTGAGATGCGCGGGATCTGGAGCGCGGTGGGTGTTGCTGCAGCGGTAGGGAAGGGATTGGCATCCTGAGTAGCAGATCAAATTCAGCAAATCTCAGTCGTCCGATCTTAGAAGAACGGTTCAGATCAACCGTTATATTGATATTATAGTTTTCATAAATAGTGTTGATGCTACAGTATTTTCTATGGCGTTGCAAAACATGATCCCACACTTTCTTTTCCGATCCGACGACGCTACGCAATGTCATTGTACATTGGTATTGTAACACCATGATATTGCTATACAATGTTAGATGATGCGTTTCCAGAAGAGAAGAGGGTTAATACCATGGTTTTTAGGATCACGATCCAAGTAGGATCATTTTTTGTTTGACAGGATCATATCATTTTTTTGTTTAAATCAGATAGTAGAATCATGATTCCATCATATTTTAAAATAATGTATATTTTGTATAAAAATTGAATTATGTTTTGAAATATGCAAATCTATAGTAGAATTTTGAATATTTTGATTTTAATTTTGTAAATTTGGGTACAATTGATCATTTTACTACATTCAATTAAGGTTGTTTTTTTAACCTCATTTGATTATTTTAAAATAAACTCATAATTAAAACTCCAATATATTGATGAAAATATCTTTTACCTTAGAACAACACTTAAACAACACAAATAAAGCAAAATAAACTATTGCAACTTAAATTAGTAATAGGTGATGTCAAATTATATATATTGATATAGTTTGTTGTCAAGATCATGATCCTACTCAATCCTAACCACGATCTTACTTGATTTTATATAATCCTACCTCGGCCCCAATTCTATAAACAGTAATAATCTGCATTATGAACAGTAATGGGATACTGTTCATAGCATTACTGTTCTTAATCACCAGTTGGGAGTTGTTGTTACCAAGTAAAACCTTCCTTTTTAGCCAAAGACCAAAAACTTATATATTTTTGTTGCATTTTTAGAAATTATTTTGGCTTAAAGAAAAATAATTGTCTTTAAATGAATATTTTCGGGCTAAAATAAATATTTATGTATTTTACAAAGTCATCATGTGATTTTAAAATTTATCTGGGAAATATATCATCCCAAAGAGCTTCAGCAAAAATTTCATGATTTTACAAATTTAATTGTTATTTTTAAAAGCCCACCAAACCTTTTAAGCATTTGAATAGGTTACGGTCAACTAAAGCTGGTTTGAATCAAACTCTAATCTGTAGTGACTCACACCTTTGCGGTTGGGTCCAATCAAGCCAATCAACTCTGTCACGCGCGCGCGCGAGCGAACCCCATCGTGATGTGGTAGTCGATCTTCAATCGAGCAGGCGGCCGCAATGCCACGCGGCCGCCCACGTGTGCGCCTAATCTCGCCGTTGGATCACGATCTAACGATCGAGGTCGGTGTATGCATTCGGACGACTCGAGTCCTTCTCAATCTCCACCGTTCATTTCCGATCCAACATACGCTCTTTTCTTTTTAAATCTAAAGCGCTTTTCTTTGGGCGTCGATTCAAATATCACGGCGTCCTTTTACAGCGTCTTTTTAAGGCCGCGTTCCTCAACCGTTGGATTTTAATCGTGAGGTCGGTCGATGTATACAATCGGACCATCGGTTCATTTTCCCATCTCGGCGTAGAAATCCAATCTAACGGTCTGCGTCATCTCATCTAATTGGGTGGCGTGTATTCCTTTTAATTGACCGTTGGATTCCAATCCAGCGTCGATTTGAAAGTAGACCCGAAATCCTTTTGGGCTCGTTTTAATCTCGATCGACCGATCTAGATCGCACGCCCATATTAAAGATACCGATTAAAACCTTTTAACCTCTCTATTTATCACAAAGCCCATTTCTAATCGGACGGCTGAGATTCTTTTGAGCTTTTAGAGGCGCGCGTGACTGAGGATGACAAAGGGACCCACATGTCATATGTTGCCTCCCTTCTTCCTTATCTCTGTGCGCCGCCATTTCTGAGAGCAGAGGAGAGGATTATCCAAAGCTTATGCAACTAATTTTTGATATTTAGTCTAAGTGGACACCTCATCAACTCTAGACCTTTCCATCTTGCCCTGTAGTTCAACATCTATATATAAACCCTAGCTTTTGCTGTTACCAGTGTTGACCGAAGGAGTTCTTCATCCTCCATTGTTGTCGAGTGGAGTTTCTTGCTCTTGTCCATTGCTTATCCATCTTAAGCACTGGTTTCACCTTGCACTAAGGTTTGACATCTTTTGTAGGTTAAAGCCGAAGGTTATCTCTGTTGAGCAAAATCGACTTTCTCAACTTTTGGTGTTTTCCTATTACAGTAAGCTAAACCTAGTTTTTGACATCCGGGTATCTTAAGGACCTTAGGAGATCATATGAATCATTCTTTTAAATATCATTAGCTTCAACTTGTCATGAACCAAAAGTTGTTATTCTAACTTTTAGGTCTTTCATGTCATTTTCAAGAATTAGGGTTTCTCTGTCAACTTATCATCCTAATTAGGTTTCAACTAAACCTAGCGACATAACAAGTTGTTCTTTTAATTCTTGTCATCATCTATTTAGCTTGATCACGAGAGATTTGCCTCTGTTCTTTATTGTCGGCTTAACCGACAATACAAGTTTTCTTCAGCTTTTGTAATCTAACCGATTAGGGTTAGTTTGGGTGTTAAATACCCTAAAAGATCATGCTAAGTTTCATTTCTGAACCTTTGCTTGATCTATTTTCCTTTTCCAAAAATCTGTCTGCATCTGTTTTCATTCTTCTCAAAATGTGAAAACTGAAACTTTGAACTAAACCCTAGTTTCTGCCATTTGAAAACAGTAGGTTATAATATGGGTTATTATCACTATTATGGGTAGTTATGGCTTAAGCATACTGTCAATCATGCATTTCCAGATTGATCGTGCATATTTCTTCCATTTTGTACTTATTGTCGATTTTAGTATTTATTGGATCTTGTTGCTTCTTATAGAATCTGGTTCTTCTGAGGCTTTTGACACTGTTTCTGAGCAACCTGAGCCTGCACAAGAGGTTTATTATTATCAAGGCAAGCATCCTCTTTGCACCATGTTGATCCCAACTTTTATACAATAGTTTTTACAACTCCAGTGACATCTGTGCATGCTATTTTTCTGAAAATACAAACTGTGATCTGTTAGTAGCTAGATATGACCTAACATGATGGATTACCTCAATTGTCACCATACACTCAACCTTAGCGTAGTACTGTATGCTATAATATATTTTCAGATTTGGCTTAGACATGTAGTCTAGAAACTTTAGAGTTTGACAAGAATATCTTGTCAAACATGGGAATCACAAATGGCTTTCTGTTACTTTAAACTCTTTGTCCAGTTTACTTATTTCAGAAATGAATTTTATATTTAACTTGATCTGGACAAGAGGAAGCTAGTGATGGTGCTTTTGTGCACGAGATTGGGATTTGTGGTGGACTTGTCCAGGTTAATTAAGGACCGAACTCTGATTATTCAATTCAAGTCCCCACGTACTTCTACATGCAGTGTATGTATGCTTTGTTTGGTTAAGTAAAATGTTAAGACTATTGGGTTGGAAAGCAGAGAGTAAGGATATGTGTATTGACCTTGTATGGCATAGATGCTTTGGTCTTTGGTGCGTTTTATGCCATGTGGTAACATGTCGATCGGATGTTCTTAGAAGGGTGAGGCGTATATGTGCTCAGTAGCATATACGTACCTTAAAGATGCCGATTGCAAACTAGTATGGGTAGCGAACCCTACGCACTTCTTTTGTTTGGGTCGGCATTCCTGACGCAACATGTGTGCCGGTTAGCGGATGCTATCAGTCGTTGTTTAAGCGAGATTAGTTCACACATGGGTATCCAACTCAATAGTGTTAGCTTGTTGAAAAATACCAAATCTTAGTTTCCCCGGTCGGCATACCAAAGGAAGTGTGTCATCATTCGGAGGCATCCGAAGGCAGCGAGCTAACTAAGTCGTGTGGGTAAGATGTACACCTGCAGGTATAAAGCTGTCGAATAGCGTGTCCACGGTCATGGACGATAACTTGAATTGATGTCACTGTATAGAAATTTTATTTTAAAAAGCTGGTTTCGGTTTTTCAGTTTAGCATGAGGGATTCATGCTTTGTACTGTTTATAATTGTTCCATTTACTTACTGTTCTACTTTATCTTTGATTTATTAAACTGCTTTATCAAAATTTAGCTTTTGTAGGTTAAGATGTCCTGCTTTATGCAAAACTTAACCATTTTACCTTCTGTTGTAGCCTTATGCATGTATAAATTCTACTCCTTTGAATAGGTTCTAATAAACACTTTCTTTTATTAGTTTGTGTAAGACTTCTTGAGTACCTTAGTACTCAAGGTGCTATCACCTATTGTTGCAGGTGAGGATGGTTATCTTTATGAAGTACCCGTTAGCGCCGATCAGGGTGACGCTAACGAGTAAAGCTACTTCTTTCCTCCACGCAATTGCCTGCGGGTGGATGAGGCCATTGGTGGATGTTGCTATTTTGGTTTTGCTTCCGCTGTAGACTTTTGAAGTGACTAAGTCACTTAATAATTGTAGTACTAAACCAAATGTTGTAAACTTATGTTTAATTATGTAAATGTATGACTTGTATGTGTGTGATGCAATGTTGTTGAAGGATATATATGCAATGGTCGTTGATCCTAGGAACCATTGTGAGATATATATATCCGGGAATCCTGTTTATTGGATTTGTCACTTGTTAAAATTTATACCTTTAGCATGATCTTTAATAAAGGGGCAGCACTGTTCCTTAATTAAGAATTGTGCTACAGTATAATTTTAATTAAGTACATTTCCAATAACCGGGTATCCTCACAAATCCCCTCCCACACATAGCCCATCCTCTTCCATTGTCCCTGCTGCCTCGATGCTGCCCTCCACCTCTGCTGTCGCGCCGCCCCAGCCAACGCTCATGTCGCCCTTGCCCGCCGCTGCCGCCATGTGCGTCGTCGACCCCGACGACAGCCAGCTCGTCTGGGGCCGCTAGCTGCGCCCAGCCCTCCTCCTCCCGCGAACTCGCTGCTCCCGGCCACCAGAGGCAATCGCTGGCCGCCGTCATCGCCCCGTGCGGCCGGCTCATCTAGGGCCGCTCTGCTGCGCCCTCCTCTCTCTGAGGCTGCTTGTCGTCTCGGCCGCCAGATGATCTGTTGCTCGCTCGCTCGCATCTTCGCCTCCTTTGAGTCCGTCGGATGAGTACACAAAGTTTGATATGTTGCGACACGTTTAAAAAAATGTTGCACACTATTCTTTGGACCACCCTTTGCACCTTTGAAAAGACCACCCTAGGTCGTCCTCTAAGACCTCCTCAAAAACCTCTTCCAAGACCTCCTTAAAGACCACCTTAGGCCACCTTTGGTGATTTTGCAAAGACCACCCCGTTGGTCTTTTGCAAAGACAACCCTCCGGACCACCCTTCAGACCACCTTGGCAATCACCTCTATTAGCGCTTTGGTGATCGTGGGCCGTCCATATCTTGATCTGCATCTCAGATCTTCTTGAGCGTTAGGACCTCTGAACCTCACTTAAAATCGGGGCCCTTCATTTCAAATCCAACCGTCAAGACCTCCCCGACTCGATTCCAGCACTTAACCAACCGTTATGTTCTTTGACCAGTCCATTTTGGATCTTCCACTGACTGGTGGGACCTCCCCGAGCCTGTTCTTCTCCTTCCTCGTGCACGAGCGCCATGGCAGAGGAGCAGAGCCTTGTCACATCCCACTCGTCCCCGTCAACGGCTCCTTTGCTGCTAAGCATTAAATGCATGTGCGCTAGAGCTTTCCCCCAAAGTCTCCGTTTTACCTGGCCCCGTCATTTCAAGAGTGCCCTTGGCAGGAGCTTTTGACTCAGTGCACCCGTGGGGCACTTCCATTGCTTCTTCTTGCTCTCCGGCTTTAAAAGAGCCCTGAGCTCCTCCTTAGCTTCTTTTAGACACCACTTTACAAACCCGAGCTCCTCTCTGTGTTTTGTGCTCACAACACCAGAGGACCTCTTAGCCGCCATTGCCGGACCTTGGAGCTCCTCGAGGACATCCGGGCTCCAATGGCTCAATTACAACTCTTGAGTTCTTCTGACCACCTTGAGCATATCCCCTAACTTATTTTGTTTGACTTCACAGAGGTGTCAAATTTGGGGACTTGCTCTTTGTTAGTCGGATTTGCCCTTCTTCCTTAGTGTCGGCCAACTCCTCCTTCGCCAAAGCTTCTCCGACCACTTCTTGACTTCATTGTCCTCAAGTAATCTCTTATTAGTCCCTTAGTAATTGAGCTTTTCTCTATTGATCAATGCGGGGCTACTTTAGTTTTGCGTTTTTTCCATGTTTATCACCGGCGGTCATCTCCAGCTAGCCGTCGGTGGAAAGCATTTTAGCCCTGGCTTTTGGTACCTTTAGGTTCACCTTCCTATTTAAGACCCATCCCTGTCCTTGGTTCCCACCGCCGTGACGGGAGTCGCCGGCGGTGAGCTCAAACTCGAACTCGGGTTTTTGTCGTGCTTTATTCGGACAATCACTATAGCTTGGTGATTAGCACTTAATGGCTGTCGGAAATGGCACTCGTGTCGCTTACATGTGAGTCGCGTTTCCTATTGTCGTACGTTAAACCACCTCCTTGACAACCCCCAGGACCTCCTAGATTAGATCTCAACCGTTAAAGACCTCTCTAGGTTAGCTCTTAACCGTAGGATCTCCCTCGCAAAACTTTTGTTGCGAGGACCTCCCCCAGGTTTGATCCTAGTCGTTTAGGACCTCCTTGGCTGAAATCTTAGCCATTAGGGTCACCCCGTGCGAAAAGACCACCCCGTGGTCGTTTTTGTAAAAACCACCCTCGGGACCACCCTTGGGGTCCTCTTTGCAAAAGATCACCCCTTGGTCTTTTGTAAAGAAAACCTCATGACCTCCTCCTCGCGGAGATCTAAACTTTTCAGACCACCCTGGGCAAATCCTGGCCGTCCAGGACCTCCTCTGGTAGATCTTGGCCGTCAGGGACCTCCCCTCCTTTAGATCCTATCACCTAGGACCACCTCCGAGTGAATCTGGACTGTCCAGGATCTCCCCTTAGAGATCTGGGTCGTCCAGGACCTCCTTGTGTTAATCGTAGCTGTCCAGGACCTCCTCGAGTGAATCCTTAGCTTTAGGACCTCCCCGTCAGCTCTGGACCTTCAGATCTTAATCTAACGACCTAGACCTCCTCAGCACATAGGGCGTTCTAGCGAGTCAAGTCCTCTTTTGCCGTTCCTTTTGAGATCTGCGGCCCAAATCTCTGTTGCGTTCAGCCCTCTGTAGGTTAGTGCGCTCTGAGCCCTCCATCTTCCGATCAACGGTCCAGGTTGATTGGGGCGTTCGCACCTCCGAACGTCTCGATGGTAGTGAACCGTTGGATCCTGATCCAACGGTGAGCTTTTTTGGGCCGCGCGCGCGTTGTTTTCCAATGCGCGTGGGCCGTTAGATCTGATCTCAACAGCCCACGTTGTTCCACATCATTTCCTTTTGATAAGTTGGTTTTAAATCCAGTAATCCTTTATTTGTAAACTAAAAATTGGATTAAACTTTGAAAATTCATAACTAATTCGTTTTAATTCCTTTTTAAATGATTCCAACTGTGTCAAATTCCTGTTTAACTAAAGTTTACTCTAAAATACATTTAGACATTGTTCTATGCCTGAAAACCTTGTAAACAATATTAACTTATTTCAGCCATTATTTGATATTCCAAAAAATCATTTAAAACTTGTAAAATGCATAAGTTTTTCTATATAACTCCAAACTGAGCAAACTCAAGTTTGTAAAATTCCTCTGTTAGTATACTTTATTATGGAATAGGTTTTGTTCATGTATGTACCTCTGAAAAATGATGTACTCTAGTTTCACTACTTAGAAAAAATCATAAGTAATTCATTTTAACTCCAAATCGAGTGAACTAAGTTTTGTTGTTCTTAGAATGCTATGTTCTACCTACCATAAAAATTTTAGGTTCTAGATCTTTCTGGAAATTTGTTCCATAAACAGTAACCGGAATTAATTTAAATTGAATTTTCAGGCTGAGAAAACTTGTTTAGGCTATGACTTTTTCATGTTTAGTCCAAATGAAATGATTCTTGTTGTTAAATTTGTCTAAAATCATGCTCTTTCCGCTGTGTAAATTTCATGGGATTTGGATGACTTTGGTTTTTGGATTTCTTTCGGTGTTCTTCGTTCTTATTGGATTTTCTCGTTCTTGCGTTAGGTTCCGAAGAAATTATTGATTGCGTGAGTGATCCTCTGCAGCAAGAAAGTAATCTCCAACAAGGCAAGAAGATGTAGCATCATTTGATCATATTGCTCCTATTACTTTTAAAGTCTAATATCTTGTTTGCAAAAACTAAGTATACATGTTTCTTGTGTCAAAGTTAATTTATGTCGATTAGAGGTTGTTAATCCTAATGTATTGTTCCCCTGAAATTGTTCACCCCTGCCACAAACCTAGGGTATTATCCTCACTGGTGAATTAGAGCCCGGTGAATGATTTATGATCTTTTTATTGTCTTTACGATATGATGCTTAGCAATGCTTAGTTACCGGTAGAATTAGGCGGTTGTCCACTTAGTTGATAACCTTGATCACATAAAGTTTATTATGACTTTATTTTCAACACCTTGTGCTATGTTTATTTGTGAAAACTAAAAATAAA
This sequence comes from Ampelocalamus luodianensis, assembly GCA_036346255.1. Taxonomy (NCBI): domain Eukaryota; kingdom Viridiplantae; phylum Streptophyta; class Magnoliopsida; order Poales; family Poaceae; genus Ampelocalamus; species Ampelocalamus luodianensis. The sequence goes on along the minus strand of CM070620.1, from coordinate 52,560,791 downwards.
AACAAAACGATTTTGACTTAGGCACAATAGTAAGATGGTGGTGTGCTTTTGGGTGTGACTGGAATGGTGCCCGAGTCAATAAGGACCGAACATCTTGTGTCACACTATCCAAGTATTTTTGCGTGCTAACCACACTAGAGGGAAATGGGACCTCTCTCGACTTAGTACTTTGGGGGTGTTAATTAATGAGTCGCGTGGTGGGTTGTATATTTGACTATATGCAACATGGACAAGTTTGTAGGGAGGGGAGCACCCGCAATGGCTGCATCCTACTCTACATATGGGTCCTTAGTAGGGGCTGTGAAGGTGGTCCACTAGGTGATAACCCCCATACGTGCGACTCTTGATTAGCTCACTCCATTGGAAAGCATCTCGTAGGACTTAGCCGTGTCGGAATACCAAAGGAAGTGTCCTTAATCTAGTGGCAAAAAGGCGGTCTGAAGTGTGGGTACATTGGCACACCCCAGCAGGGTTTGATCTATTCGAATAGCCTCATCCTAGGTTATGGACACGCTTGGTTAGGTTTTGCAAGAGTTAAACTACAACCTTTTAAATTAAAACTTGACATGGGTGGTACGAATGGGTAATTCGTGCTATTGTTGTGATGGCTATTGGGTTAGTCATATCCAGGTTGTTGTTATGTTATTACTTATTGTCTCGCTGTTATTTATGCAAATAAAATTCAGATTGTCAAAACTGCCTTCAAACTATTACTTATTGCAAATAAAACTTGCTTTTTGCTGAAAATTAACCTTGAGCCTTCTCCTTTGACTAAATCCTGCATGTAGTAGTATCTAGGTTTGTTACTCGTAAGTCTTGCGAGTACATTTTTTGTACTCATTTGCATTGCTTATTTGTTGCAGAGGAGGTTGATCCCCAAAGGATCGACTTTGGTGAGTTTTGTTGCGGTGTGGACGACTAGCTTGGCGGTCCGGTCGGAATGCCTTGTGGGTGTATGGCAAACCGCTTGGCTTTTGTTTATAGCCATCTTATGGCATTTTGCTTCCGCTGTTGATTAACTCTTTTAGCTTGTTCTTGGTCGGTCGGGTTCTCTTTTGTAATAACTATTATGTATGTCTTTTGCTTGTAAAGTTTAAACTTTGGATCTGTGTGTTGTATGAAATTGATGCAATGTTTTGTAAAAGGGTGTGTATACTGCAATTCTGGGAAGTATACATTGCCCAAGGCACGATGTATTTTATTTGTGATGCTAGAGTGAGTAGATGACTAAACATTACAAGCTAAATAAACCGGGGTCTCACAGTGACTAACCCAATAGCCACCACAACATAGCACGAATCCTCGATTCGTACCACCTAAGTTCAAGTTTTAATGAAAAGGTTATAGTCTAACTCTCGAAAGACCTCCCCAAGCATGTCCATAACCAAGGACTTGGCTATTCAAATAGATTTAACCCTATAGGGGTGTACCAATGTACCCACACTTCAGACCGCCTTGTTGCCACATGATTAAGCACACTTCCAAAGGTATGCCGGCATGGCTAAGTCCTACGAGACGTTTCCAATATTATGCATTAACTACGAGCCGCTCGTATGGATAGAAACTCATACGCTACATTGTAAGCCAAAAGGCAACTACAATGCTCCTGAACATTTGCCTTCTACAACCTCCTGCGACTTGGAGCTAACACACGCCAAAGTACTAAGTCAAGAGAGATTCCATACCCTCTAGTGTGGTTAGCACGCAAAAATGCTTGGTTTAGTGTAACAAGATGTTCGGTCCTTATTGACTCGGGCACCAACCATTCACACCCAAAAGCACACCATCTTACCTTTGTGCCCAAGTCTAAAATATTTTATTTTTAGTTTTAGTTTTCTCAATTAAACATAGCACAAGGTGCTGGATATAAAGTCACAATAAGTTTTTGTGTGCTCAAGGTTATCGACTAAGTCGACAACCGCCCAAGTCTACCGGTAGCTAAGCATAGCTAAGTAACATTAACTCGTAAACTACTAAGTGACAAGGGCTTATCCAACGAATCCTAAATCACAGCAAAATAATCCTAGGCTCAGTAGTGGAGGATAAACATTGGCCTACAAATTATGCATCTAATGGGTCGACTAATCGACAATAGTTTAACGACAAAATAACAATGTATACATAGACTTTGCAAACAAGATATTAGACTTTGAAAATAATAGGGGCAATATGATCAAATGATGCTACATCTGCTTGCCTTGCTGGTATTTCTCTTGCTACAGAGGATCACTCTCGGGTTCAACAAATTCTTCGGAACCTAACGCAAGAACGCGAAAATTCAATAAGAACGAAGAACACCGAAAAAGACTCAAAATCCAAAGTCATCCAAATTCCATGAAATTTACACAACAGGAAGATCATGATTTTAAATGAATTTAGAAACAAGAATAAATCAATTTGGACTAAACATACAACAGTTATAGCCTAAATAATTTCAACCTGCTAGATAATGCAATTTAAATTGTTTTCTGTTACTGTCCATCACGCAAATTTCCAGAAAGTTTTTGAACATGAATTTTTTATGGTAGACAGATCCTGGCATTCTAAGTATAGCAAAAATGGGTTCACTTCATTTGGAATTAAATTGAATTACTTATGATTTTTCTAGTTATGAAACTAGGGCATGGCATTTTTTAGAGACAAAGACATTCTTAAAACCTACTCTATACCAAAGCATACTAACATACTAACAGAGAAATTTAATACATTTTAATTTACTAAATTGGAGTTACAGAGAATTACTTATGCATTTTGCAAGTTTAAAGGAATTTCTAGAGCACTAATTAAATGCTAAAGCAAGTTAATGCAATTTGCACAACTTTCTGGTACAGGACAGTGTCTAAACACATTTTTAGATTAAAGTTCAGTTAAACATAAATTTAACACACTTTGAATCATCTAAAATGGAGTTAAAATAAATTAGTTATGCAATTTTGAAATTTAAAACAATTAACAGCTCACAAATAAAAGATTTCGGGAATTACTTATTACCAACTCAAAGTGGAAAAACCTAGGCCGTTGATTATGAATCGAACGGCCCAACCGCGAGAGCCGATTGGAACGCGCACAACGCCCCACTGAGCCAACCGTTGGATTTAGATCCAATGGTACGCAAGAGATGGAACATTCGGACTTCCTGAATGCCTCACCAAATCTGGGCCATGGTTCTAAAAAGGAACAGCTCAGATCAAGGTTACCTTCGGAGGTCCGAAAGTTCACGAGATCTGAGCCGCAAATCTAGGAATGAACTGCAAAAGTGGATTGGAACGCTAGAACTCCGAAAGCGCTGAGGAGGTCAGACCGTTGGATCTAGATCTAACAGTCCAGAGCTGCAGGGGAGGTCCTAAGGTTTAAAGATCTACAAGAGGAGGTCATGAACGGCTCAGGTCTCCAAGGGGAGATCCTGGACGGTCAAGATTTACTCAGAGGAGGTCCTGGACAATAAGATCTTAAAGAGGGGAAGTCTTGAACGGCTTAGATCTCCATGAGGAGGTCCTGAATGGTCAAGATCTACCCAGGGGTGGTCCTAAAGGTTAAGATTTGCGAGGAGGGAGGTCCTGAGGTTTTCTTTACAAAAGACCAAGGGGTGATCTTTTGCAAAGAGGACCCCAAGGGTGGTCCCAAGGGTGGTTTTTGCAAAATACCAAAGGGGTGATCTTTTTGCATAAGTGAAAGATCTAGACCCGCCATTATGTGGTAATGGAGTTTTGGTGATTAATGATAAATCTAATTGGGAGACTAACACTTTTATTGATATACATATTGTGTAGTCTTATTTGGATATAAAGGTGAAAATCATGAAGGCATGCAAGTGATTAAGTGATTAATGACAAATGCACTTGTGAGAGTAATACTCTTATTGTTATATTATGCTTAGTCTAAGCTTGGATATAAAAGCAAAAAATCCAAACAGGTATGTATTCATAAATGACAATCTATTTGTGAGACTAACAATTCTATTGATTATCTATTGCTTAGTCTCGTTTGGATATAAAGATGGAAATACAAGAGGTATGCATTCTACTTCGTTTTATTATATCTTGTTGCATTCCTCGGATCCAAAATATAGGATAAACTCCACCAAAAAGTTTAACTTGGATATGTGCATATGTTTCCATTACACATTTGTGTATGCACACATTTAGGGGGAGTCCATTCTATATTTTGTGGTTTCATTAGTATTGATCCATATTCTCTTTCCACATATATTAAGGATCTTTACTTTGAAAGATATCCTTGAATATATTTAACTTGTGTAGTTAGTATATTCATATGAGTATATAAGAACATATGAAACTTGTGTAGTTCATGGATGTTCATATATCCTTGAATATATTTAACTTATGTAGTTAATATATTCATATGAGTATATACAACTTGTGTAGTTTGTATACACTCATATTCAGTATATACAACTTGTGTAGTTCAGATATACTTGTAGTATATATAACTTGTGTAGTTTATATATACTCATGGCCTTGTTGTTTCATTAGTATTGATCCTTGTGATCTACTTTGAAACATAACTCTTGAGTATATATATAACCGTGTTTATATATACTCATACCAATTACATTCAATTATTTGAAATTGTGTTGTGGGACTAACATGTCCGCTAAGATGTTTCAAGGCTTAGTCCTGAGTTTGAGTGATGACATAAAAGGAAATGCAAAGGTGACAAAAGATCGACATGACTCAAGACAAAGCAATCATGTCAGAACATCCCAATTTTAGGCTTGTGTTTCAAATGTAAGAAAATGAGTAGAAATTAAAACTTTTTCTTACATCTTGTATTTCTGTTTGTACTTGAATGACTATTGTACAAGAAGTTATGGAAATACAAAGTCACAAGTCTTTTGATCCAAATCTTGAGCTTACAAAAACAATCTTGTCAAACCTCTTGATCATCTCCTGAAATATTTTTTCCTGAGTTCTTGAGATGGTATGTGACTCCTCTGAAAAATTCCACAATTTTTAGAAATTGTTTGAATGTTTGTTGGAGGAAAGTCAACCCAATTCAAAATCTGGTCAAACCTTGGACCAGTACCTTGGTAAATTTTTGGAGGAAAATCCACAGCACCAAAACCTCTGAAAATTTTATTCAAGGTCAATACCTCAGCTAGCAAGCTCCTGTAAAATTTCATAATTTTTGGAGTTCGTTTGCTACCTCAAACAATTCACCAAATGTCAGCCCTTCTCAAAAACGGAAAAATCGAATGGGTTTGAGTCGACTCGCTCGAGCCCGAGCCTAACTCAACCGACACAGTTCGACCAGTCCACTCAACCTCCTCGGGCTCGTTCCTTGTGGGCCGTTGGATCTCCATCCACCGCCTGCACCTCCTCCGATCTCGGCGCCTCGGGGTGGTCTGCCCTTGGATCTCCATCCAGCCGGTCACGACCTCCCTGGACCTCCCGCGCTCGGACCTCCCCACTCGAGTGATCCGGGACGTCCAGACCACCCCATGCAAATCGGGATCGTCTAGGACCTCCCTAAGCCTGTTCTTCTCCCTCCGTGACCTCCTCGAGCCACGGTCATCATGGTTTTCCCACACCCGCGTGTGTCGTGTCGAGCGGTTGGGAGCAAAGGCTGTCACTTTTGGTCCTTCCCAACGCTCTTTTTGTCGCCATGCATTTATTTCCAATCGGCTTTAACCTCCAAAGTCTCCACCCTACTCTGCCCCTACCTACCATGCGTACTTTTGGCAGGGGCATGGACATTGTTCACAGTGAACTTGCCCATGCCATTGCCAAGCTTCCAGGCTATGAATAGCCTGAAACCTCCCTTCTCCTTTTCCTTCTTCGTTCTTTGTTGTGCTTGAGCTCCCTCATTTGAGTTGGTCCTCAAACTCAAGCACCTAACAACACCACCCCATACCACCATTGTCACCATTGGAGCTCCCTGCCGAAGCTCGAGCTCCAGTGGTCCCATCATTATTCTTGCCTTCTTTGCTGTCATCTTGATCACCTCGAGCTTGCTCTAACTTAACTTGGTTCACATTGCAGAGGTGGGCAAGTTTGGGAGCCGCCGGTCGAGGTCATCTTCTTCTTCCTCGCCGGCAAACACGTCACCGCCGGAATTCGTCGACCTTCTCCAAGTTCATCCGACCTCCCTGGTTCCCTCTCTGCCCTCGGTGCCCATCCTTTAGCCTTGCTGTTATTTTCTAGAGCTCGTGTAGTTTCGTAGTAAGCCTCCTAGCCTATCTCAGCCGGCGGCGTTCAAGGCCGCCGCCGACGCAGGTTGCCACCTTTAGCTCCGTGATGATATTGCGTTCCATTCCAAGATTTAGTTGGCGCCGCGTGGTCCTGTCGCCGCAAGCAAGCCGTTAAACGCGCGGGATTTTTGCCGGTGCAAGCTCCGGTTTTCGTCATTTTCTTAGGACAGCATTAATGCCCCATTTATTGCTAATCATTGGTGCATTGGTCATGTCTTAAACTGTGCCGTGTGTCACCGGCGTGTGGGCCTTAGGCTTAGAACTAAAATCCAGAAGCCATTAATGTCCCTTTTAGATTCTGTTATTACCAATCATGAGCATTTAGTGCTATCGGTTTAGGCTCTGTTGTCGTTCGGCAAACCCCGCCTGCACCTCCCTCCTCGGGACCTCCTCGCTTTGATGTCGGCCGTTAAGACCACCTCGCCGATCTGTGCCGTAGATGGGTTTCCGTGTAAATTTCTAAGTCCCAAGACCTCCTAGAGCGTTCTCCGCCGTTAAAAGACCTCCTAGGATTAGCTCTTAGCCGTTAGATCTGGTCCGCGAAAACTCTTAGTGCCGTGACCTCCCTAGGGTTGATCCTAACCGCCTAGGATCACCCTGCTCAATCCTAGCCGCTAGGACCACTCCTGCGCAAAAGGACCTCCTCGGGTCATTTTGCCAAAACCACCTCGACCTCCACCGAGGTCCTCTTTGCAAAAGACCTCCTCGGTCATTTTGCAAAGACCACCTCGGGTCCTCTTTGTAAAAAGCCACCCCGACCTTTTACAAAGAAAACCCCGCCAGACCTCTCGTGCTCAATCCTAGCTGTTCACGACCTCCGGTTTAGATCTGGCGTTAGATCTCTTTTGTAAAATCCTTAGCGCTCGACCTCTCCTCCGCGTCGATCTGAACCGTTCAGACCTCCTAGGCCTTATCTCGAGCTGTCCCATATCTCCTCCCATTAAAACCACGTCACTTAGGACCTCCCGAGTAGATCTTGGCCGCCCAAGACCTCCTCGCTGAATCCCACCATCGGGACCTCCTCGCTTGATCTTGATCGCCCAGGACCTCCTCACTTGATCGTGTCCGTTAAAGACCTCTCTCTGGAGATCTAGACCGTTGAAGACCTCCTCCGTGAGATCTTAGCCGTCCAGACCTCCCTCCGTAGGTTTACCCTTAGGACCACCCCTAGTGCTCAGGACCGCCAGATCTCGATCTGACGGTCACGACCTCTGTTAGGCGCGAGGACCTCCTTTGCGTGCGCTGTGCATGCACTGGTCGTGTCCGTTGGATCAAATCTCAACGGTCCAGACCTCCCTAATGCGGGAGGAGGTCTTCCCGTGCGCTGTGCTTCGAGGTCTGTGGCCCTGCGATGCAAGATCAACGGCTCGCGACCTCTCCTTTTTCCTTCAGTTCATTGGACCTCCCGAGAGCTCAAAATTTTCTAAGTCATTTAATGTTTCAAATTTCTAAAGTGCATAACTTTGTCTTTTTAATTCCTTTTGAATGGTTCCATTCTTTCGTAGTCTTGTTATAGTATGAACTTTAACTGAGAATGAATTTAGGCAATCGTTGTGTAGCGTAAAATGATTTAAACAAAGATGATCTTGTTTAGTGAATATGGTTATCTAGAAATTCATTGAAAACTTGTAAAATACATAACTTTCTCTCAGAATTGCAAACCGAGCAAACTCAACTTGGTAAAATTTATCTGTAGACATGCTTTATGATGAACTAGGCTTTGTCTTTATTCATGTTCCTGGAAAATGATATATGCTAGATTTAGAGCTTAGAAAATCATAACTAATTCATTAGAACTCCAAATTCGCAAACTCAGTTTTTTGTTGTTAGGATACTATTATCTACCTACCATAAAAATTTCAGACCTTAGATCATTCTAGAAATTTTTGCCATGAACAGTAACAGATAGGAATTAAACTGGATTTATCAGGCTGAGCAAAATTGTTTAGGGCATAGCTTTTTCATGCTAAGTCCAAATGAAGTGATTCTGGTTTCTAAAATTATATAAAATCAACCTCTAGCTGCTGTAGAAATTTTATTGGATTTGGTTGTGCTTTGCTGTTGAGTTCCTTTTGGTGTTCTTCGTTCTTATCGATTTTTATCGCCTTTTAGCGTTAGGTTCAAGAATTTATTGAACTCGAGGACTCCCTCGCAGCAAGAACAAATCTAGCAAGGCAAGCGCTTGATCATGTTAATCCCAAATTTTAAGTATTTATGTTGATTTCAAATTTTATGTATGCATTGCTACTTTGTGTTAATAGTTGACCTAGTAGATGCATTTCCTTAGACAAATGATTATTCTCTACTACCATAAGCCTAGGTTATTGCTGTGATTAGAGTTCGTGGATGAGCTCTTGTCACTTAGTAGCTTACTTAATTAATTGCTTAGCCATGCTTAGCTTCCTAGAAATGGGCGGTTATCGACTTGTCGATAACCTTGATCACATAAAACTTATTATGATTATGATTTCCACCTTGTGCCATGTCTATTTATGAAAACTAAAACCTAAAAACAAAAGGATTTAGACTTGGGCACAATGGTATGTTGGTGTGCTTTTGGGTGTGGTCGAATGGTGCCCGGTCATTAAGGACCGAGTTACTTGCGCCACCGTCTTGAGCATTTTTGCGTGCTAACCACACTAGAGGGTATGGGACATCTCTTGACTTAGTACTTTAGAGTGTATTGGCTTCGAGTCGCAGGAGTCGCAGGAGGGGTGGTGTTGGGAGCATTGTAGTGTCCGAAAGACTTCACCCGTGATGGGATTTGTTGTCTTTCGACTTGCAATGTAAGCGTATGGGTTTCTATCCATACGAGCGTCTCGTAGTTAATGCACAAGATTGGAAATGTCTCAGGGACTTAGCCGTGCAGCATACCTTCGGAAGTGTGCTTTTGGCTTAAAGGCGGTCCAAGTGTGGGTACATTGGTACACCCTGCAGGTTAAAACTATTCGAATAGCCTCGCCCTAGGTTATGGACACGCTCGGATACGCCCGTGAGAACTAGACTACAACCTTTTAATTAAAACTTGATGGGTGGTACGAATCGGGATTCGTGCTATGTTGTGGTGACTATTGGGATAGTCACTTTGTGGTTACTTGTATGTATCTTTATTTCACGTTATTTTGACAACAAAACGGATTTGCAAACTTGCTTTTAAATGTATTACATTATTGCAAATAAAGTTGGCTTTATGCAAATGAGACATACAACCTCCACCTAAATAAGCTTGCATGTAGTTTATGAATAGGTCTGCTATTCCACACGTCAGTCTTGCGAGTACCTTTGTGTACTCAGTTATCTTGCTTAATTGTAATTGTTGCAGAGGAAGAAGGTGAGCTCGAGGGCCTCATACGTGAGTTGTGCCGTGGTAGCTTGCAGGCGTCTAGTCAGGCGGCCGGCGGTTGTCCCGTGGTGGTGTGGCTAACCTGGCCGACTTTTGTTCTAGCCATCTTATGGCACCTTTGCTTCCATTGTCTTTCTTGTATATTGTTCTATTTGGCCGGTCGGCTCTTTTGTAATAACTTTACTTTATGTATGTCGTTGTTGAACTTAGTGTTGTATGTTGTATGGAAATGATGTGTAATTTTGTGATGATGTGCATATGCTGCAATTCTGGGAAGCATATGTCCATCGAGGCTTAGAATGTTTAATTAGTAACGCTAGAACCATTTGGAGGTTAAGTGTTACTAGTTAAATATTCGGTCCTCACAAAGTTGGTATCGAGCCATACCGACCAGAGAAACCCCTAGCTTGGTCGCTTCTAGGATATTTTGAAAACTTACATTCAAAAGGTTTACAAAACTTAAGTAAGTTCTCTGATTTTACTCCTTACTGCCTTAGCTTGCTCACCTCACCTTACTCTTGATCAAGTTTTGGAAAAGTTGTTCCCCTCTTCCTTCAAAAGCTAGCTATTTATCGGTTAAGTTGGTTTGGGAGAACCATGGGAGCTTGGAGAAAGGAAATTTGGACAGCTAGCTAGCAATTAGTATAGGAGGTAGGAAATGAGAGGAAATGAGAAGTGATATGAAGTTAGCTAAATGCCTATACTCTATTAGATGGTTACACCTTGGTTTTGGGCTGTTTTGAGCTAGAATTTAGTTCTGAAATTTTGGGTCTTCTCAAACGATTACTCATTCTTCCATACGGGTTAGTCGTTTCGGGAAGTTGATTTGGTGACTTTTGGTCTTGTGCTCTTTGGCGGTTATTCTCGAGCCCTTTTAATTGAGTTTGGATCTCTTTGCCTTTTGATCTCGGGCTTGTAGCTAACTTGTCTTAGTGAAACAGGATGGCTGGTGGGACCCGTAGTGGCCGGAATCAGCCGGTTACTTGTATGTATCTTTATTTCGTTGTTATTTTGACAACAAAACGGATTTGCAAACTTGCTTTTAAATGTATTACATTATTGAAAATAAAGTTGGCTTTATGCAAAATGAGACATACAACCTCCACCTAAATAAGCTTGCATGTAGTTTATGAATAGAGACATACAATCTCACTTGCTCTAGCTCACTCTAACATATTGCCTATATTTGCGAATGTGTTTTACAAATAGTTGAGGCTCATGGATAATCCTTGTAGCATGTGACTATACTTTGCAAATGTGTTTTGCAAATGATTGAAGTCCATGTACCTACTCCTTGTGGCATGATCTAAGTTTGCAAATGTGTTTTGCAAATGGTTAAGATTCATGTGTATTCCCTTGATATGGTCTAAGATTGCTTGTTGCTATTTCTTTAGACTTAGACCATGGTAGTGACTCTTTTGAGTTGTGCTTTTTGATTTTATCAAATGTGTTTGAGATCAATCAAATAGGTGGGTTGTGTAGCCCTCTGAATAAGCTTTCAATAGAGTCCAAGATCACTCAATTCCGACATCGGAGTAAAAAATTATGACCTTTTTACCGAGTGTTGTCTGTGCTAAAAATTGGGCTGCGGTAGTACCGCCCTTATAACAGCGGTAGTACCGCAGAACGGTAGTACCGCCCCTTGTGAGTGCGATGACGACATAAAAAGGTCAGAATAACTAGTTTTTGGCTGTTTCGTCTCCAAACGGTTAGTTTTTGGTTTGGGGGTTATAAATACCCCCTTGGCCGGTTGAGAGGCAACCTTTGGCATCCCATTTCACTCTCTTGAGCTAGTGTGAGCTTCTCCACTCAATTGTGCATGTGTTGCACCTTGTGAGCAAGGAGAGAGGTCTCTAGTTGCATGTGTTGCATCTAGAGGTGGATTTTGTATCCACTTGAGCTTGTGCATTCGTTGCATGTGGTGAGAGTCAAGCAAGGGGCTTGACTTATTACTCTTGGTGTTTGCCGACACCTAGACGGCGTGGAGGCGTCGTGGTCCGGTGATTTTCTCAAGTGAAGCTTGTGAGAAGGCCCAGTGTTTGTGAGTGGCTTGGTGCTCGCCATCTCCGGAGTGGAGTAAGAGCAACCCTAGTGGAGCGAGGTGTTGATACCTCGGAGGAAGGCTTAATTTGTGGAGCCGGCCCAATTGGTTTGGGTTTCCCTCAACGTGGACTAGGGGAGACCGGCAAGTCTCCGAATACCACGGTAAAACATCGACGTGTCTTTGTGGTGTGATCTCTATTGCCTTACTATTGCATTTACATTCATTGTGTTTGAATGTTTGCTTTACATTGTGTAATTTATATACTTTGTATTAAATTGCTTATTCATTGTGTATGATTGCAATAGTATCATTTACATTGTTTAAATTGAATTGCTTACAAGTCCATGCTTAATTGATTATTATCAATAGACTTGTATTGTTGGTGCACTTAGTTGAACCTAGTTGATTTAGGCTTTAATTGTGCAAAACCGTATTGTTATAAGCTTCTGCATTAGAAATCGGTTTTAGCGCATAGAAGTTTTAAAAACACCTATTCACCCCCCCTCTAGTCGGCCTCCGCGATCTTACAACAAGGGACCCCAAGGGTGGTCTTGGAGGTGGTATTAGGGGTGGTTTTTGCAAAAATGACCACGGGTGGTCTTTGGCGAAAACATAGAGGGTGGTCCAACAGAGGGGAGGTCCTCAACGGTTCAGATTTACCCAGGGATGTTCTAGAGGTTAAGATCTACAACAAAGGGAGGTCCTAGACGGCCAAGATCTATAAGAGGAGGTCTTGGACGGCCAAGATCTAACCTGGGGGAGGCCCTAACAGCTAAGATCTTCACAGAGGGAGATCTTAACGGTCAAGATCTAACCCAAAGATGTCTTAACGGCTAAGATCTAAACCTAAGAGGTCCTGAAGGTTGTCTAAGAGGTGGTCTTACGACAGCAGGACTTCAGTACTACGCGTTTTGCTCGCCGGCTCGCCGCCGGCGACTTCGATCACGACGGCACAAACCAAAAGCGGCAAAACGTTCACAATATCATTGCACACACGATGTGAGCACTTTCAACGGCGGAGTTGGCCTAAAACGCCGGCGAGCCGGAAAGGGGCGGGCGGCGCAAGGCACGACCAAATACGAAAAACAAGAGGAGCTCCGCAGCGGTCCAACAAGCAGGTGCTTGAGCAACTAGGGGCTAACAAGAGGTCACCTGGGCACGGAAGAGGTCCAGAGGGGGTCGGAGGAGCTTTGACGACGGAGAGGCTCGCCGGAGTTGGGGAAGAAGATGACGAAGACACGGCCTGAGCAACATGAACACCACTAGGTGGTCAAAATAGCTTCAACTAGGCCCACAGAAGGTCCAAAAGCAAGTAATTGGCAAAAGAAGCACTTACCGGAGTTGGAGAAGAAAGGGGATGATTCTGGCTAAAAAGGTCTAAACTCAAAATTAGACGATCCCTGAGAATGCAACCCAAAATTAAGTTAGGGAAAAAGATACAGGTGCTAAGGAGAGCAAAAGGGTGCGAAAAGAATTGAAGAAGAACCACTGGAGCACCAAGGTCCGCAATGGTGCTTCACGACCAATAATGGCGACTAGGGGATTTTTAGGGTTTGGAGCTCGGGTGAGTGGCCTGGAAGCTAAGAGAAACGCTAAGAAAGGCAGCAAGGAGGAGCTAGAGGGCTATTTAAAGCCGGAGAGCAACGGTTACAAAGAAAAGGAGGTCCACGGTGAGCTAGGGTTTAGCTCAGCCGTAGAGGACAAGAAGTGATGGTAGCAGTTGTGGAACACGACTTGAGAGAGACAATGTAACAGCCCCAAGTTTATAAACAGTAATAAAATGCTTTATGAACAGTAATGAGGTACTGTTCATAGCATTACTGTTCATTTCTACACTTTGGGCAGCATGTTACAAATTAAAAACCTTCCTTTTTAGCCAAAACCCTAAAGAACCATTTGAAGTCTTAAAGGAATACAAGATAAAACTTGTATTATGACTGTGAAGTATTTTTATTAAAGCCTAGATAAATTATCTTGGCTAAAAATATTTTGTTGCATTTTAGAAATTATTTGGGCTTAAAGAAAAATTTATTGTCTTTAAATAAATATTTTCGGCCGAAATAAATATTTATGTATTTTACAAAGTGATAAGGTGGTTTATAAAATTTATCCGGGAAATATATTATCCCAAAGAGCTTCCATAAAAATTTCATGATTTTATAAATTTATTTGCTATTTTTAAAAGCCAGTCAAACCTTGGAATATTTGAATAAGGTTCTCGCCAACTAAACCGGTCCAAATCCAAACCTAGTCTCAGAGCGACTCGGACCATGGTCTTGGTCCAACCGAATCAAATTGGTCCGCCGATCCACGTTCGGCGCGAGCCCAAAATCCACGCGTGTTATGAGCCGTCGATCTTCAATCGAATCAGGCGAGTCTATAACGCCCGCGAGTCGCCCACGTGTGCAATTTAATCTCGCCGTTGGATCTTGATATAACGAACGAGATTAGTGTATGCATTCGGACGACTCGGATCCCCGCACAATCGTGGCCGTTCATTTTTGATCTAACGCGTCGCTCATTTCATTTTGAAATCAAAGCGGCGATTATATGGGCCCTTGATTTAAATCCTCAGCGCTCTTTTTAATCGTCACCGTTAAGGCCCAAATCTAGTGGGCCGTTGATTTCGATCGTGGGGTCTAGATGGGTGTATGCAATCGGACCATCCGGTTCAATTTTCCATCCCGACCAGTAAAATCAAATCCAACGGTGTTGTGCCATCGCATCTAAAAGGGGTGACGTGTATTCTTTTAGTCGGCGTTGGATTTCAATCCAACGTCCGATTTGAAAGTGGATCTCGAGATTCCTTTGAGCTCCGCTTTAATCCCGATCGGTCGATCTAGATCGTGCGGTCCATATTAATCGTACCGATTCAAATCATTTAATCTCTCGATTTATCGAGCCGCCATTTCCAATCGGACGGTGATATTCTTTGAGCTTTTGTGAAGCACGCATGAGGATGACAATGGGTCCCACATGTCACCGACTCTTATCTTCTTCCTCTCTCTCAGTACAGATTTCTCTCAGAAACAGAGGAGAGGATTTATCCCAAAGTTTTGCAACTAATTTTTGGGGTAATTAGCCTAAATGGACACCTCATCAACTCTAGATCTTTCTCTCTTGCCCCGTAGCTCAACATCCATATATAAACCCTAGCTTTTTGAGTCAGCACCATTGTTGACCATCAAGCTCACTTTCCTCCCTTGTTTGTCCAGGTGGAGTTTCTTGCTCTTGATCATTGCTTATCTACCTTAAGCACTGGTTTTACTTACAATAAAGATTGGTTATCTTTTGTAGGTTAAATCCGAGTTTATTTCTCCGCCCATCATCATCGGTTTTGAGTCCTTGGCTCCTTTTTCCATCCCGGTAAGCTAAAACCCTAGTTATGATATCTTGAGCATTTTAAGGACCTTAGATGCTCCTGTGAATCATTCTTTTAAGCATCGTAGCTTCAACTTGCTTCAAACCAAAAGTTGATATTATACCTTTCGGTTTTCCATGTCATTTCAAAACCTAGGGTTCTTCCCGTCAACTTACCATCTTATTTAGGTTTTGACTAAACCCTAGCAAAGATGACAAGTTGATCTTTCCATTCTTGTCATCATCTATTTTAACTTCTAGTTGAGATCTGTCTCTATTTCTTTTGTCGGTTTAACCGACAAAATGAATTTCTTCTTAGTTGATGTAATCTAACTAGTTAGGTTAGACTAAGGTTGGTTTGGGATATTAATTACCTAAAAGATCATGCTAAGTTTAATTTATGAATTTTTGCATGTTCTATATTCCTTTTCCGAAACTTGCAATCATCTGCTTTCGACTCTTTTAAAATCAAAACTAGGACTTTGCACTAAACTCTAGTTTCGTCTTTTGAAAACAATAAGCTATATTATGGGTTATTATCACTAATATGGGTAGTTATGGCTTAAGCATCTGTAATCATGCATATTTCTTCCATTTTGGACTTATTGTCGCTTTGGTATTTATTGGAGTTTATTGTCTCTTTTAGAATCGTTCTTCTTAAATCCTTGAACCTATTTCTCGAGCAACGAGCTCACCTGAATAGAATTTATTATTATCAAGGCAAGCTTCCTCTCGCACCATATTGATCCAAAATTTTATACAATAGTTTTTCCAAATTCGAGATATCTGTGCATGCTATTTTTCCGAAAGTACCAAAATGGATTGTATTAGTTAGTTATGACCGAGTGACATTGTGGAATACTTTAATTGTAATCATACACTTAACCTTAGCATAGTGCTCGTATATCATAACCTATATTTTCAGTTTTGGCTTAGACATGCGATCTAAAGATTTTAGAGTTTGACAAGCATATCTTGTCAAACATGGGAATCACAATCGAACTCTTGTTATTTTAAACTCTTTGTCCAGCTTTCTTTAAATCAAATTTGTATTTGAAATTCACATTGATCCGACAAGAGGAAGCTAGTGATGGTGCTTTTGTGCACGAGATTGGGTTTGTGGTGGACTTGTCCGGTTAATTAAGGACCGAACTCGACTATTCACCAAGTCCCCACGCACTTCCACATGCGCAGTATGGGCGCTGTTTGGTTAAGTAAAATGTTAAGACTATTGAGTTGGAAACAGGAGAGTAAGGATATGTGTATTGACCTTGTATGGCATAGATGCTTTGGTCCGAGGACTGCGTTTTATGCCATGTGAGCTTGTATGTCGAGTCGATGTTCTTAGGAGGTGAGGGCGTATATGTGCCTCGTCGCATATCGATACCTTAATGGTGCCGATAGCATTCTACTATGGGTAGGGAACCCAATTCGCATTAAATTGTTTGGATCGGCATTCGACGCAACATGGGTGCCGGTTAGCGGATGCTATCGATCGTTGTTTAAGCGGGATCACCACACATGGGGTCCAACTCAATAGTGTTAGCTTGTTGAAAAATACCAAATCTTAGTTTCCGATCGGCATACCAAAGGAAGTATGTCATCATTCGGAGGCATCCAAGGCAACGGGCTAGCTAAGTCATGTGGGTAAGATGTACACCTGCAGGTATAAAAAGCATTCGAATAGCCGTGTCCACGGTCATGGACGATAACTTGAATTGATGTCATCTGTATAGAAGCTTTGATTTAAAAAAATCTGTTTTGGTTTATTTTCGGTTTGCATGAGGGAATCATGCACTGTAGTGTTTACTTTTAATGTCTTTAGGTACTGTTTTAGTCCAAATTTGATTTATTAAATTGCTTTACCAAAATTTCGCAATTGTAGGTTAAGATGTCCTGCTTTATGCAAATCTGAACCTTTATACCTTCCTGTTGTAACCTTATGCATGTAACAATTCTATTCCTTTGGTTAGGCTCTAATCAACACTTTATTTTAATAGTTTGTGTAAGACTTGCTGAGTACCTTCCGTACTCAAGGTGCTATCACCTATTGTTGCAGGTGAGGACGGTTTTCTTTATGAAGTATCCGTTAGCGCCGATCAGGGTGACGCTAACGAGTAACGCTACTTCTTTCCTCCACGCAATTGCCTGCGGGTGGATGAGGCCATTGGTGGACTTTTGATTTATTTTGCTTCATTTGTTGAATATGTTGTAGTGACCAAGTCACTCTATATTGTAGTACTAAACCCGAATGTTGTAAACTTATGTTTAATAATGCAAATGTACGACTTGTATGTGTATGATGCAATGTTGTTAAAGGATATATATATATATGCAATGGTCATTGATCCTGGGAACCATTGTGAGATATATATATATCCGGGGATCTTGTTTATTGGAATTGTTACTTGTTGAATTTATACCTTTAGCATGATCTTTAATTGAGGGACAGTACTGTTCCTTCATTAATAATCATGTTACTGTATGAATTTAATTAAGTACATTTCCAATAACCCGGGGAGCCCACAGACAAGCTAACCGCCAAAGCGCTAGGGTCAAAGAGTGGTTGAAGGTGACGCACAGAGATATGACTGAGCCTACTAGCTCTTTGCCATGGCTCTCAATCACGTGTGCGTGAGGTTGAAGATGACCAGGGTAGTCGAAGGGCCCACTCGACAGAGACACACACAAAGTGGCTCAGTCAAGAGCACACGAGCGGTTTGGGCTAAGTCTCAAGGGTTAGGGCCGGAGGACCTCAGCGGTTAGATTAGAGATTGACGGCCACGATTAAAGGTTGATCTCGGGCGGTCCAAAAGTTCAAAAGGATCTGGACGGTTGAAACAGAGATCAATGGCTGGGAGGTATGCGCCCTCTTTAAAAAAATGAACCGGTACACTTAGTTGGTTTGACCCAACCACGTGGCTCGAGCCCGAGTCTGACTCGAACCCGACTGGTTTGACTAGGGTTTTGAGTTTAAAGCTGAAACTTAGAGAGATTTTTAAAGATAGCAAACTAACTCCAAAAATTATAAAATTTTTACAGGAGCTTGCTAACTCTAGGATTGACCTTGTATAAAATTTTCAGAGATTTTTATATAGAGAATTTTTCTCCAAAAATTTCCTAAGGTTCTGAGCTAGGATTTGACCCAAAGTTAAACTGGTTTGACTGACCTCTTAAAATATTCAAATGATTTCTAAAAATTGTGAAATTTTTCAGAGGAGTCACACAACATCCCTAGAATCAAGGAAAAATATTTACAGGGTATGATCACAAGATTATCTAGAAAATGTTTTCAAAGGTTCAAGACTTAGGTCAAAAGAAGCTTGTGATGTTGTATTTCTCATAATTCCTTTACATGAATTTTCATAACATTCATACAACAACAAGATGCAGGAAAAGTTTTAATTTCTACTCATTTTCTTACATTTGAAACACAAGCCAAGACTTTGGATGTTACACGATATTTACAAAATTGACCCATTTTTCATCCTGTATGGATTATTGTAGGTGATGGCTCCTAAATCTATCAATATTTTGGAGCATGGAGAGAGACTAGGAGGTGCTGGTTGGAAGTGCAGATATTGTAATCTAACGAAATTAGGTGGAGGTGTCACCCGCCTAAAAGAACATCTTGCTGGGAGACACAGAGATATTGTTGTTTGCAGTGGGGTTCTGGCAGAAGTCCGAAGGCTCATGCTGGCAAGTCTTGAAGAAGCGAAGGCAAGAGAGAAAGCTATTAAAGATGAATGCTGCAAATAGAGTAAGCTACAAGAGAGCCTGTAGCTCTTGGGTCATCATCTCAAGATATCTTCGATGATGACGAGGAAATGCAGATGGAATGGGCTCGCTAAGAGTCGTTGGAGGTACACCAGCTCCAACAAAGGGCCAAAGCCAAGGGTGTAACGTTTAAACAAGGTGGTGGCAGTAGAAGTGGTAGGGGAAGTGGAAGTGGCAAAGGAAGTGGTACCATTTCTAGGATGTTTGACAGGTCATAGTTCGTGAGAGTTCATTATGATATATTGGCAGGTCAGGCATCCCAGTAAACCCGCATTGATACAACACTACGTGGAGACGCAAAGTCAAAACTTGGGAAAATTTGGTCTAAGTGGTTCTATAGTAATGACATTGCTGGGAAAAAGGCAGAGTGTCCTTATTTTCGTGCTGCCATCAAAGAGACACAAAGTTGTGAAAGAAGTTGGAGTTCGACATATTATGCAGATTGTGACTGATAATGGTGCAAACTATAAGAAAGCATGTCAACTAGTAATTGAAGAGTATCCAACTTTAGTTTGGCAGCCGTGTGCGGCGCATACCGTCAACCTCATGTTGAAGGATATTGGCCAGTTCAAGGAGGTTGCTAGAGTTGTCAAGGCGGCCAAGAGGATTTGTCGGTTCCTATACAGCCACAGTCGCCTCTATAATGAAATGTGAGAACATATTGGAGGAGAGATAGTTCGTCCAAACGCCACAATGTTTGGAATGACATTTGTTTTCTTAAAAAGTTTTTAGGATAGAAAAGACAAGTTTATGAAGTGGATGGTGTCAGATGTGTGGAGCTCTAACCATTTATGCACGACTGTAGAAGGAGAATACATATATTCCTATTTCACATGTAGACAATGGTGTACCTCTATGCATTGGGTCATTAAAGTAGTAGAACCGATTTATCGATTACTAAAATTTGTAGACCAGTAAAAACCCGCAATTGTAGCAGGAATGGTTGGAAAAACATATGAACTTAAGCAAGAACTTGAAGACGCATTGACAAAAGATGAGGCTACCTGTGATCGTGTTATGGAGGTAGTTAATAAAAGATTTGCAATGCTCAAGAATCGCACCTATGTGATTGCAGGCAAGTAGATAGTTTTCTAAATCCTAACACATAAATTATATTTGTTGTATTTTTTTCTAACATTTTAAGTGTGTTTGGACAGTGGCGGTGCTAAACCCGTAGAGCCACAACCTATATGGTTTGGGGAAGAATCCAGCCTTCATCGTTTCCATGACAATGGCAATTCAAATAATAGCCGATACACCCGAGCAGGCAGTGCAAGCTCTAGGTGAGCTAAAATTATATTGTAATCGATGAGACCTATTTGCTTTAAATGAGGCTTACATTAGTGCATCATGTCATACTGTAGGTATGTTGTTATCAACTTATATATATATATATATATATATATATATATATATATATAGAAAATCAACGGTCACTATGAGTTTAATATAATTTTCATGTTACTTGTAGCTATATAGTGGATGACTTTTGGAGCGGAGACATTAACACTACAAAAATATGCCTTGCGGATTGTCTCACAATGTGTTTCCTCTAGTGGATGTGAATGTAATTGGAGCATATTTGCTTTGGTGCATACACAATTGAGGAACCGTCTTGAGTATGGAAAACTGCATAAGCTTGTATATGTCCACTACAATCTAAAGCTGCAATTGCAAGAGCATGAGACTAGAAATAAGGACAGAGATGTAGATCCTTTTGGCGATCTAATTAATGTCATTATGTATGACAGGGATAACCCAATCCATAAGCGGCTTGATAGCTCCATGATAGAATCGGAACCCGTACTAGACGAGGAAGGTGAGCCCCCCATTCCATCGAAGATTGTAGTTGATGCCATCCCAGAGGAGGAACTAGAAAAAACACTAGATGATCAACCGTTGAAGGAATGGATAAAAACAACTATTGGCAAGAGTCATCTTGGGAAAAGGAAATATTGTAGCCAACCGATTGTAAAATTGGCTGCAGACTTTGCCTCTCTTACACAAACAAAGAAATGAGAGGCTGATAAGAAGAAAAAGAACATTCAGGGGGACAATGTGGAAAGCGATGAAGAAATAGGAAGTCCGCCATCTGATGAAATGCAGTACCAAGAGTCTGGTGATAGTAGCTCTCCGTCGTCAGATGATGGCGCTGATGGTGGGACAACGCATGATGCAACACAAAACCAACCATTGCAATTCACCTGCGAGAAAAATTCCATGCATACTACCCAGGACGAAGACCATGGTTGTCATAAGACTCATACTGGAAAAACAATTCATACGACCTACGTGAGGGTAAGAGTCACAAACAAGATCGTTCTCGGCCACATGACTCTTCTTCCTATGAATCTCATGCTAGCTCAAGGACTTATGGACGTTGAGATGCCAACCTATTACCTTCTGGTGATGATTCTCATTCGTCGAAAATTTTTCTTATCCTACTCACCATTATGGTCTTGTACCCTTCAACAACAATTCAAGAATGGTTTATCAGTGGGTGAAATCCGAATATCACCAACAAGTTTATAATCATTGGCTACAACATACCCATAAAACATACACTTGGAATCAATACAAAGCCTACCTAACTCAATATGAAGGACTTGTACTCTTTGATAACAATGAGTACATTGCACAACCTTCGCGTTTCTCGACAATGTATAGCTCAATATGAAGAACTTGTACTCTTTGATAACAATGAGTACATTGCACAACCTTTGCGTTTCTCGACAATGTATTGGTATGAATTGCTACACCATTATTATTGTTTTTAGCATGCTAGTCAAGCTATTATTTATTACCATTAACTTATGTTTTTATTATTTTAGATGCTGCTGAGTACTTGGGGGAGAGGGCTGCGCCAGAGAGTGAAGCTAGCAAGGTTTTCTCTGTTTTTTGCAATTGCTATTTCATTAAACTCTTGAAGGATTGCTACTTCATTAAACACTCTACAATTGCTAATTACCCAATTTCCTTTGTTTTCTGGTTTTATCGGTTTTTCCAACCAGTTTTTCCGATTACCACCCGGTAACTAGTAGGGAGAAATTTGAATTCAAATTTTGGGTTCTGAATTTTGTCCGATTTTTCACCGGTTTCCCCAGTTACCGGCCGAGAACCCTTACCGGGCTCTGAACAAGAGTTTGCCCGGTAACGGTTCTTTGATCCTTAGGGACAACAGTGTGCATGGCGCACAACAAAGGCTATTTGCACTTAGGGTTGGGAGAAGGAGAGGTGTGGGTGGGTGGGTGGAACCGTGGAAGCACACAGCTCCAATAGTGGCGGCAGCGCTCACCAACACAAAACAGCCTGTGCGAGGCGTCACACGCTTCGGTACAAGGCACTTCTATGAACGGGCATGGGAATGGGAAAGGGACGAGTCACCCACCCAATTCACATTCGGGTGTATCGTCCTCAACCCCACACGTGTGACATCAGCAGGTGAGCTCACCTTGGAGCAGGTAATTGATAATGGATCGGCCGTCTGTTGTTAAAGTTCGAAATAGTCGCCCATAGATTAGTGATTTCGCTTAAAAATATATTAATATTGAAATAAATTACATAAACAAACACTGGTATCCATCGTAATATTGGCTTCTCGGAAATTCCATCCAGCTTTTGTCGCTCCCATGAGGTACTTCACACGAGTTAGGACACGTTTCTACTCTCAGGTACAATGGGCAAATCATCTTCGAAGTGTGAATCATTGTTTTTTTCAACCAATAATCCAGCGTGAAGGGTTATTGCTTCACTTTAGTACCATTCGTAGGCTTTATCCATTTGTTGATCTTCAGATGGACTACTACCATACACATTTTTAATTTGACACCAATTTAAGTGCACAACCTCCTTAGTAGTCTTGCTCTATTGGCCTTTGCATTTCTTGGCTAAGCTTTATTTTAATCTCAGAGATTATTGCTGTCGTACTGTTCTGCAGAGCTTCCTTCCAATTGTAAGTTGACTTCTTTGTGTGGCCTTCAATCCTTCATTGCATCGTTGTAATTGTTCAATCAAAGCAGTAACTAGCCGTAAGTAATCATGGTGATGCTTCCCCTGCGAGTAACAACCGAGCAAAGGACTGACATGGTGCTTTATCCTGATAGGCAAGTACCTAAAAGGACTCACAATATATGCACGGGTGAAATGGAAACTTAAAACTGCACAAAACACTTCCATAGTTTCATTCGAGAAATAAACAAAGTTTATCCTTAGCAATACACCGCCAAGAAGTACTAGTATTATCTTCCACCACCAAGATTTACATTTAATCTATCTGTAAAGTACTGAACGACTCGAAACAAAAGTAAACCACCAACACAATCTACAAAGCTAATATCTTCAGGGAACATTTATCAAAATTTGTATTAAATGCTAGTAAGCAAGAAATATGTAGTGTTAGCATTGGGTAAGGGGGTTGAGGCAGATCGATACTGGTTTTACAACCTCAAACATTTAAGCACGGCCATAAAATATGCAGTCCAGCTTGGCCATTACGCCTAGGGCAATAACAATTCTCAAGCTGGGAAGGAAATAATATGGCTCAATAACAAAGCTCACCAAGAAACCTTCTGATTCTCCTGAGTCTGAGTCCTGACACCAAATGTAGCAGTGTAAATACAAGTAATGAGGAAATTGCACCACACCAACCTATACTTTTTTGCATATAGCCACCTATACTTTGGTATGTGACAATTTACCACCAAAACGAAGATTTGTTGCAGATGAGCTCAAATTTGTTCCCAAATTTCAGGTGGTAAAATATAGACTAGATTGATTATATACCATCGAATAACTCCATTGTTCACGATATACCATCCAATAACTCCCTCTTCATTCTATGCCATTAGGTTCCAAATTTTCTTTATAATATGCCATCATCGTCACTTCTCCGTCCATACCCCTCTGTTAAGCCATGAGAAAAGACCATTTTGCCCTCGAAAATCACGATTCACTGCATGCCATTGTGAAATGAATGTTGTTCTATTATTTGCCATCATCGGGAGTTCGGGACAACAAGGGGAATCAGTTCCATGCATGGGAATTAATGAAATTCACAGTGGCATGGATTGAAATGTCATCGAAGGCAAAATGGTCTTTTCACATGGCTTAACGGAGGGTCATGGACGGAAAAGTGACGGCGATGGTATATTGCAAACAAAATTTGGAACCCGATGGCGTAGAATGAAGAGGGAGTTAGTCGATGACATCGTGAAGAAGGGAATTATTCAATGGACAATGGTAAATAATCAATTTTCTCTGAAATATACTTAGTGTGCCAAAACAAGTGCAGGTGGTCAATTGCCAACTTAGTACAGGTTGCAATCTAGAAGTGAAAAGTACATGTATCACTGGTGCAATTTTTGTTCAGATGATTGATCTCCAAATTACAGCAAAGCAGAACATAAAAGAATCGAGCTTCAGAAAATAGTTTTCTTTTACCCACCCTCTGGAAAATTAGCTTAGGCTTTAAATGTTGAGCTCCCAGTCGGTGGAACAGCAACAACTTTTCCTACAGCAACTGTTTTGCCTGCAACAATTCAAGATGTAAGGTGCTTGACTTGGTCAGAGAAAACACAGAACAACTTGAACAGGGAACACAGCAATATCATTAGACTCAATGGTCAGATTACTTGGACATACAGCTTTTGACAAAGGAGAAAGCAGCCAAAATAAAATGACACAAGGCATTTGATGATTGCTTGCGCATTTTGCATTTCAAATTTAATAGGCAACCTATTAATTTGCTATTCCAAAGATTAAGAATGGCTACTTATTGTCAAAATATGACAAAAGTAAACCAACAATTGCAATTAGATAAAGTTAGTGAATGAATTATAGCTATTAAAAGGGTTTTTTTTTCGAGGCAGTGCAAAAGCTTTGCACATCATTTCATTAAGACGATAAGAGTACGTAAGGTACAAACAACAGCAACCAAGAGTAGTGAAACCCTCCAGCAACAACACCACAAAAAAGAGGTTACTGAGACTCCTCAGCGGTCGTCTCGAGATTCGATGTCGACCCCATGCGCCAAATGCACCGCTCGCTAAGAATGCATAAGAGCAGCTGCTCGATAGTAGTGGTTGTATTATCGAAAATCCGTTGATAGTGCTCCTTCCAGATCATCCAGCAGACTAGTATTATGCATGAATCCAAGTCTTTCCTATTCTTTTTAGGAACATAGTTTCTGACGGCAATCCAATGATCTTGAAGAGAGAGCTGACCGACGGGAGCTGCACATAGCAATTCGACCTTAGCTAAGAAACGCGTCCAGACCTGCGCTGTTACCGCACAACCGACTAGAAGGTGATCAATGGTCTCCTGCCCGTGCCCACAGAAGACGCAAACTCCTTGGTTTGGCAATCCTCAACGTTGGAGGCGATCAGCCGTCCAACAACGTCGACGAATCGCTAGCCAAATAAAGATTTTGCATCTTAGGGGAGCCTTGGCTCTCCAAATGGCCTTTGCGCATGGGAACCTAATGGAGCCCGAGAAGAAAGCCCGGTAAGCTGACTTGCAGGAGTAGCAACCCAATCTTTCCCAGCGCCAGAGAACCGAGTCGACCTCTCCCTGTACTAACTGCCTCAGATGCAAGGTATCCCATAGACGCAGGAATTCGTCGATGATGCCAGGGTGTGGTTGTCCCGAGATGTCCAGAATCCAGGCGTTATTTGTAAGGGCCTGGGCTACCGTTTGTCTTCTCCTAATTGATAGCTTCACCAATTTGGTAATGGAAGGTGCAAGGCACTGAATGGATCGATCATCCAGCCATCGGTCCTCCCAAAACAAGCAGTTCTTGCCGTTCCCAACTTTGACAGAAATTGAAGCATGGAACATGTTTTCCTCTACTCTGCTCTATTGGGTGTGAAGTCTCCCCCAAGGTCTTGCCGACCAGCATCGTTGCAGCCATTGCCATCGCATGCGCAATGCTCGACCAAGAATGATCAAGTTTGGCAAGCCTAGCCCCCCATGATGAAGAGGACGACAAGTTGAAGACCACGCCACTAGACAGTGCCCACCCGCAATGTTCTGAGAACCTTTCCAAAGAAATGCTCAACGTCTCTTCTCAATTTCTTTGATGACCGAGAGCGGAAGGTCAAGGGCCATGAAAGTGTACACCGGACAACACTGCCTGAACCATCACAAGCCGTCCCCCTTGAGAAAGGAAACGAGCCTACCAAGCTTGACGACAATTAGCAACCTTGTCAATTAGCGGTTAGAAGTCTGCATGGGACGGTTTGCGCAATGTGTGGGGCAGACCAAGGTATTTGCAAGGAAAAACCGCGGTGTTACAGTGTAGGCTGTCAGTGATAAGCTGAATTTCTTGAAGGTTGCACCGAATTGGCACAAAGGAGCTCTTTCCCATATTTGTTCGCAGTCCGAACGCCTCGCCAAAGAGTTGAAGGATTTAATTGATGGCGAGCAGATCTAAACTGACTGGAGTTAGGAATAAAACCGCATCATTTGCGTATAAGGACAAACGGTGTGGAATTCCATGACGCCCGCCGATCGGTTGCAATATGGCATCATTATCTGCAGCAAGTATGAGTCTGTTAAGAACATCTATTGCGATGATGAACAACAAAGAAGATAAAGGATCTCCTTGGCGAAGACCACGACCATGCCACACCAATGGACCCGGTTGCTCGTTGACTAGCACTCTAGTGGAAGACGATCTGAGCATGATGCTTAGCCAGGCACACCATGCGGGCTAAAGCCTCTGTGCCGAAGAATCTCCATCAAATAGGGCCATGAAACTAAGCGATGTCTAGCATTAATAGGAGGGTTGGTTTTTTTGTTGATGTAGAAATCTGGCGAATTGCCTGACTAGGAGGAAATTATCCTGTATGGAGCGAGCTTTAGTGAAAGCATATTGGTTTTGGGCTACCATTTTTGTATGTTTCGGTGCAAGCCTTCTGGCCAAAACTTTAGAGAAAATTTTGGCGAAACTATGAATCAGACTAATAGGCCTGTAATCGCTCGGCTCCTGCGCTGCTTGCTTTTTTGGCAGTAGGGTCAACAAAGCGCGGTTTAGCAAATGGAAATTTGCTCCTGCTAGGCGACCAATTGCATGAAAGGCTGCCATGATGTCTGATTTGATGATGTCCCAACAATGTTGATAGAAAAGGCCAGTGAAGCCGTCAGGTCCTGGCGCCTTATCTGGTGGCAAGCTAGTGATAGCCTCCCGGACTTCCTTTTCCGAGAAGTCAGCTTCTAGCTCCCGTAGATCATGTGCTATTAAAAGGGTTGTTACAAAAGAATATCCTAACGCCATAGATACCCATAGAAAATTAGCCGGTAAAGTGGTAAATACAAAAAGAATCAGCCAATACTTTATACTACAATGTCTTCCAGTCAAAAAAAAATTATACTACAATGCCTTCATGAATTCTCGTTTCTTGGATGATTTGGAAAGAGCGCAATCAAAGGATCTTCGAGAAGGTCGTAGCTTCTATCGACCAGGTCCTGACCGGTATTCATGACGAACATCGCCAGTGGCGCTTGGCATTTGCGACTGGTCGGGGAGTTGCGGTGGAGTAGGTGCCGCTTAGTTGTTTCTTCCTACCCTAGTGACCGTTTGGTGTTGCTTAGGGTGGGTGTCCTTTTGTTTGTCTTCTTTTTTCCCCCTTTTTTCTGAGTTTGGCTGTAATTTCATTTGTATGTTTTTTATTGCCTTTTTTTTGGCTATATAAAATGTTGTGCAAAGCTTTTGCACTTCCTCAAAAAAAAAAAAAAACATCCAAATAGTAGCAAAGCACTTGACCATGCAGTCTATGATGAAAGCCATATCCAACTACGCTTATTTGTGTCCGATAGTACGATTTGAGATAATTCCCATATTATGTATCTTTAGTGTCAAGATTCAGAAAATATAGGTGGATCTAGTGCAAACATCTTTACTACATGTCATTTGCATGATTGAAGCCGTATGTATTCAGTACAAGATGAAACAAGGGCAAATATTATTTTCTTCAAAATAAGTGTGTACTTGCCTTCTGTCCGGAGTGTAAATCTTCCAAGCTGAGGAAAATCAGAGAAGTTCTCGACACAAATCAAGTTATTGACCTAATGTAAAACAGAGACAATTAGCAAATTGTATAATGCTCACATTTTTGACATTGAGGTGGTTTTATGGAATAACCTGAATGCGGCAAACAACAACAGCTCCATTCTTCACAAAAAGCGGCTTCCTCTTTGGTTTTTTCTTCTTTGGGTCACTTTCTTTCTTCCTATTCAGGTCAATTTCCTCTATGAGCTCTACAATCTCACACTCCTCAACTACAGAGTGGATATGCAACACTGCCTTGTAGCCAGCAGTGAAGATTGCCTAGCACATCAAAATCACAGTATAAAAAAAGAGGGTCGCACCCAGAAGAAGACCAATATATTAAAATTCAGACAACCCTGGAGCCAGAGTTGAAAAAAGAAATGGAGGAAATGAATATTTCTATCTGCTCTTCAGAACACAATATTGAAGCCATATTACTTGTACAACCCTTGCAACATTTTTTCTAGTGATTACAAGTGCCTGGCTGCCTGTTATGTATTACTAGTTTACTACTAGTAATGATAATTAACACTGGTCAAATATCAAACTAGGAGTTTTGTCTGGTATAGGCCAAGCAGAGAAACAAGCAAATGTGTGCATTGGATACTGCTTCTTTCTAAAAGAAAAACAAATTATTTTTCTAAAAAAACATGTGAGTCAAAATCAAATTAAAGTATGCAAGGTATGTTTCAGATATTCCATTTGTGTGCATATATATTTATCCACCAGAGGAGTAAAAGGCAAGTATCCTTGATACCCTTGTCAAACCACCAACCAGATCATCAAAAACAAAATTAAGAATAGTGGGAAGGTGAACTAACATTCTTTGACTGGGGTATCATAAGTTCTTCATTTTCTATTTTTTCAGCCAAATTTGTCTCTCTCCTAGCATATATCGAACAAGCAGATTGATTTTTTTTTTACCAATTTTCTCAAAACTTTCCATAATTTTATCTATATCAATGTCCAACACATTTTCACATCCAAGCCAAGATGGTCAATTGTTGTATTTTCCTTCTTTATGAACAAAAGTTCTTGTAAAATAAACTATACAGAAAATAAAAAAATCAAGCCAAGATTCTCTGAGAAGACTGCAAACTGTGCAGGGCAGTAACCAGGAACCAGCCACTTCCTGGCCAATCACAGGAAACCGACCGACCTCCAGGAACCAGCATGCATCCAAGATATTGAACACAGAGAACTAAAGATTGCCAAGTGGCAATAGTCAAAGATGAGCCTTCCTTTATCTTATAATTTAGGTTAACTGTTATGATGTGCAAGTGACACTTACATTGTCAAGCAACTCCAGTATCTGCAGCTGAGCATTAAATTCAGATACAGCACCAACAGGATTTGCTGCAAGAAGAAATATTGCAAAGAAAACAATACCCTTAAGTCAATGTATTGAAAAAAGCTCCACTGCTGAAAAGGGCAAAAATAAGCAACCTTCTGGAAAAATGTCCAAGCTGCTCACAAATCCCTAGCCATGACTAACTAAATTACTCCCTCTGATTTCAAACATTAGTTGTTTTAGTTTTAGGCTTCTCAACTCTTCTCCAACTCCAAATGAAAGTCATTCTACAACTTCGAGGTACATTTATCTTGTTTCTTCCTATTATGCCCTCATTGAATGAATGCACAGGTTCTCATGAATAAATGAGGTCTCTCTCAATCTCTCTCTTCTTCCCAAAGGTGGAACCATTAGTATTTAACAGAGTAGAACAACTAGGAATATGAACTAAATAGTACACCAAGGATATTTTATAAGGATGACGCAACATGGAAAGAAATTGCACCAGAGGGGCCCATCTAGTGTGCACTTTGGTGTAATCAAGCCACTCTACCTGCAGTTTATCTAAGAATTTCATTTGTCTGGGCACTTCCTTCCATCTAACAAATTGAAAATATAGTGTCTCCAAAAGTTTTGATAATACAAATTACCATGTCAACATGCAGGACCATGAGTCAATTTTGTTTCACTAATAACCTAGCTTTCCTTGACAGAAATTCGTGACTAAGAAGGGAATAAATTCAGAGAAGGAAACTTTTCCTCCATTTTTCTGTTTCAGTGGGAGACTTATTCCCACCATGATAACTGTGACTTACTTTACTTTAGGAATTTGAGAAGACAATGACTCCAATAGTAGAGATGCCAATATATAGATAACCACATGGGCCACATGGGCTGGGCCTTGATATACTTAACAATAACCTACTCAGCATCTTGGACAAAAAGGCGCCACCAAACAAACACGTGAAGCAGGGTTCAGAGTTCAGACAAAAAAGACAATGAATAGAGGAGATCTTTGCAAATATAATATTGTACTGTAAACAGGCCTCCAATGTAATTTTCCCTTTACCTAATAATATCTAATCAAGAGTTCAGAATGCAAAAGGTGCAGTGGCAGCCAGTATCAATTATCGAACTACAGAAATGCAGGGGGCATATTTCATCCAAGGGAAAGCACTAAACATGTCTAACAGAACAGCAACAAAGTATTATCTTGCCACTCCTCACTCCTTGAAAAAGAATACACTTACTAATACTTGATAAAACAAAACCAGCGGTAATGTCCTCCTCTTCAATTCCTGACAATTTGACACGGACATTCTCACCAGGTGCAGCACTTCTCACTTTGTCTTCATCACAGTATACACTAATGACTTTCACATTGGCCTATTAGTAAAACAGCAAGTACACTAAGATCAGATTTACCTACTCCCGAAAACAATTAAGAGGTGCTTTCCAATGTAACAAATCAACCAAAAAAACGATACCTTGT
This sequence comes from Ampelocalamus luodianensis, assembly GCA_036346255.1. Classification (NCBI taxonomy): domain Eukaryota; kingdom Viridiplantae; phylum Streptophyta; class Magnoliopsida; order Poales; family Poaceae; genus Ampelocalamus; species Ampelocalamus luodianensis. Next base: position 52,530,227 of record CM070620.1, on the reverse strand, counting down.
TTGGCATAACCAACAAATTATCACCCTCTGAGATAGTCCCAGACTCTATTTTTCCCATCACCACAGTGCCCATGTCTTTATATTTATCAATGATTGGCATCCTGCAAATAAGTATTCATTGTTAGTCAACATTATTCAAGACAACTATCCAAGTAAAAAATGCAATACGAGCACGAAGACAATACATTTTTTTAAAAAAATGGCTTATGGAAAAATTCTCATGCAACCAAGGTTTGGTATGCACCACATGGCACCAAAACAAATGGATTTTCTTGATCCATTTAGATGTACTTGATAAACTAAGCAAAGCAATCATCTAACCTTACTGGACCTTTGGGATCTCGTAAAGGGACTTTGATGCAATCCAAAATTTCGAAAAGACACGGACCATTCCACCAGCTACAAATGAGTTCATCCACTCGTTTCTTCATATTAGTTCCCAAAAGACCAGAGATTGGCAAGAACTGAATATCTGAAAACAATGCCAATAAAATAGTAAGTAAACATATTGCTGGTCATCATGTCATTTTTATAACCGCAATCAGTCAAGTAATTAAGGGTCCATACTGTTCAACTAACATTGTTGGGCTAGAGTATCTAGTCATTTTAACCCTGCCTAACCACATGGAATACCAAAAAGTATATGAGCTACGTGTGCTTCTTACATTCTGAAACAGGAACAGCATAAAAATCAAATCATATACCCAGAACATCACATAAAAATCAAATCATATACCCAGAACATCTCATGGAAGAGTGTGTTGTCAATAAACTCCCAGCATTTTTTCACTACAGACAAGACAAATCGGGAGTAATCACAAACCTAAAAAATCTAAATCAGAAGTCACCAAATAAATGGCAAACAAAGGAAAGTAAAACAGTGGCATTTTCATCGATGGAATAATATGTATCAGTACAGAATATATTTGATGTTTCAGTCTTACAAGGAACTCTCCTAAAGTGTATGTAAGATAAAAACATGTCTTACCATGCATAGAAACAAATATATTTGAAAACTTAACTTTGTGCCTATAAATTAGGCATCAAAATTAAACAGTCAAGCAATAAAATGAACCAATACAGAGGTCCATTTGACAATATGGTTTCTATAGAATGTTTCAAATTAAATTGAGGGAAAACAATAAGCCTTGTAAAAAACAACTCCAAGCTTGAATCCACTGCTTACAAAAGGGTGTCAATATGATGTCTATTAATATGATAGTATAATACCTTTCTTAACATTGTACCCCGAAGATTTAAGGAAAGGAGTCATTTTGCCTTCTATTTCGTCATATCTGAAACAAAAAACAGCAAGTTAATTATTTTCATTACCCAACCTACAGCTAGCCTGATCTCTTTTTCCCAATTTATAGAGGTGTTAACACTTAACAGTATATTTCTTATCAATGTAATATACCTTTCTTTAGACCATCCAACAGTAGGATCATCCATCTTATTTATGACCACAACCAACTTAGAAACACCTAAAGTTTTTGCCAGCAGCACATGTTCACGAGTCTGCCCTCCTCTTTCGTAACCAGTTTCAAATTCACCTTTCCGAGCAGATATCACCTGAGGATAAAAATAACCTATACAGTTATGTCAAGCTGGAACATGACAGTAAATAAGTCTTTGAAAGATATTGCCATTGTGCTTACCAGAACACCAATGTCAGCTTGAGATGCACCACTTATCATGTTCGGAACATAACTTTTGTGGCCCTGCCAACTCAGAAGTAAATCGGATGCAACAAATATACAAAACAAGAAACAAACAGGACAACATCAAATGGATAAATAAATCATCAGTAAAAGATTTCAACGCATAAATGGAAGTAGCTTATCACAACATGAAAGTTACATGTGTTGTGCTAGGGTGTGCATGATGAACTTATTATAAACGCAAATAGCAAGTCAAGAACCACTCCGAATTGTTACACAACAGTCCAATTCAAGAACATGAGATGTACAAGCATGGAAAAGAACATTATTCAAGTGATGATGCACTGGGTGATAATCGCATGCAGTAGTATGCATACATAATTAGTTCAAAGACCAGTTTGAGATGCACATAAGGTAACCAGGAGTTCAATTGCTTCCATGGAAACAATTTCAATCAATCCAAAAAGGGGAAAGAAACTCATCGTAGTGCATTGTCCTGAGGCTAGATACTTGGATCGAAATTAGTGAGCTCCTCGATGGTAATATCCAAAGTCTTCTGCTTATATATTTAAGTTTGATGTTTAATTTATTATATTACATGACATGAGTCTGTTCTATCCAGGTTCTTTGTTCCATGAAGCAACACAAAGATGCCACAAAATAATGATTAAAGTAACAAGTTATGAGCTTACTAGAGAAGAAAAAAAGCTACCGGTGCATCTAAAATAGTGAATCTTGTATTTTCGGTCTCAAAGTGAGCTCTCCCAACTTCAACCGTCTTCCCCTGAGATAGATTCAGAAGAACACACAACCACGATAAGTAAAACAAAAGGCTGGTAATTTGGCAGAATTCAAAAGGCATCTTATCCACAAACAAAATGAAGTTTCATCAACTCCAACTTGAAGTACATAACATGCTTAGACCAAGCTAATGGGAAAAATTACAAATTAATCCTGACGAAGAATTTTTAACAGAGTTCCTTGTGGACAAAACATAACATAGGCACCTGCATCCTTTTGTAAAACAATCTAAAGGGATGTGCCGAACATATTTTTTGATTATATAATATACCTTTGCCCGTTCTTCCTCATTTGTGTCCATAATGTACGCCATGTACCTTTGATATTCACAAATATGGGAAAGAATGTCAGAATCATGCAATAGAAGGCCAAGCATTTCTCATGCCCAAAAAGTGTAAAGCAAGAGTCATTTGTCTTCAAGCTGAGAGAAAAGTGATTTATAGTAGGCAACCACCAAATATGATCAACTAAGTACAAAAAAGTTTTCCAACCCATTGTAAGGAGAAAATTACAACTTCCAACCTCTAAGCATAACGTGAAATTAGACAAAGTCATGTATTAACATTGAAATGTTCAAGCTTTAACCTCGCATTTCTCTCTAGCAAAGACAATGGACTTGTGGACATCACACAGAAACAAGGTTAGCAGGCAATGTCAGCTATTGTTAATATAAAGGGATAAAATCACCAAGGGCCTCCAATGCACTGCTGTGCAGGTTCCTCCTCTGTAAGCTTATTTTTAATCAGTTCACTTCAGTTTTTAGCATAGTTACCAAATTCGCTATAAAACTCCGCGAATCGCGAACCAGACTTCGTCGAACCCGAACCGGTTTAGAGTACAGGGTTCGTGTTCGCAGTGGAAATTGGAAGAAAAAGTGACGAACTACGAACCCGAATCTTGTACCGCGACTCGGACGAACCGCGTTTCTGATAACTATGGTTTTTACTCAAATTTATGATCAGCAAAGAATGTGGTCAAGTGGCATACACAATAGTCTCTACTAAACAAATGAGCTAACCCTTACCTTCTTTAGATTGTTATGAATATTGTGTATGTATTAAAGAGGCCCAATAGGCAATATATATAGGGTACAAAAGGATATACCCTATACAGATAAGGAAATACAAAAAGCAAATAAGGAATACAAAAGAGTTCTTATTCTATTCTAATACCTTATTCTAACACACACACCCCGCTTAAATGCAAAGGCGTATGCATTTGGAAAGGGTTGACATCAAACTAGGGAAAATCCAAAGTCCGAGTCTTGATAATATCGTCGTAGCATGCAGCTCTTGGAAAATATGTCGACAAAAGATCTCCCATCCGGTGTCGTGTGACAGCCCATAAGGCACAAAGTGCAGGAGCAAAGTCGACCGCGGCATACGACGAAGAAGATGATGAAATCGGCAAAAATAGAGAAAGGTGTCAAATCAAGCCGAAGAGAAATAAATAGAAGCATGGCGGCGCAGATTGAAGTCCAAGACAGCGCAACGCAGTGTACAAGAAGCGCAACGGATGCGAAGTGCGTAAGAAGCACGGTGGCCTTAGAAACTCGGGGCGGCGACATCGTAAAGATTTCTACGATCTGCAGCGGTTCGAAGAGGAGTGGAGGTTGCTGCCATGCCAAAGAAATTCTTATGCTTCTATGATTGATAATAATTTGTGAACTCGCATGGTTTAGACGAACTCAAAGATAAAGTATACGGACTTGGATAGACGCAACGGAAGAAACGACACAAAGGAAGAAAAGACTCAAGGACTCAAAGGATAGCTAGCAGCAGATACTAGCAGTAGCAGAAGACCCATCTCCTCATCAAACCAGCAAGCACCAGTGCATCTCCTCAGCTTGAAGCAACATCGACAGCAACAGCAAACATGTGTCTGAGGCATCATCCAGCACATCACCCGCACTCCCTTCGATCCTCTTGGTGTCCTGCCCGTCGCAACATCCTAATGAAGAAACAACAATAATGGCCTCCACCAACCTAAAGACAAACACAGCAGCAAAGACAGAGCGGTGTCAGCAGACTAACAGAGCAACCACTGCGTCTCGAGCACCAAGCAGACTCCCTCTCTTTGTCTTCTCTCCTTCTACCTCCCTCTCCACCGAAAGCTCCAGCCGAAAAAGACCTCTCGAGTCAAAGCAAAGGAACACGATGAGCTGTGGCTCCAAGAAGGCACTGCGGCGAGCTTGTTCGGGTTGCGACCGGCAAGCACAAGCCCGATCCCCGCGGACGGCAAGGCGGAAGGCCATGGCGCAGCTGATTCCGTCGGTGGTGGAGGAACACAATGTAGATCCAAAGCACGAGGCACACGGCGGCGCGGGCCGCGACGAGGATGCTGCTGCGGGCTATGGCGGCAAGAAGAGCGGATCAGGGCGGCGCGGCCACGGCGCCTACGCCAGGTGAAGAAGACGCCGACACCTGAGACGGCAACAGCCGGATGAAAGATGGCGGCGATGCGGGAGACGAACCCATAGGTGGCTACAAGAAGAACCAATGGCTCCGACTGGCGACGGCTCGGGAGGCCCGGCGAGAGAGCATAGGCAGCGACGAGAGGCCACCCCCGGGAGCGGAGATTGCTCCTCCCGGGGGCAGCGCGCAACAAAGGACGAGCTAAGGCTAGGCGGCGGCTGCGGCAACAGTAAACCCTAAACCTAACCTTGGCTTTGATACCATGCTATGAATATTATTTATGTATTAAAGAGGCCAAATGGGCAATATATATATGGTACAAAGGGATATACCCTATGCAGATAAGGAAATACAAAAGGCAAATAAGGAATACAAAAGAGTTCCTATTCTATTCTAGTACCTTATTCTAACATAGATGATGCGAATGAGATCAAATGTCATAAACAGATAAAGAAATTCAAAAATAAAATTTGAAAAGACTTGGAAAATAATGAATTTATGGGCTTATTAGTCGGTTGCTTGGTGCAACAAAATTAATAAGCATGGTAATTCGGGGTTAGACAAGCTATTGCACTAAGTATCAATATATACACAGTGCTAATGTAAATAAGAAAAACATGATACATAAAAATGGAGTAACTCTGATAGTGACTTTGTCTTATTCAGCTTTTCTGACCAAGTTACAAACTTACAATGTTACATACCATGCTCCAAGTTCAATGTATAGATCACGAACTAGCTTGAATTATCAAGGTGAAGTCATGCGGCTGAAAAAGGCATTAGCAAGATGGTCATGCCAGCATGCCACATGAGCTCACAAACTAGACACTAGTCAGAGAGAAATACAACATGTAGTCTTGTAGTAAATATTAAATGTGAAAACATTACTAGACTTATCCCCCAGTTTCACAACTACGCAAGACAATTAGTTGTTTAAATCTACAAGTAAAATAGAAAAAAGGGAAAAGATAAGTCAGCTGAGGGATTGACAATTAACTAAACAGACAATAATATCCTGAGATTTTTTCAGGAACTGAGTAAAACTCAATCAAGCGTACATGGATCAACATAGCTAGCATCCAAATAACTACGTCAAGAGCGCGGGTCTAGGATAATATTAGTTTCCTTATACATAAGATTAGATTAGATTGTTTCCTTAGGGCTAAGTAAGCCATGCCTATAAAAGCCTCCAGAACAGCCACCACCCAGTTGCCGTCAGACCTGGTTCCGCCAGCCGGCATGGGGCAATGGGAGTAGGGGCAGCGCCGTTGAATCCAGCAGTGGTGGCGAGAATGAGCGCAGTAGGAGCAGCAGAAGCGGCGACGTTGCAACCTGGCGCTACCGTGGCGGAGTCATGACCTGGCGCTTCGGGGCGGCATTGCGACCTAGGGCGACAGCAGCAGGGATAGCCTCATCAAGCCTGCTGTGTTCCCAGGTGACGTGGCGCCAACACTGCAATCTATCGTCAGCATGGGGCCTCCTTGGGCTGCAACCGTGCCCACCACCACAGCTCGAGGACGAGCTGTTTCGAAGGGACGGAGAAATGTCATGGGTGTGGATCTAGGGCCCAATGAGGCAGGAGATCAAGCGCATGACTAGTTCCTTAAATTAGAGATTAGATAAGTTTAGTTTCCTTATACATAAGAGTATATTAGATTAGATCAGATTGTTTCTTTAGAGGCTAAGTAATCCATCCCTATAAAAGGGACAGCATGCATCCATTATCAGATCAACCAAAAAATATATCAAAATGAGTCATTAGACTACCCTCCTCTATCCCTGCCCTTGTGGTGCGACAACCGGCCTTCGATGGTCGTGCTGCTTGGGTTCAGGGCCATCTAATCTATGCACGTGACAACTACAGGGAAGTAGAATGGCTACCGCTCTCAGAATTTTTAACCCACCAATTTAGTAACAAATAAATGAAAAAGATCATCTTGGATCAACTTTAGCTACGGTGTTAAACAGAATCAACATACAAAAAGTACAGCACAAACGATATCACATAAGGGTAACATTTTAATACAACAAAGTTGCACTACAACGAAAGGAGAAACAAGATACTGCAGCCAACCTGGCTTAGAAAAAAAATAGATCATAAAAGGAACACATATATCAAAATAAGCAAGGTCGATTAGCATGAAACTACTTACCAGCTCTCTCGGCTTTTGTCCTTCGCTTCCTTTTCGTATTTCTGGATTGTCCGCTCATCCACTTGCCCACTTAAGAACAATATCTGGCCTCCTGCTGTTGACTTGCCAGCATCTGGAACCATGAAAAACAAAGAGAAATAGGTGAGGACATTAAGACTTTTTTAGTAAAAATCTGCATTAACACGACGTCTTGAGCAACAATAAAACATAAGCATGCACATAGCATATGTCTGTCAATAGTAAGAACTGACTAAAAAAAATGAACAAAAACAAATGATGCAACAGTCTCCCATAGTCCTCTACAAGGAGAAATAAGATGAAAGAATGAGGGGACTTTATCAAACGTCAGTAGATATGTCAACTATGTATGGTATAAAAACATTCTAAAAGCTATGTCAAGTAATACTCCTTTATTAAAGACACACCTATAGATAATTAAACATACTAATGGTCAATGTCAAAAGTTGATCACATGTATTGCAACTACAGTAATTCGGGGATAGAGGGAGTAGGCAACATCATAATACAACAGGAGCACAGTGATGCATAATATGTTCAAAAAAGAAAAAGAGCACCAACACATTGAAATGAATATGCATTAAAATATATAGTAAATTGTGTTCTTAAACTTAAACAACCACCTTCTCTTTCAAATCTTGCTGAGATACCCCAAAACTTGTATTTATCACTTCAGTCAATTTGTAACAAAGTGATGTGCTGTGCCCTCCCAATTAACATGGCAGTTCACATGCATGCAACAGCATGTGAGCACTGTAAATAAGTCGATGTGCATGCTATTATCATGGTTTGAGTGAACCATACATCATGCGGAAAAGAACTGAAATACGCATCTGTGACACTCAACTCAATTAACTAACGGGCTAACTGTTGCTGCCTAGTAAAAGTAAGTGTGAAATCAATTATCATGCTTATACAATCAACAGTAGAATTGCTCTAGCCTTAAGTAGAATAAGACTCCAAACTTCCATAAAAACCTGTCACATTTGAACTAAAACTAGTGCTATAAAGAAAATTAAAATGTATCTCCCTAAACAGGCATTAATCAAGTAAAACAAGGTGTGAACCATGGTGTTGTCAAGACAAGAACAAAGATGACGAAGATCAATGCAGTAAGGATGTCTAATTCAGTAAACTGAGCTGATACTACAAGATTCACACTGATATTTATAATTTAAATTAATTTATGAAATAAACTTTTGAATTCAGTTTATCTATATTATGGTCAGAAAATAAAGTTCTTAGATATTCCATATGCCAAATGTTTACAGAGAATCTAGCACACCAACATCAACACCCAAGGACTAAATGCAAACGGATTATCAGCACACCAATATTATTTTCTGCTGCCAAAACACAGAGCCTCCGTCAATGACCACTTTACAACCCCTGTTGAGTTTCATGCACCAACCAACTCATCTTTAAGCTTAAACTATTAGGAAAGGCAGGAAATCTATTCATTCTGATCTTCATAATTCACCCTCACATCTAGACTCGTCCAGGCCAAAGCCATGAATTAAACATGGTGCGGTGCTGCTGCAACACAAGCACACACCGGTCAAAGGGACACATAAGCACAAAGGGTGAGGTCGACGCAAACCCCACCCTAGTAACAAGGGGTGAAAACGGATTGGATACAGAGGATAATGGCTTTGTCATATTTGGTTTCATTTTTTCCCTCGGATGCAAATATGGATACAAATAATATCGAATATGAATCGAAACGAATACGATCACGGATATTTTTCAGAACATAAAAACCCCTTAAATTGTATACCAGAAATTAACGAAAATATCTAACTAGTTTATTTGATGCAAACATTCATGAATAGCTAAGCATAATACGATACCCATGTTAGAAATAAAATATGTCCAACTAAAATTAACCAATCTATGGTGTTCAAGGATACATGTCAATAGCAATTATTCAAGGTGGTATAAAGTCGAATAGGACTTTAACTATTCCCGAAAACAGGTATTATAGAATTAGCAATGCATATTGATATAAAACAATATAATTTTTATAAAATGGGTACGGCATGATCAAAGGTCTACGACTTGTCTTCGTTGAAGGTTTAAGTTGCTTCAACGGGTCCAAGAATTCTTCGGAAACGCCGGAATCTATACGCGCGAAAAGGGTCAAATAAATACAAAAAATCCAAATAAAATCCAAAAAATATTAAATTAGAACCAAAAGAAAGGTACTGAATTTAGAAACAAGAATCGATAGAATCGGAGTTCGTACGAGGGAGAATGAACGTCCGGAAGGTTGCTTGTTGGGCTAGTATTCCGGATATCCGGCCTTCGTACTATCCAGATAATCTGTATTCGTATCCGTATTCGACGGATACCCGGGCTACCATATTCGTATTCATTTCCGACAAAAAAAATTTGTACCCATTTCCCATCTGAGACAATCCAAATCCGTTTCCGTCCAGATCGGTCGGAAATTATCCGATCCGTTTTCACTCCTACTATTAACACAAAAAAAAATTAATATAAAATGGGCCTAATGGGTTGTGAACTCAGGATTTCCTGCTCTAGCACCAAAAGCATAAGCTGCAAGGGTTAGGCAGGCATTCTGCTCATACATCAACAGCCTCCACGCCCCTCAGAGCTTCCTCTATCAGTACATGGGCACTTTGCTACTTGCTACACCAGATTTCAATCTCTGCATCCTACAAAATTATCACAAAGCCAAGCATACATTTTTTTTGTCTTCCGACTTTTGTTCAACAAGATTGCATCAAAGTATCAAACAACCAAATATTTCCTGACAAGATTGATGAACACAACATTCTATTGTGTTGCATTCCTTGGCCGGTTTATGACACACACGTTATACCAAAACTGAGATGTAAGAACTAAAAAGTAAGAATATTGCTGAGCACATTTTTTTTTTCTGATAGTATGTCAGGTAACAGTGAACTTATGTATTTGAACTAAATGAAAGGATGCAAGAATTACAAGAGTACGAACCGACATGTCCAATAAACACAACATTCAAATGTCGTTTTCTATTTCGTTCCTCATTTGCTTCCATTTGAACCCCATGAAGTTGAACATCTGAAATAATACAAAATTATATTAGACACGAGGGAAGAAAAGGTCTTAAAGAAACAATAACATTGTTGAAATATTGAATTGCAATCCCATAGAAGATTAGAAGGTACAGTCAACAAACTACTATCAAGTCTAAAACTGATGTCCTAGCACAACTGAAAAATGGGTAAGGTGGTCCAACTGAAGGACACAACATTTCAAAAGTTCCACAAAACAAAATGTAAATATCATTACTTTTACAGCTTTTCAGTTATTCGCCTTCTCTCAAAGGAAGTGCAGGACGTAAACTAATAAGAGTGGTACCATTCGAATTGAGTCTAAGACAATACAACAACCTGACAGAGAAAATCCAAAGACTACATGCAGCACAATCTTCTCAGGAAAACGGTTGTTAGTGAAGGAATGAAATCTTAGACCAATTCTGATTCTTCTGAATAACCATAACCATAATATGTTGGCTGTAGCTGAAGGCAAACATAGCTTTCATACATACCACTTGGCTGCAACTCCAGTGACTGAAGACTTGACTGGATTCCGTTGACATCTGAGGGTAAATAGTGTGAATTAATGTCAGACGATTATGAATTGGACAATATGCTAGTAAAACAGAGGACATCACAACCTGTGATAGCATAACTGCATAAGATGGAACCAGAAATTTATTAGATCAAAAAGAGCAGCAAAGTTTAGCAAGGTTGCCCCCTTATAAAATATAAACTAAATAAATCAATGTAACATCCCAACAGCCGAAATGAACAATGACTCCAAACTAGCCCCTATAGGGTGATCCGAAGAGTCGAAGAACATACAATAGAAATGCAACCCCTACCATGTCCATCTTTACACTAAAGCCAGTTTTCTCTCAATACAATGGAAAAGCAACACATGAAATGCAGTGACAATGTAGGATACTGGACACACCAACCTAAAAAGTGTTAACGCTTTCTCCAGTTCCAGAAACTGAACTGCAGCATCATTTAAAAAAACTTTCCAGCATACAACTAAAAATAGTATCTCCAGACACTAGAGGTTTTATCCAGATAAGTCCAAAGAAAATTCAGAAGGGGATTGTTAGACGAAAAATCATTTTCCTCTAGAAATATAACACAAACAATCACGTGTGTCGCCAACTGGCCATATAAAATTATTGTATTTACAAAAACAAACAGAATTCAATTTATTGACCTTGTGAATCCGCTATGCAAGTTTAGTTACTATAATAGTATAATTGCGAATTCATTCATTGAACATATGTGCACCCGAAGAAGATATGCAACCTGCCACTGTCATGTGGGGCCGCATCTACAGCCAGCGCCACAAGGCGCAGGAGCAGCCGGCCCTAACAGAAGCGCAGCCGGCCCTAGAGGCCACATAAGAGTCCAATGTATCGCTTTAGGCGGTTGCAATTAGGAAGGTTTCAATTAGGGAAATTTGTATTAGGAAGAGTAAGAGTTAGAGTCCTACTTCAGGGAAGGATTAACCTTCTATTTCAGATAAGAGTTAGAGTCCTAGTCCAGGGAAAGATTAACCTTCTATTTCAGATTGTACACCTATATAAGAAGCATATGCAGTAATAAAAAAACCAGAAAAGGATTGGGTTATTCCCAATCTCCCTTGCGCCAAATCCCGCTGCTCTACTGTTCATCCAAGCACTATTCCGATCAAGCACTATTCATCCAAGTACTGCTCTTCCGGCACTGTTCATCCAAGCGCTGCACTACCTACAACCACACTGCGCTGCCTACGACCACGACTATCGCTGCCTACGACCACGGTTACCGCTCCCTACGACCACGGTACAGCTGCGCCGATCTCCCTACGACCACGGCGCCATTGCTTCCCGACGCAATCCGCATCCACCCGAGTTAATCCTTCTCTTCCGCATCCGTTCCCAAATCTCATCTCCTGACATCTTGGTATCAGAGCCAACCGTTATTCCGTCCTCCATGGATAACAGCGGGGGGTTCGAAGACAACTTCAAGGAGATGATGATGAAGTTCATGGAAGACACTGGCAACAAACTCAAGCTCGCTCAAGTATTGGATCACCGACATCCACGCCGCCGCCTTGCAACAATTGGCAACCGCTCTGACGCCATGATCACCGGTTGGCACGCACGGAGGGCCAACCCGTTAGTGAAGAAGGCGCCGTGGATCAAGATGACCCGGACGCAGCAGCCTCGGCTGCGCCACCATCATCGATGCAAAGCGGCCAAACGACGGCCACGCCACGCGCCACGGATGCGCGCCAAGCACGTCTTGCATCGGACGAGCTGGGGATTCGCCCGCCATACCAGCCTCAACCCCGGGGTGATTTCGGCCGAGCAGGAGGCTCTCGTAATCCACCACGCTATCTTTTTCCTGACATTTGACGATCGGGAAGATCCGCTTCCGTGGATCAATCGCTGCGAACAGTTCTTTCGGGGTCAGCAAACACCGACGGAGGACAAGGTGTGTGGCTGGCCACGTATCATTTGATAGGGGCGGCACAGCTCTGATACATGCGTCTGGAGCGCATGGAGGGCACCCCAAACTAGCGACACTTCACCGACTTGGTCTCTCGACGATTTGGAACGCCAACCCGCCACAATCCCTTAGGTGAGTTGACGGCGCTTCGTCGGACCGGCACGGTGGACGAATTCACCGAACAATTTCTGATGCTGTTAGCACGTGTTGGCCGATTGGACGATGAGCAGTAGCGTATGCTGTACACGGCAGGTTTGGGCGAGCCACTTAAGACCCACGTCGAGCTCTAGAAGCCCGGCGACTTGGAGGAGGCCATGGACCTGGCTCGGGCTTACGAACGCCTGACTACCTTACCACGCGAAGTCGGCGGATGGATCGCCACGCCACGGTCGGCCACGTTCAAACCCTCGGCAGCACAGCAGAACCCACTATTAAGCAGCGCACTCCCTTTGGTTCCCCTTCCCGCAACAAGCGTAGCATCGACAGGAGCGTCAAGAGGGGCGTGCTCATCCACGTCGTCGATAGGCGCGTCACGCAGTGTGCGCCCCTTCAAACGCCTGACACCTGCCAAGATGGAGGAACGCAGGAAGCCAAGGACTCTGCTACAACTATGACGAAAAATTCCATCCGGGGCACCAAAAGCTTTGCAAGCATATTTTTTCGTTGCAGGTGGAGCCCGACTTGGAAGACGGGAAGGAGGAACCTGAGATGGCACAACCATCTCCCTACTTGCCTTGACAGGCATCCGCAAGACCCGGACGATGCAGCTCGCCGTCATCATCAACGGCATCCACCTTCTGGCCCTGGTGGACTCTGGGTCGACTCACAACTTCGTGGCGGCCGAATTGGTCGCACGAGTGGCGTTGTCCCTCTCGCCACGCACGGGTCTATCAGTGGCAGTCGCCAACGGCGACCAGGTCACAAGTGGTGGCATCTGCCGTGCAACGCCTATCTCCATCAACAAAGAAGATTTCATCCTCGACTTCCTCACAATTCCGTTGGGCGGTTTTCACATAGTCTTGGGCGTCCAGTGGCTAGGCTCCCTAGGACCCATAACTTGGGACTTCAACCACAGGACAATGTGATTCCAGCGGCAAGGGCGGGAGATCGTGTGGCACGGCGCCAACCCACCAGGAACCGGCCCACACCTCCACACAGCGACCTCGGAGGACCACATGGGAGATCTTCTAGAGTTCCAGACCATCTTTGCGGAACCACGGGGCCTGCCGCCCACGCGAGGCCGGGATCATCACATCACCTACTGCCCGGCTCGGGCCCTGTGGTAGTCTGGCCATACCTGTACCCCGCCCTCCCGAAGGATGAGCTGGAGCGCCAATGCGCCACCATGCTCGATCAGGGCATTATCTGGCGCAACACCTAGGCATTCTCGGCTCCTGTCCTGCTAGTCAAAAAGCAGGATGGGACATGGCGTTTCTGCGTCGACTACCGGGCTTGAACGACAAGAAAATCAAAGATAAGTTCCCCATTCCGGTGGTCGAGGAGCTGCTGGATGAGCTCAAAGGAGCTCGGTTCTTCACCAAGATAGACTTGCGCTCGAGGTACCATCAGGCACGATGCACCCCGCGGACATTGAGAAGACGGCGTTCAGGACGCATGAGGGCCTTTTTGAGTTCTTGGTCATGCCACTTGGCCTGACAAATACACCAGCCACATTCCAAGCTCTTATGAATGAAGTTCTTCGGCCCTACTTACGTTGTTTTGTCCTTGTGTTTTTGATGACATTTTGATATACAGCTCCTCCTGGGCGGATCACCTGCGACATGTACGAGCCGTGTTTCAGCTTTTACACCGTCACCAACTCTTTCTAAAGAGATCCAAATGCCTCTTTGGGGAATCGGCGGTGACATACCTTGGCCACATCATTTGGGCCGACAGCGTCGCCATGGACACGTCCAAGGTGGAGGTGTCACACGTGAATGATGGATTAGCACATGTATCGGTTGATGACCATGTTTCACGAGTCATAGACATGGAGATGTCAAACCAATAATGCACATCAACCCATGAGACATAGTAATTATTCTTATGGTTCTCTCTACACAATGTGTGCGTTGTCCTCCAGATTGTCGACTTCCCTACTTAGGGGCTATCAAGCTACTCAATGGGGGTACTTTCGGGTTTGTCATGAAGCATCTTTGCGAGGCATGGTCGGTCGAGATGGGATTTGCCCTCTCATGGCCATGCCTAGTAAGGGATTCGGATCACGGATTCATCAAAAACTATGGCGCCATGGTAGCCTTGCTTTGACTCGACTCCATCACACACTTAAGAAATTTAAGCCTAAATCCGACTAGGATTCACGTGGCCCACGAAGGAAGCATCGCGCCACCCTCCCACGCCTTTGCGTCCGGCGTCGTCGCTTCCTCGTGCGATGTGGATACCTTTGAAAGCGCCGCTGCAGTGGCGTTGGGACGAACTCGCGCCACGGCGAGGGCGAGGAAGTCGCCTGCGGTTCTCAACTTCGCGCTGCGTCTGAGTGGTAAGGCCGGATTTGTTGTGGAGTGTGACGCGTCGGGCATGGGATTTGGCGCCGTTCTTCATCAAGGCACCGAGGCCATCGCATTCTTTACTCGTCCCATTGCGGCACGCCACACCAAGTTGGCGGCTTATGAACGCGAGCTCATTGGTCTAATACAAGCCGTGCGGCATTGGTGGCCGTATTTGTGGGCCGCCCTTTCACTATCAAGACTGACCATTATGCCCTCAAGTTTCTTCTGGATCAGCGCCTCTCCACGATACCTCAACATCAATGGGTGAGCAAATTGTTTGGGTTTGATTTTGCGGTAGAATTCAAGCCGGGTCGCTTGAATGTGGTCACCGACGCCCTGTCTCGCCGGAATGTCGAACCGGGGATTGTTTTTGCCATCACTTCACCCCGATTCTCTTTGTTCGAGGATCTGCGCCAGGCCGCATGCACAGAGCCGACCTTGTCGAGCCTCCGGGAGCACATCGCCTCCGGTGAGCTCGGTTCTCCTTGGTCTTTGGTGGAGGGCATGGTGTGCTATGAACAGCACGCCCACGTTCCAGCCATCTCCATGCTCCTGTTGTCTGTCCTGGGGGTTGTACATGATGGGCCTCATGAAGGGATCCAAAAGACACTTCATTGCTTGCGGGAAAATTTCCATGTTCCACAGGACCGGGCGGTGGTTCAGGAGTACGTCCGCCCCTATGGGGTCTGCCAACGCAACAAGACAGAACAGCTCCAACCGGTGGGATTGCTACTGCCCCTAGCAGTCCCTTCTTCGGTATGGTCCGATATCTCCATGGACTTTGTGGAGGGATTGCCTAAAGTGGGCGGCAAATCTGTCATCTTAACAGTGGTCGATAGATTCCCAAAATACGCCCATTTCATTCCTTTGGCCCATCCGTATTCAACTTCGTCCGTTGCACATGCCTTCTTTGTAGAAATTGTCCGGCTCCATGGTATCTCTACCTCCATTGTGTCGGACAGGGGCCCAGTATTCACCTCGAATTTCTGGAAGGATTTATTTGCTCAATGTGATACCAACCTTAACATGAGTACGGCTTATCACCCATAGTCTGATGGTCAATCTGAAGTGGTGAACAAGATCATTGCCATGTACCTCTATTGCATGGCTGGAGACCGGCCACGACAATGGGTTCGATGGCTTCCTTGGGCGGAATTTATATATAATACTTCGTATCATTCAGCCCTCAAGATAACGCCATTCCGCGTGGTGTATGGGCGCGAACCTCCCTCTTTTCGGGACTATGAGCCAGAAGCAGCGCACATGATGTTAGTCGCTGGACTCTTGCTTGAGGTGATAGCAAGATCCTTACTCTCATGGAGAGGATGACACTTGGAGATGGGGCAATTTTTCTTGTATATTTCTCTTCACAATGCCATGCCAACTTTGAGGGTTGGGGATACATATTTATAGGGCTAACTCACCAAGCATATGCCAAGCATATGCTAGTCTAAGATGCTCTGTCCTAGATGCTCTGTCCTAGATGTCAGTCCTAGATGCTCTGTCCTAGATGCTCTGTCCTCTAAAGCTAGTCCTAAAGCTAGTCCAAGATGCTCATCCAAAAGAGATGCTAACCGCCACCAAGGATCTTTGTCCTTGAAGGGCGGCAAAAGCCAACACAGAGACTTATCCATCAATCTCCCTAAGTCTTGTGTGTCTCCGGAGAATCTGAGCCATCCCGATCCTAGAGCAGAGCGTCGCCCTTGATTTCAACGCCGAGGTGTCCCCAAACCTGACAGAGCCTCGAGCGCTCGAGTCACGCTCGGAGAAGAACTCCGCCGCCTGGCCATGTGGTGGTGTGTCGCCTGTCGAGGCACCACCCGCCGGTCTTCTGCTGTAGGAACTTTCGCCAAGAGGCGTGTGCTTGGCTCGTCAAGGTGGAGAGCATTGCGGCCGGTGCCGTGAGGTAGTTCGATGCTCGCTGAGCAATGAACGAGCCGATGCTCCTCCTCCTCGCTCGCGCGACGTGGGCTGGCGCGTCGTGGTCGCCGACAATCCTTGGCCCGGTGACCGTGCTTGCCGCGCTTGTAGCAAGAGTCGCCTCGCGTCGGCTCTTGTTTGCAGGCAGCGCCGCCGGGCACCTCCACGGCCATCACTCTCGACGTCCTCGCGCCATGCTCGGCGTCGCGACTTGCCGCGCTTATCACGCGCTGCGTCGCTGTCGTGGAAGAAGGCTCCCTTCTTCGTCACACTTGGCCGGCACCCGCTCTCCCGAGCGAGGAGGAGCTTCCGCCAATGGTGACGGTCCCGAGAGAGATCGTGGCTCATCACTATTGACGACCTTGAGGCGACCTATCGCCTCCTCGATCGACATCGTGGAGAGGTCCAGCGACTGGATCGACCGAGCCATCCGCTTGTACTTCTCGGGGCGCAGCGAAAAGAGCTTCTCGGCGCTCTCTCCTTCTTTGTAGGTGTCGCCGCGAACCGCACCAACCTCGCAGCAGAGTGTTGAGACGGAGAGCAAAGTCATCAACGTCTCACCGCTTGAAGGCGTGGTCTCCCACCGTCGCGGCGCTGCTGCGGTGTGGACTTGGGCGCGCATGCCGCCGATGCGCGCGCGGCGATGGCGTCCCAAGCCTCCTTGGCGATCTGCTTGTTGGAGAGCGAATCGCATCTCGGGCGGGGCTGCGGCGATGAGGCATCCAGCGCCGCCGATCTCGGTCGTGTCGGCGTCGCCGTCACGGACCGCCTCCCACATGTGCCGCACTGAGCCTCACCTTCATCACGCGCCCACTCGGCGTAGTTGGCCTTGGTGAGGTAGAGCCACCCACCGCCGGCGGCGTCCCGACAATACCGGAACCCGTGGTAACCACGGTGCGGTCCGGGAGAGAACCACGCCGCTCGTGAAGGTCGCGCTCTCTATCGACCCGTCTCGCCGCCGTTGTCGCGGCGCGCTTCTTCCGTGAGCGCCACCGCCGAAACACGCCTCCTCGAGCGCCACCGCCGAGCGCCTCCTCCAGAGCGCCACCGCCGTCGCGCGCGCCTCCAGAGCGCCATCGCGCGCGGCCGCGCTATGCGATCGCCGCTAAGCTTCGTGGCGTCGCGCGCGCCATCGCGCCGCCGCCTCGCTTGCCTCCTCTCCAGGCGACTCAAGGTCCGCGTCGGCGTTGTCATCGCGAGAGGAGCTGCTGCTGCCGCCGCAGACCTTGACCTGCTGCGCCGCCGACGCGCCAGACTGCTGTCGCCGCCGCCTTCACCTCCGCTGCTGCTGCCGGCTCGCCGCCGGCCTCGACGCTTCTTTGCGCCCGTTGCGCGTCTCTCGCCGCCGCTCGCCGCTTTGCTGCGCGGCGAGCTCGGCCGGCCGTCGACGCGCGCGCGTGCTCGAGGCGACCGAAGGCCGAGCGCCTGCGGACATGGCGCGCTGGGGGGCATTGCGTGGAGAGGGTCGCCGACGAGCGCTACCGTCTCGGAGAGGAGTGAGCGAGGACGGCCGAGCTCGCTTTGCTCACTGGGCCGCAGCTGGCCGGAGAAGGAGATGAGCGAGGAGATGCTCGGGCTACAGGATACACAAGCTCGATACCACTTGTTAGTCATTGGACTCTTGCTTGAGGTGATAGCAAGATCCTTACTCTCATGGAGAGGATGACACTTGGAGATGGGGCAATTTTTCTTGTATATTTCTCTTCACAATGCCATGCCAACTTTGAGGTTGGGGATACATATTTATAGGGCTAACCACCAAGCATATGCCAAGCATATGCTAGTCTAAGATGCTCTGTCCTAGATCTTTGTGTCCTAGATCTTTGTGTCCTAGATGCTCTGTCCTCTAAAGCTAGTCCTAAAGCTAGTCCAAGATGCTCTGTCCAAAGAGATGCTAACCGCCATCCAAGGATCTGTCCTTGAAGGGCGGCAAAAGCCAACACAGAGACTTATCCATCACATGACAGCAGTTGATCAGGCACTCCAGGATCACGATTTGTTCTTGGAAGATGTTCGGGGTCGCTTACTTCATGCCCAAGAATTGTACAAAAAATTCTACGATCAGAAGCATCGCTCCGTGCACTTCGACGTTGGCGATTTGGTTTGGTTGCACCTTCATCATCGGGCGGCCGCTTCCCTGCCCGGGGCCAGCCGTGGGAAGCTTGGACCCCATTATTTTGAGCCTTACCGCATCATCGCCAAGATCAATGACATGGCGTATCAGCTGGACCTACCCAAGACGGCTCACATCCATGATGTCTTTCATGTGGATTTTCTAAAGAAGTTTGACGTAGTGCCCCCGACGTCACCAACCCCAGTACCGCCCCTTCTACATGGGTGGGTTATTCCAACACCTCTAAAGGCACTGCGTACCAGGCTTGCTCGTGACAAGTGGCAAGTGTTGATACAGTGGCAAGATTCATCGGCCTACAATACTTCTTGGGAAGATGTCCAGGATTTCAAGAAACAAGTCGCAAGTGTTGATATAGTGGCAGTATTCATCGGCCTACGATACTCTTGGGAAGATGTCCAGGATTTCAAGAAATCTTATCCCTCATTTCAGCTCGAGGACGAGCTGTTTGTCGAGGAAGGGAGAGATGTCATGTGGGGCCGCATCTACAGCCGACGCCACAAGGCGCAGGAGCAGCCGGCCCTAACAAAAGCACAGCCGGCCCTAGAGGCCACATAAGAGTCCAATGTATCGCTTTAGGCAGTTGCAATTAGGAAGGTTTCAATTAGGGAAGTTTGTATTAGGAAGAGTAAGAGTTAGAGTCCTAGTCCAGGGAAGAATTAACCTTCTATTTCAGATAAGAGTTAGAGTCCTAATCCAAGGAAGGGTTAACCTTCTATTTCAGATTGTACTCCTATATAAGGAGCATATGCAGTAATAGAAAAACCAACAATAGATTGGGTTATTCCCAATCTCCTTTGCGCCAAATCCCGCTGTGTCTACTGTTCATCCGAGCACTGTTCCGATCAAGCACTGCTCTTCCGGCGATGTTCATCCAAGCACTGCGCTGCCTACGACCATGCTGCGCTACCTATGACCACGACTACCGCTACCTACGACCACGGTTACCGCTGCCTACGACCACGGTACAGCTGCGCCGATCTCCCTACGACCACGGCGCCATTGCTTCCCGACGCAATCCGCATCCACCCAAGTTAATCCTTCCCTTCCGCATCCGTTCCCAAATCTCATCCCCTGACAGCCACAGATCCCCTATAGCTAGCAACTAAATCCACCAAGTTGAATTCACCAAATCCAATTAATTAGTTTGCCCCCTGTGGTGCAGGTCAAGCCATATCAACCCCTACAACTTAGACTTCTCCAAGGTCACTAATTATTCAATTTGGACTTTGTAGGGAGATAAATTTCTCTTATCGATCTCTTATCATTCGTTCCTGAAACAGCCCATAGAATTAATGACAACATGTTCACTCCTCTCATGCCTTTGTTTTTCATAAGAGATTAGAAATCAATTCCAAGCAACAAGTTTGTATCAAAGTCCTCATAAAGAAATATCATGCATGGCATTAACACCAAACACCCGTCTAGTTACTTGGTTTGCTTACGAAAGGCTGTGGCTACCAGCAACACCTCCTATGCTGCAGTCGCTGTCAGCATTGGCTCCCATTGCTACCGAATGGTGCTCTTTAGGTTATATTCTGCTACTTCAGATTTTAGTTCGACGATAAGTTTTAAATGTGATTAAGTGATTGTACTGGGCATGACGTGGTTTGATCTACGCCATAGGAAAGCGCCAACATTCTAGATTTGGTGAAATCTACTAGGCAAATTAAAGTGCTAACTCTAGGGGATCTGCGCCCGCACGGAACCACATACGTCCAACAGGATTGCACACTCCACGAATCTAACACATTCTAGATTTGGTGAAATCCACTAGGGAAATTAAAGTGCTAACTCTAGGAAATCTGTGCCCGCACGGAACCACATACGTCCAACAAGATTGCACACTCCACGAATCTAACACGCGCGAGGCCTGCGCTTACACGCATTAAGATCTGGTAACTCCATTCCTCTTCAATCAAAACACAACTATCGATTATAAAACGACCCAGAAATAACTAGATCATCACAAACCACCGAAACATCCACTTCCCCTCCCAACTACAGTAGCAGAAGTAACCTACCCGCTGGAAGAAACACGTTATGAACTCATCTCACCACATAATTGAGCACAGTAGTGCCGTAGATCCGCACAGAGCAAGCTCAGATCCAACAGGAGGAACAAGCAACCACACAACAGCGCGGTAGAGGAATCGGGGTAGAGCGGGGAAGATACCTTGGGCCGGAGGAGCCGGTGGTGGCTCCTCACGGGTTTCGTCTTCGGCGGCCGCGGCCGCCGGGGGATGAGAGTGGGACTCCGCTGGCGACTCCTCGAAGTCTTCGCGCTCCGCCCAGTCGTCCGCGTCGGCGCCGGGTGCGTGGGAGGCCATTGGCGGGGTCATCTCGGCGTCATGCTCCATCTCTCGCGAGCACGAGGAGGCGGTGGATGGTTTTTTTTTTCTTGTTTTGCCCGCTTGGTCTTTTTTGCCTCTTTTGATTTAGGGCGGGGTTCGGCCTTCCGGAGTGGGGTTACGAGGCCGACACGACGCGAGCGCACGCGTGCTCTAGGTGTGTTTGGACGAAGTATGGTCCATTCAAGTGGATAGGATGATTTTGAATGAATAATATCGGTATTATGTTTGGTTGATTGGATGAGATGATATAATATTTTGGTTGATTGATTGTATGAGGCTAGTAGAGAGAAAATAGAGAAGGGGCAGAGTCAGCGTGGGCAGGCTCGCCGGCGGCGAGGGAGCTGTGAAGAGGAAAGGATGACCCAAAAAATGGGTCCCTGCGGGGAAGAGGAGTCCAGGGGTGGCGGTGGCGCGGCCGAGGGTGGACAATGGAAGCTGGGCGGCGGTTGGAGCCGGGGGAGGAATGGGGGCGACAGTGCTCTAGTGGGAGAGGGGGGAAATAGGATGAGCATGAGCGAAAGGAAGACTAGGGGAGTTCACCCATGTGATTAGTCGGGGGAGAGGAGGACCGAGGAGGGTTGGCGACAAGGGCGGTGGCGGCATGGTTGGCTCGCCGGTGCATCAGGGGGTAGGGTAGAGGGAGTGGGTGATAGGGAAGGAAAGGGGAGGGCGAGGAGGTGCTCAAGTGAAGAGGAATCGAAACAATACTCATCAGGCGAAAAATGGTGGCCCCGGTGGCAGCTTTCGGCCGGAAACGAGGAAAACAGCGGCGCGCTCTGGTAGGGGAATCTTGGAATTAATGGAGGAAAAAGTGTTCTTGAGTGCTGGAACACGTCATGACACGGGTATCTTGGGGAGGAGCGCAGTGGGGCGGCCGGACGGCGATGGCGACGGGGTGGGCGATGGGAGAGCTTGAGCGGCGACGCGAACTGAGGCGAGATCGAGGAGAAAGAAAGAAGAAGGGGAGGAAGGAGGTGGAGGGGAGAGCTAGAGGGAGGAGGAGGCGAGGTGATGGCATCGGGATCGGAGCAACGGCATGGCGCGGTCACCAACGTGGGTGGAGGCGAGAGCGAGAGTGAACCGTGTGGTTTGTCTGAATTTATCGAATGGGACGATACAACATCGAATGGGGATATTTTCCGAACATGAACCATCTCGTCCGGGATGGTTTGATATAATTCAACCAACCAAACGCATAAATGGACTCATTTTTTGAACTAAACCATCTTGTTCAGTTTCGTTCATCCATCCAAACACACCCTTAGCCGCTAGGCTCCCACCCGTGCATGGGCTTGGCTCTGGGCTGTGATGGCTATTAAAGGGCAAATAGGCTTGGGCTGGTCGGGTGGGATTATACTTGGTTTGGCGTGCAGTTCTCTATTGATTCTCCTACAACTTTTTATGAATAATAATCATACTAGTTAAGTGTCAATGCGTTGCAACGGAATCCTAAAAGACATTGATACAAAAAAAAAAGCTTCATTTAGAGATAAAGTGTCTAGCCAGAGACATTGCAATTGGCACAACCATCTTACATAGAAACCGACAAAAGACACAAAGTACTATTAAGTGAAAGCTGTTAGTCTAAGTTGTCTTCTATTAGCAACTTGGGTCATTTTTTACATGAACATACCATTATTACTAGTATCTACTAATTCTTGCACAATATAATCATATTCCAAAGGACAAAGTATGCCTAATAAAGAGGAATGAACTTAATAGTAATCCCTTTTCTATTTAATAGTTTCATGGCACTTGAATTTGAGTTCAATAGTAATTTTTATTTTTATTTTCTAAGATTGGCTCACATGCTAAATGATAATAGAATAATCAGAAACCATGTTCATCTATTTGCATATTTCACGAGATGTCATCTAAGCAAATGAAAAATAACAGTTTTCACATTTTTCCAGGGGAAGAGCTTGGCAACCATAACAAACTGCCCATGTAAGTTGTAAGCAGATAAAACTAGCACACTTTCAGTCCAGTTCCCGATTAATTCTATGGTTGCCACAATACCCTGAGGGGCAAAGGTGTGTCAGGACCTGGTAGTCTGGTACCAGACACTAAACAACACATACTCTTGTGTTCGCTTTTTAGAACCCTAGATGCAAGACATATGAAGCCAAAATAAAACAATAGTTGTAATCATAAATATATATGTAAGATCAATCTTACCAATCTTCGAAGAATATCATCATCCAATTCTAGTGGTTCATTAGTAGCCCCTAACAAAAGGATTTTCATCAACAGGAGATACAAATAATAAAACAGAGAATTTTGTATTAGAAAAAGATTGCAATGGAACTTGTGTGCCCAGAGTTTTTTAAATATACCTAGGTGAGAAAATGTGTCTTCATCCATGAATTGCAACTAGGGCAAATCATATAGCACTCAAGATCACAAACTGGAGTGTCTGCAAAGCTAGAAATTGTTTCAGAAATGTCTGCACTGTCACTCCTAAAAAACATAGTTCTAAGTCCTAACTAAGGCTGCTGAAATAATAAAAATCATATACTAAGCATTGGGCCTGAGTGTCATTTACTTGCAAGTTGCAACACTCAAATGTGACTTTATGCAACAAGAAACAATAGACCGAATTAATACGCTGGATATTGAATAACAAAACAGCAGCAGCGAAGAAAAGCTAAGGGCATTGCATGCCCACAAATTACTGCCCTTATCAAAGAAGTGTTTATATCATGGGGATTCAGTATTATTACGTGATTACGACTAACAGCTGCACATATAATAGTCGTATCGTAAATATTTGAAGGGATACAGCACTACAATACGACCAATCTATTCTAATACACACTTTGCAGCACATATAACCTAAGTATAGAAAACTCTATTGTAACACATATTCTTATGTTGCTACAACCTAAGTATAGAAAGCTCCAAACATACTCAACCCCTAGTATGTTACCACACTTTGTAGTGTAACTAACAACACTTAATAGACGTGTTGCTAGGTCAATGAACAAATTTTATGTCCCATTTAATTACCACCTAATGTTATAGTAGTAATAAAAATAAATCGGTGATTATAGTAGTAGGAACGATGGACTAAGATACTTCGTTGTTCTAATTCTAGTAATCTGCTTATTTATTTTTATAAGAAAGGAATATGCACGCCATCAAAATATGGTTGTCTATTATCTCACCATGACAGTTGCATCCAATGTAGAGTGACTATATAATTTATTACATTGGAAGATGTATTGATTTTTTTAATATTACAGGCAAACTAGTTCAAGATCAACGGCATCCGACAAACAATAGTTCAATATTGAAGAAGCATATTTGATCGGCTTATGTACCACTCTATTTTCTTTTATATATATATATATATATATATATATATATATATATATATATATATATATATATATATATATATATATATATAGGAAAATGATATGGTACTACTTGAGATCAATACTCACCTCACAAGTATATATATATATATATATTACTATATATATATATATATATATATATATATATATACAGAGCTTACAGAGTTAGGGCCTTCGTTCTGTTCTGATGAAGAACTTATCTGATGGGTTTGAACTGACAAGTTTATCTGTATGATTTCCATCACTTAATTTGTAACTTGGTATACGACTAAAAACTCCAAATTTGAGTTAAGAGTCTACCTAGTTTCATCATCATTATTTGTTGCAATGAAATGAGTTTTATACCATCTGAAGAAGGATTGATTAAAAGGACATCTGAATCATTATTTATTGCAATGAAATGAGTTTATACCATCCTGCAAGTTTAGACTTTAGATCATTGCAATGATTTTATTATTCTCCGTTTGCCTTCATTAGTTTCATTTCGAACTTCAAAAAGTTAGAGATACCATCTCACAAATGCCAGTAAAGTTATAATCGAAAACTCTGATATTTATACTTACATGTGTAACAACATTCGTAATGATGAAATGGAAGCTCAAACAATCTTCCTACTCAATTTGGTTTACCTTGCAGTGATTTTGGGCGAGGTAGTTTACTTCGCAGCATATGCATTTGCCCCAGCCATACTTGTTACTCCTCTAGGAGCTCTGAGCATTATATTCAGGTAGCACCATAGCAGCCATACCCTTTGCTTAATTTCCTTATGTACCGTAGTATATATTTCTGTTTAACTTTTGGCTCATGCAGTGCAGTGCTCGCACACTTCATCCTGACAGAACTTGCATATGTTTGGTATTGTTGGTTGCATCTTGTGTGTTGTTGGTTCCATTGGTATAGTGTTGCTGATGGATAAGTCTCTGTGTTGGCTTTTGCCGCCCTTCAGGGACAGACATCCTTGGTGGCGGTTAGCATCTCTTTGGACAGAGCATCTTGGACTAGCTTTAGGACTAGCTGAGGACAGAGCATCTAGGACAGAGCATCTTAGACTAGCATATGCTTGGCATATGCTTGGTGGTTAGCCCTATAAATATGTATCCCCAACCCTCTCGGGTTGGCATGGCATTGTGAAGAGAAATATACAAGAAAAATTGCCCCATCTCCAAGTGTCGGTCATCCTCTCCATGAGAGTAAGGATCTTGCTATCACCTCAAGTAAGAGTCCAGACTAACAAGTGGTATCGAGCTTGTGTATCCTCGTGCTGAGCATCTCCCGCTCATCTCCTTCTCCCTCGCTGCAGCGGCCCACTGCCGTGCGACGCGACTCCATATCCCACGCTCACTCCTCTCGGAGACGGCGGCTCGTCGGCGCGCCCTCTCTCCACGCAACACCCCGATGGCGCGCCATGTCCGCGAGCGATCTCGGCGTTCGGCCGCCTCGAGCACGCATGGCGTCGGCGACGGCCGAGCTTCGCCGCGACAAGCGGCAAGGCGGCAGACCGCGCAGCGAGCAGCTGCGCCGCGCAAAGAAGCGTCGGTAGCGGCGGGCGGCAGCGGCGAGGTAGAAGCGGCGGCGGCAGATGCGGCGCGTCGGCCGCAGCGAGGTCAGGTCTGCGCGCAGAGTGCGGCGGCTCCATCTCGCCGCGATGGCAGCGACGCGGACCTTGAGCGGAGAGGGAGGCAAGCGCGAGGCGGCGGTGCGATGGCGCGCGCCACGCGCCACGAGCTTAGCGGCGATCGAACGGCGCGCGCGCGGCTGATGGCGCTCTGAGGAGGCGCGCATGGCGGTGGCGCTCTGGAGGCGCGCCGCGGCGGTGGCGCTCTGGAGAGGCGCACGGCGGTGGCGCTCTGGAGGAGGCGCGCTTCGGCGATGGCACCCGGAAGAGGCACGCACGACAACGGCGGCAGCGGGTCAATAGAGCGCGCGCCTTCACAGCGCGTGGCTCTCTCCCGGACCGGCACGTGGTTACCACGGGTTCCGTGTTGTCGAGGGCCCGGCCGGCGGTGGGTGGCCTACCTCACCAAGGCCAACTACGTCGAGTGGGCGCGGTGATGAAGGGGAGCTCGAGTGCGGCACATGTGGGAGGCGGTCCGATGCGGCGGCGTCGACTACGACCAGATCGACGGCGCTGATGCCCTCATCGCCGCGATCCCGCCGAGATGCGATTCGCTCTCAACAAGCGATCGCCAGGAGGCTTGGGACGCCATCGCGCGCACGCGCCGGCGGCGGCCGCGCCCGCAAGTCCACATCGCGAGCGCCGCGCGGAGTGGGAGACCTTGGCCTTCAAGCGGTGAGGACGTTGATGACTTTGCTCTCCGTCTCAACACTCTGCTGCGAAGTTGTGGTAAAGTTCGGCGACGACACCTACGAGAGAGAGGCGTCGAGAAGCTCTTCGCCGCGTCGAGAAGTACAAGCAGATGGCTCGGTCGATCCGGTCTGTTGGACCTCTCCACGATGTCGATCGAGGAGGCGATAGGTCGCCTCAAGGTCGTCAATAGTGATGAGCCACGCCTCTCTCGGGACCGTCACCATTGGCGAAGCTCCTCCTCACTCGGGAGGAGGGCTGCCGACCAAGGTGGCAGGGAAGAAGGGGAGCCTTCTTCCACGACGAGCGGCCGCATGCGTGATAAGCGCGGCAAGCGCGCAAAGACGCCGAGCATGGCGCGAGGACGTCTTGGGTGATGACCGCGGAGGGCGCCCGAGCGCGCGCTGGCAAACAAGAGCCGCGCGAGGCGACTCTTGCTACAAGCGCGGCAAGCTCGGTCACGGGCCAAGGATTGTCGACGACCACGACGCGCCAGGCCCACGTCGCGCGGCGAGGAGGAGGAGCATCCGGCTCTGTTCATTGCTCAGCGAGCATCGAACTACCTCGGCGGCGGCGCGGCGGCTCTCCTCCACCTTGACGAGCCAAAGCACACGCCCTCTTGGCGAAAGTTAAAACAAAGAAAGACCGACGGGTGGTGCCTCGACACCGGCGACACCCACCACATGACCGGCGGCGGAGTTCTTCTCGAGCGTGACTCGGCGTTCGAGCTCTGTCAAGTTTGGGGACACCTCGGCGTTGAAATCAAGAACGACGCTCGCTCTAGGATCGGGATGGCTCGATTCCTCCAAGGAGACACACAAGACTTAGGGAGATTGATGGATGAGTCTCTTTTTGCCGCCTTCAAGGACAGACATCCTTGGTGACGGTTAGCATCTCTTTTGGACAGAGCATCTTGGACTAGCTTTAGGACTAGCTTTAGAGGACAGAGCATCTAGGATGTGAGCATCTAGGACCAGACATCTAGGACAGAGCATCTAGGACAGAGCATCTTAGACTAGCATATGCTTGACTGGTTAGCCCTATAAATATGTATCCCCAACCCCTCAGGTTGGCATGGCATTGTGAAGAGAAATATACAAGAAAAATTGTCCCATCTCCAAGTGTCATCCTCTCCATGAGAGTAAGGATCTTGCTATCACCTCAAGCAAGAGTCCAGCGACTAACAGTTGCATGCCCCAAAGGAGAGAATTATTGAATCACTGAAGGAAATATGGCATCTTGCAACTCAGCCAGGTAGCTACTTGATTACCTACTCCTGTCAAAACAGAGTCCCTTGGTATTTCATGCTTCATTGCTGCAGCTTTGCTGATTGTAGAATGACGTATTCAATACAATTGTTTGGTATTTCATGACGCGGCCATCAGTCCTGATTCTATGATAAATCGCCAAACTATCTGAATTTTGCAGTTTTTGGTAAAATATCTGAATATCTAGGATTTTTTTAAAAGAATTTCCGTGAGCACTTGGTTATGCTCCCACTAAGCTAGTTCCTGGCATGAACTTTTTTTTTACAGGGAAAATATATTTTTGATGGGGGGCATGGAACTTCTCAGGGAATGTTGATGACGTACAAGGACTCAATGTCTGAAAAAAAAAAGACTTGAACTTCATAAACTTTTTCCTCAATGGAGAAATATCTTTTACACTGTTTGAAGTGTGAACTAGTTGTGTCTTAGTTGCACGCTCCATATTGACATGTAAGGATAATTTCTGCAGGTTTTATTGTTTATTCATGTGTAGCTGTGGCTGGTGTTCTTTTTTTAAAATTTATTTTTGGATTATTGAAGGGTCTGGACACAGGAAGATGCTCGTTTATATTGCGATCTGTTCACTAATGGGATCTCTCACGGTACATTAGAAGTACGTCACCTTCGGATTAAATTATTCAATTGATCGAATTAATGAATGTTGATTAACAGAATTTTATGATCGGAACAGGTTATCAGTGTAAAAGCAGTTGCCATTTGCCTTAAAGCTGTGATTTAGTGGATCAAATCAATTCATGTACTTCTAGACGTGGTTCTTCATAGTTGTCATTATTTGTTGTTTGGTGCAGTTGAACTACTTAAACAAGGTAATCATCCATAATGTGGAGCCCTTTTTGTGTAGATTTACATTTTTGAGAAATTGGGTATGTAGAACTTTCGGTTGCAATCCAGTAATATTATCTTGGACTTACTAACACCTGATATATGAGCTTGCATGGTTCTTATGAGTATGTTATTATGTGCAAGTTTTGTATGAGTTCGCATGCTTTCTTCAGTATAGATGTTTGGCCATGCATGAGCATAATTGACTATTCTGCATCATTTTTTTTTAACCTGGCCTAATTATCCAATTCCACCGCAGCTCCTTTCAAAAAGAAACAACTGTCCCTCAAAAAAAAAAGGGAAACAACTGGCTGAGCAAAGGACTACTCTATAACATCTGACATGATCTAAGCCTTGATTTCCCAAACATATTTATTTCCTTATGTTGTTTTGAAACAATTCTGAGTAAGCACAGTTTCAATCTCACATATCTTGGTGAACATGTTATTGATTCAAATGAAAGTGTTGCAGAAGCTTTGCTTGCTTTAGGTTTTCCAAATGTAATTTACGTGTAACACCTCAGAATAAATTTAACCTTTCTTGTAATCCTTGCTAATTAGTCATTCAAGCATAACTAGCACAAGTTAATTGTTCATTTCAAAAGAAAAAAGAAGGGAATATTATCAAGTATTCATTTTTTAAAAAAATTAAGTATCAAGTATTCAATTATTAATCCAAACGGCGATTTCTTTTTCTAAAATGTTTAATGATAGTTGCACAACATTAAGGGCTGCAGAAAGGGATACTTGTTCTAACCAGTTTCTCATCATGATTGTTTTCATCCTCTTCTTAAATTCTTGTAGGCTCTGGACTCGTTTAATACGGCTGTGGTCTCTCCTGTATATTACGTGATGTTCACCATTCTTACTATTCTTGCTAACATGATGGTGTACAAGGTGATTTTCTTGTTTACATACAGATATCTTTACATGGTACCAGTCAGTGTGTGTCTTATATATTTGGTTAGTTCAAAAATATAGGTTGGATTCCCATTTTTTTGGTGATATTTGAAGGAGGAATTCCTGTAAGAATAGGTTTTATCACATGTGATTGTTTTATTGGGTGCTAGGCATTACCAGGCTTCTATACCAGTATTGAGACACAGCCCCTAATTTCTTGCTAATTTGGCTATTTTGATAAGCACTCATTTGGAGGAACTTAAGCTGTTTAGACCACAATGTTGTTCATCATGAGCTGGGATTGGCCAATTCTGACTTCAAAGAATTTTGTAGTTTCAAAATGCATCCTATCAGTGGGAAAATAACCTGCAAGAACAAAAAAATAAAAATAAGCAGCAGGACAAAACATTTCAGTTTGGTGTGCTCTTGTGGTCTAAGGTGTTTTGGCTAGTTACACACATTATTCAATTCATCATCTGTCTAGTAGTGCTCACTCATACATCTGACATTCTGTCATTGTTATTTTTCTTTCCAGGACTGGGACTCACAGAATGCTACACAGACAGCAACACAGTTATGTGGGTTTGTGACCATCATTGCAGGGACTTTCCTTCTTCACAAGACTAGGGATATGGGGAATGCACCACCACCACCACCTGACCAAATTTGTCTGGAAAAAAGGTGCTCCCAAGTCAATAACCAATTCTAGCTGAACATCTAACATGTACCAAAACATTGACTTATCAAGGCAACACACATGTCGGCATGTGCAATCTGAATAAAATTATATTGATCTAGATCCACACGTCTAAAGATGCAGGCAGAGTTTTGTGCTGTTTGGTGATCTTGGTAGCTACATTATCATTTAGGAAAATTGGGCCTCCTGTGAGCGATTTGAATGGTGGACATCTTTTCTAGAGCACATTGACACATAGTTATCTTTTTTTTTCTTCTGTACAGAACAAGTGTACGGAAAAAGAACGTTTTGACAACATAGGACTTCAGATCTACGCAGATTGATAACCTTTATTCAACAGGTTATTTATCTATCTTATTTCCAGATTTCCACTGAGCATCCTGTAGTCATCCAGGATCTTGTTTCTCCTTTCATATTTTCCTCACCTTTTCTGGTCTAAATCTATCTATTATGTAATAAGAACCGACGATGGATGGTTTACAACCACTAAGAAAGAAAAAGGGGAAACTTGTTAGATATCCTTGTAAACAACCTCATCTAAGGCTGCTCATGCAGTACCTTCGCTAAAGCCACGAGCCACAACTACCAAGTTTTTAATCTTGCCTTTACGCATACAGTCTTACATGAATTCAAATGCAGCACCAAAGAAAACTACTGGTGCGATCTGCAAGGTGAAAGGAAGTAATTATTTTATACAAAGAAATTACAACATGCCAAGCACAAGAGCGACACCACCCACAGGAAGCTATTAGCAACATATTACTTCAATCCATGCACTGCAGTTGCTCCGTATCTGCTGTTGTGGTCAAACCACTGGCATAGACAGGGTGGAGTAGGTGCCCAGCCACAGGATCAACGTGAACCCATTTCCTACCAGTCAGCTTGTTGCGCTCAAATCGCACGTGGCCTTCTTTCAGACAGAAGAGAGTGTGATCCTTCCCCATGCCAACATAGTTCCCAGGATGGAAGCGGGTTCCTCTTTGGCGAACAATGATGTTTCCTGGTTCCACTTTCTGAATTGTACATGTTCATGAACAGTATGGGATCATTTCTCCACTTTTTTAACAATGAAAATGAGTAGTCACTACTCACTACCAATATGAGACCATCACAGGACATGCCTAGATTTCCAAATTCTTGCTATTTTAATGTGATTTAGGAAATTATTGTTGTAATCTCATTCAATGTCATGGACAAGAAAAAAGCACCAAAATCATAAGGAGCATCTGAAGATGGTACCTCTCCACCAAACTTCTTAACACCCAAATACTTAGGGTTTGAGTCACGGCCATTTTTAGTTGATCCAGCAGTCTTTTTGGTGGCCCAACGCCTAAAAACCAAGCTCATTCCTCCAGATGACTCTGTAATCAAGTACATTTGATACAGTCAAACTTCTTATTCAGAATAGCAAAAGTATAGAAGATAAAAGGCACACAAACTGCCCAAAACTTAAGTCATCACCTGTTGCGTTAGCGTACACTGAAACATTTGAGATCAGTTCTTTGACATTTACTCTCCTGAAAACCGATGAGAGGGCCATCTTGTTTGTCACAAGTTACCTGAAGTCATTATAAGGATTGTGTGAAATATTTATACACTAATACTGTACTGTTGGAAAAAGAATCGATGTAGAACTATGCCTTGTGCGGTTTAACATTTGGTTTGAATCTAACATTTGGTTGCTCTACTTTTACTAAGCCAAAGTGTCAACCTATAAGTGTCCAAACTAAGCCTTCTACCTACGTAAACTGTGATATACTAGTCGTCTAGTCCTTTGTAGCTCTCCTGTTAAATTTTCTCCATTTGTGTATGAAATTTGATTCAAGAGGAAAATAAATGCAGTAATTTAGGCATCAAAGTACAGAGCATATTAGGATTTGAGAATAAAAAATACAGAGGAAATATGTATTTATCTTCCGTTTGAGCGAAAGCAACAAAATTGTTCAAATAACAAGGTCCTAAATTTACAATTTATTAATATGTGTGAACAACATTGGATAAGGAATTTGTCAGAAAAAATCTAATTCATAATGTACTTGTAATACTGGACTTCATTTAGAAGAAGACTTTGTTTCGTACAACCAAGCAATACAAAGTTGTAAATGAAAATACCTAAACTACATGCAGAATAAAGCCTCACTATTGAATTGCAATACAGAGTTAAATGCAAAATCAGGGACTGGTGGCAGCCTCTAACTATGTATTTTATTTAGAAGTTGTTCAGAAGTACTAAATACTAAATAAGTAATTGGTTGGTTCAACAAATCTGACAGCTTTTTACTGAAAACGGAGTTCACATTTTCTTTGTAAATGTAATAACAATTGGCTTTCACATTTTGATTGATCTCTTCAACTTTCGATAAATCAAACTTTACTGTGGAAAGGCAAACATTAATGGTGGACATAACAAAGGACTAATGTTGCACAATCCACAAGTTGTACAGGTAGTTTTGGACACTGTAAAAGTATAGTCATATTTAGACCTCAGAAAAACTTGGGAATCTAAACATGAGCCATCTCAATTTTGGGGCAAACATGAAAAGGTTAATACATCAAAAACAAGGACCACTATAGTAACGAGAGATATTACAAGGGTAGAAAAAAAGCGCACTAGCCAATTTCATCGGCGTATAGTCCAAGAAAGTTACTGAAATGTGGCTATGAGAATGAATGGTAATCTCCAGTGATGCCTAAGCAGGTTTTGATTGGACACGGATTGTGTTAACAGCAAACAAATCCGCATCAGGAGTATCCCAACTATGGACGCATCTACACGGAAAGGAATGTATGGAATATCGCAGAAATAATTGGATTTGGGTTTGGTTCCTCACAACAAAGGGGAACATGACGCATTAGGACAAGGCAAAATCAGTCCCAAGGATAGGCTAGGGCATACCGACGAGAAAGACCAACCCGGTCAATCTTCGCCCCACCCAAATCTCCAGAAGGGGGAACGGGGGGGGGAGCTTGTCCGAGGCAACGAGCTTTGGTGGGAGGCGGGAGTCGTTGGAGGGCAGCAACGAGGGCGACGTGAGGGTTCGGGGCTGTCACCTACTCACGAGTCATGAGCAACAAGAAGAACTGGGAGGCATAACCAAGAAAGGCGTAATAGCTAAAGAGAAGCAACATCAGCCGGATTCCAATGGAGAGGAGACTGTGGATGGGACAAAGGTCGAGTAGATCGGAGTGATAGGGCGCATGTGTCATGTGAGGCCACGGGCCCACTTGTAGGGGGGGGACTAGGGTCAAGTTGTAAGAGCACCCACAATGTATGAATAAAAGGGGTTTTTAAGAAATCTTTTGGTGCTTGGAAACGGTAGCATACACTGCAGAGGGTCCAAAGAGGGAACGATGCCTTATCCAGGTACTAGGGAACGAAGGAAGCGCTCCGCCTTTGGCTCACGAGTAGGCACCAACACCTTCATCACACGACCCGAAGACGATGGCCTCCCCCGTTTGGTGAAGCATTGGTACCTCTGGAGCCACCCTATAGAAACACAAGTCCAAGGCACACAACAATAAGGGGCAAGCCACACAACGAGGCGGCGACACAAGTGTTCGAGCAAAAGTCTATTTCATTAAAACGAATGCCATTACAAAATGAGGCAAACACCCTCCCTTTGGAGCCTAGCGCTCATAGCGTAAAAACATTAGACCCCGAAGGGAAACCTATTCTAGGGACCTAATTACATAAAACTAAGATGCAAAAGGGTTTGGCCGCCTGGGGTGAGCCAAGGGTCACACCTTATCCGCGGTGGTGGCCCCCGCTCGCCAGTCCCCTAGTCATCTACCGTCCACGCCTTGCCTTTACCCTAAGCGAGGGCCGCACGAAGCTATTCCATCGCTGCTTTGCGCCCACAGGGTGCCCAGAAGTCTACCTTTCGCATCTGACGATGGTGAGCTATGACATCCTACGCTGTTCCGACGGTCACGGAGCAAACGATGAGGGAGTCGAGGTGCCCACATCCAGCCTTCTGCATTGTAGCGAACGCAATCTGCCACGCCAACTTCGCACATTGGTCCCCTACGCCCATGCAACCAGTAGGGCGACCGTGCCAGCGCAGCCCAACCGTTCGAAGGTCACGTCGACGTCGTTGACTTCGTGGCAACACGCCCATGGCACAACACCAAGGTCCACCATGACCCCCTACGCCACGAAGGACAACTCACGCTCCACCCGCAACTCCTCTAGGCTTGTTAAGGCGGACTACAACCACCGAACCTTGTCCTTCAACTTGGCGCACTCCCCTCCAGTGCTGTAACCCTCGCCTTGCGGGCCTCGACCTTATCAGCAAAGGCCCCAATCTCCGCCTGTTTGGCATTCACCTCCCACTATACCACGTTGAAGCTCCGCTGGATGTCACCCTCGAGCGCCCGCGATAACATCAAGCTTTGCGACGTAACGAGTGGGCAAGATGCGGGCGCCAGGAAAAGACAAGTGCGATAACATACGGCAAAGCCTTACGCTCGCGGCATTGGCTTCGATGGTCCAGAACATGGCCGACAGCGGCATGTTCCTAAAGAGCTCCTAGACCACAGGCAAAGCCGTGAACCACACCACCTCGAAGACAGCACCGGCTGCCGCGCCAACCTTGAAATTCGATGGGCAGAGCAGGCCCAAGATGCCGAAGGTGGCAGGACCCAAGGCCGCATCGCGCGAAGAGGCAGCCCCGAAACCTCGAGATGAGGAGCAACCGATGCTCACCCTCACATCCTCTCCCTTAGACACTACTACAGCAACAGCCAATGTCAAAAGAATATTCAACACAACAAAACGAATCGAGGGCAACTTATCCCGAGGGTCAGGGGAGCCCGCCACGTGTTCTTGGAACCACCGGCATTGATGTGCGAGGGAGTGCTATCCGCTGACGACTCCTCAAGGCCCATCCCTGCTATCCGAAACAAACCAACCCCACCTTCGGCACCCTGGGGTGCATCACAGCCCACGACCATCGTTGCAGAAGGTGGGGTTGAGGCCGAGCGGCGAGCCGGTGGCGAAGGACTGTCCGACGACAGGACCCGTGCCGAAGGCAAAGCACAAGCCGAAGCCGAAGCATGGGTGACACGCTTTGCAGGCCTCACGTCTCCACTAGCCGCGCGAGAAGGCCCACCCTTGTCCATCAGGCCTATCTCGCCACCAGGCCTTACAGAGCCCGCACACGCACAACATCGCCGCCACGAGGTCACTCCTTACCCTCCTTCGGCTCGACCTGCTCTGCCAAAAAGACCCCCTTGCCGCGGTAAGCCCGGTTCACCTGCGGCTCTCGCACAACAAGAGTGCGTTGCGAGTGCTCATCCGACGTGTAGGGGCCGAGAAGCACCTCCGCCGCCCGAACTGCTTCATCG
This sequence comes from Ampelocalamus luodianensis, assembly GCA_036346255.1. Lineage (NCBI taxonomy): Eukaryota > Viridiplantae > Streptophyta > Magnoliopsida > Poales > Poaceae > Ampelocalamus > Ampelocalamus luodianensis. The sequence continues at coordinate 52,494,017 of CM070620.1, read as the reverse complement.
ATGGGCGCCAAACCACAATGAGTACGGGTTAACTTCGCATTAATATAACCAATATTCAAAGCACTTTACATTCTAGAAAAGCAACAACACATCAGGAAAGAAAAACACCAACAACAACAGTCTAACTACGTATAATTCAGAATTGAGATACCAACATACATGAGAACCTCTAGGAGAACACCACAAGATTTTCACAGAAGCGAACACCACAAGATTTTCACAGAAGCATTTCAATGAGCAGAGAAAATATCAGTTGGAAGCAAAATCTAAGGATTCCGGTAATATTCACAGAAAACGACTAAGGTAAGCCCATCCATCCATCAATCAATATTATCAATACACAGAAAACACTAATCTGCGTATTTCTACATAGGGGTGGAAAAAAGATGGTTAGTGGGGCTCATTGGCTCGGTTAAAAATTACTTCAATTACACGTATTAATTGGTTAAAAATTGAAATGAGTCAATTTCTAATAAAATTGGATTTCACTCTTAGTACGGCTTGGAACGTTAGCTCAATTTTGGGAAAAGGTCGATAAGACAAGGACTTGGCTCGATATCCACCCCTATTTCTACATATCGAACTTGAACTTTGATACAGCCCAATCCACCAGCAAATGGTAAGCAAGCAGACACCGGAAGAACCCTACACGTTAAACACTAGTTAACCATTAAGCCTGTAGCAGAATAATCGAATCTAGATTAATAACACAACACAGATCTTTTATGAAACTGCGGAGTGCTGACCACGCAGGAACACTGTAGATCGACGCTAAAACACAGACAAAAAAAAAGCATTTGTACCAAACGGACCGAATCGTATGCATTTGTTACGCCCAAACGACCAAAAAAGAATAGTTCATACGAAAAAAATCGATAACAAACGCTTCTAAAAACATTTCGGGCGAACCAGCTCTACATCAATTGCATCTATACAAAATGGCAAAAAAAACCCCGAAGCAATCGCAGGTAAAGAGGAATCTAGGAGGCGCGTAACACACCAGAACAGATTACACCTAAACTATCTCGAAACTTGAAATCCAAGCCGATCAGCACCTCCTCACACTAGAAGAAATGGAACCGGAACTCCTCCGGCTCGACTAGAACTAGGGATCGAGTGGCCAGCAACTACTACTACGGATGCATCGATAAGCTCCCTCAAGGGATCGATCAAAACGAGAACGAGAGGGGAGAGGGGAGAAGGGGCGAGAATCACCTTGGGGTTTTCCCTTCGCCTCCCAATCCAAGGAGGGAGGAACGGGATGGGGCGGGGTGAGATGAGGCAGCGGCGGCTCAGGAGGGGAGGAGCACTAACAAAAACCCTAGCCACTGCTTGCGGTTGCGGGTGTATAGATAGATAGAGAGAGAGGTCGGGCTCGGCACACTGGGCACAAAAATATTTCGCAGGCGGCCGGACTTGTTGTGGGCCGACTACGGCTCCTGTGCTAGGTTTTTTGTCACTGCGCGGCCCACCACGAAGGATGCACCCGGTCGGTGGTTTTGCTTTGCTCTGTGCATATGCTGTCGTGGTGTCCTGTGGCTGTGGGTTGGATTTGGTTTTGCAGTCACCAAATCTCAAGCATGAATAGTGCTTTGCTTTCTCAAAAATAATATTTGCACAAATATGGAAGCGGTACTATTAGAAATGGAGTAACTAGTTACAATACTATGTGCTCCCTACTTTTAAACATACACTGTAGCATTTACCTGTGGTTTCGCTGCATTAATAGGTATGATGCAGTCCAGTGGCTAGGGCATGGAAATGGATACGAATTTGCTGAGAAACCAGTGTCGTCAAACAATCCAAAAACCGATCAACGCAACTAGAACGAGAGCAATCAAATAATTAGCAACAACAAGAGTAGATAAACAATTGACAAAGATGTGAGAGAGCAATTCGGTGATCTTCTTTATTCCAATGATTTTTTTGTATAAAATAGATAGCATTTCCCATATACTAGCAGTCTAATAGGCTACAGGGATTTGGTACACGCCACCTCCATCTTGGAGAAGAAGAAGAAACCTGGGTGAGCCCAACAGAGGCGATCGTCCACGTGGGGGGCGCATTATTCGACTACTATATTCGATAGGACATGAATACGGTATCACCACCTCCGACCTTCCCCCACCACTCACTCCCTCCCTCCCCTCATCATCGCCGCCATGAAGTCCTCATCGTGCCACCCGTGGACCACGTCGCCACACCGCCTTGGCCTCCCTCCACTCACACCGTCAGCACCGGTGAGCTCCCCTCGCCTCCCTGATGCACGTGCTCCCCTCGGAATCCCCCCTCTGTGACCCAGGCGCCCCCACCCCCGTCTCCTCCCCACAGTCGACCGCCGCCCAACAGCCCCTCTGCTGCTCAAGCCATGACGCCACCACCCGTGGGACCACCCTTCCCGACCAATTCCATTTTGCCCGTCCTCGGCCACCTTCGTCGCCTCCTCCGCCGGTGCCGCCCTTGCCACCATCGTCGGGACCGCCTCCTCTGTTTTCTTTCCTCTGCTTGCCCTCTGTGCTCTCCTTCTCTCTGTGTGTGTTGGCGTCAACGATAGTGGGCCTCATCCAATTGATGATCAGCCGGAATCGGTTAGTAAGGTTAATTGACTATTGGATGTTTTGACTAACAGTAGCTTGTTAATTATGTAATAAGTAATTAAAGTGAGAAGGCTAAATCAAGTAATTAGAGGATAGTTAAAATTGATCAGTGTAGTAATAACGTTTATTTAGAGGGAAAAATAGTTTAGAAATTGGATTAGCGTACAAATGTCTCCATAATAATAGGCCCTTGGGCATTACCATAATATCAATAATAATGATAATGGGTTAACCAATGACTAATGAGAATTGGTAGGTTAATTAGATAAATGAATATTGCCCTTAGCCATTACATTTATGATAAAATAGTTGGTGAATGGTCCAGAACTTAGACGATTAGATATTAGTTGTGTTAGAGATATGTTAGAGATAGGAATCCTTTTGTATATTCTTATCTGTCTTTTGTATTACCTTATCTGTATATGGCATACACCCCTTGTACACACTATATATATTGCCCATTGGACCTCTTCAATACACACAATCTATTCATAACATGGTATCAGAGTTAAGGTTAAGGTTACTGTAGCACCCCCGCATCCTAGCCTCTACTCGCCTCCACCTCCGCTGTCGTTGCCCCGGGAGGACTGATCTTCACTCCCAAGGGTGGCCTTCTGTTGTAGTTTTTTCTTGGTGTAGAAGCAGCAGCACCGATTCGGTCCTCCACCGAGCTCACCGGCCCGTCCGCCTTGCCGGACTTGTCCTCGTCGTCGCCCTTCCACCCGGTCCCCGGCAAGAAGAGCGACAACAGCCTCGCCACGGCGCTCCAGACGTTGCTGCCCACCCCGACGTTGTGGGCGCTCCCCTCCTTGACGTGCACAGATGCCACCATGCTTGTCACATGCCTTAGCCTGTGCGACATGAGGATCTCAAGGCGCACATGTTCTGGTAGCCGCAGCGTGAACCGCTCCACCCCGGCGATGCGCTCGTGCCCCGTCGAGTTCGACCTTGGCAGCGCCTGCCGCCTGGCCATGCGTCGCATCCTCACGAGGCACTAGAGCTCCTGCCGCCATCCAGATGCTGAGCTCTTCAAATTTGGCACGCCCATGGCGCTGTCTCTTCCCGACGTCACCCTACGCTCTGGATCCACATCGCCCGTGCTCTCTCGGTGGGCCTTCGAGTCGCCGAAGATCCGGATCTGAGCCAATCGCCTGTTGTCTTCTTGAGCCGCCACCGCCAAAGCTGAAGGAGGAGTGGCTGGGTTTGGTTCTCGGGAATTGTTTTTATTTGAGGTTGGGATCTAAAAGACTCCACTGTGCATACATGGGGTCGTGGCCATTGGATGGAAGAGATGTCGTGTCGGACGATCCCGGGAGTCCTGCTGCTAGTTATCCTAGTATCTACTGCTAGTTTTGCTAGTTATATTTGAGTCATTTTCTTCCTCTGTGTCTTTTTCTTTCGTTGCATCCATCCAAGTCCGTACCACTCAATCTTTGAGTTCGTCTAAGTCATACGAGTCCACAAATTTATTGTCCAATTGCCTTATGCATGGCAGCAGCTGCCACTCCCACTCTTCTTTCTAAGCCACGTGCAGATAGTAGAAGTCATTATGATGCCCCGCTTCTCTTTTAGCCGCCGTCCTGAGCTTCTAAGGCCGTCGTGCTTCTTTTGCGCCGTCGTTGTCTTGGGCTTTGATCTGCGCCGCCATGCTTCTATCTATTCCTATTCGGCTTGATTTGACAGCTTTATCTATTTTTGTCAGTTTCATCATCTTCTTCGTCGTGTTGCCATGGTCGACTTTGCTCCCGCTTGCCTCTACTTTCTCAGCCCCTGTACCTTGTGCTTTATGAGCTGTTGCACGACCCCGAATGGGAAATCTTTTGATACTCAATATATTTTCGAAGAGCTACATGCTACGATGACATTATCAAGACTCGGACTTTGGATTTTTCATATTTTAGTGTCAACTCTTTCCAAATGCAATGCTATTGCATACGCCTTGCATTGGGGGTGTTAGAGATATGAATCATTTTATATTTCCTTATCTGTCTTTTGCATTGCCTTATTTGTATATGGCACACACACACACACACACACACACACATATATATATATATAGCCTATTGGACCTCTTCAATACACACACAATCTATTCATAACAAGTTGATTACCAATAGTAATGTCAGAGTGTAGATTTAATCAATGGATAGGTTTGCATAAGGTTGCATGCCATGTCCTATTGACATTGTATTTATGGAGGAGCTCAAGTTAATAATCCTATAGCATGACATGTGGGATCACATATAGTCAAGGATTGAAATAAGTAAAGGGGAAAGGTATTTAGAATGGTTCATTAGTAAATGACGGATGGACCCCCATATCAAGGTATAAATGTACAAATACCCAAATAAACAGGGGATCATACCAAATGTTTAGGCCAATTGCTTTTGTTAAAGGATAAACAGGGATGGTTACTAGGTCATGACACATAAGATTTAGACAATGATTAAGAATAGTACTGACTAGTTAGATACTAAGATTATGAGGAAGAAGATCTAAACTATCACTAAACCCTAGGCTAGTAGCAACTGTCCAGTTGGAAGATTAGTATATTCAACGAAGCTCAATCTAAATAAAGCATGATATGGCGATTTTATCTCACACATAGTTATGTTTTAATTGGAACTAGAAGCTAAAATATAAAATTCATGGCATATAAGTTTATTAGTACTATTAGATAGTCATGAAGGTTAGCGGTAGCTACGACCAAGCCTCATGCTAGTAATAGTAATCAAGATGATAGAGTTGATCGCTAGACAAGGACTAGTAGGTAAGAGCTCATAGGCCTTGTATAGTAGTTATCTACTTAACTAGAAGTAGTTATTAGCAGGCATTATAACTGGAGGTTAACCTAGTATGGTAAGTGTACTTTAGTGTATGTCGAGACACATAAGTAATAAGATTAAGTAAAGATCACCTCAATGATGAAACCCAAACCCGTAGACACCTCTGATCAAGTTATAAGGTTTATGTGTAACTAATGCTAGGAAGTTCCACCTAACTCAAGGAACATCCTTGATAAATGTAAAATGATTAAAAAAATATCATTAAGTAAACTAGGCTCTATGTGTTGGTGAGACTTATGTCTACCCTATACGAAGCCCATACCAATACATAGGTCTCACCTGACTATCATGGAATTTTTTTGATAAATAGAAAAACAATAACAAAAGAAAAACATTAGATTAGTTGAGCCCCGTGTGGGAGTTGCGGTAAAGTATACTAAGGGGAACGTTAGTAGTACATCAATTAGTCCAAGTCAAGTTAGTCCTGTCTAGCATGCATTAGCATTCCCATCCAATAAAAGTACAATTCGTGACCCGAATGTGGATAAGAGAATCCTACCTAGCAAAGTGATTTCTCCCCATACAACTAATCGATGCGAAATGTCCTTGGGAATATTCTACCCCTTTAGTAGGATTCGTAATTTCCTTTACCAACGGACTTTCCGAGAGCCGATCCCTCTCGTCCTAACTCCTGATCAAGTAGCTCCTAGTCCTAGGCCCATCTAAGAACCTCAAACCCCCACCCTTACGCCCAACAAATCAGGCTTGGGTGTATCTGCTTTGGTATAAAGTATTTCATTCATTCCAAAATATCCTTGGATGTACTTCATTCCATATGAAGCATTTCCTTCATCAACTGCCTTTCGACATACTTCGTCTGAAGTATTTCCTTCATCAACTCTACGTGAGTATGTTTGGTTTCACCTGGAATACCCCCTTCTTTCAAGATCCCGTTAGATATGTCTAGTTTCGTTTGAAGTATTTCCTTCTTCAAACACGTTTAGATTTGTTTTACTTTCGTTTGAAGTGTTTCCTTCGTCTTGAGTGCTTTTGGATTTATTGAATTTCATATGACTATTTTCAGACGTTCTTCATATGACTGTTTTCAGACGTTCTTGGGTTCGACCGTATTCCGTGTGGTTAGAATCTAAAGCCATGACGAACTAGCAGTCCAAAATAGAACAAGAATAGGGCCAAGGTTATTAGAACATTGAGCAAGGCGGGTCAAAACTTTGATCATGTTGCATCTACTTCTGAATGCAAATTATATTGATTTAAATTATAAAATTGCATTGCTATGATTTATACAATTATATTAACTAGCTCGTAGTCAATACCTTAACGATAATTGAATAGAACCTTCCCATCGTTGAACTTGGACACTATCCTTTGTCACCCTAGTAATAATGGTATACATGACTAGTTACTTCGTCTGTATCTAAGTGTCATGCTTAGCCTTACTTAGATACATTGACATGTGTGCATCAAAACTAAAAACTAGACAGTCGAGGCTGGAGCCTCGCTACTATGTTGAACAAGTAAAGAATTTTAAAACAAAGAAAACGAAAAATAGATTTTGAATCAGGCGGTTGGAAAGCGTGGTGGGTGCGAATAAGAGCACGACAGAGTGGGTATGGGGAAGTACTGCCTGAGTCAATCAAGGACCTAGTTCTGGTAATAGACTTCTTGAGTAAAAACAGTGCAACCACAAGTCTATAATGGGTACGACCTGGCTGACTAATTTGTTTGCCTCAGTGTGGCTTCACCACTGGTGGGTGTGTGGCATGGGTAGAGGGCAATGAAGCCATTGGAAAACCACACGGTGCAAGAGAGAGACCTCCCAGGGGCATGGACCAAGGAGGTGATATGTAGCAGGTGGGGTTGTGTCGAACCCGGGAGTGAAGGATCCCGAATTCTCTGTGTTCATACACCGTTCAGATTTTCAGTGTACACAGTCTCACAAAATAGATATCACAATCATATCACGAAAACGTAAATAACATTAAGTAATCAACTGTTTAATACAAATGAGTCTGAACAACAAATATCAAATGTCAATAACACTGTGGAAGCATAGTAATATAAGTGAGCCACACGATGCGCCACAGACAATCGTCTGGGGTCGAAGGCCTACTCGTCCTGGTCCTCACCGTCGGGGAAAAAATTCTTCTCCTGAATAAGAGTTATTCAGCAAGAGTGAGCACTACTACCGTGCTCGCAAGCTACACCCAATATGGAATGGAAATGCATGCATAAGGTAACAAGTGAATAAGGCAGGGGTTATTTTGCGTAAAGCAGCATTTTCAGTTTAAATATCCATAGTAATTTCTAAGGCCATTTTCATATTATAACTAAAATCAGATTTTAAAATGACAATGTTATAATATGGATAGCCTCCAATGAATAAGTGAAGGATACCCTCCTACACATGGCTGATTGCCCAAAATTTCATAAAGATTAACCATCCTCAAACATTTGATAAAACATTTTAAAAACCAAAAACAAATCTAACTTCAAGTGGCCTTGCTAGCATGTTCATGATCATGACGCATTGTTCGAATAGTTTCTACTCTGCAGAGTTTGTACAACTTTACCCACACGAGATGACATGCTCATTATGTCGGCCAAAGCACGCTTCCGTAGGCGTGTGACTGAGCAATTATCATGAGGCTTTTACAGTGCGATGTCCTAGTGTACTTATGCCCGCTAAGGTTTCACCCTTTGACTAACCGCCTCCTAAGCCCCCTCTTGCGCGGTGGGAATAAAAAGTCTAACCGACACCCACACAATCATCATGGCACAAATACACTGAAACACTACAAGTTAATTAGCCAAATCCTGCCCATACAGGACATGTGGTGGTATGGTAAGGCATAGCAATAAGCGGCTCAAAGACCGGTCCTCAATTGACTTGGGCGTCCTTCAAACAAACCCTGAGCTTTAATCTTAACCAGATCAAACCCGTGCATGAACCTGCACCCACCATTCAACCAATTCGCCCAAGTCCAAACCCATTTTAGATTTTATTTAGAGTAAAACCCTCTTTATAAACTCATGTGGTAAAACAATACCACCATGTCAAATTTTGAAACCAATTTGTAAGAGATTTTACTAAACCTTCCCAAATTCATAAGTGTGAACTAAGCCTGGCTAAGCATAAGACTAGTTTTGATAATATCTTGTCTATGGTGTCAAGGCATTCAAGTACAATATTCAAATTGGCCATACAACGAATCATTGGGGTAACTATATGTAAAACAGGGTATTGAAATATTTGTATAAATATATGCATGCATTAAATAATTTAAAAACTGAAAATAAATTAAAAATACTAGGAGCAATATGATCAATGGTACAACTTGCCTTCGTTGATGTCCTGGAAATCTAGGTCCTCTGAATGGTCAAACTCTCCGGAGTCGTCGAAGTCTATACGCGAAAATATGATAAATTTAAATTCAAATAAATTCAAAAATATAGCTCAAACTAACTCCAAATTGAAATATTTTGCTTTAGTTAGCTAGATTATAATTTTATATAAATTTTGCAACTTGAATCACCCAATTTGGAGTTCAGATGCAAAAGTTATGATTTTTTGAAGTTTAAATCCATTTAAAAGCCTAAATTATGAATTTATTAGATTTTTCTGATTTATTTTTCTAAAGGAAATTCTAATTATTGCGCAGGGATGACGTTAGCCTTCAGATTTTCGGGATTTACTAAAATAAAACAATTCTCTTACGTGTGGGACCTAGTTGTCATTATTATGGCCCACGGTAAACTAAGTCCACCGAGCCAAGTTTTTAGGTTTGAATCTAGCGGGCACGAGTCGTACACGTGGCCACTGACGTGGCGCCACACAGGATGCCACGCACACATGCATACTGACGTGGTCATAGAGGTGGACGGACATGTGGATGCCATGTCACATCGACGGCAACGCCGGCACTAGGCCCGATGGCAACGGCGAACGGCGGGGTTTCACCGACGGTGAGGGGTACCAAAAGATAGCTACAGCTATTGCGATCACAACGGTACCTGTCTTGGCTCAAGAGGTCGTCGGAGATCATCGGAATTGTCATCGGAGCGGAGGACGATGTTCGGCTATTGTCGGCATGACCACCAAAGATGTTCCGGAGCGGCGAAGGGGTTCCCGAGGTGGCTCCAGCGACGAGGGTGCCGAAGGTGGGCTCCACGGAGGCAGAGCGTCGACGGCGGCGACGGAATCGACGAAAAACCGGCGGCGACGACACAACCCTAAAACTCAAATTACGGCGGCGCTAGAGCTTCTTGAGAGCAGTGGTTTGAGGGCTTACAGAATCGGTGCCCCATTCATTTTGACTTTAAAATAATTATAAAAAGCTTTCAAAAATTCCAGAAAATTCCACAAAAATACATAAATTTTAATTTCTACTGAAATTTAAAAATTGGGCTGTTACAGGTTACGTTGAGATGGGGCATTGTAAAGGCCTTGTGATGATTATCTTAGTCTCACGCCTATGATTGCGTGTAGGCAGAGTGTAAACTGTCTGGATATCCGTGCCCACAGTCATGGGTGGTGCCAAGAACTTACTAGAAGTAGCTTTCACTTTTATAAAAACAATTTGTGGGTGGGATAAAAAGCCGGGTGAGAGCCCGAGGATTTGGTTTGTCCTAGTGATAGCTAGTGGAAGGTATCGGGTGTATGTAGCCATGGGATTGCAAGATGAATGTGGCCTAGGATTCGCGGTCCAATACTGTCTTGAATTTTCAAGCGATACGGCTTGGATTGGCGGGGGAATGTACCCTAGAATTCGTAGGTGGTGTGCCCTGTGTTGATACGGCATTCATGTTGGGATTGCTAGGGGCATTTAGCCCAAAATCCGAGGGTATTCCACCCGGAATTGCCAGGAGTAGTCGGCCCAAAATTGCCAGGTGGTTGCAGCCTTGGGATCGCAAGGTGGATGCAGCCCTGGAAAACGATATAGTATGAGGTGAATGTAACTGATATCTATGTGTGAATGGATGGAACCTTCAGGTACTATTCTCCACTAGAGGTGGAAGGAACATTCGCTACTATTATACAAAAACATTGAATTTCATTAAAACTTGGTTTAATCAAAATGTTAGGTCTCTGAACTTGTCTAATACTTAATTTATTTCGGCATTGGCTTTATGCAAATAAAAGAACCACAAGTCATCTATTTGATCAGACTTGCATATTATATAATTGTATTATGTGTGTTGGCTTGCTGAGTACGGTTGTGTACTCAAACTTGCTCAATATTATTATTTAGTAAGTGTAAAACAAGAAGACTATGTGGATGGTTATGGGCATTCGTCAAGACTGAAAATCAAAAGGGCTAAGAACTAGGTTGCGAGCCCTAGTTGATTGCATGTGGATATATCGTGAGGGTTCCACATGTTAAATTTTAATTCCGCTTTCGCTACTGATTCTTTAAAGGTATTTGGCCTGGACGACCATTTTGAAAGTCAAAAGCCGTAAGGTATATTTACGCTTTATTTAATTATTATGCAATAGCTCTACATTTTTAAGATATGTGTTTGACATTCTCTGATGTAACTGCGGGCACTAGCCACTGATTCAGGGACTGGTGCTATGAATACAAAAGATTCCAAATGACAAATTTGGGGTCTGATAGAAGTGGTATGAGAGCCATATCGATTGTAGGCCGTGACCTTAGTTAGTATGGTCGTTAGCTTCATTAGTGGGCAATTTTCAGAATCTATCTTCATCTACAAATGCGTTGTGAAAAATATAAGTATTTTTGCTCACTCTCATCCCTCCTATGATGGCCCTCTCTTACCTATGTCGGATCTTATTTTTATTTCGAAAGGTGATTGGTTTCCTCTTCCCTTACCCTAGCTTCAAAAGCTTAAGTTCAGGAACATGATGACTTGTTAGGATAGGGCAATCTCATTTTGAGTAACCCTTGTGCGATGAACTGTGCATTCCCATGTGTGTATTCCCATGAGTAGATGTTGTGTTGTCATGAGATTTCAATTGGATCCTGTGCATTGCCTATTTGCCCATGGGTGTTGTATTTTTCAATAATGGGAAAAGATTGCTTTAAAGATTTGTGCGATTTGTTTAAGCCTCCCTGGCTTTTCGTGTGTTAAAACTTTAAATATTAAAAGAAAGATGGGTTCAGTTGCTTTTCCCCACAATCTTTTCCTTTATCTCATCCTATTTCCCCCATTCCTTGCTAAGAACGCCACTAGGTGTCAAGCCCAACATGATGAGCATGCAAACTCTGGACGAAGTCCCATCAGAATTTGCCATCCCTGGCCCAAACTGTCAAGACAAGACCCTTAAGCATTTTCGCACCTCGGTTGGGGTGCAACCAACCAAACCAGCAGAATTCTGCAGGAGCAAGCTGAAGAAATGCTTCAACAAGGGTGTTCAAAGATACCAAGGGGAAGCCATCCATGAATTGTTGTTCGGAGGAGGACCCGGCCCCCATAACAAGACCAACACCACCGTCCCTCGAGACATATCGAAAAAACACATTCTTCAAGTGTGGCAGGGTGGGCCAATTTGAGTCTCGCTGCCCTGATAGGTGACGAAGTCAACTATTTTTTTGACTATGGTGGACAGGGGCACATCGCTATAGATTGCCATCTAAGGGAGTCAAACAAAGGGATCATGGATGTTAGGGCCTGTCAATGCTGTGGAGAGGCGGGACACTACATCGACCAATGAAACACCAACTATTTCAACTACGATGAAGACCACTCACCAGGAGATTGCCCCGACGAGCAGTGTCGACGATCGAGTCGCCGATCTTACGAAATAAAATAGAAGAAAATAGTACAGAGTTCTTGGGAGAGAATGGGACTGCACTTTATTGATATGAACTGGTTAATACAGGGGATGCCCTTGACAAAGCAGAAGACTAGTCTTAAGTACACATAATGTGTTGCTATTCTAATGCTTTAATTGTCTTTGAATCACTAGGTCTTGCGTGTAGTGTCAGATTGCGATCGACTGGATTCATCTCATCTTCTCCTCCCATGATCTTCCTTTAAATAACTAATGAAGTGGTGATAGTTACTCCTTGAAGAGGTGTCTGTTGGAAACGTCGCGACTAGTCGGAGGAGGATGGCAGTTGACAATGTATCAACCATTCGGCAGTTGATGCTGGAAGACATAACCACATGGTGGTTAGTGTCAGTGACTTAAAGCTATGGAATGTCGTGTGGTTTGGAATGAATAAGGCACATGTTCCATTTATCACACAGAAAGAATATACTTGGAACAGGTCCAAGTGCTAGTTTATTGTTTATACGAGCAGTTACCTATTCGGGTAGCAGGTACAGAACCTCGTCCGACCAGGGTACCCACTATGTAACCTCTGGAATCCTTACGACCACGGGGGTCATTAGCCTTAGGGGTTACGACCATGAAGACATACAGGTCTTTCATTTATGTATTAAAATAACACATAGAGATTTTAATCCTCGTCAGCTAGCCCCCGAACTTTAAAATGAATATGTCGTGTGAACTCTTCTCCAATGAAATCCGTATCGGGTAGACCTTCATTTAATGGAACAATAAGCGAGGTGGTCTGTATTCACTTTAAAGTTGAGAAACTGACTAGGGAACTAAAGAGTCCTGTGTCCGTTGGACATTGAAAACACTTGTGTCCGTTGGACTTTTTGGGTAACTCCCTTTGTAGTTAAGGAAATGTTGCTATATAAATCCCCGTTGTGCACGGCTTTAGGGTTTTTACGCTCTTAAGCTTTCCTTGAATTCCCTTGCTGAAGAGTTTCTTCCGACCTCTTTTATTTTTCTCGCTCAAAACCTCCTCTGACCACTTGATCATTCACCAAGTGGCTGGTCTCTGATCTGAGCAGGAAAAAGCTCAAGGCCCTAGAAGAGATCGGGATACTTCCTGACTTGAATCTGATCAAGTGGAGGTTAGCGGCCGGAGAGCACTTTCCATGCAGCGAAGAAGGGGAAATCCCTATCTTCCTTGTCTACATCAAGTGCGGGCTCAGGTTCCTGGTTCATAAATTCCTCTCCCAAGTTCTTGAGTACTATGGGGTGGAATTGGTGAACCTGGCCCCCAATTCAATCGCCAATCTCAGCATCTTCATCTACCTCTGTGATGCGACCATGGGTGTCCCGATCTTTCGGTGAGATGCATAATTTGATTTGATGGAGACGACTCTCACGATTCGGCTACCAATATGCCTGGCAATCGTTGAAGCAACTCCGAGATCGTTATCGACCTGGCTAGAAGCACGATCGACCTGACCACGAAGGTCTATTCCTGCATGCAATCGAAGAACAAGATAAATAGCAATCTAAAATTGCAAATAAGATTGAAGCACTTGATAAGGTGGGATTCCGATTAAGGATCTTGACCGGGTGGTCTAGTCGACACACGCAGAAGATACAAGTTGCAACGAAGGCGAACTAAATATAAACAAAATCCAAGGAAACTTGAGGGCGGCGGCCACTATGTATAGGAGGAAGAGGGAGGGGCAGTGGTACTGTTCATGTGTGAACAGTACTGCGTGAATAGTAATGGGCCTAGGGTTTCTCCAATTTACAAGGCCCACGGCCCAAATAGGTGATGCAGCACCTTCTTTCAATGATTACGGCGCGTACAAAAGGAATTTGGAGGTGAGGCTAGATCCGTTTGAAAGAGGACGAGATAATATTTCAATCAAGTACTCGTGGACCTCAAACGGAGTCCGTATGTGAAAGTTATGCTCATTTGAAGTTGAGGATGTCTCCGGAGGCCAAATTGGATTCCAGAACGTATCCAACTTGAACTCTTGCTTGGCCTGGACACAAAGTGATATGGTGCTGCATAAATATACATTTTCATCATTAGGTAGCATCATATAGTTCATATAATATAAAGGCACTCCTAGAAACGAGCTCACCTGATAATTTAAGTGAAGTGTACAAGCTCTTGTATTTGGAACAACAAGCATAACAAATTTGGTTATATCTATAGGTGTCATGTCCTTATCATCCTCCTCTTCTTGAAAACAAAGCCATCCTCGACTTTTGATAAGCTGAAAATAGGGTAACAAAGAAGCCAAGGTGTATGCATGGTATATGTATATGTCATCTATTTTAACAGTTCTTCGTTGTTGCACAATTAATGATATAAAACAGTAGCGATCATAACAGCTCATTGCATTATTACCCCAAGAATAATCATATATATTAATGATCAAAACAAAATTTCTCACACAACAATTATTGCAACTAGTTTTGCAAATGTAAGTGAAGCGTTTATGCAATTCAAATATATGAAATTGTAAACTTGTAGTGGTATCACATATGGGCAAAGCTACAACTTTTGGAATCAAACAAAGTTCATGTATATAATTTGATTTCAATTGAGCAATAGCAAATTCATCTAGGAAGGGTGAAAAGATTTGTAAGTTTTTCCATACTTCAACATCATGACGCAGATTGTCAATACTAGATGACGCAATAAGATATGAAAACATAGGCATTGGATGAGCACAAAATTTTATTTTCCTCTCATATTGAACAAGATTCAGTACACAAGAATTGTTGTCCAAAACAGTAAGCTTCAATTCATCGATGTGGTCACAAGTTATGCATATTCGATATACAAGAAATTTATTGTCTACACCATAATCTCCAATCAAATTAAACTTATACCCAGGGGTGTAGGCACTAAACAAGGTTTTCGAACATGCAATTTCAGAAATTTTCTCCATAGTATGTGACAATTTCATGGGCAGATCCAACATAATGTAACATAAAGAATTAGTAGGAGAAATTCTAGTCAAAACTTCTTTATGTCTAACCAATTCCACATGATCATTATATGCGATTAACTCATCACATGAATCACTCAAAACAGCAGGCAATTCAATTATTTCATCACATGGTGCACCCAAGTCAGCAGGTAAATCAACAATTTTATCACATGGTGCACTCAAATCAATGTAGTCTGAATTCTCTACTTGAATTATGTGCATATCAGAATTGTTTTCCACTAATTTTTGCTCTAAAATAGCATGAGCAGTGGACAATTGTAGTTCTTCACAAGCATACTCACCTTGAGTGATGATAGCACCATGATCTTTACCTTTTTGACTCTCCTCAGATGATGTAGGTGCATCCATCTCCTCATCTTCCTTCTCAACCAATGGAGTCGATGGTTCAATCAGCTCATTCTCCTCTTTAGCATGGTTCTCAACTTCCTACAAATTGTTAATCACAGAAAAAGACACAAACATAGGTTTGTTCTCATGTTCCCTATCATCAAGCATTCTCAATTTCTCCCCAATCTGACGTTCAACCTTACAAGCAAGTATAAACAAATGAGGGAGAGAATTATATTCTTTGTGAACAAGAATGTCCTAAATTTCTTGATTAAGCCCACTTAAGAATCTATTCTTGTAGCTTCAGCATGTTTCTATAAGCCACAACACAACAAACGAGTTTTCAATTCATGATAGTATTCCCTTATAGTTCTATTATATTGTTTTAAACGTTGTAATCTAGCTAACAAATAACCAGCATGATATTTATGAACAAATTCATCTCTCAAAAGTTTCTTTAATGCATGCCAAGTTTGAGGCACTCTTCCATGTCTACGTAAATACTTCCACCAAAGTATTACATCTTCAACAAAAACACTAGTGGTAGCTTTAATCTTTTGCCTATCAGACAATTCATAATATTCAAATTCTTTATCTAAAGCTATCTCCCAATCAACATAGGCATCAAGATCAAATTTACCAGCAAAAGAAGGCATAGTGAGTTTAGTTTTACCAGACGTACTATCACGTTCATGTACCTCCCGTGGTGGATAATCGCGTCTTAAGCGTGCATCTTCCTCGTGGACTTTCTTGCGCTCCTGTTCAATGGCTCGAAGAAGACGTGGATCTATCTTGTAATCATCCCGTGAGCCTGACATATTTAGTAGAAAACAAGAAAACAAATAACAAGTATATGTTTCTATCAACTACTAGGATTTGAAGGCTTAAAGTCGCTCACACTCAAGCTTATACCAAGTTCTTATTAGTTCTTACCAAGCAAATAGGCGGTGACCGGCAACTAGTGTCGGTGCTAAACGATCTCTGAAGATTGACAAAGCGATTGCAAGCAACTGGTACCTGTACAATGGTAGTAGGTGGAGCTAGGATAGGCTTCAATATGGTAGCAAGTATTGGCAATAATCAAATCAGTAAATACAAGTTGAAAAATTACTCAAAGTACTAGTCAAAGTTGTTGATCCTAGCCTAATCAAAACTAGCTAATCAAAGCTTATCAAGAGAAGTGTATGCATGCACACGCAAAGATCAATGTGACTTGATGCAGGCAAAGTAAATGCTCACACCAAGTGCTAAGAGAGACGCTAGCCAACTAATCAAACCTCTGTGAAGGGCACAAGATTATTCGCATGACGTAGAGCACAAAAGACAACAATATTGGTGCAATGCAAACAACTCTCTAAATTGAGTAGAAAACAATAGCTAGTATCAAACGATGAAAAAACAAAGTTTTATATGGCTTATATATACTTTTCTAAAAGGTTTCGATAAGATCTACAACTTTGCAGTTGAGACAAACCCCAAATCCCGAAGGGAAGACTGAAGAAAATGCCAAAAATAGAAACAAAAAACTTGCGACGCGAATTTGGGGCTGAAGATGCCCGATTTTGGGGACCCTGGAGGGCGACTAGTGGCTTAAGTGGAAAGGATGCGCCTCGTCGTTAGCTTTCAAATGAGTACAAGAATGTCTAAAACGGACACCGTATGCGAAAGTTATGCCCATCTTACTGAAGGTGTCTCGAAAACAGAATCCTACTTGGACTCGAAACTGTCTCGAGTTCAAATTTGAAACTGCTATATCTTTCAAACCCGTGGGCCAAACTTACTGAATTTTTTTTTGTGGTATGATTATATGTAGAAGGTCCCCACCAATTTTCACGTACTTTTCTTTTCTTTTTTTGTGGAGAAACTTTGTTCTATGCTGCTGCCTCTTTCTCCTTCTAATATTTGGCTGGCTCTAGGGTTTGCCGCAAGTCGCAAATAACATCAACTCTCCCAAAAGACCACAGCAATCCTTTCGGGTTTTTTCAGATCAATAACAGTACGAATTTTCTATTTTTGGTGCGGATTAGAGGAGTTCTAACCCAGGAATTTTCTGTTTTAGATGCAAAAACTAAGAACCCTAAAAGAACAATCATGCAACGCGAAGGAAAACACGAGAAACAATCTAGACAATGACCAACTAGACAATAACTAGAACTAAAGATCAGCAACTAGACACGACGATGCAACCAATAATTCAACAAGCAAAAATTACCAAAAAGAAAAATTGCAAAGCACAAAGGGGCTCGGACAGGGATGAACTAACCCTAATATATATATATATATATATATATTCGTGGACTATAGGTAAAGGAAAAATCTCACCGATCAATTGTAGCTCTAATACCACCTGATGCGACCATGGGTGTCCCGATCTTTCGGTGAGATGGATAATTCGATTTGGTGAAGACGACTCTCACGATTCGGCTACCAATCGCACATGACCAATATGCCCGACAATCGCTGAACCAACTCCGAGATCGTTATCGACCTGGCTAGAAGCACGATTGATCTGACCACGAAGGTCTATTCCTGCATGCAATCGAAGATCAAGCAAGAACAAGATAAATAGCAATCTAAAATTGTAAATAAGATTGAAGCACTTGATATGGTGGGATTCTGATTAAGGATGTTGACCAGGTGGTCTAGTCGACACACGCAAAAGATACAAGTTGCAACGAAGGCGAACTAAACATAAACGAAATCCAAAGAAACTCGAGGACGGCGGCCACTATGTATAGGAGGAAGAGGGAGGGGCGGTGGTACTGTTCACATGTGAACAGTACCACGTGAAGCAGTAATGGCCTAGGATTTCTCCGATTTACAAGGCCCATGGCCCAAATAGGTGATACAACACCTTATTTTGATGATTGTGGTGCATACAGAAGGAATTTGGAGGTAAGGCTAGATCCGTTTAAAAGAGGACGAGATAATCTTTCAATCAAGTACTCGTGGACCTCAAACGGAGTCCGTAAATGAAAGTTATGCTCATTTGAAGTTGGGGCTGTCTCCGGAGGCCAAACTGGATTCCAGAACGTATCCAACTTGAACTCTTGCTTGGCCTAGACACAAAGTGATGTGGTGCTGCACAAATATACATTTTCATCATTAGGTAGCATCATATAGTTCATATAATATAAAGGCACTCCTAAAAACAAACTCACCTGATAATTTAAGTGAAGTATACGAACTCTTGTATTTGGAACAGTAAGCATAGCAAATTTGGTTATATCTATAGGGGTCATGTCCTCATCACTCTGCGAGGTGTACCTAGGATTCGACTGAGTCTAAAGGTCTTTAGGTACTTATATAAGATGGCGAGGTTGGGGAAGTCTACGGCCGGACCTAGGGAGTGCTTGCTACGCCTCCACGATGGAGAGCAGACGAGTACATCTGAATGTACTCCAAGTCCTCGTGGTCGTCATGGAAGAGGACGGCCTCTACTTCACCGGCAAGGTGGTGTCGGACCGGAGTAATACCCCCAAATCCTGTGTGTATTTCTAAACTAGTCCCATGATCAGTAGCTAGTTCACATAGTAAACAAATATGGTAACATCCATAATTCGCACAACTTTATTAATAATCAGAGTTTATTACAAGGAAGGCTTACAAGCCAACAATAAATAAACACAGGGAAAGACGAAGAAGTAGTGGAGTCCAGCTGATCTGCCATAGGCAATCGACTAGGGTAGCGGCCTAGTCGTCGAGAACCACATCGGTAGCGAAGTCCTTCTGCTCTGAAATTTATTTGCATTAAGAAAGGGTGAGCACAACTTTCATGCTCGCAAGTTACACCCACTAACAGAGTTAATGCATGCATGGATATTATCAAAGGAAGGCTTATTAGTTGATTTTGCATAAAACAATGTTTTCTTTTAATATTTGCACTAAGTTCAAAAGCAGTTATTCTATAACTAAAATTCATTTTATAAATTCTCAGTTTTACAGTAGAATAACCTCCATATGAAATATAGTGATGGATACCCTCCTATCACAAGGCTAACCGCCCAATTTTCCAATTGGATAAACTATCCAAAATCATTTTGAAAATAAAACCAAAGTCTAACTTTGGGTAGCTTTGCTAGCTTGTCCATGACTGTGGACATGGCTATTCGAATAGTTTTACACTCTGTAGAGGTGGTACAACTTTACCCACAAGAGATAATTTGCTTTTAATGTCGACCAATACACGCTTCCGAAGGCGTGCGACTAAGCAATTATCACAAGGCTTTTACTTCCGTTAGATTAACCATCCTCCGAAAGTCCCCTCTTGCGCCAAGTGGGACTATTGTCTAACCGACACCTAGACAATGGCAAAAATATCAGTAAGGTATTACAAATTATTAGGCCTAGTTCTACCCATTCAGAACATGTGGTAGTACGGTGGAGCTTAGCAAGATACGGCTCGAAGACCAATCCTTAACTGACTTGGGCAACATTCCACAACCCTGGACTCGATCATAGAAATGAATCGATCATGTGCATCAACTTGCACCAAACCAACATCCATTATGCCCAAGTCTAAACTATTTTATTTTATTTCACAAGTAAAAATATTTTCTAAACTTTCCATGGTAAGACAATACCATAGACATAATTTGAATTATTTGGCTAAACTCCCAAAACTCAAGATTTTTGGTCTAAGCATTGCCTAAGCATATAATTTTTCAATTTTTATTTTAGCTATGGTGATAAGGGAATGATAATCCAACCATCAACATTGGCCATACAAAGGAATTGAAGTAACTAGGAATTTAAAATAAATGAATAAAAATATGCATGCAATAGTAATTAAAAAAAATTAAATAACTTAAAATAGTAGGATCAACATGATCAATGGTATAACTTGCCTTGCTCGAAGTCCTCATAATCTAATTCCTCAGAAGGGTCGAGCTCTCCGGAGTCGTCGAAATCTATACACGAAAATACGACAAATTCAAATAATACTCATATAATTTCAAATGGAAATTCAAATTAACTCCAAATTAAATAATTTAGTTTAGTTATCTAGATCTTGAATTTACATAAATTTATAAATTTGAATCACCTAAATCAGAGTTCGTATGAAGAAGTACGAGCTCCTAGAAGTTTATATCTAAAGAAAACCCTAATTTTAGATTTTATTGAATTTCTCAAATTAGTTTTCTAAAGGAAATTAGGTTTATTGCGCATGCTGACGTCAGCGGAGGAAAATCCTTTTTCCTGGCCGAGTTATTTTTCTAAATAAAAGATTTCTCTCAATGACATGTGGGCTCGGAGGTCAATGGACTTAGTCCATGAGTGGTCAAAGGTCTATAGTAGACCCGGTGCATGGAACAGTGCCGGGGGTGGGGGTGCTGGGACAGTGGTTAATGTGGCGGCCACGTGGGCTCTGGTGCTGGTGTGGCGTTGAAGTGGCACTAACGTGGTGTGAGGACCCGGGTATTTAACTAGTAATACTTAACCTCCATATGGTTCTAGCATTACTAATTAAATATCCTAAGCCTCGATGGACATGTGCTTCCCAGAATTGCAGCACATGCTCATCATCACAAAATTATACATAATTTCCATACAACATTTATCACTAAGTTCATAAAGACATACATAAAGTAAAGTTATTACAAAAGAGCCGATCGGCCAAATAACACAATATACAAGAATGATAGCGGAAGCAAAAGCGCCATAAGATGGCTAAGAACAAAAGTCGACCTGCTAGCCAACACAACCCACAAGGCAAACGATCGGCCGCGAGCTAGTCGCCCGAATGCTACCACAACACAACTCACAAAAGTGAGGCCCTCCGAGCTCACCTTCTTCCTCTGCAACAATTTATATTTAAGCAAGAACAATGAGTACACAAGGTACTCACAAGACTGACGTGTGGAATAGCAGACCTATTCATATGCTACATGCAGGCTTATTTAAGTGGAAGTTGTATGTCTCATTTTGCACAAAGCCAACTTTATTTGCAATAATGTAATACATTTAAAAGCAAGGTTGCAAATCTGTTTGTTGTTGAAATAACAACGAATTAATGATAAATACAAGTAACCACCTGGAAGTGACATCCCAATAGCGGCCACAACATAGCACGAATCCCCGATTCGTACCACCCATTAAGTTTAACTAAAAGGTTGTAGTCTAACTCTTGAAAAGCTTACCCAAGCGTGTCCTTAACCTAGGACGAGGCTATTCGAATAGTTTTAACCCTGCAGGAGTGTACCATTGTACCCACACTTCGATCGCCTTTAAGCCACAAGCACACTCCGGTATGTTTGTACCCGCTAAGTCCTACGAGACACTTTCCAATATTGTGCATTGACTACGAGCCACTCGTATGGATTGAAACCCATACGCTTACATTGCAAGCCGAAAGACAACCAGCCATCACGGAAGCCTTTGACACTACAATGCTCCCAAAGACCATCCCTCCCGCGACTCTGCGACCAAGCCAATACACGCCAAAGTACTAAGTCAAGAGAGGTCCCATACCCTCTAGTGTGGTTAGCACGCACAAATTGCCTGGATAACAGGTACTCACAAGATGTTTGGTCCTTAATTGACTTGGGCACCATTCCAGTCACACCCAGAAATCACACCGTCTTACCATTGTGCCCAAGTCCAAATTATTTTATTTTCAGGTTTTAGTTTTCACAAGTAAACATGGCACAAGGCTGAAATCATAAGTGATAATAAGTTTTATGTGATCAAGGTTATCGACAAGTCGATAACCGCCCATTTCTACCGGAAGCTAAGCATGGCTAAGCAATTAATCCGCAAGACTACTAAGTGACAAGCGCTCATCCACGAACTCTAAATCACAGCAATAACCTAGGCTCATGGTAGTAAATGACAATCATTTGCCTAAGGAAATGCATCTACTAGGTCAACTAACGACAATAGTTTAACACAAACTAGCAATGCATACGTAGAATTTGTAAACAACATAAATACTTGAAAATACAGGGATTATCATGATCAAACTACTTGCCTTGCTGGAATTGCTCTTGCTGCAGAGGAGGATTCTCAGGTTCAATAAACTCTTCGGAACCTAACGTGAAAATGCGATAAAACCCGATAAGAACGAAGAACACCAAGCAAAACTCAATAGCAAAAGACATCCAAATCCCATGAAATTTATACAGCAGCTAGAGGTTGATTTTAGACAATTTTAGGAATAAGAATTACTTCATTTGGACTTAGCATGAAAAAGTTATGGCTAAACTAAGTTCTCTCAGCCTGAGAAATCCTAAATAAATTAATTTCTTCTATCGTTCATGGCAAAAATTTCTAGAATGATATGAAATCTGAAATTTTTATGGTAGGTAGATAAGGTCATCCTAAGAACAAACAGTTGAGTTCACATCATTTGGAGTTATAAAGAATTAGTTATGATTTTTCGAAGTTGTAAAACTAGCATATATCACTTTTCAGGAACATAAATAAGGACGAGGCCTAGTTCATATTAAAGCATGTCTACAGATAAATTTTACCAAGTTGAGTTTGCTCAGTTTGGAATTACAGAGGAAAAGTTATGTATTTTACAGATTTGATATAATTTCTAAACATGATTTTCCTATTGAACATTTTAATGCATCCTAAACCAATTTCCGCAATAGCATCATGCTTAAATTTACACTTAGATTGTAGTTTATTTTACCACAAAGTTAAGGCAACTCAAATCACTCAAAAGGAGCTAAGACTACAAAGTTATACATTTTGAAATTTGAATCAAGAAATACTTAGGAAAACAGAGCTCCGGGTAGTCTAATCGAATCGACAAATTCGGGAGGTTGTGGGCGTTGATCTTGCATCGCAAGGCCACGCACTAAGCTCAGGCACAAAAGACCTCCTCCCGCCTGGGAGGTCCGGGCCGTTGAGATTGGATTCAACGGCGACGACTGGGCATGCACAACGCACACGAGGAGGTCCTCGCGCCACAGTGGTCGGGACCGACGGATCAAGATCAAGTGTCCGAGCTCTAAGGGAGGTCCTAAAGCTTTAAATCCAAGGAAGGAGGTCTGGCGGCCAGATCTCTGGGAGGTCCCAACGGCCTAGATCTCCGCAGGGAGGTCCTAAGGCTAAATCTACGGAGGAGGTTTGGACGGCCAAGATCTACTGAGGAGGTCCCGCGGCCACGATCTACACGGGAGGTCCTATGCGACGTGGTTTTATCGGAGGAGATCCGGGACAGCTCAGACAGACCTAGGGAGGTCCTGAACGGTCCAGATCGACGCGGAGGGAGGTCCGGAGGTTCTCTTTATAAAAGAGCCAGGGTGGTCTTTTACAAAGAGGACCTCGGGGGAGGTCTTTAGGGGTGGTCTTTATAAAAAGACCACGAGGAGGTCTTTTGCACACGGGAAAGACCTAAACGGCAAGGATTTAACCGGGGTGGTCCTGGACAGCTAGGATCGACTTTAGAGGGAGGTCCTGGCACTTATAATTTTCGCAACCAAGGATCCAACGGCCTAGAGCTAACCTAGGAGGTCTTTAACGGCCGAGATTGATCCAAGGAGGTCCTGTGACTTAGCGTTTTTACTAACAAAGGCTCTACTGCCTCGCATCTAATCGCGAAGAGGTCCCGGACGATCGAGATTAAAGCGGAGGAGATCTAACGCAAAGGGCTTTAATGTAATGATCCAACGGTCCACTCAGAGATCCTGGGAGGTCTTTACGCCTAGGATCGAGTCTAAGAGGTCCCGGACTAAGGATTTTTGTCCTGAAACAGCTACGGCTCGGATCTAGCCCGGGTGGTCCTAGACGGCTAGGATAAGGCAGGGGGGGGGGGAGGTCCTGAGGATACAGGAAATACATGATGTAAGAAAAAGTTTTTAATTTCCCCTCATTTTCTTACATTTGAAACACAAGTCTAAAACATGGGATGTTACAACTCTCCCCCCTTACAAGAATCTCGACCCGAGATTCCGTTCACTCGGAGAAGAAAGATGGATAATCTGCACGAAGGCGATCTTCTCGCTCCCAAGTTGCCTCATCTTCAGAATGGTTTGACCACTGAAGTTGCCTCATCTTCAGAATCTGCACGAATGCGATCTTCTCGCTCCCAAGTTGCCTCATCTTCAGAATGGTTTGACCACTGATGACGCGGTTCCTTGTCCTTCGTTCAGATTCCTCGAGAATACGAACAGGATGCTCGCGGTAGGTCAAATCTTCTTGCACATCGAGAACCTCCAACGGAGTTTCCTCAGTTGGGACACAGAGGCACTTCTTCAGGTGGGATACATGGAACATATCATGCACACCCTCAAGTGTAGCTGGCAGCTCCAATCTGTATACCACAGCCCCAACTCTCTCGATGATGTGATAAGGCCCAACATAACGGGGAGCCAACTTGCCCTTGACGCCAAAACATTGATGGCCCTTCAAGGGTGAGACTTTGAGATACACAAAGTCATTGGGCTCAAAGCTCAGCTCACGACGACGACGATCTGCATAGCTCTTCTGCCTAGACTGGGCCGTGCGCAAATGCTCGCGGATCAAGTGAACCTGACCTTCGGCCTCATTGATCGAATCTGGGCCGAAGAACTGTCTCTCACCAGTTTTTGACCAGTTCAATGGGGTTCTACATCTCCTCCCATACAAGGCCTCAAATGGTGCCATGCCAAGACTGGCCTGAAAGCTGTTGTTGTAGGAGAACTCAGCAAACGGCAAACATTTCTCCCAATTCTTCCCATAGAAAAGAACACAAGCACTGAGCATATCTTCCAACACTTGGTTGACTCTCTCCGTCTGACCATCAGTCTGAGGATGGTAAGCTGAACTGAAAGAAAGACGTGTCCCCATGGCCTCTTGCAACTGATGCCAAAACCGAGAGGTAAAAAGAGAACCACGATCTGACACAATCGTTCGTGGCACACCATGCAGGCACACAATGCGGGATATGTAGAGATCCGCCAACTGACTGACACTGAGGTTGGTACGCACCAGCAAGAAATGTGCTACCTTTGTCAATCGATCAATGACAACCCAGATGACATCCTTCCCAGAAGAAGTACGGGGCAACCCGGTGATGAAGTCCATGCCAACGGAATCCCACTTCCATTCTGGCACAAGCAAAGGCTGAAGAAGACTGGCTGACGCCGATGCTCACTTTACATGACAAAGACACGCCGCACTCGACAACGAACTTGGCAATCTCACGCTTCATTCGGGTCCACTGCAATCTCGACGAAGGTCCCGATACATCTTGGTAGCCCGGGTGGATAGACAAGGAGAATCATGGGCTTCATGAGAATCAAATCCCGCAATTCCATGACCTTAGGAACCACAAGATGCTGCCCAAACCACACAACTCGTGCTCATCTTCGAAAAACACTTGGCTGTCCCATCCTTGATGTTCTGCTTGATTTGGCTTAAACCAACATCCGCTGTCATTGTGCGACTTTGATTCGTCCACCAAGGTTGGTTGCACAACCAAGGTAGCAAGAGAACCGTGCTTGATCAAACCCAAATTGAGGCGTTGAAATTCTGAAATGAGGGTAGGTTGCTGCTCTTGGAGCATTAACATGTTGCAATACACTTTCTGACTGAGTGCATCCGCAACGACATTGGCCTTGCCCGGATGATACTGAATGCCTATGTCATAGTCCTTGATCAACTCCAACCATCTTCTTTGCCTGAGGTTCAGATCTGGCTGGGTGAACAAGTACTTCAAGCTCTTGTGATCAGAATACACCTCACAACGGTTACCAATCAGATAATACCGCCAAATCTTGAGTGCATGAACCACATCAGCTAACTCCAAGTCATGAGTAGGATAGTTGAGTTCATGAGGCCTCAACTGCTTGGATGCATAGGCCACTACCTTGCCCTCCTGCATAAGAACACAACCAAGACCCTGACGAGAAGCATCGCAAAAGATATCAAAACTCTTGTGGATATCAGGAAGAACAAGCACTGGGGTTGAGGTCAACCGCTTCTTGAGTTCCTGAAAACTCACATCACAAGCAGCAGACCACTCAAACTTCTTGTCTTTCTTGAGCAATTCGGTCATAGGCTTCGCAATCTTGGAGAAATTCTCGATAAAGCGGCGATAGTAGCCGGCCAAACCAAGAAAACTCCGCACATCGGTGACTGACTTGGGCTGACCCCAAGATAGCACATCACTGACCTTGCTAGGATCCACAGCCACACCTCCTGCTGAAAGAACATGGCCCAAGAATGCCACTTCCTTCAACCAGAACTCACACTTGCTGAATTTTGCATACAGCTGGTGCTCACGCAGCTTGCCCAACACAAGCTTAAGATGCTCAGCATGCTCTTCTTCACTCTTGGAGTAGATAAGGATATCATCGATGAATACCACCACAAACCTATCCAAATACTCCATAAATACCGAGTTCATAAGGTTCATGAATAAAGCAGGAGCATTGGTCAAACCAAAAGACATGACGGTGTACTCGTAAAGACCATAACGAGTAGCAAAGGTCGCCTTCTAATATCCTCTACCGATCCCGACTTGATGATAGCCCAATCTCAAGTCAATCTTCGAGAATACCCTGGCTCCGGCCAACGATCAAAAGATCATCAATACGGGGCAAAAGATACTTGTTCTTCACCGTCACCTCATTAAGCGGACGGTAATCAACACACATGTGCAAGGTCTTGTCCTTCTTCTTCACAAAGATAACTGGACAACCCCAAGGAGATGAGCTAGGACGGATAAAACCCTTCTCTTGCAACTCACCTAGTTGCTTCTTCAGCTCCTCCAACTCATTAGGAGGCATGCGATACGGCCTCTTTGAAATAGGGGCGCTACTGGGCAGCAACTCAATAACGAACTCTAGGTCCCGAACGGGAGGCATCCCGGGCAAATCATCGGGAAAAACATCCACAAAATCACATACTGTGGGAACATCCTGGATCTCCAAGGCTGGCTTCACTTCAAGTGCACAAAGAAGGGGCCCTCGCAACTGCGGTGAAAACCCAACCTGTTCACCTGAAGGACTGGTGAGGTAGACAATCTTCCTGGCACAATCGATTTGCCCCAAGTGTTGGGACAACCAATCCATGCCAAGAATCACATCCAGACGCGCCGAGTCGAGTAGGATAAGATTCGCCAAGAATCCCACTCCTTCGATGTGAATAGGAACGTCCCGGCATCCTTGGTCAGCTCTCATTTCTGAACCCGGAGAGCGAATAAGTAGTGGAACCCCCAAAGGAACACAGTGGAGACCACTATGAACAGCAAACGATCTCGAAATAAAAGAATGCGAAGCTCCAGAGTCAAATAAAACTGTAGCAGGACGTAAATTGACAAGAAGCGTACCCAACACCACGTCGGGTGCCTCCTGTGCCTCCTCAGCCGAGATGTGGTTGACTCGGTCGCTCTCCATGCCCTGGGTCTTCTGGTCAGATGGGTGACCACTCCCTGCCCGCCCTCCATTAGGACGAGGGGCCGCCCATCTTCTTAGGCAACTACCGCGTAGTGGCCCTTGTTGTGGCGAGAAACAGGTGACGCCGGCAATGGGGCGGGAACACCTGCCGCCGGATTGTAGGCGCACGTGACTGAGTCACGGCCTGCGGAGGACGTGGAGCTAGTGCCGAAGGCCTCAGTGGTACCGGCTTCGAGGGCGGGCCACCGGTGGCCGCCCAACACGAGGACGAACAAGGCCGCCCGAGTCGATCGATGGGCCTCCCACTTGCGCTGCGAGACTCGCCGCCCCTCGCCTTGTGCTCGGCGACGATGGCCTTGTCCACCAGGGTCTGGAAGTCTGCAAAGTCAACAATGGAGAGCTTGTCCCGAAGCTCCTCAGACAAAGCCTCCGTGAACTTCTCCTGCTGGCCTCATCGGTGACCACCTCGGCAGAGTGTACCTGCAAGATGGTTGAACTCATGGAGGTACTCGATCCACGATTTGCGCCTGCTTGAGTGCAAGGAACTCCTTCTTCTTGACTTCATCGGGCCAGCGGGACATGGGCTGACGACGGTCGACTGAACTCCTCCCACGAGACCACGTGTCCCGCGGGCTGCATGGCGAGGAAGTTCTCCCACCATGAGAGTGCCACACCCTCCAACTGATGGGATGCGAAAAGTGCCCGCTCCTGCTCCTGGCACTGAGCAACGTTGAGCTTTCACTCAACCAGACGCAGCCACTCATCCGCGTCAATGGGATCCTCGGACCGGGAGAAGGTAGGAGGCTGAGTACGGAGAAACTCCGCAAGTCCCCCACGAGACTGATGTCCACCACCTCCAGGTCCGGATGCACCAGAGGGAGTGGAGGTGTTCCTCGCGATGACCTCCAACACCCTGCGGTCCTCTGAACGGTTGCGTTAGATCTGCATAAGGACTTCAGCCATGGTCGGAGGAGGGGGAAGCTCCTCATCGGGGCTACCCGGCTGATTCCGACTACTACGGGTTCCTCCAGCCATCCTGTTTCACTAAGACAAGTTAGCTACAACTCGAGACCCAAAAGCACTGAAATCCATACTCAATTAAAATGACCAAAGAATAACCACAAAAGAGTATAAGACTACAAGTCACCAAACCGACTTCCCGAAGCGACTAACCCGTATGGAAAGAATGAGCAATCGTTTGAGAAGACCAAAATTTCAGAACTCAATTCTAGCTCTAAACAGTCCAAAAATCAAGGTATAACCACCTAATAGAGTATAGGCATTTAGCTAACTTCATATCACTCCTTACCCTTTTATTCCCACAAGTTTTAGTTGAATTAATC
The DNA here is from genome assembly GCA_036346255.1 of Ampelocalamus luodianensis. Lineage (NCBI taxonomy): Eukaryota > Viridiplantae > Streptophyta > Magnoliopsida > Poales > Poaceae > Ampelocalamus > Ampelocalamus luodianensis. Next base: position 52,464,858 of record CM070620.1, on the reverse strand, counting down.
TCTCATTTCCTACCTCCTTCACTAGTTACTAGCTGGCTGTCCAAATCTGCTCCTTTAAGCTTCTGGCCAAAACCTCATCTTTAGGAGCTCCTAATCTTCACTCCAAACAGCCAACACTTCAATTTAAGCTCTTATGGTTTTCCCAAAACCAATTTAATCGATTAAACAACTCTCTTTGAAAAGGAGATGAGAGGGAAAACAACTTTCAAAATTCAATCGAGAATAAGGTGAGACGAGAAAGCTAAGATAGATGAGAAGTAAAATATGAGAACTTAGGTTTTCAAAATCATTTGATAGTTTCAAAACTAAGTTTTCCAAAATATTCTAAGGACGACCAAGCTAGGGGTTTCTACGGTCAGTATGGCTCTGATACTAACTCTGTGAGGACGCGGGTATTTAACTAGTAATACTTAACCTCCATATGGTTCTAGCATTACTAATTAAATATCCTAAGCCTCGATGGACATGTGCTTCCCAGAATTGCAGCACATGCTCATCATCACAAAATTATACATCATTTCCATACAACATTTATCACTAAGTTCACAAAGACATACATAAAAGTAAAGTTATTACAAAAGAGCCGACCGGCCAAATAACACAATATACAAAAATGACAGCGGAAGCAAAAGCGCCATAAGATGGCTAAGAACAAAAGTCGATCGGTTAGCCAACACAACCCACAAGGCAACCGACCGAGCCACCGAGCTAGTCGCCCCGAATGCTACCACAACACAACTCACAAAAGTGAGGCCCTTCGAGTTCACCTTCTTCCTCTGCAACCATTTATATTTAAGCAAGAACAATGAGTACACAAGGTACTCGCAAGACTGACGTGTGGAATAGCAGACCTATTCATATGCTACATGCAGGCTTATTTAAGTGGAGGTTGTATGTCTCATTTTGCACAAAGCCAACTTTATTTGCAATAATGTAATACATTTAAAAGCAAGGTTGCAAATCTGTTTGTTGTTGAAATAACAGCGAATTAATGATAAATACATGTAACCACCTGGAAGTGACTATCCCAATAGCCACCACAACATAGCACGAATCCCCGATTCGTACCACCCATCAAGTTTAATTAAAAGGTTGTAGTCTAACTCTTGAAAAGCTTACCCAAGCGTGTCCTTAACCTAGGACGAGGCTATTCGAATAGTTTTAACCCTGCAGGGGTGTACCAATGTACCCACACTTCAGACCGCCTTTAAGCCACAAGCACACTTCCGAAGGTATGCCGGCACGGCTAAGTCCTACGAGACACTTTCCAATATTGTGCATTGACTACGAGCCGCTCGTATGGATTGAAACCCATACGCTTACATTGCAAGCCGAAAGACAACCAGCCATCACAGGGGAAGCCTTTCGGACACTACAATGCTCCCAAAGACCATCCCTCCCGCGACTCCTGCGACCCAAGCCAATACCCGCCAAAGTACTAAGTCAAGAGAGGTCCCATACCCTCTAGTGTGGTTAGCACGCACAAATTGCCTGGATAACAGGTACTCACAAGATGTTCGGTCCTTAATTGACTTGGGCACCATTCCAGTCACACCCAGAAATCACACCGTCTTACCATTGTGCCCAAGTCCAAATTATTTTGTTTTCAGGTTTTAGTTTTCACAAGTAAACATGGCACAAGGCTGAAATCATAAGTGATAATAAGTTTTATGTGATCAAGGTTATCGACAAGTCGATAACCGCCCATTTCTACCGGAAGCTAAGCATGGCTAAGCAATTAATCCGCAAGACTACTAAGTGACAAGAGCTCATCCACGAACTCTAAATCACAGCAATAACCTAGGCTCATGTTAGTAAAGGATAATCATTTGCCTAAGGAAATGCATCTACTAGGTCAACTAACGACAATAGTTTAACACATACTAGCAATGCATAATGTAGAATTTGTAAACAACATAAATACTTGAAAATACAGGATTATCATGATCAAACCGCTTGCCTTGCTGGAATTGCTCTTGCTACAGAGGAGGATTCTCGTGTTCAATAAACTCTTCGAACCTAACGCGAAAATGCGATAAAACCCGATAAGAACGAAGAACACCAAGCAAAACTCAACAGCAAAAGACATCCAAATCCCATGAAATTTATACAGCAGCTAGAGGTTGATTTTAGGAACAAGAATGACTTCATTTGGACTTAGCATGAAAAAGTTATGGCTAAACTAAGCTCTCTCAGCCTGAGAAATCCTAAATAAATTAATTTCGGTTACTGTTCATGGCAAAAATTTCTAGAATGATCTGAAATCTGAAATTTTTATGGTAGGTAGATAAGGTCATCCTAAGAACAACAAAGTTGAGTTCACATCATTTGGAGTTATAAAGAATTAGTTATGATTTTTCGAAGTTGTAAAACTAGCATATATCACTTTTCAGGAACATAAATAAGGACGAGGCCTAGTTCATATTAAAGCATGTCTACAGATAAATTTTACCAAGTTGAGTTTGCTCAGTTTGGAATTACAGAGGAAAAGTTATGTATTTTACAGATTTGATATAATTTCTAAACATGATTTTCCTATTGAACATTTTAATGCATCCTAAACCAATTTCCAGAATAGCATCATGCTTAAATTTACACTTAGATTGTAGTTTATTTTACCACAAAGTTAAGGCAACTCAAATCACTCAAAAAGGAGCTAAGACTACAAAGTTATACATTTTTGAAATTTGAATCAGCAAAATACTTAGGAAAAACAGAGCTCCCGGGTAGTCTAATCGAACTGACAAATTCGGGGAGGTCGTGGGCCGTTGATCTTGCATCGCAAGGCCACAGACCTCGAAGCTCAGCGCACAAAAGACCTCCTCCCGCTCTGGGGATGTAACATCCCAATTTTGGGCTTGTGTTTCAAATGTAAGAAAATGAGTAGAAATTAAAACTTTTTCTTACATCATGTATTTCCTTTGTGTACTGAACAAGTATTGTACAAAAGGTTATGGAAATGCAAGTCACAAGTCTTTTGATCCAAATCTTGTTCCTTCAAAAACAATCTTGTCAAACCTTTGATCATCCTCTGGAAATATTTTTCCTAAGTTCTTGGGATGATATGTGACCCTCTGAAAAATTTCACAATTTTTAGAAATTGTTTGAATATTTTAGAGGGTACAAACCTGTTTGACTCTCACCAAACCTAAAACCAGTACCTTGTAGAATTTTTGGAGAAAAATACAATGCATAAAAACCTCTGAAAATTTTACACAAGGTCAATGTCTCAGGCAGCAAGCTCCTGTAAAAATTTCGGAATTTTGGAGTTATTTTGCTACCCCAAATAAATCCTCAAGAGTCCCAAAGATATTTAAAACCTAAAACCAATTTCACTATTCATTGGGTTCGAGTCGAGCTCGAGTCCGAGCCACTTGACTTGGTTGAACCACCTAATCGCACCGAGCCGAGTTTTAAACGCGCGTGCGATATCACCGTTGGATTCAAATCGCCGTCCCTCGCTCGTCGCGAGCAATCGGACCCTCCTTACATTAACGACTGGGACCGCTGGATCTCGATCCAACCGCCCGCATTCCCGAGGGCAACGCATCGTCCGGCCGAACTCGCTTAATCGTGACCGCCCATTTTTAATCCAATGGTTGTGGTTTGCCTTCTCGCTTCTTCTTCCTCCTGGCTTCTCCGTGCTCAAGGGCGCAATGGCGAGCGAGCGAGCGCAGGTGGCGTGATGTGTCACCTCCACGCTGCTTTTGTCAACGCTCTCGCAATGCATTTAATGCGCACTGTGCTTTCTCCTCCATTGTCACCATGCTCACTTGCTCCCATCATTTCGTGGTCCATGGCCGCACCATGAACCGAGCCCACCATGGACTCGGGTTCTTGCTCAAACCCTAATCCCTTCCCTATATAATTGCCCTTAGGTCCTCCCGTGTTCCTTTACACCACACTTTGCTCTTCTCTCGTGTTTGAGCTCAAGAACACCTCTCACCCTCAAAACACCATTGTTGGCAGAGCTCTAATGGCGGCCTTGGTGTCCAAAGTGGTTCATCTTCAACTTTTCTTGCACCCTTGTGAACTCCTCAACCTCCTTTATATTTCCCTAACTTGATTTTGGGTTGCATTCACAGAATCACTCAATTTTAAGTTTGGAGATTTTCATTGGTTCACCCCTTCTTCTCCAAATCAGTAAGTGGTTCTTTTGCAATTAATTGCTTTTGGAGCCTCTTTGAGCTATAATGAAGTCTGGTAATGATTTGGTTTCACTCATTTTGCTCGTAACCTCATCTTCCACTTCATCTTCTTCTCCCGTGGACTTCATCGTGTTCAAGTCTTCCCGCCATCTTTGGAGCTCCTCTCGGTTAAGGTAGCTTCTATGTAGTCCCTAGAAGTCATGGCACTCGCTTTCTGATCGCAATGAGCATTTTGCTATTTTCATGTTTTACCGAAATGGCTCCATCTTGTTTTCCGGCCATGGCTGTTCTAGACCTCTGCACGGCGAGGTCACCACCATTGGGACCGCAGACACTATTGCGAACCCATTTTGATAGTTTGTGGCGCCGCCACGATCGAGTCGCCACGACAAGCCGTGGTAGCCACTCGACTTTGCCACTGTAGCTCCCGTTGTCGCCAAATAATTAGGACACGCTTAATACCCAATCATTGTTGGTATTAATGGCGCCTTAACCCGCCGATGTCTCATCGACATGTGGGCCCGTAAGTTTCTAAAACAGAAACCGTAAGTCATTAGGCGATTTTGGGTTCATTTATTGCGATCATTGTTAGCAATAAATGTGTCCAAACTACCTTTTGGGGCATCGACGTGGGCCTCTGTCCCTAAATCGCTCGCTCAAAATCTTTAGGACACATTAATTGCTAATCATCACTAATCATTGGTCATTAGTAATTAATTAGCTGTCCTAAAAGCCTCTTTAAGTCATCGCGGTGGGCCCACGTGCAATCGTGCACGTGTGTTAAATCTCGCATGTGTGACTCTCGGCCACCGACATGCGCCCCACGTGTCGAGACTCCGCAGTTGCACTTCGATCTTGGACCGCCGTCCATTTCGCGATCTGCGCCCGAGATCTTGTATGCATTCGACCATCCGTTCCCTCATCATCCTCGGACCGTCCATCTCGTGATCTGCACGAGATCATGTGTGCAATCGACCTTCCGCTAGATTTGGGTTTTGAGCCGCTCATCTTTAGATCTGCGGCCGTGGTTCGTCGAGGTAATCGCACCCTCCGCTGCATCCTTCCCGTAAGCCGCTGGATCTTGATCCAATGGTGGGCTCTTGTTATGGATCGCGCGCGCGCTTTTTCCAATGCGTCGTGGTAATGTTGATTTTAGATCTACGGCCCACGGCGCCCACGCTGTTATTTTCGGTTGGGTTGGTTTTTATTTACGTAAGTGTTTATTTATCAACGAAAATTGTATCAAAACTTTAGAAATTCATAACTAATTCTAGATAAATCCTTTTTACATGAAACCAGCTGCAATAAATTTGTATTCCACTATAGTTTAATATAAAAATGCTTTTAGCTTTGCTTCTGTAGTAGAAAATTCTGTAATCTTTAATAGCTTGTTTTCTGCTATTTTTATATATTCCAGAATTGTATTAAAACTTGGAAAATGCATATCTTTTCTCAGATATCGCTAATTGAATGATTTTAACTTTGATAAATTTGTTATTAACTAAACTTTAATCTAAAAATGGTGATAGGTCTAAATCAAGACTTAAAAATATGTTAATAGATTTAACCTTATTAGTAGCAATTAAAAATTCATTTAATGTTGTAATAGACACCAGAATTCCTGAAATCCTAAAAATAGAAATTTGATGTTAGAAATCCCTCATTATCATACTATAATGTGGAATGGGTTTTGCACAAGTTTATATTTCGAAAGTGCATTATGTTAGTTTTGCATCTTAGAAAAATCATAACTAAATCATTTCAACTTCAAATGACCTGAAATTTTATATGGGTTACCTCTATACCAGTGGTAGCTACCATAAAATTTCAGCCTCAAAACCTTTCTAGAAAATGTTTTTGCTACAAAGCTAATTATGGCCGAAAATGGGTTTTAGGTAATATCTTTGCACCACAAATCCAAATTAGGTTTTTCCAGTTTCTATGTCTAGGTATATTCGTATTCTACCTTATGTATAAATTTCGTCGCATTTGGGTGATTGTTGCTTGCTCATTTGTTTATTTGTGGCTCGTCCTTATTGGTTGTTCTGGTTCTTTTGCCTCTCGCTTAGGATTCGACATTTGCGGTAATCCCAGAACGACCCTCCACAACAAATTGAGCAACAGCAAGAAGGCAAGCAGTTTGATCATGTTAATCCCAGATTTTAAGTATTTATGTTGATTACAAATTCTATGTATGCATTGCTACTTTGTGTTAATAGTTGGCCTAGTAGATGCATTTCCTTAGCAAATGGTTATCCTCTACTACCATGAGCCTAGGTTACTTGCTGTGATTTAGAGTTCGTGGATGGGCTCTTGTCACTTAGTAGTTGCGAATAAATTGCTCACCATGCTTAGATTCCGTAGAAATGGGCGGTTATCGACTTGTCGATAACCTTGATCACACAAAACTTATTATGATTTATGATTTCCACCTTGTGCCATGTCTACTTATGAAAACTAAACCGAAAGCAAAATGATTTAGACTTGGGCACAATGGTATGTTGGTGTGATTTTCGGTGTGATCGGAATGGTGCCCGAGTCAACAAGGACCGAACATCTTGTTACACTAAACCAAGCATTTTAGCGTGCTAACCACATTAGAGGGTATGGGACCTCTCTTGACTTAGTACTTTGGCGTGTATTGCCCTCGGTCGCAGGAGGTCGCAGGAGGGATGGTGTTGGGAGCATTGTAGTGTCCGAAAGACTTCACCCGTGATGGGATTTGTTGTCTTCGACTTGCAATGTAAGCGTATGGTGTTTCTACCCATACGAGCGGCTCGTGGTTGATACACAATATTGGAAAAAGTCTCGTAGGACTTAGCCGTACAAAGATACCTTCTAAGTGTTCTTTGTGGCTTAAAGGCGGTCAAGTGTGGGTACATTGGTACACCCTGCGGGTTAAAACTATTCGAATAGCCTCGTCCTAGGTTATGGACACGCTGCAAGGTCTTTCAAGAGTTAGACTACAACCTTTTAAATTAAAACTTGATGGGTGGTACGAATCGGATTCGTGCTATGTTGTGGTGACTATTGGGTTAGTCACTTCCAGTGGTTACTTGTATGTATCTTTACTTATCATTACTTTGATAACAAAATAGATTTGCAAACTTGCTTTTAAAATGTACTACATTATTACAAATAAAGTTGGCTTCATGCAAAATGAGACATACAACCTCCACCTAAATAAGCTTGCATGTAGTTTATTGAATAGGTCCGCTATTCCACACGTCGATCTTGCATGGTACAAAGACAATCTTTGTACTCGGTTGCTACGCTTAATTGTTTTCTTGCGGTGGAAGAAGGTGAGCTCGAGGGCCTCACTTTTTGTGAGTCGTGTTGTGGTAGCTATGGGCGACTAGCTTAGCGCCCTGGCGGTTGCCTTGTGGTGTGTGGCTAACCGGTCGACTTTTGTTCTAGCCATCTTATGGCGCTTTTTGCTTCATTGTCATTCTTGTGCATTGTTCTATTTGGCCGGTCGGCTCTCTTTTGTAATAACTTTACTTTATGTATGTCGTTGTTGAACTTAGTAATATATGTTGTATGGAAATGATGTGTAATTTTGTGATGATGTGCATATGCTGCAATTCTGGGAAGCATATGACCATCGAGGCTTAGAATGTTTAATTAGTAACGCTAGAACCATTTGGAGGTTAAGTGTTACTAGTTAAATATTCCGGGTCCTCACAGGGGAGGTCTGGGCCGTTGAGATTGGATCCAACGGCGACGATCAGTGCACGCACAACGCACACAGAGGAGGTCCTCGCGCCTACAGGTGGTCGGGACCGACAGATCAAGATCGAGTGGTCCAGAGCTGTAAGGGAGGTCCTAAAGCTTTAAATCCAAGGAAGGAGGTCGGGGCGGCCAGGATCTCTCGGGGGAGGTCCCAACGGTCTAGATCTCCAGAGGGAGGTCCTAAGGCTAAATCTACGGAGGGAGGTCTGGACGGCCAAGATCTACCAAAGGAGGTCCTGGGCGGCCACAATCTACGCGGGGAGGTCCTATGCGATAGGGTTTTAACGGGAGAAGATCCGGGCGGCTCGAGACAGACCTAGGGAGGTCCCGAACGGTCCAGACGACGCGGAGGAGAGGTCCGGGAGGTTCACTTTATAAAAGACCCGGGGTGGTCTTTTACAAAGAGGACCTCGGGGGAGGTCTTTAGGGGTGGTCTTTACAAAAAGACCACGAGGAGGTCTTTTGCACACGGGAAAGACCTAAACGGCAAGGATTTAACCGGGGTGGTCCTGGACGGCTAGGATCGACTCTAGAGGGAGGTCACTGCACTTATAGTTTTCGTAACCAAGGATCCAACGGCCTAGAGCTAACCTAGGAGGTCTTTAACGTAGAGATTGATCCAAGGAGGTCCTGTGACTTAGCGTTTTTCGACAAAGGCTCTACGGTCCGGATCTAATCGCTAAGAGGTCCCGGGCGGTGAGATTAAAGCGGAGGAGATCTAACGGCAAAAGGGCTTTAACAGAATAGATCCAACGGTCCACTGTAGATCTGGGGAGGTCTTTTACGGCTAGGATCGAGTCTAAGAGGTCCTGGGACTAAGGATTTTTGTCGGAAACAGCTCTACGGTTCAGATCTAGCCCGGGTGGTCCTAGACGGCTAGGATAAGGTTGGGGGGGGAGGTCCTGAGGACAAGCCAAACTGGCGAGGAGGTCCTGAAGGGTTTAGATCTAGGCAGAGGAGGTTTTAACGATCAGGATTCGCCAAGGAGGTCTGGAGGGTTGTGGGGGACTTAGCGCGCGCGACACACAGGAGTTACATTCCGACCGCAATTAATGGCTAATGATTGCTACAGTAGCTGTCCGAATATGACACGACAAACGCTCGAGCACCTAAACGAGCTCACCGCCGGCGATGGGGAGCTCTCCGGCGAGAACCAAGGACATGGCTGAGTTCCAAATAACGTCAACAACCTAAAGGACGTGCTCTCGACGGCGGCGACGACCTGGAACGCCGACGAGCGGGAGAGAGAGGAAGAAGTCCAATACGGTAAGACTACAAAAGCCTACACGAGCTCTAGAAAGTAGTAAATAGCTAAGAAATGGGCACCTGAGGGCAGAGAGGGGACCGGGGTGGTCGGAGGAGCTTGGAGAAGGTCGACGAAGTCCGGCGATGAAGTGCTTGCCGGCGATGGAGAAGAAGATGATCCCAACCACGAAAAGCAGCTCCCCAACTTGTCCACCTCTGCAATGGTGAACCAAGCAAGTCAGGGAAAGCTCGAGGTGATCAAGACGACCAAATGACAAGCCAAGAACTTGAGGGGACCACTGGAGCTCGGATGGCCTTCGGGAGCTCCAAAACCCGACAATGGAGGTCTCGGAGTTTTTGAGAAATGAGCTCAAGTGACTACAATGAGGCCTGGTTGAGGGAGAGGGAGTCTAAAGGATAGAGTGAGGAGCTCAGGGGTCTTTTGCAGCAAAGGATCAAGGCCCCGAGCAACGGCAACCCACGGGTACACCGCCAAAGTCCAACCAATGGACATGCTAGATTTGACAAGGCAGGTAGGGGATGACTTCTTTTAGGGCTAGGCTCTGACACAATTAATGCATGGCAGAAGGAGGCGTTGGGAAGGACCAAAAAGTGACAGGCCACTGCTCCCAACTGCTCTGACCCTGACACACGCACATGCGCGTGAAAACCATGACGACCAGACCTCAGGGAGGTCGTGAGGAAGAAAAACAGGGCCGAGGGAGGTCCTGGACGTCCCTGATGCACTCGGGGTGGTCCTGGACGTCTCGGATCACCCAATGCAGAGGAGGTCTTCGCGGCGAGGAGGTCTAGTGGAGGTCGTTGACCGTTGGATGGAGATCCAAGGGCTTGGACCACACCCTAAGTGCCGAGAGCGCTCAAGAGCTCCTAAGGATCAGTGGGGAGGTCTGGGGCATTGGATGGGGATCCAACGGCCAAAGGAACGAGCCCGAGGAGGTGCAGGCGCCGGCCCGACCGAGTCCAGAGGTCAGTCCGACTCGGTCCAAGTCGACTGCACCTAGGTTCAACATTTGAGTTCCAACAAGAGCTGATCTATGGAGAATTATTTAAGGTAGCAAACTCATTCCAAAAATTATGAAATTTTTGCAGGAGCTTGCCAGCTGAGTTATTGACCTTGTGTAAAATTTTTAGAGGTTTTTATGCTATGCATTTTTCTCCAAAAATCCTGCAAGGTACTGGTCCAAGGGGAAGGGGTAGCTGGCCACATAAGAAGGAGAGGGGGTAACCCTAGGGTTGCTATAGTAGCACGACTACAGTGCCGGCACCGTGCTACCGTACACGCCGAGCTACAGTACCCTCCAACCCCTTGCTTTCGCTGCCAACCAAGGAGGAGGAAGGGAGAAAGCTCCTCGGGTGCTGTCGATCAAGGAAGAGAAAGGAAGAAGAAGGAAGGGGAAGAAGGGAGGAAGGAAAGGGAGAGATCGTGGCCTGGGGTTGGTGTTCATCGCATTCAATGGTAGTTCTTTGTAACATCCCAACTTTGGACTTGTGTTTCAAATGTAAGAAAATGAGTGGAAATTAAAACTTTTTCTTACATCATGTATTTCCTGTATGCTTTGAACAAATGTTGTAAGAAATTATGGAAATACAAAGTCACAAGCCTTTTTGATCCCTAGCCTTGTCTTCCAAAAATATTCATCTCAAATCTTGTGATCATCATTGGGAAATATTTTTCCTAAGTTTCTGTGACGGTATGTGGTCTCTCTGAAAAATTTCACAATTTTTAGAAATTGTTTGAATATTTTTTGGGGGCAGTCAAACCTTAAATCAGAGCCTTGCAGAATTTTTGGAGGAAGATTCACAGCATAAAAGCCTCTGCAAATTTTACACAAGGTTATTATCTGAGTTAGCAAGCTCCAGTAAAAATTTCATAATTTTTAGAGTTGTTTTGCTATCTCAATTAAATCCTCAAAGTTCCTGGTCCGTTTAAAACTCAAAACCTAAATCCACTGTGCTTTGGGTTCGAGTCAGACTCGGGCTCGAGCCATGTGTCTCGGTCCAGTCAACTAACTGCACAGAGCCCCTTTAAAAAGCGCGCGTTGAATCTCCACCGTCAGATCTTAATCGCGCGGCCCATGTTCGTGAGAACGTTCGGACCCTCCGGATGCGTTATTCAATTTGAACCGTTGGATCCCCATCCAACCGCCCAGATTCACCGAAACATTCGGATCCTCCGGTTGTTTTGTTTGAATCTAAGCCGTGCGTTTCTAATCCAAGGGCTCCTGATCTATTCCTCTATTTTCAAATCCCAGAGGCGTGGCGCGATATCAGCCGCCCGATTAAAATCGTTGGGTCCAAAATCGCCCGAGCTTTTCCTCTGGTCATCTTCAACCTCCGGCCGTGCGTGCACAGTGTAGGGCATGGGGATGTCATTTCATGCTCCCTACGGCTGCCCTAGTCGACATTAAGGGTCGTGGGAGGCACGTTCGGCCGTGCCATACCCTAGTGCACCATCTACCCCTTTCTCCTTGTCGGCCGTGTCTTGTGCTTTGGGCTTCTGCCCCCCGAAAAGCTTTTTGGCAAAACCCTAGTATCTCCGAGCCTTATAAGCACCCTCTCCCCCTCCTGGTATTTCTTTAGACCACCCTCAAGCTCCATTTACAGTTTTGGAGCTTAACTCCTCAAAATCCCCAGTCCGCCATTGTTGACCCGTGGAACTCCAGTGGTGAATTTGGTGTTCCAGTGGTTCTCCTTCACATTTCTTTACCCTATTCTTATCTCCTTGCTATCTTGAACATTTCCCCTCACTTAATGGTGGATTTGATTCTCAGGAATTGTCCAATTTGGGGTTTGTTCAAATTCAGCCGAAATTGGTCATCTTCTTCCTCAGCTCAGGTGAGTGCTCCATTTTCAAATTACTTGCCCATGTAGCTTCTGTGGACCATAATGAAGTTATATTGATGCTTTGGTATCACTCACTTGGCTCAGGGTACCATTTTCAACCTTTCTTCTCCGAGTCCGGCGAGCCTCCACCGTGGGCAAGCTTCTCCGGCCGTCTTTGAAGCTTCTCTTCATTAAGGTAGCTTCTTATTAGTCCCTAGAGGCTCTGGCACACGCTTCTTTGGACTGCAGCGGGGTTTTTTGCTACTTTCGTGCTTAGCAGTAAAAGCTCCATTTTCGTTTTCCGGCTAGCCGGCGTTCTGGTCCCTCACCGCCGGCGAGAATGCCACCATTTGGTTCCGGGTGCTATTGCGGTTCCATTTTAGTTCTTAGTCGGCGTCACCGCGGCCAGGGTCGCCGGCGACAAGCCGTGGAAGTCACTCGGGAGTTTGCCGGCGAGAAGTTCCGTTTTCGTCATTTGTTTAAGACACATTAATTGCCCTGGGATTGCTATTCATTAGTTCATTAATTGTGTCTTAAACTATGTCGTTGAGCCACCGACGATGGGCCCAACACCTTAAATCATCCACCGCATAACCCCATGCGTGTGGGCATCATTAATGACTAATTATTGGTTAATTAATGTGTCTGAGGTTAATCGCCGGAAATTAACCTTTTGGGTCACTGACATGTGGGCCCTCCAATCCCTTAAATCACATCTGTGCCAGTCATTAGGACACATTAATTGCTAGTCAATCACTAATAATTGGTTGCTGGTAATTAATCGCTGTCTTAATTGTCCCTCTGTCTCACTGACATGTGGGCCCTCTCGTTAAAATCCTCCCCGCGCACTTAAGTCCCGTGCGTAGCACTTTGTTGATTGTGGACCGTCGATCCCGTGATCAACGGCCCAGATCTAGAGTGCATTCGGACCCTCCGGTTGCCTCTATCATTCTTGACCGTCGATCTTGAGATCAACGGCTGAGATCCCGTGTGCAATCAGACCATCCGAATGAAGGTGCGCTCTGGGTCATCCATCTGCAGATCTGCGGCTGTGATTGGCCCAAGCAACCGCACCGTCCGAATGCATTCCTCCGCGTGAGCCGTTGGATCTTGATCCAACGGTGAGATCCTTTCGAGAGTCGCGTGCGTGCGCTGTTCCCGGCGCGCGTGAGCCGTAGGATTTTAGATCGAGGGTTGTCAAGCGTCCACGTCGCATATTTTCTGGTAAGTTCGAATCTTTATCGGTAAGCATTTATTTGTCAACTAAAAATTGTATCTAAACTTTAAAAATTCATAACTAATTCTTGTTAACTACTTCTTAGGTAATTCCAACTGTAATAAATTCTGTTGTCACTAAAGTTTAATATAAAAATTCAACTAGGTATGTTTCTGTAGCAGAAAGTAATGAAACTAAAATAACTTGATTTCTGCCAATATTGAATATTCCAGAAATAGATTTAAAACTTGAAAATGCATATCTTTTCGGTATAATTCCAATTTGTGCAAAATCAATTTTGTTAAATTCATCTCATAGCATACTTTCATATGGAATAAGTTTTGGGCATGTTTGAAATTCAGTAAATGACTTGCATTAGATTTACTGACTTAGAAAAATCATAAGTAAATGTGTATAACTCCAAATTTAGTAAATTCAACTTACTGTTATTAGGATGTCATAATCTTCTTGCTATAAAAATTTCAGACCCTAGATCATTCTAGAAAATTTCGCCATGAACAGCACCAGTAACTAATTAGGTTGATTTTGAGGCTGAGAAAGAGTATTTTGTCTATATCTTTGGCATGGTTAGTCCAAATTGCATGATTCTTGTTCCTATCATTGTCTAAAATCATTCCATAGCTATCGTGTAAATTTCAGTAGATTTGGATGTTTTTTGCTGTTGGAGTTTATTTGATGTTCTTTGTTCTTATTGGTTTATCGCCTTTCGCGTTAGGTTCCGAAGACAATATTATTATTGATTCTGAGCCACAGCCATCAGATCCTGCACTCCAGCCAGGCAAGCAGATGTAGCGTCATTTGATCATATTATTCCTACTATTTTCAAATTCTAATATGTTGTTTGCAAATTCTATGTATGCATTGCTATGTTGTTTTAAACTACTGTCGATAGTTGGCCCAAGTTTGCATTATCGTAGGGAAATGTTTATTCCTCTACTACTGAGCCTAGGATTACTTGCTGTGATTTTGGGTTCGCTGGATGAACCCTTGTCACTTAGTAGTTTACGTGTCATTATGCTTAGCCATGCTTAGCTATCGGTAGAAATTGGCGGTTATCGACTTGTCGATAACCTTGATCCCACAAACTGTTATAATCTGTATATTTCGGTCTTGTGCTATGTCTAAATTGCAAAACTAAAACTGAAAATGAAAACAATTTAGACTTGGGCACAATGGTAAGTTGGTGTGATCTTTTGGGTGTGATTGGAATGGTGCCCGGGTTAATTAAGGACCGATCTACTTGTGAGTACCAGTTATCCGAGCATTTCTGTGCGTGCTAACCACACTAGAGGGATATGGGACCTCTCTTAGCTGAGTACTTTGGGGTGTGTTAATTAATGAGTCGCGTGGTGGGTTGCATATTTGATTATATGCAACATGGACATGTTTGTGGGGAGAGGAGCACCCGCCGAGGCCAGTGTGTCCTGCTCCACGTATGAGTCCTTGTGATCCATATTTCGTCTGCAGACCACTAAGGATTAACCCCCATACGTGCGTCTCTTGATTAGCATATTCCATTGGAAAGGGTTCGTAGGACTAGCCGTGCCGGCATACCAAAGGAAGTGTGCTTAATAGCTTGGCAAAAGGCGATGCAAGTGTGGGTACATTGGTACACCTGCGCAGGATTACAAACTATTCGAATAGCCTCGTTCTAGGTTATGGACACGCTTGGATAAGCTTTTCAAGAGTTAGACTACAACCTTTTTAATTAAAACTTGATGGGTGGTATGGATTAGGGATTCATGCTATGTGTGGTGACTATTGGGTTAGTCACTTCTAGGTGGTACCTTGATAATTATTGTTACTCGTTGTTATTTCAATGCTTAAAAACTGATTTGTCAAATTGCCTTCAATGTATTACATTATTGCAAATGAAACTTGCTTTGTGCGTCCAAAGAACCATGTAACCAAATTCCTTTGATACAGCTTTTATGTAGCTATGTATAGGCTTGTTACTCGTAAGTCTTGCGAGTACATTATTGTACTCACCTGCATTGCTTGTATTGTGCAGAGGAAGAAGGTGAGCCCGATAGGCCTCACTTTTGTGAGTTGTGCTGTGGCAGTGTTTGGGGCGATTAGCTTGGCGGCCCGGTCGGTTGCCCTGTGGTGTTATGTGGCTAACCGGTCGTGTTTTGGTTTAAGCCATCTTATGGCATCTTTTGCTTCCGTTGTTACCTTCTATCTTATGTCATTTGGCCGGTTGGCTGTTCTGTAATAACTTATATTATGTATGTCTTTTGGTAGACTTGTCATATTATGTTGTATGGAATTGATGCATGCTTTGGAATGATGTATGTGTGCTGCATGTTCTGGGAAGCACATGTTCATCGAGACACGGGTTATTCTGTTTGTGATACTAGAACCAGTGGAAGGTTAAGTATTACGAGCTTAATAAACCGGGGTCTCACATTCTTCAAGGGTAAGATGCGATCCCCTTCCGATTAGTGGATTATTTTTCTTTAGCAATATCGGTATTTAGGTCCGACTAGAGCAGATTGGGTTGGGTGACATTTTGAGTTATTTAGCGGCAGAATTTGATCTTTCCATCTCCTAGAGAATTGTAGACGACGTCGATACCTTTCTGTAGAGTACAAGATCGCGTCGCTTGGACGAAAGCGTTTCAAAAGTTATGAATTTATTAGTGTGACTGTTCAGCAAATCATCGGTGATTCGACAGTTTTAGTAATCGACTTGATTGATCAACAAATAGAAAATTAGAGGAGCTCAAGATAACACAAGTTGTAGATAATTGTTGTAGATTTCAGGAAGCCCAAGAACGCTAAATTTGGACAAACGAAATGAAAGTTATGGTAGTTTTAGTGTACTATCCAGAGAACTCGACGTGAAATCGATGTTTTGTTAATTAGCATGATAGGGATATTAGATGGCCGAATCAGGAAGACCCTGTAACATCCCAAGTTTCAGACTTGTGTTTCCGATGTAAGAAAATGAGTAGAAATTAAAACTTTTCTTACGTCTTGTATTTCCTCTATGCCTTGAACAGTTGTTGTAAAAGAAGTTTTGGAAATACAAAAAATCACAAGTCATTTTGGCCAACATCTTATCCTTCAAAAATATTCTTGGTTAATCTTGTGATCATCTCCTGGAAATATTTTTCCTAAGTTCTTGGGTTGATGTGTGACCCCTCTGAAAAATTTAACAATTTTAGAAATTGATTGAATACTTTAGAGGGTAGTCAAACCTGTTTGACTCTCACCAAATCTTGAACTAGTACCTTGTAGAATTTTGGAGAAAAATTCAATGCATAAAAACCTGTGAAAATTTTACACAAGGTCAATGTCTAAGTCAGCAAGCTCCTGTAAAAATTTCAGAATTTTTGGAGTTATTTTGCTACCTCTAATAAATCCTCAAAAGCCTCTGTCTTTTTAAAACCTAAAACCTGGTTCACTGTTCCTTGGGTTCGAGTCGGACTCGGGCTCGAGCCACATGGCTCGGTCGAACCACCTAACTGCACCGGGCTCACCCATAGCGCGCTCGATATCAGCCGTTGTATTGAAACCCATACGCTTACATTGCAAGCCGAAAGACAACCAGCCATCACGGGGGAAGCCTTTCGGACACTACAATGCTCCCAAAGACCATCCCTCCCGCGACTCCTCGCGACCAAGCCAATACACGCCAAAGTACTAAGTCAAGAGAGGTCCCATACCTCTAGTGTGGTTAGCACGCACAAATTGCCTGGATAATGTGTACTCACAAGATGTTCGGTCCTTAATTGACTTGGGCACCATTCCACACACCTGTAAATCACACCGCCTTACCATTGTGCCCAAGTCCAAATTATTTTGTTTTGTGTTTTAGTTTTCACAAGTAAACATGGCACAAGGCTGAAATCATAAGTGATAATAAGTTTTATGTGATCAAGGTTATCGACAAGTCGATAACCGCCCATTTCTACCGGAAGCTAAGCATGGCTAAGCAATTAATCCGCAAGACTACTAAGTGACAAGAGCTCATCCACGAACTCTAAATCACAGCAATAACCTAGGCTCATGTTAGTAAAGGATAATCATTTGCCTAAGGAAATGCATCTACTAGGTCAACTAACGACAATAGTTTAACACATACTAGCAATGCATACGTAGAATTTGTAAACAACATAAATACTTGAAAATACAGGGATTATCATGATCAAACTGCTTGCCTTGCTGGAATTGCTCTTGCTACAGAGGAGGATTCTCAGGTTCAATAAACTCTTCGGAACCTAACGCGAAAATGCGATAAAACCCGATAAGAACGAAGAACACCAAGCAAAACTCAACAGCAAAAGACATCCAAATCCCATGAAATTTATACAGCAGCTAGAGGTTGATTTTAGACAATTTTAGGAACAAGAATGACTTCATTTGGACTTAGCATGAAAAAGTTATGGCTAAACTAAGTTCTCTCAGCCTGAGAAATCCTAAATAAATTAATTTCGGTTACTGTTCATGGCAAAAATTTCTAGAATGATCTGAAATCTGAAATTTTTATGGTAGGTAGATAAGGTCATCCTAAGAACAGCAAAGTTGAGTTCACATCATTTGGAGTTATAAAGAATTAGTTATGATTTTTCGAAGTTGTAAAACTAGCATATATCACTTTTCAGGAACATAAATAAGGACGAGGCCTAGTTCATATTAAAGCATGTCTACAGATAAATTTTACCAAGTTGAGTTTGCTCAGTTTGGAATTACAGAGGAAAAGTTATGTATTTTGCAGATTTGATATAATTTCTAAACATGATTTTCCTATTGAACATTTTAATGCATCCTAAACCAATTTCCAGAATAGCATCATGCTTAAATTTACACTTAGATTGTAGTTTATTTTACCACAAAGTTAAGGCAACTCAAATCACTCAAAAAGGAGCTAAGACTACAAAGTTATACATTTTTGAAATTTGAATCAGCAAAATACTTAGGAAAAACAGAGCTCCCGGGTAGTCTAATCGAACTAACAAATTCGGGGAGGTCGTGGGCCGTTGATCTTGCATCGCAAGGCCACAGACCTCGAAGCTCAGCGCACAAAAGACCTCCTCCCGCTCTGGGGAGGTCTGGGCCGTTGAGATTGGATCCAACGGCGACGATCAGTGCATGCACAGCGCACACAGAGGAGGTCCTCGCGCCTACAGGTGGTCGGGACCGACACATCAAGATCGAGTGGTCCAGAGCTCTAAGGGAGGTCCTAAAGCTTTAAATCCAAGGAAGGAGGTCGGGGCGGCCAGGATCTCTCGGGGGAGGTCCCAACGGTCTAGATCTCCAGAGGGAGGTTCTAAGGCTAAATCTACGGAGGGAGGTCTAGACGGCCAAGATCTACCAAAGGAGGTCCTGGGCGGCCACAATCTACGCGGGGAGGTCCTATGCGATAGGGTTTTAACGGGAGAAGATCTGGACGGCTCAGATTAGACCTAGGGAGGTCCTGAACGGTCCAGATCGACGCGGAGGGAGGTCCGGAGGTTCACTTTATAAAAGACCCGGGGTGGTCTTTTACAAAGAGGACCTCGGGGGAGGTCTTTAGGGGTGGTCTTTACAAAAAGACCACGAGGAGGTCTTTTGCACACGGGAAAGACCTAAACGGCAAGGATTTAACCGGGGTGGTCTTGGACGGCTAGGATCGACTCTAGAGGGAGGTCCTGGCACTTATAGTTTTCGCAACCAAGGATCCAACGGCCTAGAGCTAACCTAGGAGGTCTTTAACGGCCGAGATTGATCCAAGGAGGTCCTGTGACTTAGCGTTTTTACTGACAAAGGCTCTACGGTCCAGATCTAATCGCGAAGAGGTCCTGGACGGCTGAGATTAAAGCGGGAGGAGATCTAACGGCAAAAGGGCTTTAACAGAATAGATCCAACGGTCCACTGTAGATCTGGGGAGGTCTTTTACGGCTAGGATCGAGTCTAAGAGGTCCTGGGACTAAGGATTTTTGTCGGAAACAGCTCTACGGCTCAGATCTAGCCCGTGTGGTCCTAGACGGCTAGGATAAGGTTGGGGGGTGGGAGGTCCTGAGGACAAGCCAAACTGGCGAGGAGGTCCTGAAGGGTTTAGATCTAGGCAGAGGAGGTTTTAACGATCAGGATTCGCCAAGGAGGTCTGGAGGGTTGTGGGGGACTTAGCGCGCGCGACACACAGGAGTTACATTCGACAAAGAATTAATGGCTAATGATTGCTACGATGAGTGTCCGAATATGACACGACAAACGCTCGAGCACCTAAACGAGCTCACCGCCGGCGATGGGGAGCTCTCCGGCGAGAACCAAGGACATGGCTGAGTTCCAAATAACGTCAAGAACCTAAAGGATGTGCTCTCGACGGTGGCGACGGCCTGGAACGCCGACGAGCGGGAGAGAGAGGAAGAAGTCCAATACGGTAAGACTACAAAAGCCTACACGAGCTCTAGAAAGTAGTAAATAGCTAAGAAATGGGCACCTGAGGGCAGAGAGGGGACCGGGGTGGTCGGAGGAGCTTGGAGAAGGTCGACGAAGTCCGGCGATGAAGTGCTTGCCGGCGATGGAGAAGAAGATGATCCCGACCACGAAAAGCAGCTCCCCAACTTGTCCACCTCTGCAATGGTGAACCAAGCAAGTCAGGGAAAGCTCGAGGTGATCAAGACGACCAAATGACAAGCCAAGAACTTGAGGGGACCACTGGAGCTCGGATGGCCTTCGGGAGCTCCAAAACCCGACAATGGAGGTCTCGGAGTTTTTGAGAAATGAGCTCAAGTGACTACAATGAGGCCTGGTTGAGGGAGAGGGTGTCTAAAGGATAGAGTGAGGAGCTCAGGGGTCTTTTGCAGCAAAGGAGCAAGGCCCCGAGCAACGGCAACCCACGGGTACACCGCCAAAGTCCAACTAATGGACATGCTAGATTTGACAAGGCAGGTAGGGGATGACTTCTTTTAGGGCTAGGCTCTGACACAATTAATGCATGGCAGAAGGAGGCGTTGGGAAGGACCAAAAAGTGACAGGCCATTGCTCCCAACTGTTCTGACCCTGACCCACGCACATGCGCGTGAAAACCATGACGACCAGACCTCAGGGAGGTCGTGAGGAAGAAAAACAGGCCGAGGAGGTCCCGACGTCCTCGATGCACTCGGGGTGGTCCCGACGCCTCGATCACCCAATGCGAGGAGGTCTTCGCGCGAGGAGGTCTAGTGGAGGTCGTCGATCACCGGATGGAGATCCAAGGGCTTGGACCACACCCTAAGCGCCGAGAGCGCTCAAGAGCTCCTAAGGATCAGTGGGGAGGTCTGGGGCATTGGATGGGGATCCAACGGCCCAAAAGGAACGAGCCCGAGGAGGTGCAGGCGGCCGTCCGACCGAAGTCCAGAGGTCGGGTCTGACTCAGACCTAGGTTCAACATTTGAGTTCCAACAAGAGCTGATCTATGGAGAATTATTTAAGGTAGCAAACTCACTCCAAAAATTATGAAATTTTTGCAGGAGCTTGCCAGCTGAGTTATTGACCTTGTGTAAAATTTTTAGAGGTTTTTATGCTATGCATTTTTCTCCAAAAATCCTGCAAGGTACTGGTCCAAGGTTTGACTAAAAGTCAAACAGGTTTGACTGCCCTATAAAATATTCAAACAATTTCTAAAAATTGTGAAATTTTTCAGAGGGGTCACATACCATCCCAAGAACTTAGAAAAAATATTTCCAAGAGATGATCACAAGATTTGACAAGAATATTTTTGAAGAAAAAGATGTTGGCTAAAAAGACTTGTGATTTTTCTATTCCCATAATTCTTGTACATAATTGGTTTTGAACATACAAGAAATACATGATGTAAGAAAAAGTTTTTAATTTCTCCTCATTTTCTTACATTTGAAACACAAGTCTAAAACTTGGGATGTTACACGTGGCCATGCCACGCAAGCCCGGCGGTGGAGGCGCCCGACGACAAGCTTGCCGGCACTCTGCACCATGGCGAGCTATGTGAATAGGTGCAAAAGGAAGAGGAGGTTGTAGTGAATTGGTTGCTTACGAAAATAGCGGCAGAGCGAGTTGGTCCAGTGTTTAGCGGCGGCGGAGATAGGACAATGACGGCGAGGTCACTCCGGAGGTTCTCGGGTCGAATGAGTGCGTGCACGAGGTAGCATGCATTGCGACAATGTCGAAGAGGGGGTCAGGGCGGCTGGAGCGGACTTGACGACACCGAAGAAGACAATGAACCAAGCTTCGGGGGCACGATGAAAAACTCCAAATTTGGGCAAAGGAGAAGAGTAGAGGCAAAGGGTTTTGGGGTGTTGAGGTGAGTGAGGGCTCCCTTAAATAGGGTCTGGGCGAGGTTGAATCATCGTAGGGCTCAAGAAGGTCCGAATGGAAATGTCGGCAGTGATTCGGGGATTCATGGCGAGAGGAAGGAAAGTGGAGGCCGGATCGGGTGTGGGATCGACCGAGGGTTTAAATGCGCATGGAATTTCAAAGTTTAATGCCGGATTCACCCGAAATTGGAAAGCTTTTCAACGCGGTAATGGCGGACTTGGGTGAGGTCTCCGCTGTAGTACCCCAAATGTATTCAAGAGAGAAGAAATAAATTAGAGAGAAGGACCAGTTAAAAAAATGTTTTAACAGGAGATTAGAAGGTGGTTTATGCATAATTTGGACAACCTGGACTGTGGGCTTCCGGCCCACAGCATTTACGCCCAAGGGGAAGGGGTAGCTGGCCACATAAGAAGGAGAGGGGGCAATCCTAGGGTTGCTATAGTAGCACGACTACAGTGCCGCCACCGTGCTACCATACACGCCGAGCTACAGTACCCTCCAACCCCTTGCTTTCGCTGCCAACCAAGGAGGAGGAAGGGAGAAAGCTCCTCGGGTGCTGTCGGCCAAGGAAGAGAAAGGAAGAAGAAGGAAGGGGAAGAAGGGAGGAAGGAAAGGGAGAGATCGTGGCCTGGGGTTGGTGTTCATCGCATTCAATGGTAGTTCTTTGTAACATCCCAACTTTGGACTTGTGTTTCAAATGTAAGAAAATGAGTGGAAATTAAAATTTTTTCTTACATCATGTATTTCCTGTATGCTTTGAACAAATGTTGTAAGAAATTATGGAAATACAAAGTCACAAGCCTTTTTGATCCCTAGCCTTGTCTTCCAAAAATATTCATCTCAAATCTTGTGATCATCATTGGGAAATATTTTTCCTAAGTTTCTGTGACGGTATGTTGTCTCTCTGAAAAATTTCACAATTTTTAGAAATTGTTTGAATATTTTTAGGGGGCAGTCAAACCTGTTTGACTTTCAGTCAAACCTTAAATCAGAGCCTTGCAGAATTTTTGGAGGAAGATTCACAGCATAAAAGCCTCTGCAAATTTTACACAAAGTTATTATCTGAGTTAGCAAGCTCCAGTAAAAATTTCATAATTTTTAGAGTTGTTTTGCTATCTCAATTAAATCCTCAAAGTTCCTGGTCCGTTTAAAACTCAAAACCTAAATCCACTGTGCTTTGGGTTCGAGTCAGACTCGGGCTCGAGCCATGTGTCTCGGTCCAGTCAACTAACTGCACAGAGCCCCTTTAAAAAGCGCGCGTTGAATCTCCACCGTCAGATCTTAATCGCGCGGCCCATGTTCGTGAGAACGTTCGGACCCTCCGGATGCGTTATTCAATTTGAACCGTTGGATCCCCATCCAACCGCCCAGATTCACCGAAACATTCGGATCCTCCGGTTGTTTTGTTTGAATCTAAGCCGTGCGTTTCTAATCCAAGGGCTCCTGATCTATTCCTCTATTTTCAAATCCCAGAGGCGTGGCGCGATATCAGCCGCCCGATTAAAATCGTTGGGTCCAAAATCGCCCGAGCTTTTCCTCTGGTCATCTTCAACCTCCGGCCGTGCGTGCACAGTGTAGGGCATGGGGATGTCATTTCATGCTCCCTACGGCTGCCCTAGTCGACATTAAGGGTCGTGGGAGGCACGTTCGGCCGTGCCATACCCTAGTGCACCATCTACCCCTTTCTCCTTGTCGGCCGTGTCTTGTGCTTTGGGCTTCTGCCCCCCGAAAAGCTTTTTGGCAAAACCCTAGTATCTCCGAGCCTTATAAGCACCCTCTCCACCTCCTGGTATTTCTTTAGACCACCCTCAAGCTCCATTTACAGTTTTGGAGCTTAACTCCTCAAAATCCCCAGTCCGCCATTGTTGACCCGTGGAACTCCAGTGGTGAATTTGGTGTTCCAGTGGTTCTCCTTCACATTTCTTTACCCTATTCTTATCTCCTTGCTATCTTGAACATTTCCCCTCACTTAATGGTGGATTTGATTCTCAGGAATTGTCCAATTTGGGGTTTGTTCAAATTCAGCCGAAATTGGTCATCTTCTTCCTCAGCTCAGGTGAGTGCTCCATTTTCAAATTACTTGCCCATGTAGCTTCTGTGGACCATAATGAAGTTATATTGATGCTTTGGTATCACTCACTTGGCTCAGGGTACCATTTTCAACCTTTCTTCTCCGAGTCCGCGAGCCTCCACCGTGGGCAAGCTTCTCGGCTGCCTTTGAAGCTTCTCTTCATTAAGGTAGCTTCTTATTAGTCCCTAGAGGCTCTGGCACACGCTTCTTTGGACTGCAGCGGGGTTTTTTGCTACTTTCGTGCTTAGCAGTAAAAGCTCCATTTTCGTTTTCCGGCTAGCCGGCGTTCTGGTCCCTCACCGCCGGCGAGAATGCCACCATTTGGTTCCGGGTGCTATTGCGGTTCCATTTTAGTTCTTAGTCGGCGTCACCGCGGCCAGGGTCGCCGGCGACAAGCCGTGGAAGTCACTCGGGAGTTTGCCGGCGAGAAGTTCCGTTTTCGTCATTTGTTTAAGACACATTAATTGCCCTGGGATTGCTATTCATTAGTTCATTAATTGTGTCTTAAACTATGTCGTTGAGCCACTGACAATGGGCCCAACACCCTTAAATCATCCACTGGCATAACCCCATGCGTGTCGGGCATCATTAATGACTAATTATTGGTTAATTAATGTGTCGGAGGTTAATCGCCGTCGGAAATTAACCTTTTGGGTCACTGACATGTGGGCCCTCCAATCCCTTAAATCACATCTGTGCCAGTCATTAGGACACATTAATTGCTAGTCAATCACTAATAATTGGTTGCTGGTAATTAATCGCTGTCTTAATTGTCCCTCTGTCTCACTGACATGTGGGCCCTCTCGTTAAAATCCTCCCCGCGCACTTAAGTCCCGTGCGTAGCACTTTGTTGATTGTGGACCGTCGATCCCGTGATCAACGGCCCAGATCTAGAGTGCATTCGGACCCTCCGGTTGCCTCTATCATTCTTGACCGTCGATCTTGAGATCAACGGTGAGATCCGTGTGCAATCGGACCATCCGAATGAAGGTGCGCCTGGGTCATCCATCTGCAGATCTGCGCCGTGATTGGCCCAAGCAACCGCACCGTCCGAATGCATTCTCGCGCGGAGCCGCTGGATCTTGATCCAACGGTGAGATCCTTTCGAGAGTCGCGTGCGTGCGCTGTTCCCGGCGCGCGTGAGCCGTAGGATTTTAGATCGAGGGTTGTCAAGCGTCCACGTCGCATATTTTCTGGTAAGTTCGAATCTTTATCGGTAAGCATTTATTTGTCAACTAAAAATTGTATCTAAACTTTA
This sequence comes from Ampelocalamus luodianensis, assembly GCA_036346255.1. Classification (NCBI taxonomy): domain Eukaryota; kingdom Viridiplantae; phylum Streptophyta; class Magnoliopsida; order Poales; family Poaceae; genus Ampelocalamus; species Ampelocalamus luodianensis. Next base: position 52,440,062 of record CM070620.1, on the reverse strand, counting down.
AAAATTCATAACTAATTCTTGTTAACTACTTCTTAGGTAATTCCAACTGTAATAAATTCTGTTGTCACTAAAGTTTAATATAAAAATTCAACTAGGTATGTTTCTGTAGCAGAAAGTAATGAAACTAAAATAACTTGATTTCTGCCAATATTGAATATTCCAGAAATAGATTTAAAACTTGAAAAATGCATATCTTTTTCGGTATAATTCCAATTTGTGCAAAATCAATTTTGTTAAATTCATCTCTTAGCATACTTTCATATGGAATAAGTTTTGGGCATGTTTGAAATTCTGTAAAATGACTTGCATTAGATTTATAGCTTAGAAAAATCATAAGTAAATGTGTATAACTCCAAATTTAGAAAATTTCGCCATGAACAGCACTAGTAACTAATTAGGTTGATTTTGAGGCTGAGAAAGAGTATTTTGTCTATATCTTTGGCATGGTTAGTCCAAATTGCATGATTCTTGTTCCTATCATTGTCTAAAATCATTCCATAGCTATCGTGTAAATTTCAGTAGATTTGGATGTCTTTTGCTGTTGGAGTTTATTTGATGTTCTTTGTTCTTATTGGTTTATCGCCTTTCGCGTTAGGTTCCGAAGACAATATTATTATTGATTCTGAGCCACACCATCGATCCTCGCACTCACCAGTGCAAGCGGATGTAGCGCCATTTGATCATATTATTCCTACTATTTTCAAATTCTAATATGTTGTTTGCAAATTCTATGTATGCATTGCTATGTTGTTTTAAACTATCATCGATAGTTGGCCCAAGAGTGCATTATCGTAGGGAAATATTTATTCCTCTACTCATCGAGCCTAGGATTACTTGTCGTGATTTTGGGTTCGCTGGATGAACCCTTGTCACTTAGTAGTTTACGTGTCATTATGCTTAGCCATGCTTAGCTATCGGTAGAAATTGGCGGTTATCGACTTGTCGATAACCTTGATCACACAAACTGTTATAATCTGTATATTTCGGTCTTGTGCTATGTCTAAATTGCAAAACTAAAACTGAAAATGAAAACAATTTAGACTTGGGCACAATGGTAAGTTGGTGTGATCTTTTGGGTGTGATTGGAATGGTGCCCGGGTCAATTAAGGACCGAACTACTTGTGAGTACCTGTTATCCGAGCATTTCTGTGCGTGCTAACCACATTAGAGGGATATGGGACCTCTCTTAGCTGAGTACTTTGGGGTGTGTTAATTAATGAGTCGCGTGGTGGGTTGCATATTTGATTATATGCAACATGGACATGTTTGTGGGGAGAGGAGCACCCGCCGAGGCCGGTGTGTCCTGCTCCACGTATGAGTCCTTGTGATCCATATTTCGTCTGCAGACCACTAAGGATTAACCCCCATACGTGCGTCTCTTGATTAGCATATTCCATTGGAAAGGGTTCGTAGGACTAGCCGTGCCGGCATACCAAAGGAAGTGTGCTTAATAGCTTGGCAAAAAGGCGGTCCGAAGTGTGGGTAGATTGGTACACCCCTGCAGGGATTACAAACTATTCGAATAGCCTCGTCCTAGGTTATGGACACGCTTGGATAAGCTTTTCAAGAGTTAGACTACAACCTTTTTAATTAAAACTTGATGGGTGGTATGAATCAGGGATTCATGCTATGTGTGGTGACTATTGGGTTAGTCACTTCTAGGTGGTACCTTGATAATTATTGTTACTCGTTGTTATTTCAATGCTTAAAAACTGATTTGTCAAATTGCCTTCAATGTATTACATTATTGCAAATGAAACTTGCTTTGTGCGTCCAAAGAACCATGTAACCAAATTCCTTTGATACAGCTTTTATGTAGCTATGTATAGGCTTGTTACTCGTAAGTCTTGCGAGTACATTATTGTACTCACTTGCATTGCTTGTATTGTGCAGAGGAAGAAGGTGAGCCCGATGGGCCTCACTTTTGTGAGTTGTGCTGTGGCAGTGTTTGGGGCGATTAGCTTGGCGGCCCGGTCGGTTGCCCTGTGGTGTTATGTGGCTAACCGGTCGTGTTTTGGTTTAAGCCATCTTATGGCATCTTTTGCTTCCATTGTTACCTTCTATCTTATGTCATTTGGCCAGTTGGCTGTTCTGTAATAACTTATATTATGTATGTCTTTTGGTAGACTTGTCATATTATGTTGTATGGAATTGATGCATGCTTTGGAATGATGTATGTGTGCTGCATGTTCTGGGAAGCACATGTTCATCGAGACACGGGTTATTCTGTTTGTGATACTAGAACCAGTGGAAGGTTAAGTATTACGAGCTTAATAAACCGGGGTCTCACATTCTTCAAGGGTAAGATGCGATCCCCTTCCGATTAGTGGATTATTTTTTCTTTAGCAATATCGGTATTTAGGTCTGACTAGAGCAGATTGGGTTGGGTGACATTTTTGAGTTATTTAGCGGCAGAATTTGATCTTTCCATCTCCTAGAGAATTGTAGACGACGTCGATACCTTTCTGTAGAGTACAAGATCGCGTCGTTTGGACGAGCGTTTCAAAAGTTATGAATTTATTAGTGTGACTGTTCAGCAAATCTGTCGGTATTCTGACAGGTTTTAGTAATCTGACTTGATTGATAAGTCAAATAGAAAATTAGAGGAGCTCAGTATAACACAAGTTGTAGATAATTGTTGTAGATTTCAGGGAAGCCCAAGAACGCGAAATTTGGACAAACGAGCTGAAAGTTATGGTAGTTTTAGTGTACTATCCAGAGAACCTGACGTGAAATCGATGTTTTGTTAATTAGCATGATAGGGATATTAGATGGCCGAATCAGGAAGACCCTGTAACATCCCAAGTTTCAGACTTGTGTTTCCGATGTAAGAAAATGAGTAGAAATTAAAACTTTTCTTACATCTTGTATTTCCTCTATGCCTTGAACAGTTGTTGTAAAAGAAGTTTTGGAAATACAAAAATCACCAGTCATTTTGGCCAACATCTTATCCTTCAAAAATATTCTTGGTTAATCTTGTGATCATCTCCTGGAAATATTTTTCCTAAGTTCTTGGGTTGATGTGTGACCCCTCTGAAAAATTTAACAATTTTTAGAAATTGATTGAATACTTTTAGAGGGTAGTCAAACCTGTTTGACTCTCAGTCAAATCTTGAACCAGTACCTTGTAGAATTTTTGGAGAAAAATGCAATGCATAAAAACCTCTGAAAATTTTACACAAGGTCAATGTCTAAGTCAGCAAGCTCCTGTAAAAATTTCAGAATTTTTGGAGTTATTTTGCTACCTCTAATAAATCCTCAAAAGCCTCTGTCTTTTTAAAACCTAAAACCTGGTTCACTGTTCCTTGGGTTCGAGTCGGACTCGGGCTCGAGCCACATGGCTCGGTCGAACCACCTAACTGCACCGGGCTCACCCATAGCGCGCTCGATATCAGCCGTTGGATTTAAATCGCTCGGCCCTCGTTCGCGCGAGCATTCGGACCGTGCGGATGCGCTATTCAATTTGGACCGTTGGATCTCAATCCAACCGTCCAGATTTCAAAACAATCGATCGTCCGCGGACCCGCGAATCGCAGCCGCTCATCTCGCATCCAACGGTCACGGATTCTCTTTACGTTCTTCTTCCTCCTCTCGCTTCTCGCATGCGCGCGTGCGCAATGGCGTAAAGAGAGAGTGCGAGGCGCCTTCGATGTGTCACTTCAAGCTTGCTTTCGTCAACGCCTCTGCGGGGCATTAAATGCGCATCGCTTTCTCCTCCATTATCCCGAGTCTCACTTGCCCCCATCATTTCTTGGTCCATGGTCAGAGCATGAACCGAGCTCACCGTGAGCTCTTGTTCTTGCTCAAACCCTAATCCTTCCTCTATATAAACCCCTCTAGGTCCTCCCGGTGTTCCTTTACACCGCACCTAGCTCCTCTCTGTGTTTGAGCTCAAAACCACTTCAAACCTTCAAACCACCATTGTTGACCCGAGAGCTCCAATGGCGATCTTGGTGTCCAGTGGTTCACCTTCAATCTATCTTGTACCCTTTGAGCTCCTCAACTTCCTTTATATTTCCCCTAACTTAATTTTGGGTTGTCAACTTCTAGGGCATATCTCCAACACACCGCCGGTGAGGTCATTACCATTAGGTTCGCATCGCTATTGCGAGTCCATTTTGATGTTTTGTGGCGCGCCATGCATGGCGAGTCGCCCCATCTCGCGACAAGCCACCGTTTCGCTCGGGTTTTGCCGCGTAAACTCCGTTTGCGTCATCTATTAGGACACGATTAATACCCACTCATTAGTAGTATTAATGGTGTCTTAATCGCCGATGTCTCACCGACATGTGCGCTCGTAGCCTAAAACCAAGAACCGAAGTCATTAGGCTGATTTTGGGTTTATTTATTGCTAATCATTGTTAGCAATAAATGTGCCGGTCGCCACTGTACATCGCCAGTGGGCCTCACCCCTAAGTCCATCTCTCAGTAAATCGTTAGGACAGTTTAATTGCTAATCATCACTAATCATTAGTCATTAGTAATTAATTGCCTGTCCTAAAATATTCTTGTGTCTCGCTGCCTTGTGGACCCCGTGCACTGTGCACGTGTGTTAAAGCTCGTGTTTGTGACTCACGATCCACCGACATGCGCCCCACGTGTCGGCCGCTCCCGTTGCACTTCAATCTTGGACCGCGTCCATTTTGCGATCTGCGCCCAGATCCGTCTCGCGTTCGACCATCCGGTTCCCTCTTCACTGGGATCGTCCATCTCACGATCCGCGGTTGAGATCGTGTGTGCAATCGGACTCTACGATTAGATATGTGCTCGAGCCGCTCATCTTTAGATCCGCGGTCGTGGTTAGTCGAGGCAACCGCACCGTCCGCTGCATCCTTCTCGTGAGCCGCTGGATCTTGATCTAACGCTGGCTCTTTAGGATCGCGCGCGCGCGCTGCTGTTTTTATGCGTGTGGCTCGTTGGATTTCGCATCAATGGCCCACGAGCGCCCACGCCGCTTATTTTCGTTTAAGTTGGATTTCGTTCGTAAGTATTTATTTATCAACTAAAATTGTATCGTAACATTAGAAATTCATAACTAAATCATTTTAACTCCTTTTAGATGTTTCCACTGTAATAAATTTTTATGCCTCTGTAGTTTAATATAAAAATGTAATTGAGCATGTTCCATCACACAAAAATTGTGTAACTCAAATAGCTTGTTTTCTCGCCAATTTTGAATATCCCAAAAATAGAATTAAACTTGTAAAATGCATATCTTTTTCTGTACAACTCCAAAATATGCAAAATCAATTTTGTTAAATTCCTCTGTTAGTGTACCTTAATATGAAATAGGTTTTGAGCATGTTTATGATTCTGGAAAATGTAATGTGCTAGGCTTACAACTTAGAAAAATCATAAGTAAATCATTATAGTTCCAAATGTAGTAAGCTCAGCTTTGCTGTTATTAGGATGTCATATTATATCTGCTACAAAATTTCGGACCTTAGATCATTCTAAAATTTTTCACCATGAACAGTACCTATAATTAATTTAGTTGATTTTAAGAGGCTGAGAAAGAGTAAATTGATTGTAACTTTTGCATCATAGATCCGAATTGCATGATTCTTGTTCCTAAAATTGTATAAAATCAACCTCTAGCTGCTGTATAAATTTCTTGGGATTTGGATGTTCTTTGCTATTGAGTTTTATTTGGTGTTCTTCGATCTTATTGGTGTTATCGTATTTTCGCGTTAGGTTCCGAAGAATATATTGAGCTTGAGAATCCTCCTCTGCAGCAAGAACAACCCCAGCAAGGCAAGCAGTTTGATCATGTTAATCCTAGTATTTTAAGTATTTATGTTGATTACAAATTCTATGTATGCATTGCTACTTTGTGTTAAACTATTGTCGTTAGTTGACCTAGTAGATGCATTTCCTTAGGCAAATGATTATTCTCTACTACCATGAGCCTAGGTTATTGCTGTGATTAGAGTTCGTGGATGAGCTCTTGTCACTTAGTAGTTGCGAATTAATTGCTTAGCCATGCTTAGCTTCCGGTAGAAATGGGCAGTTATCGACTTGTCGATAACCTTGATCACATAAAACTTATTATCACTTATGATTTCAGCCTTGTGCCGTGTCTACTTATGAAAACTAAAACTGAAAACAAAAATGATTTAGACTTGGGCACAATGGTATGATTGGTGTGCTTTTGGGTGTGATTGGAGTGGTGCCCGAGTCAACAAGGACCGAACATCTTGTTACACTAAACCAAGCATTTTAGCGTGCTAACCACACTAGAGGGTATGGGACCTCTCTTGACTTAGTACTTTGGCGTGTATTGGCTTCGGGTCGCAGGGAGTCGCGGGAGGGATGGTGTTGGGAGCATTCTAGTGTCCTAAAGGCTTCCCCCGTGATGGCTGGTTGTCTTTCGGCTTGCAATGTAAGCGTATGGGTTTCTATCCATACGAGCGGCTCGTAGTCAATGCACAAGATTGGAAATGTCTCAGAGGACTTAGCATGCCTGCATACCTTCTGAGTGTGCTTTGTGGCTTAAAGGCGGTCTCAAGTGTGGGTACATTGGTACACCCTGCAGGTTAAAACTATTCGAATAGCCTCATCCTAGGTTATGGACACGCTTGGCAAGGTCTTTCAAGAGTTAGACTACAACCTTTTAATTAAAACTTGATGGGTGGTACGAATCGGGGATTCGTGCTATGTTGTGGTGGCTATTGGGATAGTCACTTCTAGGTGGTTCCTTGTATTTATCATTATTTCGTTGTTATTTTAGCAATAAAACAGATTTGCAAACTTGCTTTTAAATGTACTACATTATTGCAAATAAAGTTGGCTTTGTGCAAAATAAGACATACAACCTCCACCTAAATAAGCTTGCATGTAGCATATGAATAGGTCTGCTATTCCACACGTCAGTCTTGCGAGTACCTTGTGTACTCATTGTTCTTGCTTAAATGTAAATTGTTGCAGAGGAAGAAGGTGAGCTCGATGGGCCTCACTTTTGTGAGTCAGTGTTGTGGTAGCTATGGGCGACTAGCTTGGCGGCCTGGCCGGTTGCCTTGTGGGTTGTGTGGCTAACCTGGCCGACTTTTGTTCTAGCCATCTTATGGCACCTTTGCTTCCACTGCCTTTCGTGTATATTGTTCTGCTTGGCCGGTCGGCTCTTTTGTAATAACTTTACTTTATGCATGTCGTTGTTGAACTTAGTGATGTATGTTGTATGGAAATGATGTGTAATTTTGTGATGATGCGATATGCTGCACTGCAGGAAGCATATGTCCATCGAGGCTTAGAATGTTTAATTAGTAATGCTAGAACCATTTGGAGGTTAAGTGTTACTAGTTAAATATTCCGGGTCCTCACAGAGTTGGTATCAGAGCCATACTGACCGTAGAAACCCCTAGCTTGGTCGCCTTTAGGATATTTTGAAAACTTACTTTCAAACAGTTCATAAAAATTTAAGTAAGTTCTCAGATTTTACTACTTACCTATCTTAGCTTGCTCATCTCACCTTAATCTCACTTAAGTTTTGAAAAAGTTGTTCCTCTCTTCCTTTAAAAAATTAGCTAGTATCGATTAAATTGGTTTTGGGAGAACCATGAGAGCTTGGAGAAAGAAATTTGGACAGCTTGCTAGTAATTAGTATAGGAGGTAGGAAATGAGAGGTTAATTCAACTAAAACTTGAGGGAATGAAAGGGTAAGAAGTGATATGAAATTAGCTAAATGCTTGTACTCTATTAGGTGGTTATACCTTGATTTTTGGGCTGTTTTGAGCTCGAATTTAGTTCTGAAATTTTGGGTCTTCTCAAACGATTACTGCTCTTCCATACGGGTTAGTCGTTTGGGAAGTTGATTTGGTGACTTATGGTCTTGTGCTCTTTGGTGGTTATTCTTGAGCCCTTTAATTGAGTTTGGATTTCTTTGCCTTTTGATCTCGGGCTTGTAGCTAACTTGTCTTAGTGAAACAGATGGCGGGAGGGACACGAGTGGTCGGAATCACCGTAGTCCCGATGAGGAGCTTCCTCCTCCGACCATGGCGGAAGTCCTCATGCGATCGAACGCAACCGCTCGGAGGACCGCAGGTGTTGGAGGTTATCGCAAGGAACACCTCCGCTCCTCCGTGCCTCCGGATCGGAGGTGGTGGACATCGCCGCGTGGGGCTTGCGAGTTCCTCCGCATCGCCTCCTACCTTCTCCCGGTCCGAGGATCCTTGGACGCAGACGATCGGCTGCGCGTCGTTGAGCGGAAGCTCAACGCTGCTCGCCCGTGAGCAGAGCGCACATTTCGCATCCCATCGCTTGGAGGGTGCGCACTCTCATGGTGGGAGAACTTCTCGCCATGCACCGCGGGACACGTGGTCTCGTGGGAGGAGTTCAGCCGCTTTCCGTCGCCCATGTTCCCGCCTACCGATGAAGTCGAAGAAGGAGTTCCTTGCGCCAAACAGGCGCAAATATGTGACCGAGTACCTCCATGAGTTTAACCATCTTGCAGGTATGCTCCTCGCCGAGGTGGCCACCGATGAGGCTAAGCAGAGAAGTTCATGGAGGGCCTGCCGAGGAGCTTCGTGACAAGCTCTCTATTGTGGACTTCCCCGACTTCCAAACCTTGGTGGACAAGGCCATCGTCACCGAGCACAAGGCGAGAGCACTGGGCGAGTCCTGCAAGCGCAAGTGGGAGGCCCAGCAGTCTGCACAGGCCGGCCTCGTTCGTCCCCGTGTTGGACCTCGCATCGGTGGCCCGCCCTTTGGCTTCACCACGCCGAGGCCTTCGGCACCAGCCCACGCCCTCCGCAGCCGTGACTCGGTCATGTGCGATCGCGATCCAGCAGCAGGTGTTCCCGCAACCCCGCGCCGACGCCACCGCTTCATCGCCACAACAAGGGTCACTACGCGAGTAGTTGCCCTAAGAAGATCAGGCGCCCTCGTCCTAATGGAGGACGCGGGCAAGGAGTGGTCACCACCACCGTAAGACCCATGGCTTGGGAGCGGCCGAGTCAACCACATCTCTACCGAGGAGGCACAGGAGGCGCCGATGTGGTGTTGGTTACGCTTCTTGTCAATTTACGCCCCTCGCTTTATTTGACTCGAGCTTCGCATTCCTTTATTTCGAGGTCGCTTGTCGTTGATAGTGGTCTCCACCGTGTTCCTTTGGGGTTCCACTACTTATTCGCTCTCCGGTTCGGAAATGAGAGCCACCAAGTATGCCGACGCTTCTATCCACATTGAAGGAGGGGTTCTTGGCGAATCTTATCCTACTCGACTCGTGGCGCTTGGATGTGATTCTTGGCATGGATTGGTTGTCCCAACACTTGGGGCAAATTGATCGTGCTAGGAAGGTTGTCTACCTCACCACCCTTCAGTGAACAGTTGGGTTTTCACCGCAGCTATAGAACCCCATCTTTATGCCCTCAAGCAAAGCCAAGATTGGAGATTCGCGATGTCCCCACCGTGTGTGACTTCGCGGATTTCTTTCCTGAAGACTTGCCTGGGATGCCTCCCGTTCGAGACCTGGAGTTCATGATAGAGTTGCTGCCCGGTACCGCCCCTATTTCAAAAAAGCCGTATCGCATGCCTCCTTATGAGTTGGAGGAGCTGAAGAAGCAACTAGGTGAGTTGCAAGAGAAGGGTTTCATTCATTCTAGCTCATCTCCTTCGGGTTGTCCAGTTATTTTTGTGAAGAAGAAGGACAAGACCTTGCGCAGGTGTGTTGATTACCGTCCACTTAATGAGGTGACGGTAAAGAACAAGTATCCTTTGCCCCGTATTGATGATCTTTTTGATCAGTTGTCTGGAGCATGTCGGGACCCAAAATTACAATTCTGGACCCTCTGTGCATACTGCACAAGTCCAGGATCACGCTAGTGCACACAGTGGCAACATCGATGAAATATCATTTCCATATACAAAGATGACTAATAAATAGGCAAATAACAATAAATATCAGAATAAAGACCTTAAGGTCAAAACTTACAATTAATGCCTCGTAAGCTTAATAGCTCAATGAAGCTGCAAATGAACGCAATGTATAACTCAGTGAAGCCCATCCATATGCCCACAGTGCAATCACTGGGTGCGCGACCTAGTGCTTCTCGATCCTTGAAGTAGACCTTGTTGACCGACGATTCCTCCATTTCGAGGTTTGGGCGCAAGTTTTACAACAAGCATGAGTACACAACCGCATTTCGCAAGTCATACCACGTAATGCAATGTATAGATGCGTGCTTATTCCAAAGGAAATGGCTTCGTGGTTATTTTGCAGAAATGCAACATTTGCAATTGAATACGAATAATAGATTGAAAGCATAATTCAAAACAAATAGACAATATTAATTTAATGCTTGTTTTCACAAAGACACATAGCCTAATCAAATTCTTTCACACACCATATGACTTAAATCACACAAATTGTCCCCGCCCAATAGTTTTATGAAAATCTACCCTCGTGTGAAATCCCGAGAATTGTCCATGACCATGACGCGGCTATTCGAATAGATTGTTTAACACTCTGCAGAGGTTGTACACTTTACCCACATGATATAACCAGTGTGGCCACACTGATCATAACAAAATGGTTCAGAAACTTCATCTCAACATTGACATTCTTATTCACATAGTACCCATATCACATAGCCTAACCTATCCACCTGAACATCAATGTCAAGACTCCATAACTTACTAAGTTAGGCCCGTTTTATCAGACATGTGGTCGTACAGTAAGGCTCAGTTCAATGGCGCACAAAGTTAAGTCCTTAATTGACCAAGGCAAGACTTCCATTTTCTAACTAAGTCACAAAGATTATCATTCCCATCACATAGTCCACCATGTCACATGCCTTCCACCACTTGCCTCGCCTAAATCCTTTACCACCCAGCTGGTTTTAGTGCAACACATGCCATCACGAAGTAATAACACATAGCACACGCTTTACACAAAGTTCCATAGTCACTTAGTTAAATTTATAATTGCAACTCAAGTGATGATGATGACTCGTTGCATGGTTAAGCAATCTACTCGTACTAACCAACCCACGTTGGTAATACCATAGCACCAAATAAATATGAACCAATCTAGGGTGACAAAAGATTATGACATACAATAGACAAAGTGGATATAACAAATTGGATTAATAGCTAAACCCAAAAGCATTTAAATAATTACTTAAAGTAAATGCAATAATTTAAATCAAAGTAATTTTAAAAACTGGGATTCAATATGATCAAAGGTATAACTTGCCTTGCTATAGCAATGATGATCTTAATTTATCTTCAATCTTCTACTTGCTTGATCTTCAGCTCCTTCGGACGATTCCAGGACTTTGGCGTCTAACGAGAAAGAAAGCGCAAAACAAAACTAAATTCAAAAGACAAATAAAATAAACTCCAAATTGAAATTGAATGGTACTGGAAGGTAGATATTGAATTTAGATGAATTTAGAAACTTGAATGGGTTCAATCGAATTGGATGAAGAAGATATGGCTCTTTAAGATTGGAATTCATATGAAATGAGGAAAAAGTTTCACGGAATATTCTCCGAATATTCTATTCCGAAAATATTTAGAAAAAGAACGAGTATATGATAGGTGGGACCGACTAGTATTTATGAATTTCTAGAATTAAAATAATTCCAGAAATAAGGTAGAGAGAGTGGCAAGCGGGACCAATAAGATAAATGACTTTTCAAGAATTAAATTAATTCCTAAAATAGAATTAGGGGTTGACATGTGGGCATCGCTCTATGGACCAGTCCACAGAGATATGCTAGTCCACGGTGGACCAAGCTCATGAATAGGGTTTGACCAAGATTGATCGACATACGGACCCGCATGTAAGTGAGATAAATAATTAAGGTGTTTAATTAGGAGGATGACATGGGGTCTAGATGTAATTGACAGAGATAGATATTATCCGTATGATATACGGGGGCCATTGTCATAGAGAGCAATGCCCACAGGAGGAAGCAATGAAGGAAACGAAGTGAGCAATGAACCAACAAAGATGAACAAGAAACATATATTTGGATGATTCTTGCTCACGGTGGTGCCGATGAACGGAGGCGAACTAGCGCTGGCGAAGGGCAAACGGAAGGGAAACGACGAGCCGAGATGATGACGCTGTCCGGACGCCGAGATTCGCTCCATGCGACGGCAGCGACGCGAAGAATGCCGATAACGGCGCCTCACTGCGCGTAACACTCCGTGACAATCATGGTAAGGGAGGTGAGCACGGCGAGAACGCGGCGACACGAACTCAACGGTGGTGGAGTTGAAGGCGGGATCAACAGCTATGAGTAATTGACCGAGAAGGACGACGGGCAAGAGGCAAGAGAACGCCAAATTCTCGCGCACGTAGATGAAACTTGAATCTACAAGAGGGGAAAATAGGTATTGACGAGGGGCACAAGATGACGCGATCGGATTTTGGAAAACTCACCGAGGAAGCGAGGAACGCGATGAACATGTTTCGGCATTAGGGCTTGACATGGCCGACGGTGTTCGGTGATCTTCGCGAAGAGGAAGGAACCATGACGAACGCGACGATGCGGCCAACGCCGCAGACGGTTGGCATGGGACGCCGGATGAAGCCGTAGTTCGCGAGAAAACCTTTGGTCGGAGCTCGGTTTTTGGAGATTGCGACGAAATTAGATCGGTTTGGAGGAAACCAATTCGTGGATTGGAAGAGAAGATCAACACGACGCGCTGGCGCAAAACGCCGCTTTTATATGCACCGTGGAGGAAGATATGGAAGTTTGAATTTTTCATTGGAGTCGTGCACGCCTGGTCTTCTCTGGCGATCCGAGCCGAAGATGAACAGCGCTGCATGAGTGACCGTAGCATGTGGGCAGAGAGAGAAACTGATTTTCGAATTAAAAGAAATCCAAAATCAAGGAGATCAAATAAAATAGCAAACAAATCCGAAAAATCTCAGAAAATACCCAAAAATTCCTTGAAAGACAAGGAAGCCAAATAACACAAGTTTTTATTTAATTCATGTTTAGATTAGTCAAATTAAATATTTTTAATTTATAAAATTCCCAATTAAGCTTTATTAATTCAAATAAAATTGGTGAAATTTTCAGGACCTAAACTACTCAAAATATTTTGAAAAGCCAAATTTTGGGACGTTACAAACCTCCTCTTAAAGGAATCTCGTCCCCGAGATTCAGGCTGACTATAGAATAGGATAAGGAACTCAGCCTTCGGATTCACTTCTTGCTTTCAAATTGCTTTGACTTTGACCGAATCGCTCTTATGACTACTTACAGAACAACGCCTTGCTTCTTGCTAAACTTCTCGCTTCACTGAAAACTTGACGAACTGGCTTTTGGCTAGAAGGCATCTTGAAACTTGATTGCTTCTACCGGGGCTGCTTGATCGGTGCTTGAAGGCACTTCTGGAGTGGAGGAAATCTTGCTGTTGACTGGCAACTCGGGTTGGCGAACTATCTCTTCTTCCGCGCTTCGGAATCTGAACTAACTGACACATTTCGCAACTCACATACAATTCTTAGTACGTAACTTCAACAGTATTCTCAAGATAGACATGGCTTCAAGGTGATAATCTGTATAATCTGCATAGCTTTTCTTCTTGAACACTGCTACTTAAATTCCATTTAAGGTTAAGGACCCTTGGTCTTCGCTTCATGATTAATGCAACATCTATATACTTTGTAATTTGATCTTGCTCCTAGCTGAACGATGACTTACGCGATCAACCACTGTGAACTTCAGAGGGTGACAATCGCGATCGGTCGACATCCGGTTGTAGGGAAACTCTGCATACAACACTTACTTGCTCGATTTGGTACTATGAGTTAAGGCATAACTCATTAATCTTTTCAATCTGTCTATTGATTCAGGGCGATTCACGATACTGAACTGAAATGATCACCCAAGCATCATGCGCACTCGCCACTAACACAAGATAAGCCGATCCTTGGTCCGACACTAACTTCTCTCGACACGCCGTGCAATTTGACCATCTCTGTAGATCCGACATCGCACTCCATGCCGACGAATGTCATATCTCGCCGATACAACCTCTCGTCGTATACCACTGCTAGGCGCCTCCAAACTAGGTGATATTGACAGAATGAAGTGACAAATTTCTCACAAATGATCAACAATCACCTTCACGAAATTATATCCCGATTGGGTCCTAGGAAACACCATATCTGAATTCTCAGGGATAGAAGTACTATGACTGGCCTCCAACATTTTGGCTGACTTTCTGACATACCAAACACATGGTAACCCATTCTGCGATATTTCGCTTTATTTTGGATCATCACAATGCAACTTTGAGATCTTTGTACACCTTGGTACTTTCAGGGAAAATAGAATGCTTGCACTCAAATGTTGGTTTGAGCATCAACTACTCGATTTCCTTCTCATTAGATATGCAAATATACTCATTGATCCATGGATCATTCTGCTTTGCCTTCGGGTTCTCACTCTTTCCTTGGCTTTACGTGAGGATGGATCACTTAACGCATCACACCACCGATTTCTAGCATTGGTCCGAACTCTGGGGTTCAACAGATATCCTTGCAACTGACTCAAGATCCAAACTCTGAATTTCACAGGTAACTTTAGCTGACTGATCAACAGATCCTTGTGGTAGCTCTTCTGTTTCAAAGTATCTGTCGCTGTACTGGTCTGGTCTGAGGGAATGTATTCCAACCTCATGGTTCTCAATCCAATAACCATCTTTGTTGCTCCACGGTAGCAACTTCGAATTATGACTAAGATAATTCACCACCTGAAACTTCTTGACACACAAATTCTTGGCTGTTCCGTGATAAAAGCTATCAAGGCTCTTTCTGGTATTTGGTAATATGAACACTGAAGTTGTGATTAATCTCTCCTGAAATTCTCACAAACACGGTTCACTTCTAGCGGCCTGGGCGAACTTCTCTTCTTGCAACCGGTGAGGGGTCTTGGCTAACTTGAAACGACTGTCTCATTTATCTTCAACTAACACCGCCTCAAACGATCGCTTCACCGTATTCAATCGACACTTCTAAGTCGACGGGTTTGATTTGCCAACGCTTTATCGATAAAGTCATCCGATCTACTCTATCATTTTTGGCAAACTCGTTGGCAACTTTTGTCGTAATTCATCCGTGACGTAATTCCTTCCGAATTGATCGATCCTAGGTACCAAGTCGAGACTAACTTGACTTTGAATATGGTTGCTTGCTGCATAGACCACTTGCAATGAAGACTGCATATTCTCTTGCGGATACAGACATTATCCATTGATTAGATTCTTCAATCCTTTACTGTTGTCACACTGCTATGCAAAATGATGAGTTGAATTCAACATCACATTCCATAGTTACGCTCTGACAAACTTTCAATCATCATGACTTAACGCCTGATTACTCAACTTGCAAAGGCAGACTCTTGGAAATGTATCCAATGATTTAATATCCGCAATTTCTTTTTCTCCGTAACTTGCATGCAAAGATGTCCACATTTTTGCTTTCTAACAAAGGAAAGGTTACAATGATTCCCTGATTTTACTGCTACTAACAGAGGCATGACACTACATGATCTGGTATCACCAATCTAGACTTTCTTGGTAACATCATCATTCAAACGTCTCTTCTTTGACTACTTCATTGGGCAAACGGATCCTGGTGCGTTACCAACTGCTCTAGGAGTTAAAATCTTAACTGAGCTGACTTCTGGTATTCTTGCATCTGGAGTGAGTGACTGGTTCCACTGAGGACACTAGCTGATGTAGTGACCTTTTCCATGATAGCTGTAGCATAGGCATATCGAACCTTGCGATTTTTCTGACGAGACTATGGCAGAACGACTCTTCTGGGGTTCTTCAACCTTCAAGAAGGATAGTCGCCTTGTAGGGCATCTCTTGGCATAGTGGCCTTGCTCACCACATTCAAAACACACTCTTGATGATATCGGCTTGTTTCTCTTTGAGGTGGGTCACGAGGCCAACATTCGCTTTGTGATTCTTTAGCCGACATATCTTGTAATCGACAATGGTTTGCCTTCTTTGCTAATGTTCGACAAAGAGCTCAAAATTTTCTCGCTAACGCTATGCTGCGCAGGTCAACACGAATACATAGGGCAATCGCTTGACAATGATCATCGCTTTCACACAAGAAACATGTGATCTTACTCATAGGACATTTTCCAACGGAATGGTTTCCTTCGCAACTGGAACAATTGATATTGTGCTCATCGGCACTATGGCCTATTTCTCCACAGTGGGTACATGCACAATCTTCTGACTTATCTGGTTAGCAGCACTTCAAATGACAATGACTGTACGGGATGTAGGATATCAGAATAGCAAGTTTCTCTTGATCACTCTTGCTTGATGTCGCGTGCTGTTGGCGAAAAGCAGCGAGGAACTCTAACCATGTGATGGTCTTTTTGTCCTGATGGGCGGCATGAAAGTTTTCCCATCAATTTAATGTAACTCCTTCTAATTGATGAGCAGCATAGAAAACTTTCTCATTATCGTTGCACTGCACAACAATTAACTTTTCTTCTATGGTGCGAATCCAAGATTCTGCATCCTTGAGTACGGTTGATCCTTCAAAGACGGGCGTCTTGGTCCTTAAGAACTTTGCAAACTTGAACTGAAGGTGTGTCTTTGGGATGGCAACGAGTTGTGCACCATTGCAAACATTACTAATGTCCGACGATCGCATTGTTGCTGGCATGAGTTGATTCTGGGTGGCAGGAAACTGGCTCGGGTCCTGATGTGTCACTACTGGCACTGGAGATTGTTGTTGGTCATCGTCTGCTCTGGTACTGACACTGGCGATGGTACGATGACTTGCTTGATTATTCTGATTCATCAAATTGACTAAGGTAGCGGTGGTCTGATCCTACCAGGTCACCATGTTGTTCATGTTTTGCATCATCGCGTTCATGGATTGAGTCTGAGCTACCAAGAATTGTTCCATGACTGGATCTGCTACTCTGTATCGATAACCGCCCACGGGATTGACAGGTTCGAGATGGCATGCATCGTCTCAAGATTACCGACAAGGCAAGCTTCACTGGTTCTCCATCTCGCCGGGCCGACTGTGGCTAATAGATGCGAGGGAAAAGCACAAGGTAAGGGAAGAGAATCTACTAAGAGGAGCGGGTTTAACCCAAAGAACACCAAGGAACACACAAATAGCCTGAAAGCTATTAAGAAGCATAAAACTCACAACCAAACTACACCGAAGAAGGGAAACAAAGATCTAATCGCCTAGTCGATTAAACGCTAACTTAACAGGGCGACTTGGCTCAACACACGGAGGAACCTACACCGATTTATCCTATATGGTTGGTCCAAGAAAACTCGAACCGTCACGGTCCTCATCAAACGTTGACTGCCATGCATCCTTGGAGGCTAAGCTTGAAGAAAGATGGAGGCGACGCACAACTTCTTCTTAGTCTTGAATTTTTGACGCACTTGTCTTGAACACTTGGGAGATGTTGACATGTTGTTGTTTGTTGCGTGGTCTTCAAACAGCTTGCTCAAAATCGCTCTTGGGCATCCACCAAGACATTTGGCATGGATAACAATGACTATAGAAGTTATGTGGGAGAGAGTCCAATTTAATACTCAAAATGGTGGTTGAAGAAAATAGATGAGAACGGATAGAATAGAAGAGTATAGAATAGACAAGGTGAGAATAGCACATCATTAAGATTTTCCATTTGTAAAATAAGTTTTGAAGTTTTCCTTACAAACGGCCATTCTAACTAAGGTCACGACTTACAATGATATGGCTCGATACCACCTCTTCGGGACCCAAAATTACACTCGACCTCTCGGCATACCGCACTAGTCCAGATCACGCTAGTGCACACAAAGTGGCAACATCGATGAAATATCATTTCCATATACAAAGATGACTAATAAATAGGCAAATAACAATAAATATCGAATAAAGACCTTAAGGTCAAGCTACAATTAATGCCTCGTAGGCTTAATAGCTCAATGAAGTCGCAAATGAACGTAATGTATCAACTCAAAGGAAGCCCATCCATATGCCCACAGGCAATCGGTGGGTGCGCGACCTAGTGCTTCTCGATCCTTGAAGTAGACCTTGTTGACCGACGATTCCTCCATTTCAGAGGTTTGGGCGCAAGTTTTACAACAAGCATGAGTACACAACCGCATTCGCAAGTCATACCACGAATGCAATGTATAGATGCGTGCTTATTCCAAAGGAAATGGCTTCGTGGTTATTTTGCGAAATGCAACATTTGCAATTGAATACGAATAATAGATTGAAAGCATAATTCAAAACAAATAGACAATATTAATTTAACAGCTTGTTTTCACAAAGACACATAGCCTAATCAAATTCTTTCACACACCATATGACTTAAATCACACACTGTCCTCGCCCAATAGTTTTATGAAAATCTACCCTCGTGTGAAATCCCGAGCATTGTCCATGACCATGACGCGCTATTCGAATAGATTGTTTAACACTCGCAGAGGTTGTACACTTTACCCACATGATATAACCAAAAGTGGCCACACCGATCATAACAAAATGGTTCGTAAACTTCATCTCAACATTGACATTCTTATTCACATAGTACCCATATCACATAGCCTAACCTATCCACCGAACATCAATGTCAAGACTCCATAACTTACTAAGTTAGGCCCGCTTTATCGCACATGTGGTCGACAAAGAAGGCTCGGTTCAATGGCGCACAAAGTTAAGTCCTTAATTGACCAAGGCAAGACTTCCATTTTCTAACTAAGTCACAAAGATTATCATTCCCATCACATAGTCCACCATGTCACACAGCCTTCCACCACTTGCCTCGCCTAAATCCTTTACCACCCGGCTGGTTTTAGTGCAACACATGCCATCACGAAGTAATAACACATAGCACATAGCTTTTACACAAAGTTCCATAGTCACTTAGTTAAATTTATAATTGCAACTCAAGTGATGATGATGACTCGTTGCATGGTTAAGCAATCTACTCGTACTAACCAACCCACGTTGGTAATACCATAGCACCAAATAAATATGAACCAATCTAGGGTGACAAAAGATTATGACATACAATAGACAAAGTGGATATAACAAATTGGATTAATAGCTAAACCTAAAGCATTTAAATAATTACTTAAAGTAAATGCAATAATTTAAATCAAAGTAATTTTAAAAGCGGATTCAATATGATCAAAGGTATAACTTGCCTTGCTATAGCAATGATGATCTTAATTTATCTTCAATCTTCTACTTGCTTGATCTTCACTCCTTCTGGACGATTCCGTGACTTTGGCGCCTAACGAGAAAGAAAGCGCAAAACAAAACTAAATTCAAAAGACAAATAAAATAAACTCCAAATTGAAATTGAATGGTACTGGAAGGTAGATATTGAATTTAGATGAATTTAGAAACTTGAATGGGTTCAATCGGAATTCGGATGAAGAAGATATGGCTCTCGGAAGATTGGAATTCATATGAAATGAGGAAAAAGCTCTACGGAATATTCTCCGAATATTCTATTCCGAAAATATTTAGAAAAAGAACGAGTATATGATAGGTGGGACCGACTAGTATTTATGAATTTCTAGAATTAAAATAATTCCAGAAATAAGGTAGAGAGAGTGGCAAGCGGGACCAATAAGATAAATGACTTTTCAAGAATTAAATTAATTCCCGAAAATAGAATTAGGGGTTGACATGTGGGCCACTGCTCTATGGACCAGGTCCACAGAGATATGCTAGTCCACGGTGGACCAAGCTCATGAATAGGGTTTGACCAAGATTGACTGACATACGGGACCCGCATGTAAGTGAGATAAATAATTAAGGTGTTTAATTAGGAGGATGACATGGGGGGTCTAGATGTAATTGACAGGAGATAGATATTATCTGGTATGACATACGGGGGGCCATTGTCATAGAGAGCAATGCCCACAGTGGAGGAAGCAAATGTAAGAAACGAACGAGCAATGAACCAACAAAGATGAACAGAAACATATATTTGGATGATTCTTGCTCACGGTGGTGCCGATGAACGGAGGCGAACTAGCGTTGGCGAAGGGCAAACGGAAGGGAAACGACGAGCCGAGATGATGACGCGGTCCGGGCGTCGAGATTCGGCCCATGCGACGGCAATGACGCCAAGAATGCCGACAACGGCGCTCACGCGCGCGTAACACTTCCGGTGACAATCGCGAAAGGGAGGTGAGCACCGCGAGAACGCGGCGACACGAACTCAACGGTGGTGGAGTTGAAGGCGGGGATCAACAGCGAGTAATTGACCGAGAAGGACGACGGGCAAGAGGCAAGAGAACATCAAATTCTCGGCGACGGTGGATGAAACTTGAATCTACAAGAGGGGAAAATAGGTATTGACGAGGGCACAAGATGACGCGATCGGATTTTGGAAAAACTCACCGAGGAAGCGAGGAACGCGATGAACATGTTTGGCATTAGGGCTTGACATGGCCGACGGTGTTCGGTGATCTTCGCGAAGAGGAAGGAACCATGACGTAGAACGCGACGATGCGGCCAACGCCGCAGACGGTTCGGCGGGGACGCCGGATGAAGCCGAGTTCGCGGAGAAAACCTTTGGTTGGAGCTCGGTTTTTGGAGATTGCGACGAAATTAGATCGGTTTGGAGGAAACCAATTCGGGGGATTGAAGAGAAGATCAACACGGACGCTGCGGCGCAAAACGGCCGCTTTTATATGCACCGTGGAGGAAGATATGGAAGTTTGAATTTTTCGCTTGAGTCGCACGCTCGGTCTTCTCATTGCGATCCGAGTGGAAGATGAACAGTGCCGCGGCGAGTGACGTGTAGCATGTGGGCGGAGAGAGAAAAACTGATTTTCGGAATTAAAAGAAATCCCGAAAATCAAGGAGATCAAATAAAATAGCAAACAAATCCGGAAAAATCTCAGAAAATACCCAAAAATTCCTTGAAAGACAAGGAAGCCAAATAACACAAGTTTTTATTTAATTCATGTTTAGATTAGTCAAATTAAATATTTTTAATTTATAAAATTCCCAATTAAGCTTTATTAATTCAAATAAAATTGGTGAAATTTTCCAGGGACCTAAACTACTCAAAATATTTTTGAAAAGCCAAATTTTGGGACGTTACAAACCTCCCCCCTTAAAGGAATCTCGTCCCCGAGATTCAGGCTGACTATAGAATAGGATAAGGAACTCAGCCTTCGGATTCACTTCTTGCTTTCAAATTGCTTTGACTTTGACCGAATCGCTCTTATGACTACTTACAGAACAACGCCTTGCTTCTTGCTAAACTTCGCTTCATCAAAACTTGACGAATCGACTTTTGGCTAGAAGGCATCTTGAAACTTGATTGCTTCTACCGGCCGCTTGATCGGTGCTTGAAGGCACTTCGAGTGGAGGAAATCTTGTTTGTTGATCGCAACTCGGGTTGGCGAACTATCTCTTCTTCCGCGCTTGAATCAACTAATCGACACATTTCACAACTCACATACAATTCTTAGCACGTAACTTCAACAGTATTCAAGATAGACATGGCTTCAAGGTGATAATCAGATAATCTGCATAGCTTTTCTTCTTGAACACCGCTACTTAAATTCCATTTAAGGTTAAGGACCCTTGGTCTTCTGCTTCATGATTAATGCAACATCTATATACTTTGTAATTTGATCTGCTCCTAGCTGAACGATGACTTACGCGATCAACCACTGTGAACTTCAGAGGGTGACAATCTGCGATCGGGTCGATATCCGGTTGTAGGGAAACTCGCATACAACACTTACTTGCTCGATTTGGTACTATGAGTTAAGGCATAACTCATTAATCTTTTCAATCGTCTATTGATTCGGCGATTCACGATATCAATCAAATGATCACCCAAGCATCATGCGCACTCTGCACTAACACAAGATAAGCCGATCCTTGGTCCGACACTAACTTCTCGACACGTCGTTACAATTTGACCATCTCTCGTAGATCCGACACTCGCACCCATGCCGACGAATGTCATATCTGCGATACAACCTCTGTCAGATACCACTCGCTAGCGCTCTCCAAACTAGGTGATATTGACAGAATGAAGTGACAAATTTCACAAATGATCAACAATCACCCTTCACGAAATTATATCCCGATTGGGTCCTAGGAAACACCATATCTCGAATTCTCGTGGATAGAAGTACTATGACTGCCTCCAACATTTTGGTGACTTTCGACATACCAAACACATGGTAACCCATTCGCGATATTTCGCTTTATTTTGGATCATCACAATGCAACTTTGAGATCTTTGTACACCTTGGTACTTTCAGAAAATAGAATGCTTGCACTCAAATGTTGGTTTGAGCATCAACTACTCGATTTCCTTCTCATTAGATATGCAATATACTCATTGATCCATGGATCATTCTGCTTGCCTTCATGGGTTCTCACTCTTTCCTTGGCTTTACGTGAGGATGGATCACTTAACGCATCACACCTCACCGATTTCTAGCATTGGTCCGAACTCGGGTTCAACGGATATCCTTGCAACCGACTCAAGATCCAAACTCGAATTTCACAGGTAACTTTAGTGATCGATCAATGCATCCTTGTGGTAGCTCTTCATTTCAAAGTATCACATCAGTCTCGTCCGTCCGAGGAATGTATTCCAACCTCATGGTTCTCAATCTAATAACCATCTTTGTTGCTCCACGGTAGAGCAACTTCAATTATGACTAAGATAATTCACCACCAAACTTCTTGACACACAAATTCTTGGTCGTTCCGTGATAAAAGCTATCAAGGCTCTTTTCGGTATTTGGTAATATGAACACCGGTTGTGATTAATCTCTCCGAAATTCTCACAAACACGGTTCACTTCTAGCGGCCCAGGCGAACTTCTTCTTGCAACCGGTGAGGGTCTTGGCTAACTTGAAACGATCGTCTCATTTATCTTCAACTAACACCGTCTCAAACGCATCGCTTCATCGGTATTCAACCGACACTTCTAAGTGACGGTTTGATTTGCCAACGCTTTATCCGATAAAGTCATCCGATCTACTCTATCATTTTTGGCAAACTCGTTGGCAACTTTTGTCGAATTCATCTCGTGACGTAATTCCTTCCGAATTGATCGATCCTAGGTACCAAGTCGAGACGAACTTGACTTTGAATATGGTTGCTTGTCGTGATAGACCACTTGCAATGAAGACTGCATATTCTCTTGCGGATACAGACATTATCCATTGATTAGATTCTTCAATCCTTTACTGTTGTCACACTGCTATGCAAAATGATGAGTTGGAATTCAACATCACATTCCATAGTTACGGCTCTACAGCCTTCAATCATCATGACTTAACGCTTGATTACTCAACTTGCAAAGGCAGACTCTTGGAAATGTATCCAATGATTTAATATCCGCAATTTCTTTTTCTCCGTAACTTGCATGCAAAGATGTCCACATTTTTTGCTTTCTAACAAAGGAAAGGTTACAATGATTCCCTGATTTTACTGCTACTAACAGAGGCATGACACTACATGATCTGGTATCACCAATCTAGACTTTCTTGGTAACATCATCATTCAAACGTCTCTTCTTTGACTACTTCATTGGGCAAACGGATCTGAGTGCGTTACCAATCGCTCTAGGAGTTAAAATCTTAATCGAAATGACACCGTATTCTTGCATCTGGAGTGAGTGACTGGTTCCACTGAGGACACTAGCTGATGTAGTGACCTTTTCCATGATAGCTGTAGCATAGGCATATCGAACCTTGCGATTTTTCTGACGAGACTATGGCAGAACGACTCTTCTGGGGTTCTTCAACCTTCAAGAAGGATAGTCGCCTTGTAGGGCATCTCTTGGCATAGTGGCCTTGCTCACCACATTCAAAACACACTCTTGATGATACTGGCTTGTTTCTCTTTTGAGGTGGGCTGCTGAGGCCAACATTCTGCCTTTGTGATTCTTTAGCTGACATATCTTGTACTGACAATGGTTTGCCTTCTTTTGCTAATGTTCGCAAGAGCTCAAAATTTTCCTCGCTAACGTTATGCTGCGGGTCAACACGAATACATAGGGCAATCGGCTTGACAATGATCATCGCCACACAAGAAACATGTGATCTTACTCATAGGACATTTTCCAACGGAATGGTTTCTTCATGAATCGAACAATTGATATTGTGCTCATCGGCACTATGGCCTATTTCTCCACAAAGGGTACATGCACAATCTTCGACTTATCCGTTAGCAGACTTCAAATGACAATGACCATGCGGGATGTAGGATATCGAATAGCAAGTTTCTCTTGATCACTTGCTTGATGTCGCGTCTTCGTTGGCTTAAAAGCAATGAGGAACTCTAACCATGTGATGGTCTTTTTGTCCGATGGGCGGCATGAAAGTTTTCCCATCAATTTAATGTAACTCCTTCTAATTGATGAGCAGATAGAAAACTTTCTCATTATCGTTGCACTGCACAACAATTAACTTTTCTTCTATGGTGCGAATCCAAGATTCTGCATCCTTGAGTACGGTTGATCCTTCAAAGACGGGCGTCTTGGTCCTTAAGAACTTTGCAAACTTGAACCAAGGTGTGTCTTTGGGATGGCAACGAGTTGTGCACCATTGCAAACATTACTAATGTCCGACGATCGCATTGTTGTTGGCATGAGTTGATTCCCGTGGCGTGAAATTGGCTCGGGTCCGATGTGTCACTATCGCACCGAGATTGTTGTTGGTCATCGCCGCTCTGCATCGACATCGCGATGGTACGATGACTTGCTTGATTATTCTGATTCATCAAATTGACTAAGGTAGCGGTGGTCTGATCCTACCAGGTCACCATGTTGTTCATGTTTTGCATCATCGCGTTCATGGATTGAGTCCGAGCTACCAAGAATTGTTCCATGATGGATCTCGCTACTCCTGATAATCGACAATCGTCCCATCGGGATTGACAGGTGCGAGATGGTACTGCATCGTCTCAAGATTACGACAAGGTCGGGCTTCACTGGGTTCTCCATCTGTTTGCCGACTGGGCTAATAGATGCGAGGGAAAAGCACAAGGTAAGGGAAGAGAATCTACTAAGAGGAGCGGGTTTAACCCAAAGAACACCAAGGAACACACAAATAGCCGGAAAGCTATTAAGAAGCATAAAACTCACAACCAAACTACACCAAGAAGGAAACAAAGATCTAATCGTCTAGTCGATTAAACGCTAACTTAACAGGGCGACTTGGCTCAACACACGGGAGGAACCTACACTGATTTATCCTATATGGTTGGTCTGAAGAAAACTCGAACTGGTCACGGTCCTCATCAAACGTTGACTGCTTGCGATCCTTGGAGGCGAAGCTTGAAGAAAGATGGAGGCGACGTACAACTTCTTCTTAGTCTTGAATTTTTGCGACGCACTTGTCTTGAACACTTGGGAGATGTTGACATGTTGTTGTTTGTTGCGTGGTCTTCAAACAGTTGCTCAAAACTGCTCTTGGGCATCCACCAAGACATTTGGCATGGATAACAATGACTATAGAAGTTATGTGGGGAGAGAGTCCAATTTAATACTCAAAATGGTGGTTGAAGAAAATAGATGAGAACGGATAGAATAGAAGAGTATAGAATAGACAAGGTGAGAATAGCACATCATTAAGATTTTCCATTTGTAAAATAAGTTTTGAAGTTTTCCTTACAAACGGCCATTCTAACTAAGGTCACGACCTACAGTCGATATGGCTCTGATACCACCTCTGTCGGGACCCAAAATTACAATTCTGGACCCTCTGTGCATACTGCACTAGTCCAGGATCACGCTAGTGCACACAGTGGCAACATCGATGAAATATCATTTCCATATACAAAGATGACTAATAAATAGGCAAATCTCTATCAGTTGATCCGCTTTCATCTCGACCGTGATAATACATCGACTCTTCAGTGCATACAAGTCAGCATAATCAAGACTAATCAACATTGCCTATACAAGATGACTATGCGATAAGTAATCACCATAATACGGCAAATGAGTATCACCATGCATCTATGCCAATCAACTATGGCACAAGTAATCATTACGATGAGTATCGATATCAAAGACCTAATATACACAATCTTCGAGCATACCAATAGCCCGACTATGATCTGCATCAAGTAGGACCAATAACAGTTGCAACCACCATATGCTGCCAAGTCAATTTGCGAAGTTACCACTAAGATGATTAAATGTCTATTCACAAAGATACCCGTGATCTTGCAAGTTCAACACTATGACAAAAATTGCTTAATAGCATATTGCAATAATGTAATCAAATTGCAATTGTACGAACTATTCTAGATGAAACATTAGCAAAATACAATTAAAGTGTAACATGCTTACCAAAAATTGAAATATAACATTGTTTAACACCTATCATTCATCACACCATGCTGACTAATTTTAAATCACCAATTACTAAATCACATCATATCGACCGCAATTGTATGATCGTATCTCTGATCAGAATTCTTACATGACGCATGAGATTAGTCAACATCACAAGTATGTCATTACCATGTCAGACATCAATCGATCTAACTTACATGCTTAACCAATTGACATCAGAACATTCACATAGCACATAAACTTCCAACCTATTACTAATGTCAAGACTCCATACTACTAAGTCAGCTTATCAGCTCGTAACATGGTCTACCATGCACATAATGCAACAACTATTAATCTACCAGATCATTTTAGTGCAAGTCAACATTGTACAATACTCCAACATATAGTCACAAAGTTCATCAGTCAATTAATATTGTTACAACCATCATAATTCACTAGCATCATCTTACAAGTTAAGTCACTTATTACCATTCAACTGTCATACAATAGAACGTTGATACAGAATCTCAGTCAAAACAATTGACAATCATAGACAATAATGATAACTCGAATAGCTAAATAATTACAGTATCATGAACTTTAAAGAATTATACGATTAAATCAATAGAAAATGCATTAAAGATGACTTAATATGATAATGCTAAATCAAAGTTTCAAGATTCTCAAATATTGCAAAAAAGTAATTCTAATGACAAGACATAATAGATTAATATAATTCAATCTACTGAGATATTCTGAATTTAATATTTACTACTGTAATGCTTCAATTAGAACGGTTAGGCCTCAAGACTAACAACTAAATACAATAGTAACAATAATCCAATATTGAAATTGATGGTACTGGAATAGAATATGAATGATAGAACTGAATTGTAAGATTAAGGATAATGAATCGAATGATAGATATTGATAATGGTAATATATCAGGAAATCTGAAATGTATATCCGAAAATCATTCAAAGCAAGCGAGTATAAAGTGCGACATATTTGGAATTCGCTTAGTCAAATTAAATATTTTTAATTTATAAAATTCCCAATTAAGCTTTATTAATTCAAATAAAATTGGTGAAATTTTCGAGGGACCTAAACTACTCAAAAGATTTTTGAAAAGCCAAATTTTGGGACGTTACAGAGCACAAGTGTTCTCCAAAATTGACTTGAGATTGGGCTATCATCAAGTCAGGATCAGGGCCGAGGACATTCCGAAGACGGCCTTTGCTACTCGTTATGGTCTTTACGAGTACACCGTCATGTCTTTTGGTCTAACCAATGCTCCTGCTTTATTCTTGAACCTTATGAACTCGGTATTCATGGAGTATCTGGATAGGTTCGTGGTGGTATTCATTGATGATATTCTTATCTACTCCAAGAGCAAAGAAGAGCATGTTGAGCATCTTAAGTTTGTGTTGGGCAAGCTGCGCGAGCACCAGCTGTATGCGAAATTCAGCAAGTGTGAGTTCTGGTTGAAGGAAGTGGCATTCTTGGGCCATGTTCTTTCAGCAGGAGGTGTGGCTGTGGATCCTAGCAAGGTCAGTGATGTGCTATCTTGGGGTCAGCCCAAGTCGGTCACCGATGTGCGGAGTTTTCTTGGTTTGGCTGGCTACTATCGCCGTTTTATCGAGAATTTCTCCAAGATTGCGAAGCCTATGACCGAATTGCTCAAGAAAGACAAGAAGTTTGAGTGGTCCACTGCTTGTGATGTGAGTTTTTCAGGAACTCAAGAAGCGGTTGACTTCAGCCCCAGTGCTTGTTCTCCCTGATATTCATAAGAGTTTTGATATCTATTGTGATGCTTCTCGTCAGGGTATTGGTTGTGTTCTTATGCAGGAAGGCAAGGTTGTGGCCTATGCATCATGCGGCTTGAGGCCTCATGAACTCAACTATCCTACTCATGACTTGAGTTAGTCTGTGGTCCATGCACTCAAGATTTGGCGGCATTATCGATTGGTAACCGTTGTGAGGTGTATTCTGACCACAAGAGCTTGAAGTACTTGTTCACTCAGCCAGATCTGAACCTCAGGCAAAGAAGATGGTTGGAGTTGATCAAAGATTATGATATGGGCATTCAGTATCATCCGGGCAAGGTCAATGTCGTTGCGGATGCACTCAGTCGGAAGGTGTGTTGCAACATGTTGGTGCTCCAAGAGCAGCAGCCTACCCTCGTTGAAGAATTTCAGCGGCTCAATTTGGGTTGATTGAGCACGGTTCGCTTGCTACCTTGGTTGTGCAACCAACCTTGGTGGATCAGATCAAGGCCACACAGCAGACAGATGTGGTTGTGAGTCAAATCAAGCAGAACATCAAGGATGGGTCAGCCAAGTGCTTCTCTGAGGATGAGCACGGAGTTGTGTGGTTTGGGCGGCGCCTTGTAGTTCCGAAGGTCATGGAATTGCGGAATTTGATTCTCCGCGAAGCCCATGATTCTCCCTTGTCTATCCATCCCGGGGCTACCAAGATGTATCAGGACCTTCGTCAGAGATTCTGGTGGACCCGTATGAAGCGTGAGATAGCCAAGTTCGTTGCCGAGTGCGACGTGTGTGTCGTGTGAAGGCCCAGAATCAGCGTCCAGCAGGTCTTCTTCAGCCCTTGCCTGTGCCAGAATGGAAATGGGATTCCGTTGGCATGGACTTCATCACTGGTTTGCCTCGCTCGTCCAAGGGGAATGATTCTATTTGGGTCGTGATTGACAGGTTGACTAAAGTGGCACATTTCCTTCCCGTTAAGACTCAGCTTCGTGTGGGGCCTTTGGTTGAACTTTATGTGTCGAGGATTGTGAGTCTTCACGGTGTATCGAAGACGATTATTTCAGATCGTAGTGCACTGTTTACCTCGCGGTTTTGGCATAGTCTGCAAGAGGCTATGGGGACCCGCCTTCATTTCAGCACGACCTTTCATCCCCAGATTGATGGTCAGACGGAGAGAGTCAACCAAGTGTTGGAAGATATGCTCCGTGCTTGTGTTCTTTCCTATGGGAAGAAGTGGGAGAAATGCCTACCATTTGCCGAGTTTTCCTACAACAACAGCTATCAGGCCAGTCTTGGCATGGCACCGTTTGAGGCCTTGTATGGGAGAAGATGCAGAATCCCATTGAACTGGTCAGAGACCGGTGAGAGGCAGTTCTTTGGCCCAGATTCGATCAATGAGGCCGAAAGTCAGGTTCAGTTGATTCGCGAGTATTTGCGCGTGGCTCAGACTAGGCAGAAGAGCTATGCAGATCGTCGTCGCCGCGAGTTGAGCTTTGAGCCTAATGACTTTGTGTATCTCAAAGTCTCACCCTTGAAGGGCCATCTGTGTTTTGGCGTCAAGGGCAAGTTGGCTCCTCGCTATGTTGGGCTGTATCGCATCGTCGAGAGAGTTGGGGCTATGGCGTACAGATTGGAGCTACCAGCTGCACTTGAGGGTGTGCATGATGTGTTCCATGTGTCACACCTGAAGAAGTGCCTCCGTGTCCCGACTGAGGAAACTCCGTTGGAGGTTCTCGATGTGCAAGAGAATTTGACCTACCGCGAGCATCCTGTTCGTGTTCTCGAGGAATCTGAACGGAGAACAAGGAACCGTGTCATCAAGTTCCTTAAAGTTCAGTGGTCAAATCATTCAGAGGATGAGGCAACTTGGGAGCGAGAAGATCGCCTTCGTGCAGATTATCCATCCTTCTTCTCCTAGCAAACGGAATCTCGGGTCGAGATTCTTGTAAGGGGGGGGGACGTTTGTAACATCCCAAGTTTCAGACTTGTGTTTCGATGTAAGAAAATGAGTAGAAATTAAAACTTTTCTTACATCTTGTATTTCCTCTATGCCTTGAACAGTTGTTGTAAAAGAAGTTTTGGAAATACAAAAAATCACAAGTCATTTTGGCCAACATCTTATCCTTCAAAAATATTCTTGGTTAACCTTGTGATCATCTCCTGGAAATATTTTTCCTAAGTTCTTGGGTTGATGTGTGACCCCTCTGAAAAATTTAACAATTTTTAGAAATTGATTGAATACTTTTAGAGGGTAGTCAAACCTGTTTGACTCTCAGTCAAATCTTGAACCAGTACCTTGTAGAATTTTTGGAGAAAAATGCAATGCATAAAAACCTCTGAAAATTTTACACAAGGTCAATGTCTAAGTCAGCAAGCTCCTGTAAAATTTCAGAATTTTTGGAGTTATTTTGCTACCTCTAATAAATCCTCAAAAGCCTCTATCTTTTTAAAACCTAAAACCTGGTTCACTGTTCCTTGGGTTCGAGTCGGACTCGGGCTCGAGCCACATGGCTCGGTCGAACCACCTAACTGCACCGGGCTCACCCATAGCGCGCTCGATATCAGCCGTTGGATTTAAATCGCTCGGCCCTCGTTCGCGCGAGCATTCGACCGTCGCGGATGCGCTATTCAATTTGGACCGTTGATCTCAATCCAACCGCCCGCATTCAAAACACCTGACCGTCCGGCGGACCAGCGAAATGCAGCCGTTCATCTCGCATCCAACGGTCACAGATTCTCGTTTTGTTCTTCTTCCTCCTCTGCCTCTCCGTGCGCGCGTGCGGCAATGGCAGAAAGAGAGAGAGTGCGAGGGCGGCTTCGATGTGTCACTTCAAGCTTGCTTTCGTCAACGTCTCTCTGCGGGGCATTAAATGCGCATCAGGCTTTCTCCTCCATTATCCCGAGTCTCACTTGCCCCCATCATTTCTTGGTCCATGGCCGTAGCATGAACCGAACTCACCGTGAGCTCTTGTTCTTGCTCGAAACCCTAATCCTTCCTCTATATAAACCCCTCTAGGTCCTCCTGGTGTTCCTTTACACCGCACCTAGCTCCTCTCTGTGTTTGAGCTCAAAACCACTTCAAACCTTCAAACCACCATTGTTGACCCGAGAGCTCCAATGGCGATCTTGGTGTCCAGTGGTTCACCTCCAATCTTTCTTGTACCCTTTGAGCTCCTCAACTTCCTTTATATTTCCCCTAACTTAATTTTGGGTTGCATTCACAGGAATCACTCAATTTTAAGTTTGGAGATTTTCGGCAGATTTCACCCCTTTTCTTCTCCAACTCCGGTAAGTGGTTCTTTTTGCAATTACTTACTTGTGGAGCTTATGGGAACCTTTATGAAGCTATTTTGATCACCCATTGGTGTTCATGTTGCTCAGGTTGCCATTTTCTTCTTCATCTTCCTCGGCTCCGGTGAACTTCATCGTGTTCGAGTCTTCCCCGGCCATCTTCAAAGCTCATCTTGGCTGAGGTAGATTCTTATTAGTCCCTAGAAGTGTTGGCACTCGCTTTCCTGGACCGCTGCGGAGCATTTTGCTATTTTCATGTTTTGCCGAAATAGCTTCCTTCGGTGTTTTCCGGCTCGCCGGCGTTCTAGACCTCCACCGCCGGTGAGGTCATTACCATTAGGTTTGCATCGCTATTGCGGGTCCATTTTGATGTTTTGTGGGCGCCGCTGCGGCCGGAGTCGCCGGCGACAAGCCACTGTTCTCGCTCGGGGTTTTGCTAGGCGTAAACTACCGTTTTCGTCATCTATTAGGACACAGTTAATACCCACTCATTAGTAGTATTAATGGTGTCTTAATCTGGCCAGATGTCTCACTGACATGTGGGCCCGTAAGCCTAAAACCAAGAACCAGAAGCCATTAGGGTTGATTTTGGGTTTATTTATTGCTAATCATTGTTAGCAATAAATGTGCCGAAGCCGCCAGCCTGTGCCACTGCCAGGTGGGCCCTCAGTCCCTAAGTCCATCTCTGTGTAAATCGTTAGGACACTTTAATTGCTAATCATCACTAATCATTGGTCATTAGTAATTAATTGCCTGTCCTAAAATATTCTTGTGTCTCGCGCCTCAGGACCCGTGCACCGTGCACGTGTTAAAGCTCGTGTTTGTGACTCACGCCAGCGACATGCGCCCCACGTGTCAGCGCTCCTGGTTGCACTTCAATCTTGGACCACTGTCCATTTTGCGACCGCGCCCGGATCGTCTGCGTTCGGACCATCCGGTTCCCCTCTTCACTCTGGACCGTCCATCTCACGATCTGCGGTTGAGATCGTGTGTGCAATCGGACTCTACGATTAGATATGTGCTCAGATCTGTTCATCTTTAGATCTGCGGTCGTGGTTAGTCGAGGCAACCGCACCATCCGGTTGCATCCTTCCTCGTGAGCCGTTGGATCTTGATCCAACAGTGGGCTCTTTTAGGGATCGCACACGTGCGCTGTTTTCCGTGCGTGTGGCTTGTTGGATTTCGCATCAACGCCCACGAGCGCCCACGCCGCTTATTTCCGCTTAAGTTGGATTTCGTTTCGTAAGTATTTATTTATCAACTAAAAATTGTATCAGAAATTTAGAAATTCATAACTAAATCATTTTAACTCCTTTTTAGATGTTTCCAGCTGTAATAAATTTTTATGCCTCTGTAGTTTAATATAAAAATGTAATTGAGCATGTTCCTATTCTGTAAAATTGTGTAACTCAAATAGCTTGTTTTCTGCCAATTTTGAATATCCCAAAAATAGAATTAAACTTGTAAAATGCCTATCTTTTTCTCAGATAACTCCAAAATGTGCAAAATCAATTTTGTTAAATTCTCTGTTAGTGTACCTTAATATGAAATAGGTTTTGAGCATGTTTATGATTCTGGAAAATGTAATGTGCTAGGCTTACAACTTAGAAAAATCATAAGTAAATCATTATAGCTCCAAATTTAGTAAGCTCAACTTTGTTGTTATTAGGATGTCATATTATACCTGCTATAAAAATTTCGGACCTTAGATCATTCTAAAAATTTTCACCATGAACAATACCTATAATTAATTTAGTTGATTTTAAGAGGCTTAGAAAGAGTAAATTGACTGTAACTTTTGCATCATAGATCCGAATTGCATGATGCTTGTTCCTAAAATTGTATAAAATCAACCTCTAGCTGCTGTATAAATTTCTTGGGATTTGGATGTTCTTTGCTGTTGAGTTTTATTTGGTGTTCTTCGTTCTTATTGGTGTTATCGTATTTTCGCGTTAGGTTCCGAAGAATATATTGAGCTTGAGAATCCTCCTCTGCAGCAAGAACAACCCCAGCAAGGCAAGTAGTTTGATCATGTTAATCCCAATATTTTAAGTATTTATGTTGATTACAAATTCTATGCATGCATTGCTACTTTGTGTTAAACTATTATCGTTAGTTGACCTAGTAGATGCATTTCCTTAGGCAAATGATTATTCTCTACTACCATGAGCCTAGGTTATTGCTGTGATTAGAGTTCGTGGATGAGCTCTTGTCACTTAGTAGTTGCGAATTAATTGCTTAGCCATGCTTAGCTTCCGGTAGAAATGGGCGGTTATCGACTTGTCGATAACCTTGATCACATAAAACTTATTATCACTTATGATTTCAGCCTTGTGCCGTGTCTACTTATGAAAACTAAAACTGAAAACAAAAATGATTTAGACTTGGGCACAATGGTATGATTGGTGTGCTTTTGGGTGTGACTGGAGTGGTGCCCGAGTCAACAAGGACCGAACATCTTGTTACACTAAACCAAGCATTTTAGCGTGCTAACCACACTAGAGGGTATGAGACCTCTCTTGACTTAGTACTTTGGCGTGTATTGGCTTCGGGTCGCAGGGAGTCGCAGGAGGGATGGTGCCGAGCGTTGTAGTGTCCGAAAGGCTTCCGTGATGGTGGTTGTCTTTCGGCTTGCAATGTAAGCGTATGGGTTTCTATCCATACGTGCGGCTCGTAGTCAATGCACAAGATTGGAAATGTCTCAGAGGACTTAGCTGTGCTGGCATACCTTCTGAGTGTGCTTTGTGGTTTAAAGGCGGTGCAAGTGTGGGTACATTGGTACACCCCTGCAGAGTTAAAACTATTCGAATAGCCTCGTCCTAGGTTATGGACATGCTTGGCAAGGTCTTTCAAGAGTTAGACTACAACCTTTTAATTAAAACTTGATGGGTGGTACGAATCGGGGATTCGTGCTATGTTGTGGTGGCTATTGGGATAGTCACTTCTAGGTGGTTCCTTGTATTTATCATTATTTGGCTGTTATTTTAGCAATAAAACAGATTTGCAAACTTGCTTTTAAATGTACTACATTGTTGCAAATAAAGTTGGCTTTGTGCAAAATGAGACATACAACCTCCACCTAAATAAGCTTGCATGTAGCATATGAATAGGTCTGCTATTCCACACGTCAGTCTTGCGAGTACCTTGTGTACTCATTGTTCTTGCTTAAATGTAAATTGTTGCAGAGGAAGAAGGTGAGCTCGATGGGCCTCACTTTTGTGAACTGTGTTGTGGTAGCTTGCGGAGCGACTAGCTTGGCGGCCTGGTCGGTTGCCTTGTGGGTTGTGTGGCTAACCGGTCAACTTTTGTTCTAGCCATCTTATGGCACCTTTTGCTTCCGCTGTCTTTCGTGTATATTGTTCTATTTGGCCGGTCGGCTCTTTTGTAATAACTTTACTTTATGCATGTCGTTGTTGAACTTAGTGATGTATGTTGTATGGAAATGATGTGTAATTTTGTGATGATGCGCATATGCTGCAATTCTGGGAAGCATATGTCCATCGAGGCTTAGAATGTTTAATTAGTAATGCTAGAACCATTTGGAGGTTAAGTGTTACTAGTTAAATATTTCGGGTCCTCACAGACCCACCAACTAGGTTTAGTTGGGGAAATTGATAACC
This sequence comes from Ampelocalamus luodianensis, assembly GCA_036346255.1. Classification (NCBI taxonomy): domain Eukaryota; kingdom Viridiplantae; phylum Streptophyta; class Magnoliopsida; order Poales; family Poaceae; genus Ampelocalamus; species Ampelocalamus luodianensis. Next base: position 52,405,085 of record CM070620.1, on the reverse strand, counting down.
TTTCCATGAAGTCTAAGAACACCTCATTTGGACTCCTGTACTAAAAGATATGAATTTTAGAACGCGACTGTCCACAGAGGGGACATAACAACATATATGAAATTGGAGTTGGGTTCGCGTTAAAAGAACTATTGCAAGTTCGTGTTGGCTTTTATAGTTTGTGTGGTACATTACTGTTGTCTTAGTATATTTTTAAATGAATTTAGGTGGTGGATTGGTCCCGGAGGCAGCACCTTCTTCACATCCTCCGTTCTCACGCGGTTAAGGCAAGTACTTGTTTGCTAGTATTGTGAATAAATGTGATATATATGGATGCTAGAGTGTTATAGATGTTGTTGACCATGATTATGAATGTTGTGAAAATATGTATTATGTATGGTTGCTTGAGTGTATGAATGTCTATGAACCTGAATGATAGAAGAATGAATGAGTTAAATTCATAAGTGATGTTGCTGAGGAGGTATGATTATGATGATTCATGATTTGTGCATATGCATCATGTTGAAAAAATAAAGACTTGGTCACGTGGTGACCAAGCATTTGTTGAGATCCCCGTCATGTATATGATGGGCTTGAGGTCCCCTTTACTTGCGGAGTATTGGGCAATTGGTCCATGTGCTTACGAGCACAGGCATGGTATGCGGCGACGGTCGCATATCTCGCATTACCGGTGAAATACGAAAAAGAGTGGAAGAGAAAAGATGCATTGCATATTAGCATTCATACATCATGAGCTATGTTTTCTGAATAAAGCTTTGGGTTTGAATGTTGTTGCTGTAATGTGTGAGGTTAATGATTCCTTTTGGTACTTGCCGAGTCTTTGGGCTCACTCTTGCTTTTGTTGTGTTTTAGGTAACTTTTGCAGGAATGGCATGCATGGGAGGGAGTAGACTTAAATTGGAGTCACACACTGCCACACATACCTTCAAGTTGATTAATTCTTTTAGAGTGTCATTTAATAATTAAGCGAACTGCTTAAGAGATGGTGATGGTTAGGCCTTATGCATCGAAGTTATTTATAATAATGTTGAGACACGAACTTTGGTTATCTTGAATGTGTCCTAGATGAATATCATGTTTTTCAATGCTTAGAATTGATATTGGATGTTGGATTGATTTAGTTATGAAATACTTTTATCTTTTGGGAACCTCCGTATAGTCAACCATACAAAGGAGGTTCTGCCGAAATTTAGCAGATTATTCTAGTTTAGCTATATTAATGTCTTCTTTAGTAGCATTCCAGGCTAATGCCGGGCTGGGGTGTTACATCCACAGAGAAGAAAGGAAAGAGGAAGACGAAGGGGGGGGGTGACTTGGTGCTACGGGCCCCACTTGTCGGTGACAGCAAAGAAAGGAAAAGGAGCGGGTGGTGTTTGGGCCATTCGATTTAGATCGGATGGTCCACACTGATTGGGACGTTCGGAACATCCGAACGTGTCAACATGATCGGACCGTCCATTCTTGATCCAACGGCCAAAATGGTTTGGAGTGAGAGCGCGCGGGAGAAGCGGGTCGAGTGGGCTGCACGTGCATGGGAATAGGATTGGGCTGAGATAGATTCGGCCCAAAGACTGTTTTGGTATTTAAATTGATTTTATAATTAAAATAATCCTATTAATTCAAAATGGATTTAGAAAATAGCAAATAAAATCAAAAAATTATGAGAAAATTCACAAAAATTCTTTGAGACATTTTGGATTTAATTAAAATACTTCCAACTTATATTTGGTAATAGATTTTGCAGTTTAATTTATTTTGGTTTTGAAATAAATAGGGAAAAGCTTTTAAATTTTCAAAAAGTCCCATAGACATAATTAAATTTTATTTTCAACTAAAATTTGAAATTTGGGCTATTACAGGTGGCCAGCAAGAATCTGAGGTGGAGGTCGATTATGAAGAAAGAAGGAAGGGTCGGAAGGTGCATTGAAGCCAGCAAAGACCTTAGCGCCAAGGGATTGATTTCCTGGCACATCATGAGGGCCTTTTCCTTACGCTGGATAAGCCCCTTAAGGCTCCGGTCGTGTTCCCTGCTCTGGTACATCGGTTGTGATGACGCGACCAGGGACTCTAGGGAAGGTAAGACATAGAAAACCCCGACCAACATGGTTTATTTATTTGAATATAATGTGACTATGGCCTGATCTTCCGAAAGGTAGTGATATGTTGATTGTGGAGAACACGACGTTGATGATCCAAAGGCTCCGACCAAAACAGATCGAACCCCTCGCAATCAGTACACCATTGCTCCGATGGTTATCAACCGTGCTGAACACGGTTGACCTTGACAAGAAGGCTATCTCCAGCAAGCGAATCGAGAACACAAGCAAGAGAGTAGAAGATGCAATATGAAATTGTATTGCAAATAATGATGAAGCTCACAAAGTTGGGGTTCCTCAAACCGAACATGCGGTGAAACTGCTATGCAGAATAATCTAAAAAAGAAACCTGAATTCTACTAAAGGGTGGCGGCTCCTATATGAGAAGGGCAGCCAGGAGGTGGAAACCCTAGGGGGTACTATTCATGTGGAGGTGGTATTGTTCACATGAACAGTACGGGCTCCCTAGGGTGGCCGGACAGCATATGGGCCATATGGGCCAAGTCAGCCCATGGGACTCGGATACAAGCCTTGTAGGCTAAAGAAAAGGTGGCACAACACCAAGTAGAGGGTAGTAAAAACTCTTTGAGTTGGAGGCCACAAATTCTTCATCTCCCTTAGGGTGGCTTTAAAGTCTTGAAGTCCGTGCTAGAATTGTGGCCATTGTTATTGCTTTCTCCTTCCTTGATGCACATCAAATCCTTGTTGTTCATTCCCAGATTCCTAAGCACAAGCAAATCAACTCTATTAGGCAGCATGATAGAGTTCTTAAATAATACACTCAGCCCTAGAAATGAATTTATTTGATAATTTAGTTGACGTGCACGTGCTCGAGTAATTGGACCTTGCACATCCACATCATTCATGGCAGCAGCAAGAGGAGTGTTCATATCAGTAGAAGTGATGCCCTCATCAGAATATTTTCTAACCTTGAAATCTCTTTACTCTTTTGAAGTCCTTTCTCTTGATGAACTCAGGGAGTAGATCAAAATGATCTGCGCCGGGGAGCTTGATGTTAAGGCTGTGTTTCCCCATATTTTGGCTGTTATCTCCGCAGAGGAGAGAATAGCAAGACTCAAGGTAGATAATTTTTTCTCTTCATCTTTTATATTCTCCAACCAGTATATAATTTGTTCCAATACCAAATGGTTGGATTAAAGGAAAAAGAGTCCGACAAGGGCTCTACTCCGACCATTGTGCCAACCGATTCCTGCTCGGTGACCACTCAAGATGATGGTTTGCTCGAGGTAAGAAAAGTATTGAAAGGAGCTTATATTTCCGATGGAGAATTTCATTACCTAATTAATTTGAATTTACGACTTAGGTGGGAGAAGGAGAACTCACAGCATGGAGCTGTAGAGGTCATATGTAACATCCCAATTTTCAGGGCTTTTTGAAAAATTTTAAAAATAAAAATAACCATTTGGTTTTGTTGAATTTCTAAAGCTTAACTTGAAATTTTGGAAGTTAAAAGCAATTTAATATGAATTAATCAAACTTCAACTAATTCAAAATTTGATTTGTTTGAGTTTATTGGAGTTCTCTGGTATTTGGAATTCGCTTTCCCTGTCTGTTCCATTTTTTCGTCAGCCCGTTCCTCCTCCTCTTGTCGCTGGCCACCCCGCCTCTGTTTTCTCTCGGTTTAGACCACCCTCTCTGTTGTCGTTCGGTTTCGATCAACCTTTCGGTTTCAACCAGTGTGTTGGTCTTGACCAGCCCTTCAGTTTCGACCAGTCTGTTGGTCTCGACCAGCCCTTCGGTTTCGACCAGTCTGTCGGTCGTGACCACCCCCTCGGTCACGACCAGCCCTGCCTGTCAGCCCCCTGCTCACCTTTTTCTTCCTCCTATCGCAAAAGTCATCGCACATTAATTGCCCGTCCTCCGTCGTGCCTGCCCGCATCCTGTCCCCCCTTTTCTCAGCACGTGCGGATTAAATGCCGTCACCTCTGCCACGTTTTCCCTCCTTTTCTCAGCGACGTGCGCATTAAATGCTGTTGTCTCTGACCCGCTGCGTTTTTCCTCCCCTTTTCACACCGCACCATTGTTGAACTTGGGAATGAAGGATCCTGAATTCTCTGTGTTTCATATACTAGTCTAGGAAAAGGTAGTGTACACAGTCAAACAAAAATGATAACAAATTCATATCACGCATTTAATTCACATAGATCAAAGTTTAATACATAATGGGGCCTGAGGCCAAATAAAAGATACAGCGGAAAAATGTAAATAAGTGGTAGGCCACACGATCTACCACAGGCAATCGTCTGGGGGTGCAGCCTAGTACTCCAAGTCCTCACCATCTAGATAGAAGTCTTCACCTGAATAAAGTTTATTCAGCAAGAGTGAGCACAACTTCCATGCTCACAAGTTACAACTAATTCACAGAATATAATGCATGCATGGTAATACAAGTGAGGCTGATAGAGTTTATTTGCATAAAGTAGCATTTTCAAGTTTTAAATATCATTACTAAGTTTCAAGGCAATTTTTAATCTATAGTTAAAATCAAACTTTTATTTTGATTCATTAATCTCAAGTGTAGGATAAACCTTCATACACAAATGGTGAAAGACAAACCCCCTTGCACCAAGCATTCTTCCCAAATTTCCCAATTGGATGAAAATATCCAAAACATCTGAGTTTGAATTTATTTTTAAAAACAAAACCAATATCTAATCCACGAAAGGCTTTGCTCAGCATGTCCATGACCGCAGACGCGACTATTCGAATAGATTATTACTCTGCAGAGTTGGTACAGCTTTACCCATAAGAGATAGTTTGCTCAATATGTCGGCCAAAACACGCTTCCGAAGGCGTGCGACTAAGCAACTATCACGAAGCCTTTACGCTACATTATTTTAACATAACTATGCCCGCTAAGGTTTAATCATCGTAGGCTTCGCACCAAAAGATAATCCCCTTTTACGCCATGTGAGTATTAACAATAAGTCTTCGCGACACCCACATCTTTCTATGACATAGTTATGGTGAAATAATATAGTTTAGTTGGCTAAGTCTGTCCCATTCTAGACTTGTGGTGGTACGAGTTTGGCTTAACAGTCCACAGCTCGCAAACCGATCCTTACATGACTGGGTGACTTCCAAAACTATCGCTGGGCCTCAAACATTCGCTGAATTAAGCCCATACATAAACTTGCACCCACCAACGGTCCAATTCACCCAAGTCTAAACCAGTTTTATTTATTTTTCATGACAAAACATTTTCAAAACATTCTATGGTAAAGACAATACCATAGTCTCAATTTTAAATCAACTTTGTATTTTGGCTAAATTCCCCAAAATCAACATTTTGGTCTAAGCATTGACTAAGCATAATTTTCTAATTTATTTTACTATGGTGACAAGGAAATAACAATACAAACATCAATATTGGCCATCCAAAGGAGATAGATTAACTAGGAATTTAAAACAGGAATTTAAAATAACTGAATTGAACTATGCATGCAATAATCATTTAAAACAGAATTAAATAGTTTAAAATAGTAGGGTCAATATGGTCAAAGGTATAATGTGAGACCCCGGGGTATTTAACTTGTAATGCTTAGTCTTCCATTGACTCTAGTATCACAAACAAAATATCTCGTGCCTCGCGAAAATTTATACTTCCCAGAATTGCAGTATACACACTATTTTACAAAACATTGCATCAATCCCATACAACACACAGAACCAAAGCTAAAGCCTTATAGGAAAAAAACATATAGTAAAGTTATTACAAAAGAGAGGCCAACCGGCCAAGAACAAGCTAAAAAGCTAGAATAAATAGCGGAAGCAAAATACCATAAGATGGCTATGAACAAGAGCCAACCGGTTTGCCCTACACCCACAAGGCAATCCGACCGAGCCGCCAAGCTGTTGTTCACACTGCAGCAAAACTCACAAAAGTCGATCCTTTGGGGATCAACCTCCTCTGCAACAATTAAGCAAAGCAAATGAGTAAAAAAATGTACTCGCAAGACTTACGAGTAACAAACCTAGATATTACTACATGCAGGCTTTAATCACAGGAGAAGGCTAAAGATTTATTTTCAGCATAAAGCAGAATTTATTTACAATAAGTAATAGATTGAAGGTAGTTTTAACAATCTGAATTTTATTTGTTCAAATAACAGCGAGACAATAAGTAGTAACATAAAGACATCTTGGAGATGACTAACCCAATAGCCATCACAACAATAGCACGAATTACCCACTCGTACCACCCACATCAAGTTTTAATGAAAAGTTGTAGTCTAGTTCTTGCACGACCTTACCAAGCATGTCCATAACCTAGGATGAGGCTATTCGAATAGTTTGAACCCTGCAGGGGTGTACCAATGTACCCACACTTCAGACCGCCCTTTTGCCAAGCTATTAAGCACACTTCCTTTGGTATGCCGACACGACTAAGTCCTACGAGACATTTCCAATGTATTGTATTAATTAAGAGTCGCACGTATGGGGGTTGACCCTTAGTAATCTGCTGGCGATGAAGATCACAAGGACCCACATGTTGAGTCGGAGACACCAGCCCGGCCGAAGCAACTGCGGGTGCTCTGGGTATGGAGAACCTAACCGGAATCCCATCCCTCTCATCCCAAAACGAACATTTTTCTCTATCACTACCACCAGCGACTCATTAATTAACACCTCCCAAAGTACTAAGTCAAGAGAGGTCCCATATCCCCTAGTGTGGTTAGCACGCAAATATCACTTGGCTTAGTGACACAAGTAACTCGGTCCTTGATGACCCGGGCACCATTCCAATCACACCAAAAGATCACACCATCATATCAATGTGCCCAAGTCTAAAATATTTTATTTTTAGTTTTAGTTTTCACAAATGAACCAAAGCACAAGGTGTTGAACATAATGTAATTATAAGATTTGTGTGATCAAGGTCATCGACTAAGTCGATAACCGCCCAATTCTACTGGTAGCTAAGCATTGCTAAGCATCATATCGTAAAGACATAAAAGAGCATAAATCATTCACCGGGTTCTAATCCACCAGTGAGAATAATAACCTAGGGCAGTGGCAGGGGTGAACAATTCCAAGGCAACAATGCAATAGGATTAGCTACCTCTAAACGACAAAATTAACTTTGACACAAAGAAGCATGCATACTTATTCTTTGCAAGCAAGATATTAGACTTTAAAAGTAATAGGAGCAATATGATCAAATGTTGCTACATCTACTTGCCTTGCTGGGGATCACTTATTTGCTGTAGAGGGTCGCTCTCTCAATCAACAATTTCTTCAGAACCTATCGCAAGAACGAGAAAATCTAATAAAAACGACGAACACCAAAAAAGACTCAAAATTTAAAATCATCCAAAATCTATGAAATTTACACAGCAGGTAGAGCATAATTTTAAATGAATTTAGCAACAAGAATCATTCCATTTGGATTAAGCATGCAAAAGTTATGGCCTAATTACTTTCAATCTGCTGGAAAATTCAATTTTAATTGCTATCTATTACTGTTCATCACACAAATTTCCAAAAGTTTTTGAACATGAAAATTTTATGGTAGGTAGATAATGACATCCTGAGGTCAGCAAAATTGGGTTTACTTCATTTGGAGTTAAAATAGATTTACTATGATTTTTCTAAGTTATGGCAATAGTGCATGATTAATTTCAGAGGCAAAGACAGTATTAAAACTTATTCTACACTAAAGCATATTAACTGAGGAACCTAACAAATTTGAGTTTGCTCAATTTGAAGTTACAGAGAAAAACTTATGTATTTTTCAAGTTTGAGCAATTTTTAGTGCAAGAAAAAGCTAAACCCTTAAGGTAAAGAGGTCCTAAGGGAGGTCCTAAGGGTCCAGATCTAACTGAGGGAGGTCCTGACGGCAAGATCTCCTAGAGGAGGTCCTAGATGACCAAAACTTAACTAAGGGAGGTCTTGACGGCTAAGATCTCACAAAGGAGGTCTTAAACGGTCAAGATCTACACTGAGGCAGGTCCTGAACGGTTCAGATCTAAAAGAGGGGAGGTCTGGACGGCTAAGATCTCACAGAGGAGGTCTTAACGGTTCAGATCTAAAAGAGGGGAGGTCTGGACGGTTAAGATCTCACAGAGGAGGTCTTAACGGTTCAGATTTCCACAGGGAGGTCCTAAGAGTTTTAAGTTCTAAAAGAGGAGGTCCTGGATGGCCAAGATCTACCATAGAAGGTCTTGGACGACCAAGATCTACCAGAGGAGGTCCTTGGGTTATCTTTTTAGAAGTCCAAGGGATGGTCATTTGCAAAGAGGACCACGAGGGAGGTGTTTGGGGTTGTTTTTGCAACTGACCAAGAGGGGTCTTTTGCAAAAACGACCGAGGGAGAGGTCGTGAGACCGAGACTCAGGTCACGGGCCCGTGAGTAAGTTACTCAAAAGCTAGCTTAGGACAGCCATTAAATGCTTAAGCAATGATTAATAATGATTAACATTTAATAATTAGATCTTTGTCTTAAATTGACAACGCATAGTGCGTTTTTGTCCGACAAAAACCCGAGGGTAAACAACAGTTTGCCGCCGGTGATGAGAACCTCGCCGGTGCCAACCAAGGGCACCACTAAGTACACAATAGCCTTGCGCACCTACTGGGCCCACTCTTGACGACGGCGGCGGCCTAGAACACCGGCGAGCCGGAGAGAGGCGGTGATGACCAATACGACTAAACTTAAAAAGCAAAAATGAGCTCCGCATTGTTCTGAGAAGCAGGTGCCCAAGCCTCTAGGGACTAATAAGAGGTTACCTGAGGACGAAGAATGCAAGAAGGTAGCCGGGGAATCTCTGACGACCAAGTAGCTTGCTGGAGTTGAAGAAGACGATGGAGATAGGGAGGTCTGAGCAAAAAGGGAGGGTGAACTAGAGTAAGGATAGCTTCAATATAGCTCATAGAAGGTCCATGAGCCAGTAATTGAAAAGTTGAGATGCTTACCGGTACTGAGGAAGAAAGGGGTGAATTCGGCCGAGGATATCTCGAAACTCAAAATTAGGCAGCTCTTGTGAAAGTAACCTAAAATCAAGTTAGTAGAAATGCTCAAGGTGATAAGAGGAGCAAGTTGACACGCCAAGAGTTGCAATTGAACCATTGGAGCCCTGACGTCACCGAGGAGCTCCAAGGTCTAGCAATGGTGGTTTTAGGGTTTTTGGCGATCGAGCTGAAAAACACAGAGAGGAGGCAAGGGTTTGCAAAGGGGTGCGGAAAAAGAATACAAAGGAGGCTCAATGGCTATTTAAAGCCGATGGAGTAAAGAAAAGAGCAATGGCAACCCCACGGTGGTCAAGCCTGCCATGGACATATTGAGGAGATGGGAGCAGGTAGAAGGAGGACTTTGGGGAAAAGTCACTGGCACACATTTAATGTTGGCAGTAAAGAGCCGTTGACAAGGACAAAGAAATGACAAGGCTCTGCTCCTCCTCTGCCATGGCGCTCATGTGCGAGGAAGGTGATGATGACCAGGCTCAAAGGTCCCACCTGCCAGTGAAAGAAACAAGGTGGTCCGATCAACAGAACAAAACAGTTAGATTAGACTTAGATTTGAGTCAGGAGGTCTGGGCGGTTGGATCAGAAATGGAGGGCCACGATTTTTAAAGTGAGGTTTGGAGGTCCTGAACATTCAAGGAGATCTGAAACATAGATCAAGACATGAACAGTCCACGATCACCTAGGCGCAACACGCGCACGCCCAAGGGTGGTCTGGAGGGTTGTTGTAACATCCCAAGTTTTGGCTTGTGTTTCAAATGTAAGAAAATTTGTAGAAATTTGAAACTTTTCTTACATCTTTATTTCATTGATGTTCTAAAGAATTCTTGTAAAAGAATTATGGAAATACAAAGTCACAAGTCATTTTGACCTAAACCTTGCCCTTCAAAATCTTTCTTGTCAAACCTTGTGACCATTCCTTAGAAATAATTTTCCTAAGTTCTAGGGTTAATTGGTGACCCCTCTGAAAAATTTCACAATTATTAGAAATTGTTTGAATATTTTTAGAGGGCAGTCAAACCTGTTTGATTTTTACTCAAACCCTAGCTCAGCACCTTGCATAATTTTTGGAGGAAAATGTAATGCATGAAAACCTCTGAAAATTTTATACAAGGTCAATGTCAAGGTTAGCAAGTTCCTGTAAACATTTCAGAAATTTTGGAGTTGTTTTGCTACCTTAAACAATTGCCCAAAGATCAGCTCAATTCAAAACCCTAATTTCAAACCTTAGGGCTGAGTCTGACTCGGGCTCGAGTCAGACTCGAGCCCAATCACTTGGCTCGGTCGAGCCAGGTCAGTAAGCACACTCGGGCGCGGCCGAATCAGGCATGTAGTTTTCGTTCGTTGGATTTCCATCCAACGCCCTAGACCTCCCCTGGTAGCGCTGGACCTCCGAGTGGTTCGATTCAATCACAGCCATCCGTTTTGATCTGACCGCCCACGACCTCCCCGACCTCCTCTGTTGTTCTTCTTCTTCCCCTCGCGCCCGTACGTGCGTGCACGCCATGGCAGGTGTGGGCAGGCACTGGTCACTTCGCAGGGCCCTCCTCAACAGCTCTAAGCCCTATTCCCATCCTGTGTCAGTGTCTAGCCTTGTCCAGTACCTGCCCTGTTGACATTTCGGCGCTGGTGGAAGCTTTAGGTCTTGTCGCCTTTTTGGTTTCATCCCCGCACGCTGGTTTTCGCACCGCGGTTGACCTTGAGGCTATTTGGGGTCTCCGAGCCTTCCTGGGGTTCCCCTTCAGCATTTCTTGTCACCCTTGCCCTCTCTCTCTGTGTGTTTGAGTGCAATCGCCGAGAGCACTCATTTCTGCCATTTTCGACCTTGCAAGATCATCGTGGGCGACAGGGCTCCAGTGCTCCTCTTGCCCAGCTTTTTGTTTCCCGTTGGACATCTCGGGGTCGCAAATCTTGTCCCTAACTCCATTTTGGGTTGCTTTCACGGAGCAGCTTGAATCGGAGTTGCACGGATTTCGGCCGTAGGCGGTCTTCTTCTTCCCCAACCCCGGTGAGTGCCCTTGGTCAATAAATTTCTCTTGGACCTCCTCTAGACCATCGCAAAGCTATCGGGATCATCCTTGTACCTCCTCTGGTCCTCGTTGACGTCTTCTACTCGGCGCCGGTCTCCGTCGCCAGGACTTATCCGAGCTCCTTCGGACCTCCCCTGCGTCCAGGTGTGTTCGCAAGAACCTCCGAGTGCTCGAGCGCCCGTTGGATTAGATTGTAGCAGTGTTTTTCGCATTTTTGTATTTTACCGTAGCTGCTCCTCCGCCCCTCTCCGGCTCGCCGATGTTTTAGGCCAGCTCCGCCGTCGAGAGTGCCTCCATTGGGTTCACATTAGTATTGCGCACATATTGATACTTTGGTTTCGCGCCGTCATGGCTGTGGTCATCGGCGGCGAGCTGGCGGGCAAAGTGCGGGCTCTGTGCTGTTGTCGTATTTTCGACAAGTCCGTAGACCTCTTGAGTTAATCTTAGCCGTCGATTGACCTCTGAAGGTTGGCTCTTAGCCGTTAGATTTTCCTTTGTAAGACTTTAGTGCCAGGACCTCGTAGGGTTTATCGTAGCCATTTAGGGATACCTCGGGTTAGATCTTCACCGTAGAATCTTTCTCTGTGAAAACTTAAGTCGCAAGACCTCCCGGGTTAGATCCTAGCCGTTTAGGACCTCCCTGGTTTAATCTTAGCCGTTAGGATCACCCCCGCGCAAAATGACCACCCCGTGGTCGTTTTTGTAAAAACCACCCTCGGGACCGCCCATGGGGTCCTCTTTGCAAAAGACCACCCCTTGGTCTTTTGTAAAGAAAACCCCAGGACCTCCTCTTCCCGCGAGTCTTAACCCTTAAGACCACCCCGGCAGATCTCGACCGTTCAGGACCTCCCATGGAGATCTTGGCCGTTAAGACCTCCCCTGATATCTTAGCCGTCGGGACCTCCCTCCGTTTAGACCTCTACCGCTAGGACCTCCCTCGCATAGATCTGGACCATTAAGACCTCCCCCTACGAGATCTTAGCCGTCGGGATCTCCCTCCGTTAGGTTTTGACCCGTAGGACCTCCCTATGAAATCTTAGCCGTTAGGACCTCCTTCAGTTCGATCTTGACCATTAAGATTTTCTCTTGTGAAGTTCTTCGCTGCCAAGACCTTCCTAGTCTAGATCAAGGTCGTCCAGGACCTCCTCTGGTAGATCGTGGCCGTCCCTGACCTCCTCCTTTAGAGCTATCCCTTAGGACCTCCCCTGGTAGATCTGGACCGTCAGATCTGGATCTGACGGTCATGACCTCCTCAGTGCGCGTGGAGATCCTTCGCGTAGGTCTTCGCATGCGCTGTGCATGCACACGTCGGGGCCGTTGGATTCGATCTCAACGGTCACAACCTCTGGTTATTTTGGAACAACCGAGAGTTTTTATTTTCAATCTGTTAAATGCTTTAAACTTCAAAAAGTGCATAACTATTTCATTTTAGCTCCTTTTAGGGTGATTCAACTTGTGTTAAACTTCTGTAGAACTAAACTTTAATCCAAAAATGTCTTTAGGCACTATTCTATTTGTAACATCCCAATTTTGGACTTGTGTTTCAAATGTAAGAAAATCAGTAGAAATTAAAACTTTTTCTTACATCATGTATTTCCTGTAGGCTTTGAACATCTGTTGTAAGAAGTTATGGAAATACGATGTCACAAGTCTATTTGATCCAAACTTTGATATTCCAAAAACAATCTTGTCAAATTTTGTGATCATCCTCTGGAAATATTTTTCCTAAGTTCTTGGGATGGTATGTAGCCCCTCTGAAAAATTTCACAATTTTTAGAAATTGTTTGAATATTTTTAGAGGCAGTCAAACCTCAAAACAGAGCCTTGCAGAATTTTTAGAGATTTATTCACAGCATAAAAACCTCTGAAAATTTTACACAAGGTTGATAACTAAGTTAGCAAGCTCCTGTAAAAATGTCATAATTTTTGGAGTTAATTTGCTACCTCAAATAAATCCTCCAAAGTCTCTGTTTGAATTTAGAAGTCAAACCTAGTCTCACTGTGCTTTGGGTTCGAGTCAGACTCGGGCTTGAGCCAACTGACTCGGTCCAATCAACTAACTGCACCGAGCCTCTCTTTAAAAACGCGCATCCATTCTCAGCCTTTGGATCTAAATCGCACGGCCCGCGTGCGTGTATGCGTTCGGACCTTCCGGTTGCATGTGCGAATGTCGACCGTTAGATCTCCATCCAACCGTTGAGATCCTCCGACACATTCGGACCCTCTGGTTGTTAGTTTAAATCAGAGCCGTTGGATTAAGATCCAACGCTCGCTCATCTCCTTCGTTGTGATTTAAACCTGGGAGGCGTGGCACGATCTCAACCGGCCGCGTCTAATCCAACGGCTGGAAATCGCCCAAGCCTTTTGCGCTGGTCATCTTCAACCTCCGTGCGTCGTGTGGTGTAGAGCATGGCGTTGTCTTTTCATGCTTCCTACACCACCTAGTCAATAGTGAGGGGCGTGGGAGAGGTATTCGCCGAGCCATACCCTATTGCACGCCTACTAGCTTTTTCCTTGCTCGGCGCACCTTGTGCTCGTGCTTTGCCGCCTGAAAGGCTTGTGGTGCAAACCTAATGCCTCCAAGGCCTTATAAGCACCCAAATCACTTCCCAGTATTTCTTTAGACCACCATCAAGCTCCATTTACGATGTGGAGCTTAACACCTCAAAAATGGCAAGGCGCCATTGTTGACCGAAGAGCTCCATTGGTGTTCTTGGTGTTCCAGTGGTTCTCCTTCATGTTTCTTTGCCCTATCCTTATCTCCTTACTATCTTGAACATTTCCCCTCACTTAATTTTGGATTTGATTCTCGTGAATTGTCCAATTTGGGGTTTGTTCAAATTCGCCGAAATTGGTCATCTTCTTCCTCATTTCGGTGAGTGCTCCATTTTCACATTGCTTGCTCATGTAGCTTCGTGGACCATAATGAAGTCAGATTAATGCTTTGGAATCACTCATTTGGCTCGGGGTGTCTATTTCGGTCTTTCTTCTCCAAGTCCGCGAGCTTCCACAGTGATCGAGCTTCTCGCCATCTTTGAAGCTTCTCTTCACCAAGGTAGCTTCTTATTAGTCCTTAAAGCTCGCACCGCTTCCTTGACCGCAATGAGCTTTCGCTATTTTCATGTTTAGGAGTAAAAGCTCCCATTTTCGTTTTCCGGCTGGCCGGCGTTCTAGTCCCTCACCGCCGGCGAGAATGCCACCATTAGGTTTGTAGTGCTATTGCGATTCCATTTTGGTTCTTGTTGGCCGCGCGCGGTTGTCGCCGGAGACGAGCCGTTGAAGTCGCTCGGTATTTTGCCGGTGCAGGACTCCCGTTTTCGTCATTTGATTAGGACATATTAATTGCAGTGAAAGCTAATCATTGGTTAATTAATTGTGTCTTAATCTTTGTCGTTGAGTCACTGACCAGTGGGCCCAACGTCCTTAAATCGTCCGCTGGCGCCATCCCGCACTGTCCCGACATCATTAATGCTTAATCATTGATTAATTAATGTGTCGGCATTAATCGCTGTCGGAAATCACCTTTGGGTCACTAACTTGTGGGCCCGAGGGGTTAAAATCCAAATCCGGGGTCATTAGTGTCTATTTAGTGATGATCATTCGAATCATTAATTCTGTCCTAAACCGCCACTCTTAGTCGTTGACATGTGGGCCCAGTGCACTGTGCACGTGGGTTAAACGTTCGCGGTTGTGACTTGAGGTCACTGACATGCGGTCCCACGTGTCAGCATCTGTCTTTGAACTTCGATCTTTAGCCACCGTTCGTTTTTAGATCTGCGGCCCAGATCTTTGTATGCATTCGGACCCTCCGGATGCCTTGATGATTCTCGACCATCGATCTCGCAATCAACGGCTGGATCTTGTATGCAATCGGACCTTCCGACCGTTGGTGCGCTCTGGACCGTCCATCTGCAGATCTGCGGCTGGGATTGGCCCAAGCAACCGCACCGTCCGGATGCATACAACTTCGTGAGCCGTTGGATCGTGATCCAACGGTGGGCTTCTGTTAGGTGTCGCGCGTGCGCTATTTCCGGCGCGCGTGAGCCGTAGGATTGTAGATCAAGGGTGGATAAGTGTCCACGTCTTATTCTTTTGATTAAGTTTGCTTGTATATCGGTAAGTATTTATTTATCAACTAAAAATGGTATAGAAACTTTAGAAACTCATAACTAATTCATTTTAACTGCTTTTTAGATGATTCCAACTGTGATAAATTTTGTTGTCACTTAAGTTTATTATAAAAATAGAATTAAGAGTATTTCAGTAGCAGAAATTGTTGAAACTAAAATAATGTGATTCCTGCCATTAGGAAATTCCAGAAATTGATTTTAACCTTGATAAATGCATATATTTTTCTGTATAAATCCAATTTGTGCAAAATCAATTTTGTTAAATTCATTTGTTAGTATACTTTCATATGGAATGAAATTTGAGCATGTTCCTAACTCTGTAAAATGATTTGCATTAGATTTATAACTTAGAAAAATCATAAGTAAATGTGTATAACTCCAAATTTAGTAAATTCAACTTTGCTGTTATTAGGATGTCATAATCTACCTGCTATAAAAATTTCAGACTTTAGATCATTGTAGAAAATTTCACCATGAACAGTACTATTAATTAATTAGATTGATTTTAAGGCTGAGAAAGAGTATTTTGTCCATATCTTTTGCATGCTTAGTCCAAATTGCATGATTCTTGTTCCTATCACTATCTAAAATCATTCCTTAGCTGTTGTGTAAGTTTCATTAGGTTTGGATGTATTTTGATGTTGGAGTTTCATTTGGTGTTCTTCGTTCTTATTTGCTTATCGCCTTTTCGCGTTAGGTTCCGAAGATAATTTTATTGCTGATATTGAGCCACATCAGCCATCAGATCCTGCACTCCAGCAAGGCAAGCAGATGTAGCATTCATTTGATCATGTTGTTCCTATTAATTTCAAATTCTAATATGTTGTTTGCAAATTCTATGTATGCATTGCTATGTTGTTTTAAACTATTGTCGATAGTTAGCCCAGTAGTTGCATAATCAGTAGGAAATGTTTAATCCTCTACTACTGAGCCTAGGACTACTTGCTGTGATTTTGGGTTCGCTGGATGAACCCTTGTCACTTAGTAGATTACGTGTCATTATGCTTAGCCATGCTTAGCTATCGGTAGAAATGGGCGGTTATCGACTTGTCGATAACTTTGATCACACAAACTGTTATAATATGTATATTTCAGCCTTGTGCTTTGTCTAAATTGCAAAACTAAAACTGAAAATGAAAACAATTTAGACTTGGGCACAATGGTAAGATGGTGTGATCTTTTGGTGTGATTGGAATGGTGCCCGGGTCAATTAAGGACCGAGCTACTTGTTACACCGAACCAAGCATTTGTGCATGCTAACCACACTAGGGGGATATGGGACCTCTCTTAGCTGAGTACTTTGGGGTGTGTTAATTAATGAGTCGCGTGGTGGGTTGCATATTTAATTATGTGCAACATGGACGCGTTTGTGGGGAGGGGAGCACCCGCCGAGGCCGGTGTGTCCTGCTCCACGTATGGGTCCTTGTGATCCATATTGCGTCGACAGAACACTAAGGATTAACCCCCATACGTGCGTCTCTTGATTAGCATATTCCATTGGAAAGGGTTCGTAGGACTTAGCCGTGCCGGCATACCTAAGGAAGTGTGCTTAATAGCTTGGCAAAAAGGCGGTCTGAAGTGTGGCTACATTGGTACACCCCTGCAGGGATTAAAACTATTCGAATAGCCTCGTCCTAGGTTATGGACACGCTTGGGGAAGTCTTTCAAGAGTTAGACTACAACCTTTTTATAATTAAAACTTGATGGTGGTACGAATCAGGGATTCGTGCTATGTTGTGGTGGCTTTAGGGAAAGTCACTTCTAGGTGGATACTTGTTACTTATGATTACTCACTGTTATTTAAATTTTTAAAAACATATTTGACAACCGCTGTTCAACTTACTACAATATTGCAAACGAAACTTGCTTTGTGCGTCCAAAGAACCATATAACCACATTCCTTTGATACAGCTTTCATGTAGCTATGTATAGGCTTGTTACTCGTAAGTCTTGCGAGTACATTTTTGTACTCACCTGCATTGCTTGTGTTGTGCAGAGGATGATAGTGAGTCCGATGGGCCTCACTTTTGTGAGTTGTGCCGTGGCGCTTTAAGGCGATTAGCTTAGCGGCTTGGCCGGTTGCCACGTGGTGTTATGTGGCTAACCGGTCATCTTTTGGTTTAAGCCATCTTATGGCAACTTTGCTTCCGCTGTTACTTATTTGCTACTTATGTCATTTGGCCATTCACTGTGTTGTAATAACTTATATTATGTATGTCTTTTGGTAGACTTGTTATATTCAGTTGTATGGAAATGATGCATGCTTTGATTTGATGTATGTGTGCTGCTTGTTATGGGAGGCACATGTTCATCGAGACGCGGATTATTCTATTTGTGATACTAGAACCAGTGGAAGGTTAAGTATTACAAGTTTAATAAACCGAGGTCTCACACTATTCCAGAAAATGTTGTTTATTACATTAATTTGCTAGCATTAGATATTGTGCTAGAAATTCAATAAAACTTGAAAAATGCATAAGTATTTCTCTGTGATTCCAAACTGAGCAAACTAAATTGTGTTAGGTTCCTCTGTTAATATGTGTTAGCCTAGAATGTGTTTCATGTAGGTCTTTGCTTCTGAAATTAACTTAGTGCTACTTTTACAACTTAGAAAAATCATAAGTAATTCATTTTAACTCCAAATGAAGTAAATCTAGTTTTGCTGTTCTTAGAATGCCATGTTCTACCTACCATAAAAATTTTAGGTTCTAGATCTTTCTGGAAAATTGTGCCATGAACAGTAACCGAAATTAATTTAATTTGAATTTTCAGCTTGAGAGAAATTATTTAGGCCATAACTTTTGCATGTTTAGTCCAAATGACATGATTCTTGTTGCTAAATTTATTTAAAATCATACCCTTGCTACTGTGTAAATTTCATGGGATTTGGATGACTTTGACTTTTGAGTGTCTTTTGGTGTTCTTCGTTCTTATTGGATTTTCGCGTTCTTGTGTTAGGATCCGAAGAATTTATTGAGCCCGAGAGCGATCCTTTGTAG
Organism: Ampelocalamus luodianensis; assembly: GCA_036346255.1. NCBI lineage: Eukaryota > Viridiplantae > Streptophyta > Magnoliopsida > Poales > Poaceae > Ampelocalamus > Ampelocalamus luodianensis. The sequence goes on along the minus strand of CM070620.1, from coordinate 52,386,846 downwards.
CAAGAGCACTTTCAGCAAGGCAAGCAGATGTAGCATCATTTGATCATATTGCTCCTATTATTTTCAAATTCTAATATGTTGTTTGCAAATTCTACATATGCATTGCTATCTTGTTTTAAACAATTGTCGATTAGTTGACCCATTAGATGCATTATCGGTAAGCAAATGTTCATCCTCTACTACTGAGCCTAGGTTTACCTTGCTGTGATTTGGGGTTCGTTGGATGAGCCCTTGTCACTTAGTAGATTACGAGTTAATATGCTTAGTCACGCTTAGTTACTGGTAGAAATGGGCGGTTGTCGACTTAGTCGATAACCTTGATCACACAAGCTTTGTCAGGACCCGGGAGTAACTCTCCTAAATCCTCTGTGCATTTCTGAACTAGTCCCATGATCAGTAGCTAGTTCACACAATAAACAAATATGGTAACAAATTCATGTCACAACTTTATTAATAATCAACAGAGTTTCTTACAAAAGAGGCTTACAAGCTAACAATAAAGAACACAACGGAAGACAAAGAAGTAGTAGAGTCCAGCAATCTGCCACAGGCAATCGACTGGGGTAGCAACCTAGTCGTTGAGATCCACATTGGTAGCAAAGTCCTTCTCCTCTGAAATTTTATTTGCATAAGCAAGTATGAGCACAACTACCGTGCTCGCAAGTTACACTCGTCAAATAACAGAATGACATGCATACATGGATGTAACAAAGGATAGCTTATTGGTTGATTTGCATAAAGCAGCATTTTCTTTAAATACTTGTACTAAGTTCCAAAGCGGTTATTCTATAACTAAAATTCATTTTATAAATTCTCAATTTTATAGTCAGATAACATTCACACATGAATGGTGAAGGATACTGTAACATCCCAATTTTGGGCTTGTGTTTCAAATGTAAGAAAATGAGTAGAAATTAAAACTTTTTCTTACATCATGTATTTCCTTTGTGTACTGAACAAGTATTGTACAAAAGGTTATGGAAATGCAAGTCACAAGTCTTTTGATCCAAATCTTGTTCCTTCAAAAACAATCTTGTCAAACCTTTTGATCATCCTCTGAAATATTTTTCCTAAGTTCTTGGGATGATATGTGACCCTCCTGAAAAATTTCACAATTTTTAGAAATTGTTTGAATATTTTAGAGGCGATCAAACTGTTTGACTCTCAATCAAACCTAAAACCAGTATCTTGTAGAATTTTTGGAGAAAACGACAATGCATAAAAATCTCCAAAAATTTTACACAAGGTCAATGTCTCAGTCAGCAAGCTACTGTAAAAATTTCAGAATTTTTGGAGTTATTTTACTACCCAAATAAATCCTCCAAAGTCTCAGCTTTAATTTAAAACCTAAAGTCGATTCACTATTCATTGTTCGAGTCGGGCTCGAGTCCGAGCCACTTGACTTGGTTGAACCACCTAATCGCACCGAGCCGCTTTTAACGTGCGTGCGCGATATCACCCGTTGATCCCAATCGCGTGGCCCGCATTGATGATGTCGTTCGACCCTCCGTTACATTAGCCAATTGGGACCGTTGGATCTCAATCCAACCGCCCGCATTTCGTAGGCAATCTGACCGTCCGCGAACTCTTTTAAATCACACCGTCCATCTAAAATCCAACGGCCGTGGTTTGTCTTCTCGTTCTTCTTCCTCCTCGGCTTCTCGCTGCGCGTGCGGCAATGGCGAGCGAGAGAAAACGAGAGGCGCGTGATGTGTCACCTCCACGCTTGCTTTTGTCAACGCCTCTCGCAATGCATTTAATGCGCACTGTGCTTTCTCCTCCATTGTCACCATGCTCACTTGCTCCCATCTTTTCTTGGTCTACAACCGAGCATGAACCGAGCCCACCATGGACTCGGGTTCTTGCTCGAAACCCTAATCCCTTCCCTATATAATTGCCCTCTAGGTCCTCCCGTGTCCCTTTACACCACACTTTGCTCTTCTTAGTGTTTGAGCGGCTAAACCACCTCACACCTCAAAGCACCATTGTTGGCGTAGAGCTCCAATGGCGGACTTGGTGTCCAAAGTGGTTCATCTTCAACATCTCTTGCACCCTTTTGAACTCCTCAACCTCCTTTGTATTTCCCCTAACTTGATTTTGGGTTGCATTCACAGAATCACTCAATTTTAAGTTTGGAGATTTTCGTTGGTTTCACCCTTTTCTTCCCCAGCTCAGTAAGTGATTCCTTTTGCAATTATTTGCTTTTGGAGCCTCTTTGAGCTATAATGAAGCCGTGGTGATGATTTGGTTCCACTCATTTTGCTCGAGAACCTCATCTTCCACTTCATCTTCTTCGCTCTGGTGGACTTCATCGTGTTCAAGTCTTCCCGCCATCTTTGAAGCTCCTCTCGGTTAAGGTAGCTTCTATGTAGTCCCTAGAAGTCATGGCACTCGCTTCCTTGGACCGCAGCAGAGCATCTTGCTATTTTCGTGTTTTGCCGTGTCGGCTTCTTTCTTGTTTTTTCCGCTGCATTGCGTTCACCTCCACCGCCGCGAGGTCACCACCATTGGGTCCGCAGACACTATTGCGAACCCATTTTGATAGTTTGTGGGCGCCGCCATGATCGGAGTCGCCATGGCGACAAGCGTCAAAGCCACTCGGTTTTGTCGGTTGAGAAGCTCCGCTGTCCGATAATTAGGACACATTTAATGTTTAATGATTGCCAATCGGTAGAGCATTAATGGTGTCTTAATCGCCTAATGTCTCATCGACATGTGGGTCCACCCCTTAAATCACCCGGCTTTTATCCGCGCGTTTAGGCATCATTAATGCTAATCATGGGTTAATTAAAGTGTCGCACTATTGGTCGCTCGGAAATAACCCTCGTACACCGCCAGTGGGCCCATAAGCTCAAAACCGAAAACCAGAAGTCATTAGGGCTGATTTTGGGTTTATTTATTGCTAATCATTGTTAGCAGTAAATGTGTCCGAAATTACCTTTTTGGGTCACTGACGTGTGGGCCCTCTGTCCCTAAATCACCTCTGTTCAAAATCTTTAGGACACATTAATTGCTAATCATCACCAATCATTGGTCATTAGTAATTAATTAGCTGCCCTAAAAACCTCCTTTAAGTCACTGACAGGTGGGTCCACGTGCACTGTGCACGTGTGTTAAGACTCGCATGTGTGACTCTCAGTCACTGACATGCGGCCCCACGTGTCAGCACTCCTTAATGCACTTCGATCTTGGACCACCGTCCATTTTGCGATCTGCGGCCTAGATCTTGTATGCGTTCGGACCATCCGGTTCCCCTCGTCATTCTTGGTCATCCATTGCTTGATCTGCGATCCTGATCGTGCGTGCAATCGGACCTTCCGACGGAAGTGCTCTCCATGCCGCTCATCTTGAGATCTACGGTGTGGCGGCCAAGGCAACCGCACCGTCCGCCGCATTCGTCCTCGTGAGCCGTTGGATCTTGATCCAACGGTGGCTCTGCTTTGCATCGCGCGCGCCGCTGTTCTCCGTGCGTGTGGCTCGTTGGATATTGCATCAACGCCCACGGCGCCCACGCTGCTTATTTTCGGTTGGGTTGGTTTTTATTTACGTAAGTATTTATTTATCAACCAAAATTGTATCAAAACTTTAGAAATTCATAACTAATTCAAGATAAATCTTTTTACATGAAACCAATCGCAATAAATTTGTATTTCACTAAAGTTTAATATAAAAATGCTTTTAGTTATGCTTCAGAGTAGAAAATTCTGTAATCTTTAATAGCTTGTTTTCTGCTATTTTTATATATTCCAGAATTGTATTAAAACTTGGAAAAAGCATATCTTTTTCTGTATATCTGCTAATTGAATGATTTTAACTTTGATAAATTTGTTATTAACTAAACTTTGATCTAAAAATAGTGATAGGTCTAAATCACACTAAAAAATATGTTAATAGATTTAACCTTATTAGTAGCAATTAAAAATCCATTTAATGTTGTAATAGGCACCAATAATTCCCTGTAAATCCTAGAAATAGAAATTTGATGTTAGGAAATCCCTCTGTTATCATACTATAATGTGAAATGGGTGTTGCACATGTTATATTTCTGGAAAGTGCATTATGCTAATTTTGCATCTTAGAAAAATCATAACTAAATCATTTTAACTCCAAATGACCTGAAATTTTATATGGGCTACCACTATACCAGTAGGTAGCTACCATAAAAATTTCAGCTTCAAAATCCCTCTAGAAAATATTTTTGCTACAGTACCTAATTATGGCCGAAAATGGGTTTTTAGGTAATATCTTTTGCACCACAAATCCAAATTAGGTTTTTCCAGTTTCTATGTCTAGGTATATTCATATTCTACCTTATGTATAAATTTCATCGCATTGGGATAATTTTTGCTTGCTCGTTTGTTTAAGTGTGGCTCGTCTTATTGGTTGTTCTTGGTTCTTTTGCCTTTCGCTAGGATTCGACATTTGCGGTAATTCCAGAGCGACCCTCCACAACAGTTTGAGTAACAGCAAGAAGGCAAGCAGTTTGATCATATTAATCCCAGTATTTTAAGTATTTATGTTGATTACAAATTCTATGTATGCATTGCTACTTTGTGTTAATAGTTGGCCTAGCAGATGCATTTCCTTAGCAAATGATTATCCTCTACTACCATGAGCCTAGGTTACTTGCTGTGATTTAGAGTTCATGGATGGGCTCTTGTCACTTAGTAGATGCGAATCAATTTCTTAGCCATGCTTAGCTTCGGTAGAAATGGGCGGTTATCGACTTGTCGATAACCTTGATCACTTAAAACTTATTATGATTATGATTTCCACCTTGTGTCATGTCTACTTATGAAAACTAAAACTGAAAACAAAATGTTTTAGACTTGGGCACAATGGTATGATGGTGTGATTTTGGGTGTGACTGGAATGGTGCCCGGGTCAACAAGGACCGAACATCTTGTTACACTAAACCAAGCATTTTAGCGTGCTAACCACATTAGAGGGTATGGGACCTCTCTTGACTTAGTACTTTGGCGTGTATTGGCTCCAGTCGCAGGAGTCGCAGGAGGGATGGTGATGGGAGCATTGTAGTGTCCGAAAGACTTCACCCGTGATGGGATTTGTTGTCTTTCGGCTTGCAATGTAAGCATATGGGTTTCTATCCATATGAGCGGCTCGTAGATAATACACAAGATTGGAAATGTCTCGTAGGACTTAGCCGTGCTTGCATACCTTCTGTTGTGTGCTTGTGGCTTGAAGGCGGTCTCAAGTGTGGGTACATTGGTACACCCCGCAGGTTAAAACTTTCGAATAGCCTCGCCCTAGGTTATGGACACGCTTGCAAGGTCTTTCAAGAGTTAGACTACAACCTTTTAAATTAAAACTTGATGGGTGGTACGAATCGGGATTCGTGCTATGTTGTGGTGGCTATTGGGATAGTCGCCTGTGTGGTTACTTGTATGTATCTTTACTTCATCGTTACTTTGATAACAAAACAGATTTGCAAACTTGCTTTTAAAAATGTATTACATTATTGCAAATAAAGTTGGCTTCATGCAAAATGAGACATACAACCTCCACCTAAATAAGCTTGCATGTAGTTTATGAATAGGTCTGCTATTCCACACGTCAGTCTTGCGGGTACAAAGACAATCTTTGTACTCAGTTGCTATGCTTAATTGTTTTGTTGCAGAGGAAGAAGGTGAGCCTGAGGGGCCTCACTTTTGTGAGCTGTGTTGTGGTAGCTGGAGGGGCGACTAGCTTGGCGGCCCGGTCGGTTGCCTTGTGGGTGTATGGCTAACCGGTCGACTTTTGTTCTAGCCATCTTATGGCACCTTTGCTTCCGCTGTCATTCTTGTATATTGTTCTATTTGGCCGGTCGGTCCCTCTTTTGTAATAACTTTACTTTATGTATGTCGTTGTTGAACTTAGTGATGTATGTGTATGGAATTGATGTGTATTTTGTGATGATGTGCATATGCTGCAGTTCTGGGAAGCATATGTCCATCGAGGCTTAGAATGTTTAATTAGTAATGCCGTGACCATTTGGAGGTTATGTTACTAGTTAAATATTCCGGTCCTCACAAAGTTGGTATCGAGCCATCGACCGTAGAAACCCCTAGCTTGGTCGCTTTAGAATATTTTGAAAACTTACTTTCAAAAGGTTTGTAAAACTTAAGTAAGTTCTCTAATTTTACTCCTTACCTGTCTTAGCTTGCTCATCTCACCTTACTCTCACTTAAGTTTGAAAAAGTTGTTCCTCTCTTCCTTTCAAAAATTAGCCCTATCGATTAGCTTGGTTTTGGGAGAAACATGAGAGCTTAGAGAAAGGAATCTGGACAGCTAGCTAGTGGTTAGTAAATAAGGTAGGAAATGAGAGGTTAATTCAACTAAAACTTGTGGGAATGTAAGGGTAAGGAGTGATATGAAATTAGCTAAATGCCTATACTCTATTAGGTGGTTATACCTTGATTTTTGGACTGTTTTGAGCTAGAAATTAGTGCTGAAATTTTGGGTCTTCGCAAATGATTGCTCGTTCTTCCATACGGGTTGGTCGTTTCGGAAAGTTGATTCGGTGACTTATGGTCTCATGTTCTCTTGTGGCTATTCTGTGGTCATTTTAACTAAGTTTGGATTTCTGCGCTCTTGGGTCTTGAACTGTATCTAACTTGTCTTAGTGAAACAGATGGCCGGAGGGACCCGTAGTGGTCGAAATCACCGTAGTCCCGATGAGGAGCTTCCTCCTCCGACCATGGCGGAAGTCCTCATGCATCGAACGCAATCGTTCGGAGGACCGGGGTGTTGGAGGTTATCGCCAAACACCTCCACTCCCTCTGTGCCTCGGATCCGGAGGTGGTCACTGTGCTCATGGGGACTTGCGGAGTTCCTTCGCACGCAGCCTCCCACCTTCTCCGATCCGAGATCCCTTGACGCAGACGATCGGCTGCGCCCGGTTGAGCGGAAGCTCAACGCTGCTCGCCGAGAGCGAGAGCGGCACTTTTGCCTCTCATCGCTGGAGGGTGCGGCACTCATGGTGGGAGAACTTCCTCGCCATGCAGCCCGCGGACACGTGGTCTCATGGGAGGAGTTCCGCCGCCTTCCGTCGGGCTCATGTCCCCGCTACCGATGAAGTCAAGAAGAAGGAGTTCCTTGCGCTCAAACAGGGCGCAATCGCGGATCGAGTACTTCCATGAGTTCAACCATTTGGCGAGGTACGCTCCTACTGAGGTGGCCACTGATGAGGCCAAGCAGGAGAAGTTCATGGAGGGTTTGTCTGAGGAGCTTCAGGACAAGCTCTCTATTGTGGACTTCCCCGACTTCCAGACCTTGGTGGACAAGGCCATCATCGCCGAGCACAAGGCGAGAGCGCTGGCGAGTCCCGCAAGCGCAAGTGGAGGCCCACGGTCCGCACAGCCGGCCTCGCTTCGTCCCGTGTTGGACCTGCACCGCGGCCCGCTCTTTGGCTTCACCACCGCCGAGGCCTTCAAAGACCGCTCCACGCCCTCCGCAGCCGTGACTCGCCACGCAGCGCCGCGACCCAAGCAGCAGGTGTTCCCGCAACCCCGCGGCCGACGCCACCGCTTCATCACACAACAAGGGCCACTACGCGAGTAGTTGTCCTAAGAAGATCGAGCGCCCTCGTCCCAATGGAGGACGCGGCAAGGGAGTGGTCACCCACCGACCAAAAGACCCCGGCTTGGGAGCGCCGAGTCAACCACATCTCGGCCGAGGAGGCACAGAGGCGCCGACGTGGTGTTGGGTACGCCCTTGTTAATTTGCATCCCGCTGGCTTTATTTGACTCTAGGGCCTCGCATTCTTTTATTTCGAGGTCGTTTGTCGTTGGTTGTGGACTTCACTGTGTTCCTTTGGGATTCCATCTGCGATTCGCTCTCCGGTTCGAAATGAGAGTCGACCAAGTATGCCGTGATGTTCCTATCCACATTGAAGGAGTGGGATTCTTGGCGAATCTTATCCTACTCGACTCGGCGCGCTGGATGTGATTCTTGGCATGGATTGGTTGTCCCAACACTTGGGGCAAATCGATTGTGCCGGAAGATTGTCTACCTCACCACCCTTCAGTGAACAGTTGGGTTTTCGCCACGCTATAGAGCCCCATCTTTATGTCCTTGAAGCAAAGCCAAGATTGGAGATCCACGACGCCCCATCGTGCGACTTCGCGGATGTCTTTCCGAAGACTTGCCCGGATGCCTCTGTTCGAGATCCGGAGTTTGTGATCGAGTTGCTGCCCTGCATCGCCCCTATTTCTAAGAGGCCGATCGCATGCCTCCTAATGAGTTGGAGGAGTCAAGAAGCAACCGGGTGAGCTGCAAGAGAAGGGTTTTATCCGTCCTAGCTCATCTCCTTGGGGTTGTCCAGCTTATCTTTGTGAAGAAGAAGGACAAGACCTTGCATGTGTGTTGATTACCGCTCGCTTAATGAGGTGACGGTAAAGAACAAGTATCCTTTGCCCGTATTGATGATCTTTTCGATCGCTTGACCGAGCACGAGTCTTCTCAAGATTGACTTGAGGCTAGGCTATCATCAAGTCGATCGGGCGAGGATATTCCTAAGACGGCCTTTGCTACTCGTTATGGCCTTTACGAGTACACCGTCATGTCTTTTGGTTTGACTAATGCTCCGCTTATTCATGAATCTTATGAACTCGGTATTCATGGAGTATTTGGATAGGTTTGTGGTGGTATTCATCGATGATATCCCGATCTACTCCAAGAGTGAAGAAGAGCATGCCGAGCATCTCAAGCTTGTGTTGGGCAGTCTGCGAGCACCACCGTATGCCAAATTCAGCAAGTGCGAGTTCGTTGAAGGAAGTGGCATTCTTGGGCCATGTTCTTTCAGCAGAGGTGTGGTCGTGGATCCTAGCAAGGTCACGATGTGCTATCTTGGGGTCACCAAGTCGGTCACCGATGTGCGGAGTTTTCTTGGTTTGGCTAGCTACTATCGCCGCTTTATCGAGAATTTCTCCAAGATTGCGAAGCCTATGACCGAGTTGCTCAAGAAAGACAAGAAGTTTGAGTGGTCCGCTGCTTGTGATGTGAGTTTCAGAACTCAAGAAGCGGTTGACCTCACCCCAGTGCTTGTTCTCCCGATATTCACAAGAGTTTTGATATCTATTGTGATGCTTCGTCGTGGTCTTGGTTGTGTTCTTATGCGAGGAGGGCAAGGTTGTGGCCTATGCATCAGCGGCGCTTGAGGCCTCATGAACTCAACTATCCTACTCATGACTTGGAGTTAGCTACGGTGGTCCATGCACTCAAGATTTGGCGGCATTATCTCGATTGGTAACCGTTGTGAGGTGTATTCGACCACAAGAGCTTGAAGTACTTGTTCACCCACCGATCCAACCTCGTGCAAAGAAGATGGTTGGAATTGATCAAGGATTATGACATGGGCATTCAAGATCATCCGGCAAGGCCAATGTTGTTGCGGATGCACTCGGTCGGAAGGTGTATTGCAAAGATGTTGATGCTCCAAGAGCAAAGCAGCCTACCCTCATTTCGTAATTCCAATACTCAATTTGGGTTTGATCGAGCACGGTTCTCTTGCTACATTGGTTGTGCAACCAACCTTGGTGGACCAAATCAAGGCGGCACAGCAGATGATGTTGGTGTGAGCCAAATCAAGCGTAACATCAAGGATGGATAGCCAAGTGCTTTTCGTGAGGATGAGCATGGCGTTGTGTGGTTTGGGCGCGCCTTGTGGTTCCTAAGGTCATGGAATTGCGGAATTGATTCTCCGCGAAGCTCATGATTCTCCTTTGTCTATTCACCCCGGGCTACCAAGATGTATCAGACCTTCGCGAGATTCGTGGACCCGAATGAAGCGCGAGATTGCCGTGTTCGCTGGTCGAGTGCGACGTGTGCCGTCGTGGTGAAGGCCGAGCATCGCCCCGGCAGCCTTCTTCACCTTTGCCGCGCGGAGTGGAAGTGGGATTCGCTGGCATGGACTTCATCACCGGTCCGCCCGCCGTCCAAAGGGAATGATGCTATTTGGGTCGTGGATCGACTGTGTTGACTAAAGTGGCACATTTCCTTCCCGCAAGACTCGGCCGTGAGGCCTTTGGCCGAACTTTATGTCTCGAGGATCGTGAGTCTTCACGGTGTACCAAGACGATTATTTCGATCGTGGTGCACTTTTCACCTCGCGTTTTGGCATAGTCTGCAAGAGGCTATGGGGACCCGCCTTCATTTCAACACAGCCTTTCATCCTCAAACTGATGGCCAAACGGAGCGAGTCAACCAAGTCTTGGAAGATATGCTCTGTGCTTGTGTTCTTTCCTATGGGAAGAAGTGGAGAAGTGCCTACCATTTGCCGAGTTCTCCTACAACAACTTTCAGTGCGCCTTGGCATGGCACCATTTGAGGCTTTGTATGGAGGAGATGCCGAACCCCATTGAACTGGTCGAGACTGGGAGCGGCGCTTTTCGCCCGATTCGATCAATGAGGCCAAAAGTCGTTCGCTTGATCCGCGAGCATCACGCGCACGGCCCACCCGCATAAAAGAGCTATGCGCATCGTCGCCGCCGTGAGTTGAGCTTTGAGCCCAATGACTTTGTGTATCTCAAAGTCTCACCCTTGAAGGGCCATCGCTTTTGGCATCAAGGGCAAGTTGGCCCTCGATATGTTGGACCTACCGCATCATCGAGAGTTGGAGCAGCTTGTATACAGATTGGAGCTACCACCGCACTTGAGGGTGTGCATGATGTGTTCCATGTTTCACACCAAGAAGTGCCTCTGTCCCGACCGAGGAAACTCCGCTGGAAACTCGATGTGCAGGAGAATTTGACCTACCGCGAGCATCCTGTTCGCATTCTTGAGGAATCTGAACGGAGAACAAGGAACCGTGTCATCAAGTTCCTTAAGGTTCAGTGGTCAAACCATTCTGAAGATGAGGCAACTTGGGAGCGAGAAGATCGCTTCGTGCAGATTTTCCTTCTTTCTTCTCCGAGTAAATGTAATCTCGGCCGAGATTCTTGTAAGGGGGAGAGTTGTAACATCCCAATTTTGGGCTTGTGTTTCAAATGTAAGAAAATGAGTAGAAATTAAAACTTTTTCTTACATCATGTATTTCCTTTGTGTACTGAACAAGTATTGTACAAAAGGTTATGGAAATGCAAGTCACAAGTCTTTTGATCCAAATCTTGTTCCTTCAAAACAATCTTGTCAAACCTTTGATCATCCTCTGAAATATTTTTCCTAAGTTCTTGGGATGATATGTGACCCTCTGAAAAATTTCACAATTTTTAGAAATTGTTTGAATATTTTAGAGGGCAACAACCCTGCTTGACTCTCAATCAAACCTAAAACCAGTATCTTGTAGAATTTTGGAGAAAATACAATGCATAAAAATCTCCGAAAATTTTACACAAGGTCAATGTCTCAGTCAGCAAACTACTGTAAAATTTCAGAATTTTGGAGTTATTTTACTACCCCAAATAAATCCTCAAAAGTCTTAGCTTTAATTTAAAACCTAAAGTCGATTCACTATTCATTGGGTTCGAGTCGGGCTCGAGTCCGAGCCACTTGACTTGGTTGAACCACCTAATCGCACCGAGCCGCGCTTTTAACGTGCGCGCGATATCACCGTTGATCCCAATCGCGTGGCCCGCATTGATGATGTCGCTCGACCCTTCGGTTACATTAGCCAATTGGGACCGTTGATCTCAATCCAACCGCCCGCATTTCCGAGGCAATCGGACCGTCCGGCGAACTCTTTTAAATCACAGCCATCCATCTAAAATCCAACGGTCGTGGTTTGTCTTCTCTGTTCTTCTTCCTCCTCGGCTTCTCCGTGCGCGCGGGCGGCAATGGCAGAGCGAGAGAAAACGAGAGCGGCGTGATGTGTCACCTCCACGCTTGCTTTTGTCAACGCCTCTCGCAATGCATTTAATGCGCACTGTGCTTTCTCCTCCATTGTCACCATGCTCACTTGCTCCCATCTTTTCTTGGTCTACCACCGAGCATGAACCGAGCCCACTATGGACTCGGGTTCTTGCTCGAAACCCTAATCCCTTCCCTATATAATTGCCCTCTAGGTCCTCCCGGTGTCCCTTTACACCACACTTTGCTCTTCTTAGTGTTTGAGCGGCTAAACCACCTCACACCTCAAAGCACCATTGTTGGTCAGAGCTCCAATGGCGGCCTTGGTGTCCAAAGTGGTTCATCTTCAACATCTCTTGCACCCTTTGAACTCCTCAACCTCCTTTGTATTTCCCTAACTTGATTTTGGGTTGCATTCACAGAATCACTCAATTTTAAGTTTGGAGATTTTCTATTGGTTTCACCCTTTTCTTCCCAAATCAGTAAGTGATTCCTTTGCAATTATTTGCTTTGGAGCCTCTTTGAGCTATAATGAAGCTGTGGTGATGATTTGGTTCCACTCATTTTGCTCGTAACCTCATCTTCCACTTCATCTTCTTCGCCCGGTGGACTTCATCGTGTTCAAGTCTTCCTGCCATCTTTGAAGCTCCTCTCGGCTAAGGTAGCTTTATGTAGTCCCTAGAAGTCATGGCACTCGCTTCCTTGGACCGCAGCAGAGCATCTTGCTATTTTCGTGTTTTGCCGTGTCGGCTTCTTTCTTGTTTTTCCGGCTCGCCGGCTGCCTGCACTTCCACCGCGGCGAGGTCACCACCATTGGGTCCGCAAAGACTATTGCGAACCCATTTTGATAGTTTGTGGGCGCCACATGACCGAGTCGCCGGCGACAAGCCGCAAAGCCACTCGGGTTTTGTCGGTTGAGAAGCTCCGCTACGATAATTAGGACACATTTAATGTTTAATGATTGCCAATCAGAGAGCATTAATGGTGTCTTAATCGCCTAATGTCTCATCGACATGTGGGTCCACTTTAAATCACCCGCCGCTTTATCCGCGCGCTTAGGCATCATTAATGCTAATCATGGGTTAATTAAAGTGTCGCACTATTGGTCGTCGGAAATAACCCCTCGTGCACCGCCAGTGGGCCCATAAGCTCAAAACCAAAACCGTAAGTCATTAGGGCTGATTTTGGGTTTATTTATTGCTAATCATTGTTAGCAGAAATGTGTCCAAATTACCTTTTGGGTCATCGACGTGTGGGCCCTCTCGTCCCTAAATCGCCTGTTCAAAATCTTTAGGACACATTAATTGCTAATCATCACCAATCATTGGTCATTAGTAATTAATTAGCTGCCCTAAAACCTCCTTTAAGTCATCGACAGTGGGTCCACGCACGCGCACGCAGTGTTAAGACTCGCATGTGTGACTCTCGGCCACCGACATGCGCCCACGCGCCAAGATCCTTAATGCACTTCGATCTTGGACCACCGCCCATTTTGCGATCTGCGCCTAGATCTTGTATGCGTTCGACCATCCGTTCCCTCATCATTCTTGGTCGCCCATTGCTTGATCTCGCGATCCTCGATCGTGCGCGGCAATCGACCTTCCGACGGAAGTGCTCTCCGTGCCGCTCATCTTGAGATCTACACCGTGAGCGCCAAGGCAACCGCACCGGCCCGCCATTTGCATTCGTCGCGGAGCCGCTGGATCTTGATCCAACGGTGGCCTCGCTTTGCATCGCGCGCGCGGCGTGTTCTCCGTAAGTGTGGCTCGTGGATATTGCATCAACGCCCACGAGCGCCCACGCCGCTTATTTTCGGTTGGGTTGGTTTTTATTTCGTAAGTATTTATTTATCAACCAAAATTGTATCAAAACTTTAGAAATTCATAACTAATTCAAGATAAATCCTTTTACATGAAACCAACTGCAATAAATTTGTATTTCACTAAAGTTTAATATAAAAATGCTTTTAGTTATGCTTCTGTAGTAGAAAATTCTGTAATCTTTAATAGCTTGTTTTCTGCTATTTTTATATATTCCAGAATTGTATTAAAACTTGGAAAAAGCATATCTTTTTCTGTATATCTGCTAATTGAATGATTTTAACTTTGATAAATTTGTTATTAACTAAACTTTGATCTAAAAATGGTGATAGGTCTAAATCAGACTTAAAAATATGTTAATAGATTTAACCTTATTAGTAGCAATTAAAAATCCATTTAATGTTGTAATAGGCACCAATAATTCCCTGTAAATCCTAGAAATAGAAATTTGATGTTAGGAAATCCCTCTGTTATCATACTATAATGTGAAATGGGTGTTGCACATGTTATATTTCTGAAAGTGCATTATGCTAATTTTGCATCTTAGAAAATCATAACTAAATCATTTTAACTCCAAATGACCTGAAATTTTATATGGGCTACCACTATACCAGTAGGTAGCTACCATAAAAATTTCAGCTTCAAAATCCTCTAGAAAATTTTTGCTACAGTACCTAATTACGTAGAAAATGGTTTTTTAGGTAATATCTTTTGCACCACAAATCCAAATTAGGTTTTTCCAGTTTCTATGTCTAGGTATATTCATATTCTACCTTATGTATAAATTTCATCGCATTGGGATAATTTTTGCTTGCTCGTTTGTTTAAGTGTGGCTCGTCTTATTGGTTGTTCTTGGTTCTTTTTGCCTTTTCGCTTAGGATTCGACATTTGCGGTAATTCTGAGAGCGACCCTCCACAACAGTTTGAGCAACAGCAAGAAGGCAAGCAGTTTGATCATATTAATCCCAGTATTTTAAGTATTTATGTTGATTACAAATTCTATGTATGCATTGCTACTTTGTGTTAATAGTTGGCCTAGCAGATGCATTTCCTTAGCAAATGATTATCCTCTACTACCATGAGCCTAGGTTACTTGCTGTGATTTAGAGTTCATGGATGGGCTCTTGTCACTTAGTAGTTGCGAATCAATTGCTTAGCCATGCTTAGCTTCAGAATGGGCGTTATCGACTTGTCGATAACCTTGATCACTTAAAACTTATTATGATTATGATTTCCACCTTGTGCCATGTCTACTTATGAAAACTAAAACTGAAAATAAAATGTTTTAGACTTGGGCACAATGGTATGATGGTGTGATTTTGGGTGTGACTGGAATGGTGCCCGGGTCAACAAGGACCGAACATCTTGTTACACTAAACCAAGCATTTTAGCGTGCTAACCACATTAGAGGGTATGAGACCTCTCTTGACTTAGTACTTTGGCGTGTATTGGCTCCGAGTCGCAGGGAGTCGCAGGAGGGATGGTGATGGGAGCATTGTAGTGTCCGAAAGACTTCACCCGTGATGGGATTTGTTGTCTTCGCTTGCAATGTAAGCATATGGGTTTCTATCCATATGAGCGGCTCGTAGATAATACACAAGATTGGAAATGTCTCAGAGGACTTAGCCAGCGCCGGCATACCTTCGTAGTGTGCTTGTGGCTTGAAGGCGGTCCAAGTGTGGGTACATTGGTACACCCTGCAGGTTAAAACTATTCAATAGCCTCGCCCCAGGTTATGGACACGCTTGCAAGGTCTTTCAAGAGTTAGACTACAACCTTTAAATTAAAACTTGATGGGTGGTACGAATCGGGATTCGTGCTATGTTGTGGTGGCTATTGGGATAGTCGCCTGTGTGGTTACTTATATGTATCTTTACTTATCACTTTGATAACAAAACAGATTTGCAAACTTGCTTTTAAAAATGTATTACATTATTGCAAATAAAGTTGGCTTCATGCAAAATGAGACATACAACCTCCACCTAAATAAGCTTGCATGTAGTTTATGAATAGGTCCGCTATTCCACACGTCGCCTTGCGGTACAAAGACAATCTTTGTACTCAGTTGCTATGCTTAATTGTTTTGTTGCAGAGGAAGAAGGTGAGCTCGAGGGGCCTCACTTTTGTGAGTCGTGTTGTGGTAGCTTGCATGGCGACTAGCTTGATGCTTGGCCGGTTGCCTTGTGGGTGTATGGCTAACCTGGTCGACTTTTGTTCTAGCCATCTTATGGCACCTTTTGCTTCACTGTCATTCTTGTATATTGTTCTATTTGGCCATCGGCTCCTCTTTGTAATAACTTTACTTTATGTATATCGTTGTTGAACTTAGTGATGTATGTGTATGGAATTGATGTGTATTTTGTGATGATGTGCATATGCTGCGATTACGGAAGCATATGTCCATCGAGGCTTAGAATGTTTAATTAGTAATGCCAGGACCATTTGGAGGTTAAGTGTTTATTAGTTAAATATTCCGGGTCCTCACAGATACCCTCCTATCACATGGCTTCCTGCCCAATTCCCATTTGGATAAACTAGTTTGTAGAAGTCTTTTCCAAACAAAACCAAAGTCTAACTTTGAGAGGCTTTGCTAGCATATCCTTGACCGTGGACACGACTATTTGAATAGTTTTTCACTCTATAGAGGTTGTACAACTTTACCCACAAGACACGACTTCTCTAGCTTGTTTGGCATCCGTCGATACCACCGCTCACTACCTTAGGTAAGCAGTCTAGAGCACGTGACATAGCCTTTACAAAGTTCTACCTTAAAGTATTTATGCCCGCTAAGGTTTCGCTTCCATTGAACTGACCGTCCTCCGGGAGCCCCCTCTTACGCCAGGTGGGACTACTGTCTGACCGACACCCACACCAACAACATAGCACAAATAACAATGAGGTATCACAAATTAATAAGCCAGGTCCCCTCCCCATACTCAGGACGTGTGGTTGCACGGTGAGGCATAGCCCATTATAGGCATAGTAAAGGAACGCTCAGAGGCCGGTCCTCAATTGACTTAGGCGTTTTTCAAAACAAACCCTGGGTCTTAATCTTAACCAGAATTAAGCCCGTGCATAAACGTGCACCCACCAATCATGCATTTCGCCCAAGTCCAAACCCATTTTCATTTTATTTTCCAAGTAAAAGCATTTTATAAACCTTCTACGGTAAAACAATACCATAGATCCAATTTAAATCAAATTTGAAAGATTTGGCTAAAAACTTCCCAAATACAAGATTTGATCTAAGCATTGTCTAAGCATACGATTAATTTTAGTATCATTTCATCTAATGGTGACAAGGTATTCATGTTCAACATTCAAATTAGCCATACAAGGAAAATTAGAATAACTAGACAGTTAAAACAGGGAATTAAAATAATTGTATAAACATATGCATGCAGTAATAATTTAAAACAGAATATAAATAATTTGAAATAATGGTATCAATATGATCAAGAGTATAACTTGCCTTGCTTGATGAGGTGATGTTGTTTTCCTTAACAGATCACCTGGTACTGAGGTGATGTTGTTTTCCTTAATAGGTCAACTAGTACTCACAAGTACTTTCTCCAGGTAGTCTAAGTGTACAATCACGATGATCATACAGTCAAAATCAATCCTCTTATAAGCTCTTCAACTGGCGTTGAAATCTGACTCTTCGAAGTTGTCGAAATCTATACGTGAAAATACGCCAAATTCAAACAAATTCAAATAAACTACTCAAATGAACTCCAAATTAAATAATTTTGGTGTAGTTGGATAGATCTCAATTTTATATGAATTAACAAATTTGAATGGACTCAATCGGAGTTCGGATGCAAAAGATATGGGCTTTGGAAGATTGAATTTACATGAAATGATAGAATTAGGGTTTTTCTAAATTTTGAGAATTATTTTTGTAAAGGAAAATCGAAATACTGCGCATTGATGATGTTAGCGCCTGGGATTTTGATTTTCCAGCCGATTTATTTTTAATCGAAAAAACCTAGAGTCTATGACAGGTGGGCCCGTGGTCAAAGGTTCACGGTGAACCTGGTGCACCAAAACAGTACACGGGGGGTGTGTGCTGGCGCACATGCTGACGTGGATGGCCACACGGGCGCTGACTAGGATTTAGGGCCTATGTGGCGAGGACGTGCCACATACGCGGCTGCGACGTGGCTAATCCACGTCAGCTCGTGGCCAGCGGTGGCGCGGCGTTGAGCTCGTCGGCGCTTTGTGCCACGGCGAGCCAAGCGAGTGGTACCAATACGGAGAGGGTGCTAAGGCGAACTTGGTGCACTACCTTACGATGGAGGGGCACGACGAGGTGGCCAGCGGCGAGCGAAGAAGCGGCAGCGAAGTTTGGGCTCGCGATGGCGGCGAGTTCCGACGGCCTTGGGCTCGTACGTGTGAGTGTGAGCACCGGGTGGGCAAGGACGTGGCGATGCCGAAACCGAGGTCCTCGTCGACGATGGGTCCTCACCGGCGTCGGAAACAAAGGTTTTTCGAGTTTCTTTTGCGCTAGGAAAAACTCGGAATCTGAGGCGTAGAGAGAGGCGGAGGTGGGGATGTGAGGGCGTCGGGATCGGTGAGGTGAGGAGAGGTGAGGACATGCTCGGATACGCCCCGTGAGAATTAGACTACAACGTTTTAACTAAAACTTGATGGGTGGTATGAATCGGGGATTCGTGCTATGTTGTGGTGGCTATTGGGTTAGTCACCTCTAGGTTGTTACTTATGCTATTTATTATTGCCTCGCTGTTATTTCAATGATTAAAAATAGATTTGATAAATTTCTTTCAATCTATTACATTATTGCAAATAAAAATTGCTTTATGCGTCCAATTAACCATACAACCATCTCCTTTGTTACAGCTTTCATGTAGCTATGTATAGACTTGTTACTCGTAAGTCTTGCGAGTACATTATTGTACTCATCTGCATTGCTTGTTGTGTGCAGAGGAGGAAGTGGATCCCCAAGGGATCAACTTCTGTGAGTTGTGCTGCGGCAGGTGCGACTAGCTTGGCGGCCCTGGTCGGTTTCCTTGTGGGTTGTGTTGGCTAACCGATCGTCTTTTGTTTATAGCCACCTTATGGCGCGTTTGCTTCCGCTGTTATTGTTACTTTGATGTCATTTGGTCAGTCGGCTCTTTTGTAATAACTCTATATTATGTATGTCTTTTGCTAGACTTAGTGTTACATGTTGTATGGAAATGATGCATGATTTTGTAAAGATGTATGTGTGCTGCAATTCTGGGAAGCATATGTCCATCGAGGCATGGTATATTTTGTTTGTGATGCTAGAGTCAAGGGAAGACTAAGCATTACAAGCTAAATACGTCAGGGTCTCACAGTTGTCTTTGCAAAAGAACAACAGGGTGGTCTTTGCAAAAACACTGAGGGTGGTCTTAGGGAGGTCTTTGCAAAGGCACAGAGGGTGGTCCAAGGGGAGGTCCGAGAGGGTGGTCTTTGCAAAAAGACACGA
The DNA here is from genome assembly GCA_036346255.1 of Ampelocalamus luodianensis. Taxonomy (NCBI): domain Eukaryota; kingdom Viridiplantae; phylum Streptophyta; class Magnoliopsida; order Poales; family Poaceae; genus Ampelocalamus; species Ampelocalamus luodianensis. The sequence continues at coordinate 52,367,772 of CM070620.1, read as the reverse complement.
GGTGGTCGTGACCAAGGGTGGTCTGAACGAGAGGGAGGTCTGGGCGCTCCCGAAGATCTCAGCGGTAGGTAGGAGATCCAATGGTTGACATTGATCGCGCCTAAAGGACTGAGCCTGAATGCGCTAAGAAGTCGGGTTCGACCAAGGACTCGAGTCTGACTCGAACCCAAACCAAGAGTTTGACTTAGGGTTTTAGATTGAGCTGAAACTTTGAGAGATTTTTAGAGGTAGCAAACTAACTCCAAAATTTCTGAAATTTTTACAGGAGCTTGCTAACTCTAGGATTGACCTTGTGTAAAATTTCCAAACATTTTCATGCAAAGCATTTTTCTCTAGAAATTCCTCAAGGTTTATTCTAGGGTTTTGACCAAGAGTCAAAATGGTTTGATTGTCTCTTAAAATATTTAAACAATTTCTATAAATTGTTAAATCTTTCAGAGGGGTCACACAACCAGGAAAAGTATTTCCAGGGAGTTGAACCTAAGATTTTCAACAAGGAGTTTATGTCTTTTGTCAAATGGGAGATTTAGGTTTTTGATTTCCCACAATTCCTTTACAAGAATTACAGAAAAGTTAAAAACTTCAAGATGCAAGAAAACTTTTAATTTCTACGCATTTTCTTACATTTGAAACACAAGCCAAGAATTGGGATGTTACATATAACTTGCCTTGCTGAAGGTCCTGATAATCTAAATCTTCTGAAGGATCAAGCTCTTCGGAGTCGTCCAAATCTATACGCGAAAAATAATCTAAATTCAAATAAAATTTAAATAAATTTAAATAAGAATCAAATGAACTCCAAATTATACAATTTTAGTTTAGCTGGCTAGATCTTGATTTTAGACAAATTTAGAAATTTGAATGAGCTTAAACGGAGTTAGGATGCAAAAGATATGGAATTTAGAAGTTTGAAACTAATTTAAAACCCTAAAATGATTTAACTGATTAATCCGAATTAATTTTCTACTGAAAACTCAGATTATGATGCATGGTTACGTCAACCCTCAGAATTTTGGAAAATAAAGGAAATAAAGAAAACCCTGACATGTGGGACCCATATGTTAGTGACTCGGCCGTTTAAGCGAAAAAGATATGGGGTTTGAATCTAGCCGGCATGGGGGCTGACATGGTGCCACACAAGCGACACGCATGCACGCACACTGATGTGGCCACTGAGGTGGGCGCTAACTCAGCTGCCACAACACTTTGACGGCGATGAGGCTCAGTTGCGCACGACAACGGCGAACTACGGCTTGCCGGCCAGAGTGAATGATCACATTAGGTAGAGGGGGATAATGCACACATACTGGTACTGGTTTGGGCACGAGAGGTTGTCGGAATTGGCCCGCGCGAGCTTTTGGCAGTGGAGACGTTCGGACGTTGTCGGACGAGGGCTTCGGCGTCGCTCCGTAGCTACGAAGGGGTCCCCGAGGAAGCTCTTGCGACGAGGATGCTGAAGGTGAACTCCATGGAGGCAGGGCGTCAACGGCGGTGGCGAAATCAAAGAAAAGCAAACGGCGGTAGCAAACCATAAAACTTGAATTACAGCTATGCTAAAGCTTTAGGAGGGCGGTGGTTTTTAGTTTTGGGGTGAGGTGAGAAAGGGGCACCTGAGGCTAGCTTTTCTAGGGGCTAGGGTGCACGGGGCAGCAAGATAATGTCGCGAGGTTGATGGCGAGTGGGTGTGATCGTGGGCGTACCGGACGCAAAGATGGGGGTGAGAGTGGGGGATGAGGCAGTTGTTGCCGAGATGTTAGACGCACATATGCGGGAATATAGGGAGGATAATGTGAGGACCCAGGGTATTTAACTCATAATACTTAACCTCCAAATGGTTCTAGTATTAACAATCAAATATCCTAAGCCTCGATGGACATGTGCTTTCCAGAATTGTAACACACATACATCTTTACAAAATCATGCATCATTTCCATACATCATACAATACTCAGTCTAGCAAAAGACATATAGAGTTATTACCAAAGAGCCGACCGGCCAAATGACATCAAAGTGACATAACAGCGGAAGCAAAAGCGCCATAAGATAGCTATAAACAAAACCAACCGGTTAGCCATAACCCATAAGGCAACCGACCGGGCCGCCAAGCTAGTAGCACCCGCCGCAGCAAAACTCACAGAAGTCGATCCCTTGGGGATCCACTTCCTCCTCTGCAACAATAAAGCAATGCAGTTGAGTACAAAAATGTACTCGCAAGACTTAAGAGTAACAAGCCTATACATAGCTACATGTGAGCTGAATCAAGGGAAATGGTTATATGGTTAATTGGATGCATAAAGCAATTTTCATTTGCAATAATATAATAGGTTGAAAGCAATTTGTCAATTCTATTTTTAATCATTGAAATAACAGCGAGATAATAATGAGTATCATAAATAACAACCTAGAGGTGACTAACCCAATAGCCACCACAATATAGCACGAATTACCCATCCGTACCACCCAAGTTCAAGTTTTAATGAAAATGTTATAGTATAACTCTTGAAAGACCTCCCCAAGCGTGTCTATAACCTAGGACGAGGCTATTCGAATAGTTTGAAACCCTGCAGGGGTGTACCAATGTACCCACACTTCAGACCACCTTTTTGCCACAAGATTAGCACACTTCCAAAGGTATGCCGGCACGACTAAGTCCTACGAGACGTTTCCAATATTGTGTATTAACTACAAGCCGCTCGTATGGATAGAAACCCATACGCTACATTGCAAAGCCGAAAGTCAACAAATCCCATTAGGGTGAAGGCTTTCGGACAACTACAATGCTCCCAACATCTTCCCTCCTACAACCTCCTGCGACTCGGAGCTAACACACGCCAAAGTACTAAGTCAAGAGAGGACCCATACCCTCTAGTGTGGTTAGCACGCAAGAATGCTTGGTTTAGTGTGACAAGATGTTCGGTCCTTGTTGACTCGGGCACCATTCCAATCACACCCAAAAGCACACCATCGTACTATTGTGCCCAAGTCTAAAACATTTTGTTTTCAGTTTTTTTTTTAGTTTTCTCAATTAAACATAGCACAAAGTGCTGAATATAAAGTCATAATAAATTTTTGTGTGATCAAGGTTATCGACTAAGTCGACAACCGCCCAATTCTACCGGTAGTTGAGCATGACTAAGGAACATTGACTCGTAAACTACTAAGTGACAAGGGCTCATCCAACGAACCCTAAATCACTGCAAGATAATCCTAGGCTTGGTAGTACATGATAAACATTTGCCTACAGATTAAGCAGCTAATGGGTCAACTAATCGACAATAGTTTAACACAAGATAGCAATGCATACATAGAATTTGCAAACAGCATATTAGACTTTAAAAATAATAGGAGCAATATGATCAAATGATGCTACATCTGCTTGCCTTGTTGGAGATCACAATCTTGTTGCTGAGGATCACTCTCGGGTTCAAGAAATTCTTCGGAACCTATCGCAAGAACGCGAAAATCCAATAAGAACGAAGAACACCAAAGAAGATTCAAAAATCAAATTCATCCAAATTCCATGAAATTTACACAGCAGCAAGGCCAAGATTTTAAACGAATTTACCAACAAGAATCACTCAATTTGGACTAAGTATGCAAAAGTTATAGCCTAAATAATTTCTTTCAGCTAGACAATTCAAATTAAATTAATTTCAGTTACTGTTCATGGCACAATTTTTCAGAAAGTTCTATAACCTGAAATTTTATGGTAAGTAGAACATGGCATTCTAAGAGCAGCAAAATTGGATTTACTTTATTTGCGGTTAAATTGAATTACTTATGATTTTTCTAAGTTGTGAAACAAGGGCATATCATTTTTCAGAGGCAAAGACTTGATCAACACCTATTCTATATTAAAGTACATTATCAGAGGAATTTAACAAATTTTAGTTTCCTCAATTTGGAGCTACAGAGAATTACTTATGCATTTTACAAGTTTTAAATGAATTTCTAGAACAACAATTAATACACAAGCAAGTTAATTCAACCTATACAATTTTCTGGTACAGAACAGTGTCTACACACATTTTTAGATTAAAGTTTAGTTAAACAGAAATTTAACACAATTGGAAACATCTAAAATAGAGCTAAAATGAATTAGTTATGAATTTTTGAAGTTTAATACTATTTTCAGTTGACAAATAAAAGTTTACCGGAATTTAATCAAACTTATCTAAATGGAAAAGAGGTGGACAAACGTGGGCAATTGATTGCGAATCAAACGGCTCAAACGCGAGGGCCAAACGAACGCGCGCAGCGCCGCATACCCCCCAACCGTTGGATTAGATCCAACGATCCACAGCGGGGGAGGTGCTCGGCGGTCCGAACGTCCCGACGAACGTGGGCCGCAGATCTAAAGATGGATGGCTCACAGCGAGATTTCCGATCGAAGGTCCAAACACTCACGCCATCGGAGCCGTAGATCAAGAAATGAACGGTGAAAAGAGATCAGAACGCTAGGACTCCGAAAGCGCTGAGGAGGTCTAGACCGTTGGATCTAGATCTAACGGTCGAGAGCTGCAGGGGAGGTCCTAAGGTTAAGAGTCTATAAGAGGTGGTCCTGAACGGCCTAGATCTCCAAGGGGAGATCCTGGACGGTCAAGATTTATCTGTAGGAGGTCCTAGGCGATAAGATCTAAAAGAGGGGAGGTCCCTGACAACCAAGATCTACCAGAGGAGGTCCTGGACGGTCAAGATTCCCACGGGGAGGTCCTCAATGATAGGGTCTAAAAGAGGGGAGGTCTTGAATGGCTTAGATCTCCATGAGGAGGTCCTCAACGGTCAAGATCTACCCGGGGTGGTCTAAAAAAGGTTAAGATCTGCAAAGAGGGAGGTCCTGAGGTTTTCTTCACAAAAGACCAAGGGGTGATCTTTTGCAAAGAGAACCCTAAGGGTGGTCTTAGAGGTGGTTTTTGCGAAAAGCCCTCAGGGAGGTCTTTTTGCGAAGAGGACTGTCAGGACCCGGGATTAACATCCCAAATCTTCAATGCATTTTTGAACTAGTCCCATGATCAGTAGCTAGTTCACAGAGTAAACAAATATAGTAACAAATTCATATCACAACTTTATTAATAATCAACAGAGTTTATTACAAAAGAGGCTTACAAGCCAACAATAAAGAACATAACGGAAGACGAAGAAGAAGTAGTAGAGTCCAGCAATCTACCACAGGCAATCGACTGGGGTAGCGGCCTAGTCGTTGAGATCCACATTGGTAGTAAAGTCCTTCTCCTCTGAAATTTTATTTGCATAAAGCAAGTATGAGCACAACTACCGTGCTCACAAGTTACACCCGTCAAATAACAGAATGACATGCATACATGGATGTAACTAAGGATGGCTTATTGGTTGATTTGCATAAAGCAACATTTTCTTTAAATACTTGTACTAAGTTCCAAAGCGGTTATTCTATAACTAAAATTTATTTTATAAGTTCTCAATTTTATAGTCAGATAACATTCACAGATGAATGGTGAAGGATACCCTCCTATCACATGGCTTCTTGCCCAATTCCCATTTGGATAAACCAGTTTGAAGAAGTCTTTTTTAAACAAAACCAAAGTCTAACTTTGAGAGGCTTTGCTAGCATGTCCATGACCGTGGACACGGCTATTCGAATAGTTTTACAATATGTAGAGGTTGTACAACTTTACCCACAAGACACGACTTCTCTAGTTTGTTCGACATCCGTCGATATCACCGCTCACTACCTTAGGTAAGCAGTCTAGAGCACGTGACAAGGCCTTTACAAAGTTCTACCTTAAAGTATTTATGCCCGCTAAAGTTTCGCTTCCATTGGACTGACCGTCCTCCGGGAGCCCCCTCTTGCGCCAGGTGGGACTACTTTTTGACCGACACCCACACAAACAACATGGCACAAATAACAATGAGGTATCACAAATTATTAAGCCCGGTCCCCTCCCCATACTTAGGACATGTGGTTACACGGTGAGACATAGCCCATTATAGGCATAGCAAAGGGACGCTTAGAGGCTGGTCCTCAATTGACTTGGGCGTCTTTCAAAACAAACCCTGGGTCTTAATCTTAACCAGAATTAAGCCCGTGCGTAAACCTGCACCCACCATTCATCCATTTCGCCCAAGTCCAAATCCATTTTGATTTATTTCATTTTTCAAAGTCATTTATAAACTTCGATAACATACCTATACCATGGAAACAATTTAAACAACAATTGATTTTTGGCTGAAATTCCCCAAATTAAACATGTTTGGTCTATAAGCATGGCTAAGCATAATTTTTCTCAAAATATTCTAGTTCATACTATAGTATCAACTAGGTTTTATCTATGGTGACAATATGTTTGCTTCAATTATCAAAATTGACCATACAAAGAATTTTAGGCATAACTATAAATTTAAAATAGGAATTTAAATTAATGAATATAAATAAGCATGCAGTAATAATTTAAAACAAAATATAAATAATTTTAAATAATAGGATCAATATGATCAAGGGTATAACTTGCCTTGCTTGTTGAGGTGATGTTGTTTTCCTTAACAGGTCACCTAGTACTGAGGTGATGTTGTTTTCCTTGACAGGTCACCTAGTACTCACAAGTACTTTCTCCGAGGTAGTCTATGCGTACAATCACGATGATCATACAGTCAAAATCAATCCTCTTATAAGCTCTTCTAACAGCGTCGAAATCTGACTCTCCGAAGTCGTCGAAAACTATACGTGAAAATAAGCTAAATTCAAACAAAATTCAAAATAGAATTCAAATTAATTCCAAATTAAATAATTTTGGTTTGGTTGGATAGATCTCAATTTTATATGAATTTACAATTTTGAAAGGACTTAATCGGAGTTCGGATGCAAAAGATATGGGCTTTGGAAGATTGAAATTACATGAAATGATAGAATTAGGGTTTTTCCAGAATTATTGGAATTATTTTTCTGAAGGAAAATCCGGTTTATTGCGCAACATGACGTCAGCACTTGGAAAAACAATTTTGGCTGAATTAAATTTGTAAAGGAAAAAGAAATTGGCCATTGACATGTGGGCCCAGGTCTTGTGGACCAGGTCCATGAAAATGCTCTCTGGTCCGCGGTGGACTAGTGCCACGTGGGCGAGCCGCGTCAGTGAGAGGGCGATGTGGCACCTACGTGGTGCGTGCGTGGGAATGACGTGGCAATGCCACGTCACGTCGGCGGGTGGTGGCGCACGGGAGCCCATGACCCGGCGAACGGCGGCACGGCTGCCAGCGGCGAGGACATCCACGAGTAGAGGGGATCATGAGGATCTCAGGGCTCACCTATACGGCAGTTGGGCGCGGGAGGAACGTCGGCGGCGAGCGGAACGACGGCAGCGAGATCGGCTCGTGGCGGCGGCGTCGATCCAGCGGGGCTTTGGAGATGAAGACGAGTGCACGGGATAGGTAATGGTGATGCGACGCCGTAGGTGCGGTCGGGGCTGCCGAGGTGTCCTTGACGGTGCCAGAATTGATGAAAAACTGTGGCTCGGTTGGCGGCGCTCAACTTCGAAATCCGGGTGCTAGTGGGGGGAAGGAGCTACGAGAGGGCAGGGGCGGAATGAGGAGAATGGTGCGCACCCGGTGCTCCCTTTTATAGGGGCCAGGGAGGGGCATGGGTGGAGATCGTGCACGCAGCCTTCTCGGCGGTAATGGCGACGACCTGGTGAACGTGTGCGTGATTAAAGGGGGAAAAGGCCGGAGTGGGCGCGGGATGAGTGGAGGATTTGAATGCGTGCGAAGCGGTCATGGGTGGGGCGAAAAACGCGGCTGATTTGGAGCTTCACGCGTCCTCTAATGGTGGCCGCTGGCTCATCTGCGCGAAGAAGGCAGGGTTGAAGAATAAAGGCGGGCCCACTTGTCGGCGGAAGAAAAAAAAAGAAAGAAGTGGCGACGCGTTTGGCCGTTCGATTCGCATCGAACGGTGGAGCTTCGCGCGGGTGTAAGAGGCTGTGCGGGCCGTGCATGCGAGGGGATGGGCCGGATGCGCGGTGAAGGAGAGATGGGCCTGAGAGGTTTCGGCCCAATAGGAATTTTCAGAATTTAAATGATTTAACAATTTTACAAATTGGTTAAAACAATTTAGGCTTTTAGAAAGTAACAAATAAAATCCAAAAATTATAGAAAAATTCACTGAAATTCCTAGAGTTATTTTGGTCTTAATAAAATTATTTCCAACTATTAATTGGCTTTTAATTTTGCAGATAAATTAATTTGGACTTAAAATATTTAGGAAAAAGCTTTTAAAATTCTAGAAAATTCTATAAATTAACTAATTTTTTATTTTTCAATTTAAATCAAATAAAACTTCAAGAACTTCAAATAAATTTTACTTTTGACTTTCAAAAATTCAAATAAAGCAATGAAACTCTTTCGAATTCTAGAAATTCCAACAAAATAATAACTTTATTATCTTTATTTTTAGTAACATAACATTGGGATGTTACAAGGATCCAAAGGGTGGTCCTGAGGGTGGTTTTCGCAAAAATGACCACGGGTGCTCTTTTGCGGAAACACAGGGGGTGATCCTAACGGTCAAGATTAAATCCAAAGAGGTCCTTAACGGCTTGGATTAAAATCTAAGAGGTCCTGACGGTTGTCAAATTTATGGCAACAGGGCAAGTACCGCGCTTTGCCCGCCGGCGACTCCGGTCATGACGGCGCAAACCCACAACGGCAAATCGTATGCAATACAATTGTGCACACAATGGGAGCACTTTCAATGGCGGAGCTGGCCTAAAACGCCAGAGAGCCGGAAAGAGGCAGAGGAGCAAATACGACAAACTATGAAAACAGCACAAAGCTCCGCAGCGGTCCAATTAGCAGGTGCCCGAGCACTAGAGGACTATCGCAAAAGTACTTGGGCACAGAGGAGGTCCAGAGGAGGTCGGAGGAGCTCTGGCGGCAGAGACCGACGCCAGAACTGAGGACGACAACGAGGACTAGTAGTTCTGAGCAAAAAGGAAAGCCACTGGGTGTCAAAAGAGCTCCATTAGAATCCATAGGAGGTCCATGAGCAAAGAATTGACCAAAGAAGACACTTACCGGGGTTGGGGAAGAAGGGAAGGATTTCGGCTGCGAGGATCCAAAACTCATAATTGGACTGCTCCTGCGAAGGCAACCCAAAATTAAGTTAGGGGACTTGCTCAAGATGATGAGGTGGTCCAGGCAATGCAAAAAGAAAAGCCAGGGAACCACTGGAGCACCGTCGGCGATGAGGAGCTCGAGTGATCGAAAATGGTAGAAAAAGGGACTCTTGGTGATTTGCGCACAAACACACAGAGAGGAAGCTAGGGTGACAGAGAAGTGTAAAAGGGAAGCCAGAGGGGGAGCTCGAGGGTCAATGGTCGAGCCGGACGAGGCTTAATGGTGACGGGACTGAAAGCTTCTGTCGCGCGCGAAAAAGAGGAGGGAGCAGGTGGATGTCAGAGCTAGACACTAACACAGTTCAAAAGGAGTGCTTAGAGCCGTTGAAGGGGGCCTCGCGAGGTGACCAGTGCCTACCCTTACCTGCCATGGCACACACTTGCACGACGCGAGGAGGAAGAAGAATAGGGGGAGGTCGTGGGCGTTGGATCAAGATCCAACGGCTCAGATTTGAGGTGGCTCTCGGGAGGTCCGAAGGTTTCCGCGAATGTGGACCGTCCGATGGAGATCCAACGGTCGAACGCTACGCACCACTTTGAGCGAGCCCAAGTGCGGCTAGGTGACTTGGCTCGACTGAGTCAAGTGGTTGGGCTCGGGTCTAACTCGAGCCCAACAGTGATTTGAATTTAGGATTTAGAATTGAGATAGAACTTTGAGGAATTATTTGAGGTAGCAAACTAACTCTAAAATTCTGAAATTTTTATAGGAGCTTGCTAACTTTAGGGTTGACCTTGTATAAAATTTTCAGAGGTTTTCATGTAGTGCATTTTCCTCCAGAAATTTTGCAAGGTCACTCTTACTCTCGGCCGTTCCCCTCCCCATACGAGTGCCCCCGACCTCGACGTCGCCGCCTGACCCTTTCACCGACGTTGCCCTTCTTCCCGTCGCCGCCGGTTGTGACACCACAGTTCGCTGCACAAGACACCCGTACGATAAGAGTGTCTTGTGCAGTGTCACTGTCGTGCCACAACTACGGTGACGATGCCTTCCCCTTTTCCTCCTCCCCCGGCGTGCATGACCCCGGCTACCTCTCCACTGACCTCCGCTGGCTACCTCTCCACTGACCTCGGCCTCGGCTACCTCACCATCAACACCGGCGATGTCGAGGTAAGATAGATCTATCACCTATTGGTTTGTGCTGTTGGTATTCATGTGAATCGAGCTGCAATGTGGGTTGATGGTCGGTTTATACACCCTTGGCCTTGTTGTCTTACTATCTTGCCCTCTGTGAGTGCTGGCTAGCTGGATGGATGGATGGATCTGGAGGTGGGGAATGGGGTTGTGTTTGGGTGTGACTGCTGGTGCTGCTAGTTGTGGATAGAAATGTTTGTATGCTCACTGTGATTTGTCTGCTGCGAGCACTTGGAAGTATTACAAATTGGTATCTGTATGCTCTGTTGAACTGCTCAATGATGTTAATAGTCTTATGTTGAAATTGAATCGATAATTAGCTCATATTTGAGATCTAGTGAATTGTTCTTTCTGTTATTTTAGTTTTATGCTTGAGCTTGTTTTGGTTTACTGATGTGAGTTGATTATTTACTGATGTGGGTTAATTTGTTGATTAAGCATGGTAAATGAAATGGAGGTGGGTTAATGCATGGTGGAGATGTTGCCGCCGGGCGTCGCACACATACAAATTTTTGTACATGTTACTAATCTTATGGTATGTTCCTATATGGTATTCTGCATAACCGTATTCATACCGGTCAAGTTCTCCTCCCTTGCGTCCCAGGTACGTCCTACCATTCTATTCCTAATCTGTTCTCTATAAAGTTTCCAAGTAGTGGCTGCTTGTGCCTTTAAAACCGGGTTCATATATATATATATATTATATTTATATATATTGTTCGTAGTCCCCAACTACTTTCGAGGGTCGTGTGGCGACCCGCCCCGGGGCCACCCGAGAGGTCCTCCAGGACCAACTAGAAAGTCCACCAGGACCTCCTAGGAGGTCCAATAGGATCACCCGAGGGAACCCCCAGGACCTCCCAGAGGTACAGGGAGTGGACCCGAGGAGGTCGTGGGCTAGGGATCACCCCAAATACCTCGCACGGCCAGACCAGGGGAGGTCGTGGAGGGCTGGAGGCACCTCAGGACCTCCCACGACCGGACCCAAGGGTGGTCGTGGAGGGCTGAGACTGCCCCCAAGACCTCTATGACCAGTCCAGAGGGTGGTCGTGGAGGGCTGGGATCATCCCCAAGGCCCCCTGTGCAAACCGAGCTAGTCCCAAGGGTCAACCGCTAGCCCGCACAACAAAAACAAGTGATAACATACATCCACAAAAGACTGTATTTACAACAGAAGAGTTGGTTACAAGGTTTGCTCACAATCCTACAAGAACATAATACACATCGGAAACAACATGAGTAGAGTCCATCCAATACACCACAGGCAATTGGCTGGAGGGTGCTGCCTAGTTGAATTGGTCCTCCTCATCATCAAGGTAGTCCTCTCCTGCTCAAAAGATTAATTTCAAGCAAGAATGAGCACAACTACCGTGCTCGCAAGTCACACCCGTCAATTAACAATATGATATGCATATATGGATATCACAAGGGAGAGCTTATATGGTTTAGTTGCACAAAGCCATGTTTATTTCCAATTATAAATAATAGGTTCCAAAGCATATGTCAATAATTAGAAATTCATTTGCAAGATCAATTTTACAGTTGGATAACATTCATCAACAAAGTGTGAAGGATACCCTCCTGTCCCTACCCAACCCATTTGGATAGAAATCCAAACCAATTCTTTTCAAGACCTTTGAAAACAAACCAAAGATCTAACTTTGAGTAGCTTTGCTAGCATGTCCATAACCGAGGACGCAGCTATTCGAATAGTTTGACACTCTGCAGAGGTGTGCTGCTTTACCCACAAGAGGTAATTAACTTATACTGTCTACTCACACACTTCCAACGGTGTGCGACTAAGGGATTACCACAAGACCTTTACAGTGCATTGTTCCACCGCGATCCACCCTACTCTAAGGTTTCACCCCTCCCTACAGATAGAAACCCGTAGAGATCTAGGGCCCCCTCTTGAGCCTTGTGGGAATTACACAGTCATAAAAGACAGGCCATAAAAGACCACCCACACCCTAGCCGGATCAACCGCGATGACACTTTGCAAATTAGTCGGTCAGGTCCCGCCCATACATGATATGTGATTGCACGACAAAGGCATAGCAAAATACACTCGCAGACCAGTCCTTAACTGACCTGGGTGACAACCTCAACCCTGGGGGCATCGGATCACACGACCCCCCGTGCATAAACCTGCACCAACTAAACAACCAGATTCGCCCAAGTCCAAACATTTCTTTGCTTTTCAAACATCCATGACACACCAATGCCACGGTTGAAACCCCCATGGCACACCAATGCCATGGTTACAACCTCCAGGACACACCAATGTCATGGTTAAAAACATTTGAGGAAAAACAATTGGTCTGTAGTTGAAAAGAAATTTCCCCAAAACAAGATTTTGGTCTAAGCATAACTAAGCATTTCTTTCCTAAAAGTTCCTGATTACACTAAAGTGTCGGCCAAGTTTTCATCTAGGTGACAATATATCAGGAGCAATATCAACATTAGCCATACAAAAATAGTTAGGTCTAACTATGAGAGCAAACACAGGTATTGAAATATTAAGTAAGATAAGCATGCATTACTTAGCTTGAAACAGAAATACGTAGATTGAAATAATGGGTGCAAAATGATCAAAGTGTAACTTGCTTTGCTCAAAGGCTTGGGTGTCTTCTTCTTCTTCAGAGAACTCTTGCTCCTCAGTGCCTTCACAGTCTACACGCGAGAAAAAGAAAACAACTCAATAGAAAGCTCAATCAAAAATTAAGAGAACCCCAAATAAACACTGAAATAACGGTCAAGATTAAAACAAGGGGAGGTTCTGACGGCTAAGATCTCACAAGGGAGGTCCTAACGGTCAAGATTAAAACAAGGGGTGGTCCTCACGGCTAAGATCTCACAAAAGGAGGACCTAACGGTCAAGATTAAAACAAGGGGAGGTCCTGACGGCTAAGATCTCACAAAAGGAGGTCCTAACGGTCAAGATTAAAATAAGGGGAGGTCCTGACGGTTAAGATCTCACAAAAGGGAGGTCCTAACGATCAAGATTAAAACAAGGGGAGGTCCTGACGGTTAAGATCTCACAAGGGGAGGTCCTAACGGTCTAGATTAAAACAAGGGGAGGTCCTGACGGCTAAGATCTCACAAAAGGAGATCCTAACGGTCAAGATTAAAAGAAGGGGAGGTCCTGACGGCTAAGATCTCACAAGGAGAGGTCCTAACGATCAAGATTAAAAACAAGGGGAGGTCCTGACGGCTAAAATCTCACAATGGGAGGTCCTAACGGTCAAGACTAATACAAGGGGAGGTCCTGACGGCTAAGATCTCACAAAAGGGAGGTCCTAACGGTCAAGATTAAAACAAGGGGAGGTCCTGACGGCTAAGATTTCACAAGGGGAGGTCCTAACGGTCAAGATTAAAACAAGGGGAGGTCCTGACGGCTAAGATCTCACAAAAAGAGGTCCTAAATGATGAGGAGGAACTAAATCTCTATTTTTTAAAAGATTCCGAGATACGGTAATACCGCAAGTTGAGGAACGGTACTACCGCACGCCGGTAGTACCGGATGATACAAGGTGGTATGGAAATTCCAGAACACATGTGTTGGAGGCTTGATTTTTCCTACAAAGCGGTATGACCGCGGTTTGCACAGCGGTAGTTCCGCGTGGTGGTACTACTGCGCTGGTGCGGTATGAATTTCTAAAGGCAAAACATTACAGAGATCAGGGCAGAGGGGACAATCCAAAATGACCTAGAGAAGTTCTAACAAGAACAAGGAAATTAGTTCACAAGAACATAAAGGAGGTTTAGACCTGGAGAAGTCTAAGTCAAGGATAAATCAAAGAGGGAGGTCTGGATCAAAGGGGATCCAAACACTAAGGAAGGTTTAGACCTAAGAGGGTTTGGACCAGAAATGAATGAGCTAGCATAGAGAAGAAAAGGGATTACTTAAATTCCAACATCTCCACAAACCGACTAAGAGTTTTTAGTTGAAGTTTGAGTTAATTAATTGAAACTCATTCTGAAATTTCAAGTTAAGCTTGGAATTCTCATCAAAACCAAATGGTTCTTTTTTACTTTGAAATTTTCTAAAAGGGCTCTAAACAACGGGGTGTTACAAACCTACCCTCTTAAGGGAATCTCAACCCCGAGATTCATGCTTGGCCAGCAAAGAGGTAGGGATAGTTAGTTTTGAGGTCTTCTTCTTTCTCCCATGTGGCTTCACTTTCTGGGTGATGGCTCCACTGCACTTTATATGTTCTAATGATCCGGCTCCGGGTGACACGCTCTGCGACATCTAGAATTTTGATGGGTCGCTCCACATAAGTAAGGTCCCTTTGAAGATCAAGGCTCTCCAGGGTGGTGTGATCTTCTGGCCACTGAAGACACTTCCTTAATTGTGATACATGGAAGGTACTATGTACTGCTGATAGGGAGGGTGGCAACTCTAACTGATAAACAACTTCACCTTGTCTTGCCAATATCTTGTATGGTCCTACAAACCTTGGTGCTAGCTTTCCTTTAGTTTGAAATCTTCTAACTCCCCTGAATGGAGTTACTTTGAGGTATACTAGGCCTCCAACTTCAAAAGATAACTCTCTTCTTCGATTATCGGCATAGCTCTTTTGACGGGACCGAGCTACTTTCAAACGTTCTCTTATGAGTTTCACTTTTTCCTCAGCTTCTTTGATTACATCGGGCCCAAAGAATTGACGTTCACCCACTTGATCCCAAAGAAGAGGAGTTCTACACTGCCTTCCATACAAGGCTGCAAATGGTGACATTTTCAGGCTAGCTTGGTAGCTATTGTTTGTATGAAAATTCAGCATAAGAAAGGTTTTTGTCCCAACTTTTCCCATAATCTAAGGCACAAGCTCTAAGCATATCTTCAAGAATTTGATTCACTCTTTCCGTCTGCCCATCGGTTTGAGGATGATACGCTGTGCTAAAACTGAGTTTTGTTCCCAAAGCCTCATGTAGGCTCTCCCAAAATCTAGAGGTGAATTGAGAACCTCTATCAGACACTATACTCATGGGTACTCCATGTAGACAAACAATCCGAGCCATGTACAATTATGCTAGCTTGCTACTTGAGTAAGTAGTTTTAACTGGGATGAAGTGCGCTACGTTGGTCAATCGGTCAATTATAACCCAAATGGAATCATAACCTGATTGGGTCCTGGGCAATCCAGTGATAAAATTGTGAGGACCGAGGTATTTAACTAGTAACACTTAACCTCCATATGGTTCTAGCATTACTAATTAAATATCCTAAGCCTCGATGGACATGTGCTTCCTGCACTGCAAGACATGCTCATCATCACAAAATTATACATCATTTCCATACAACATTTAACACTAAGTTCAACAACGGCATACATAAAGTAAAGTTATTACAAAAGAGCCGACCGGCTAAAGACGCAATATACAAGAATGACAGCGGAAGCAAAAGCGCTATAAGATGGCTAAGAACAAAAGTCGACCGGTTAGCCAACACAACCCACAAGGCAACCGACCGGGCCGCCCAACTAGTCGCCCCGAATACTGCCACAACACAGCTCACAAAAGTGAGGCCCTTGGGGCTCACCTTCTTCCTCTGCAACAATTAACATTTAAGCAAGAACAATGAGTACACTAAGGTACTCGCAAGACTGACGTGTGGAATAGCAGACCTATTCATATTCTACATGTAGGCTTATTTAGGTGGAGGTTGTATGTCTCATTTTGCACAAAGCCAACTTTATTTGCAATAATGTAATACATTTAAAAGCAAGTTTGAAAATCTGTTTTATTGTTGAAATAACAGCGAAATAATGATAAATACAAGTAACCACCTAGAAGTGACTAACCCAATAGCCACCACAACATAGCACGAATCCCCGATTCGTACCACCCATCAAGTTTTAATTAAAAGGTTGTAGTCTAGTTCTCACGGGGCGTATCCGAGCGTGTCCATAACCTAGGACGAGGCTATTCGAATAGTTTTAACCCTGCAGGGGTGTACCAATGTACCCACACTTCAGACCGCCTTTAAGCCACAAAAGCACACTTCCGAAGGTATGCCGGCACGGCTAAGTCGTACGAGACACTTTCCAATATTGTGTATTAACCACGAGCCGCTCGAATGGATCGGAATCCATACGCTTACATTGCAAGCCAAAAGACAACAAATCCCATCACGGGTGAAGTCTTTCGGACACTACAATGCTCCCAACACCATCCCTCCTGCGACTCCCTGTGACCCGGGGCCAATACACGCCAAAGTACTAAGTCAAGAGAGGTCCCATACCCTCTAGTGTGGTTAGCACGCAAAAATGCTCAGTACGGTGGCGCAAGTAACTCGGTCCTTAATGACCCAGGCACCATTTCAGTCACACCCAAAAGCACACCAATCATACCATTGTGCCCAAGTCTAAATTATTTTGTTTTCAGGTTTTAGTTTGCTCAAATAATCATAGCACCAAGTGCTGAAAGTAAAGTCATAATATTCGTTTGTGTGATCAAGGTTATCGACAAGTCGATAACCGCCCATTTCTACCGGAAGCTAAGCATGGCTAGGCAAATGAATTCGCAAACTACTAAGTGACAAGAGCTCATCCACGAACTCTAAATCACAGCAAGATAACCTAGGCTCATGGTAGTAAAGGATAATTATTTGCCTAAGGAAATGCATCTACTAGGTCAACTAGCGACAATAGTTAAACACAAACTAGCAATGCATACATAGAATTTGTAAACAACATCAATACTTGAAAATACAGGGATTAACATGATCAAACTGCTTGCCTTGCTGGAATTGCTCTTGCTGCAGAGGAGGATTCTCAGGTCCAATATAATCTTCGGAACCTAACGCGAAAATGCGATAAAACCAATAAGAACGAAGAACACCAAACAAAACTCAACAGCAAAAGACATCCAAATCCCATGAAATTTATACAACAGCAAGAGGTTGATTTTAGACAATTTCAGGAACAAGAATTACTTCATTTGGAATTAGCATGAAAAAGTTATAGTTAAAACTAGTTCTCTCAGCCTATAAATTCTCTAAATTAATTACTGGTACTGTTCATGACGCAAATTTCTATAATGATCTAGAACCCAAACTTTTTATGGTAGGTAGTTTATGTCATCCTAATCACAGCAAAGTTGAGTTTACTAAATTTGGAGTTATAATGATTTACTTATGCTTTTTCTAAGTTGTAAACCTAGTACATTACATTTTCCAGAAACATAAACATGTTCAAAACCTATTTCATATTAGAGTATGCTAACAGAGGGATTTTCTAGCATCGATTTTATATATTTTGGATTTATAGGGAATTACTTGTGTCTTTTACAACATTAAATGGATTTTTAAATGCTACCAAATAAGGTTAAATCTATCAACATATTTTTCTGGTGCTGATTTAGGCCTACAACCATTTTTAGATTAAAGTTTAGTAAATAACAAAATTAACAAAGTTGAAACCATTCAATTTGCAGATATACAGAAAAAGATATGCATTTTCCCAGTTTTAATTCAATTCTAGAATATCCAAAAATGGCTGAAAACAAGCTATTAAGGATTACATAATCTTCTACCACAGAAGCATAGCTAAAAGTATTTTTATATTAAACTTTAGTGAAATACAAATTCATTACAGTTTTATTCATTTAAAAAGGATCTATTTTGAATTAGATATGAATTTCTTAAGTTTTTATACAATTTTTCAGTTGACAAATAACTATTTACCGAAATAAAACAACACTCATCAGAAGGGAATCGACGTGGACAACTACGGGCCCTTGATTTGGAATCAAACGACCGAGGTGAAGGGGGCGCGAAGGCGATCTGAACGACCCAATTCATCTCGACCGTCGATTTGAGATCGGAAGGCCACGAGTGGGGGCTGTTCGACCGCGAACGAAACATCGATCTCAGCCGCAGATCTGAGAACGGACGACCCACGTGGATGGGGAGTTTGGGTGACCCGAACGACCCATTTGATCTGGACCGTAGATCGCAAAATGGACGGCGGACTTAGATCGAAGTTCAAATTGAAGCGCTGACACGTGGGGCCGCATGTCAGTGACTGTGAGTCACATACGCGAAGGTTTACTCCACGTGCACAGTGCACGGGGTCCACATGTCAGCGACTGGAGGGGACTTTTTAGGACATATCATTAACTACTGAACTAATGATTAGGGATTTAATGTGCCTTAACGATTTGCACGGATGGGTTTTAAGTGATTAAAGGACCCACCTGGCAGTGACACAGGGTCGCGGCTTAGGACATATTTATTGCTTAGAATGATTAGCAATAAAAGGACCCAAACTTAGCACTAATGATTTCTGGATTTCAGCTTTGAACCTACGAACCCACATGTCAGTGAGATATTAGGCCAGATTAAGACACAATTAATACTTCTAATGATTGAATACGATTAGGCATTAACTGTGTCCTAATAATCTGACGACAACGGGCGCTCCCAGCTGATAAAAACCGAGTGGATTCCTCGGCTTGTCGCCGGCGACTCCGGCCGCGGCGGCGCCGACAAAATACCAAAATGGGTTCGCAATTGTGTTATGGACCCAATGGTGATGACCTCGCCGGCGGTGGAGGTATAGAACGCCGGCGAGCCAGAAAACAAGGATGGGGCTTTTACGGCCAAAAATGAAAACGACAAAAAGCTCCGCTGCAGTCCAAGAAAGCGAGTGCCAACACTTCTAGGGACTAAATAGAAGCTACCTTAACCGGGAGGAGCTTCAAAGATGGCCGGAAAAGACTTGGACACGATAGAGTTCACCGGAGCCGAGGAAGATGATATGAAAATGACAAGGTGAGCAAAATGAACACCGATGGGTGATCAAAATAGCTTCATTATGGTTCCCATAAGCTCCACAAGTAAGTAATTGCAAAAAGAACCATTTACCGGAGTTGGAGAAGAAAGGGGGTGAAATCGGCCGAAAATCTCCAAACTTAAAATTGAGTGATTCCTGTGAATGCAACCCAAAATTAAGTTAGGGGAAATGTAAAGGAAGTTGAGGAGCTCAAAAGGGTACAAGAAAGATCGAAGATGAACCACTGGAGCACCCAAGTTCACAATGGAGCTCCACGGCCTCCAATGGTGGTTTGAGAATTTCAGTGGTGATAAGCTCCGAAAATAAGGAAGAGGCTAGGGGTGGTGTAAAGGAACTCAATGGTGAGCTTTGGGAGCTATTTATAGAGGAAAGATTTAGGGTTTGAGCAGGGACAAGAGCTCACGGTGAGCTCGGTTCATGGTGCGGCTATGGACCATGAAATTGACGGGAGCAGCTGAGAAGAGGACCTTGAGCGCGAAAGCTCACTGAGAGCATTAAATGCCGAGGACCAGAGCCGTTCAAACGGTGACGCAAGGCGTTGAAAAAGGGCTCTCCCACGCCATGTCCTGTCGCACACGCGTACGGGAGCCAGAGGAAGAAGAAGAACAGAGAAAGAATGCGGTGACCGTTGGATTTAAAATAGACAGCCACGATTACACGGTGACGATCGGACGTTTTAACGTCACACTCAATCTGGAGCATCCGATTAAGAATGAACGGCTGAGATCAATTGGGACATTCGGGTGACCCGATCAACCCATTCAATAAGGACGGCCAGATCTTAATCCAACGGCTCAAATAGATGGGCTCTTCGCGGCGGCCCGAACGACACAATCAACGCGGGCCGTCAGATTTAGATCCCACGGCCGATATCGACCGCGCATTTTAAAAGGGGATCTGGTGCATTGAGTTGGTTGGGTCCAACCGAGTGACTCGAGCCCGAGTCCGGCTCAAACCCAAGGAACAGTGAACCAGGTTTGACTTTAAATTGGACAGAGACTTTTGAGGATTTATTAGAGGTAGCAAAATAACTCCAAAAATTCTGAACTTTTTACAGGAGCTTGCTAACTGAGTGATTGACCTCGAGTAAAATTTTTAGAGGTTTTTGTGCTGTGCATTTTTCTCCAAAAATTTTGCAATGTTCTGGTTTAACGTTTGACTGAAAGTCAAACAGGTTTGACTGCCCTCTAAAAATATTCAAACAATTTCTAAAAATTGTGAAATTTTTCAAAGGGGTCACATACCAACCCAAGAACTTAGGAAAATATTTCCAGGAGATGATCAAAAGGTTCAACAAGATTGTTTTTGAAAGATCAAGATTTGGATCAAAAGACTTGTGACTTTGTATTTCCATAATTCTTGTACATGAACTGTTTAGTACATACAGGAATTACATGATGTAAGAAAAAGTTTTAATTTCTACCCCTTTTCTTACATTTGAAACACAAGTCCAAAATTGGGATGTTACAAACCTCTCCCCCTTACAAAAATCTCGCCCCGAGATTTGGCTCACTCGGAAAAGAAAGAGGGGTAGTCTGAACACGGGCACAGAGCACCATCGGTGCCTTGCAAGCTTACGATTCTTGAGACGTACAGCTTAGCCAAGTGACCGGTACAAATCTTGGTTTTGACTGGTAGAAAATGTGTCACTTTATCCGACACAGGGAAACTTACCAGGTCCAGATATACCAAGGATTGACAGACTGAGAGATCTTTCTAGGTTCTAAGGTTGATGGTGCAAGGCCGTTGTTAGCTGGTGGAGCGATTTGTCTGGTCAATTCCGCCAACAATGGGATCTCATCCTGCTAGCTAGGTATGAAGAGTCATCCCTCCACAGCTAGCTTCTTGGAGGAACCAAGGCCATACTCAGTTGGTGGAGCAATTTGTCTGGTTATTCCACCAACGAATGAGACCTCAGATTGATCAATAGCTATACGGAGTCATCCCTTCGCAGCTAGTTTGTTAGAGGAGCTATGGCCCTTTAGGCCACAGAAATTTGAGGCAATAACAGGTATACGATGCCCTTGGACGTATAGGGAAGGAGAAGCGCCATTTAAATTAAAGAGCACCGATTAGTCCTGGCATAAAAGACTCCTTTTTAGTTAATTGAGGAAGGGAAAAGGCTACTGCCCCCACAACAGAGTCTTACACAACATACATAACTGAATGGGTGCTATCCTATTACATTTTTACAAAGGACAGCTATTAGCTGGACACAACTTCCATGGTAGTTCCCATACACCTAGATGTGGTCATCCCTGTTGAAGTTCACAGGGAATTCGTCCAGAAGATGAGCTCCAGGTGATCCGGTGTCCAGGGGAGACAAAGGGTTGAAGAGACGCCTCGGGGATCCTAATAAAGAAACATGACCTTCCGGAGGATCGGGTCTCCGATTGCTAGGAAATCCTGCTGTCATGCGGACTTGGCGCGCCCCATAGACGTGCATCGCCTAGTCACTTCCGAAATCGAAACTCGGGAAAGGTGCGCAGCACTGGGAGGTCTCATTGGCACCATAAAGCACATTACGAGGAACACGGTTCATGCTAACCCCGATCCTGAGGTACTCCTGGGCCTCCCTGAGACGGCACCGAGTTTCTGACAATTCAAACAGGTTGCAGCGATGAACTTGGTCCATGATATGGACCAACCTCGCCAACTGGCGCACTTGAGGGTCTTCTCCGAACTGGATTTCAGCGAATGTGTTTACGTCCGCTTCATAACCTCTTTGGGGGAAATGGTTGTAGGGCGGCTGAGACAATTCCGTCAAGTCATGACGAAGTTGACTCATAACCCTGCTGGCGGCTTCCTGAATGGCCATGGCTTCAATGGTGGCGTGAACCCAAAGTCGCACGGAACATCGCTTGTCACTTGTCTTGCGATGACGCGACCACGCATCGATACTCTTCCATTCCAGTCCTCGGTCCCGCGGTAGATGGCATACTCCGGTTGATAGGTGAAATTGGCGCGCCACATCATATCTCGCAGCGGCGGGGATACCCGTGCGGGATACCCGCCCACGTACTAAGAACAAGCGGTGAGCGATTAGCTAGGGAATCTCCTTGACCAAATACCAAGCCGCCCATCTATCGCATATAAGAACAAGGTAGGTGAGCGATTAGCTAGGGAATCTAACTCAAAGTTGGAAGAACGAGCAATCGCTGGAAGGTAAAATTTCAGAAATACTAAGATGGATAAGGGGTCGACACAAGCTAACTCATATCACTTCTTACCCTTTTAGGCAAGGAAAAACCATTAACATCTCTACTAGATGGCTCGATACCAACTCGTGAGGACTGGGTATTTAACTAGTAACATTTAACCTCCATATGGTTCTAGCATTACTAATTAAATATCTAAGCCTCGATGGACATGTGCTTCCTGCACTGCAGCACATGCTCATCATCACAAAATTATACATCATTTCCATACAACATTTAACACTAAGTTAAACAACGGCATACATAAAGTAAAGTTATTACAAAGAGCCGACCGGCTAAAGACGAATATACAAGAATGACAATAAGCAAAAGCGCCATAAGATGGCTAAGAACAAAAGTCGACCTTAGCCAACACAACCCACAAGGCAACCGACCAGCCGCCAAACTAGTCGCCCAATCGCCACAACACAGCTCACAAAAGTGAGGCCCTTGGGCTCACCTTCTTTCTCTCGCAACAATTAACATTTAAGCAAGAACAATGAGTACACTAAGGTACTAGCAAGATCGACGTGTGGAATAGCGCACCTATTCATATTCTACATGTACGAATCCATACGCTACATTGCAAGCCGAAAGACAACAAATCCCATCACGGGTGAAATCTTTCGGACACTACAATGCTCCCAACACTATCCCTCCTGTGACTCCCTGCGACCCGGGGCCAATACACGCCAAAGTACTAAGTCAAGAGAGGTCCCATACCCTCTAGTGTGGTTAGCACACAAAAATGCTTAGTACGGTGGCGCAAGTAACTCGATCCTTAATGACCCGGGCACCATTCCAGTAACACCCAAAAGCACACCAATCATACCATTGTGCCCAAGTCTAAAGCATTTTGTTTTCAGGTTTTAGTTTGCTCAAATAATCATAGCACCAAGTGCTGAAAGTAAAGTCATAATATTCGTTTGTGTGATCAAGGTTATCGACAAGTCGATAACCGCCCATTTCTACCGGAAGCTAAGCATGGCTAAGCAAATGAATTCGCAAACTACTAAGTGACAAGAGCTCATCCACGAACTCTAAATCACAGCAAGATAACCTAGACTCATGGTAGTAAAGGATAATCATTTGCCTAAGGAAATGCATCTACTAGGTCAACTAGCGACAATAGTTAAACACAAACTAGCAATGCATACATAGAATTTGTAAACAACATAAATACTTGAAAATACAGGGATTAACATGATCAAACTGTTTGCCTTGCTAGAATTGCTCTTGCTGCAGAGGAGGATTCTCAGGTCCAATATAATCTTCGGAACTTAACGCGAAAATGCGATAAAACCAATAAGAACGAAGAACACCAAACAAAACTCAACAGCAAAAGACATCC
Source organism: Ampelocalamus luodianensis (assembly GCA_036346255.1). Taxonomy (NCBI): domain Eukaryota; kingdom Viridiplantae; phylum Streptophyta; class Magnoliopsida; order Poales; family Poaceae; genus Ampelocalamus; species Ampelocalamus luodianensis. The sequence goes on along the minus strand of CM070620.1, from coordinate 52,344,151 downwards.
AAATCCCATGAAATTTATACAACAGCAAGAGGTTGATTTTAGACAATTTCAGGAACAAGAATTACTTCATTTGGAATTAGCATGAAAAAGTTATAGTTAAAACTAGTTCTCTCAGCCTATAAATTCTCTAAATTAATTACTGGTACTGTTCATGGCGCAAATTTCTATAATGATCTAGAACCCAAACTTTTTATGGTAGGTAGTTTATGTCATCCTAATCACAGCAAAGTTGAGTTTACTAAATTTGGAGTTACAATGATTTACTTATGATTTTTCTAATTTGTAAACCTAGCACATTACATTTTCCAGAAACATAAACATGTTCAAAACCTATTTCATATTAGAGTATGCTAACAGAGGGATTTTCTAGCATCGATTTTATATATTTTGGATTTATAGGGAATTACTTGTGTCTTTTACAACCTTAAATGAATTTTTAAATGCTACCAAATAAGGTTAAATCTATCAACATATTTTTTTGGTGCTGATTTAGGCCTACAACCATTTTTAGATTAAATTTTAGTAAATAACAAAATTAACAAAGTTGAAACCATTCAATTTGCAGATATAGAGAAAAAGATATGCATTTTCCCAGTTTTAATTCAATTCTAGAATATCCAAAAATGGCTGAAAACAAGCTATTAAAGATTACAAAATCTTCTACCACAGAAGCATAGCTAAAAGTATTTTTATCTTAAAATTTAGTGAAATACAAATTCATTACAGTTTTATTCATTTAAAAAGGATCTATTTTGAATTAGATATGAATTTCTAAAGTTTTTATACAATTTTTCAGTTGACAAATAACTATTTACCGAAATAAAACAACACTCATCAGAAGGGAATCGACGTGGACAACTACGAACCCTTGATTTGGTATCAAACGGCCGAGGTGAAGGGGGCGCGAAGGCGACCCGAACGACCCAATTCATCTCGACCGTCGATTTGAGATCGGAAGGCCACGAGTGGGGCCGTTCGACTCGCGAACGAAACATCGATCTCACCGCAGATCCGAGAACGACGCCCACGTGGATGGGGAGTTTGGTGACCCAACGCCCATTTGATCCGGACCGTAGATCGCAAAATGGACGGCGGACTTAGATCGATGTTCAAATTGAAGCGCCGACACGGGGCCGCATGTCGCTGGATCGTGAGTCACATACGCGAAGGTTTACTCCACGTGCACAGTGCACGGGGTCCACATGTCAGCGACTGGAGGGGACTTTTTAGGACAGATCATTAACTACTGAACTAATGATTAGGGATTTAATGTGCCTTAACGATTTGCACGGATGGGTTTTAAGTGATTAAAGGACCCACCTGGCAGTGACACAGGGTGGCGGCTTAGGACATATTAATTACTAACAATGATTAGCAAAAAAAAGGACCCAAAATTAGCACTAATGATTTCTGAATTTAAGCTTTGAACCTACGGGCCCACATGTCAGTGAGATATTAGGCCAGATTAAGACACAATTAATACTTCTAATGATTGAATACGATTAGGCATTAACTGTGTCCTAATAATCTGATGACAACGGGCGCTCCCAGCTGACAAAAACCGAGTGGATTCCTCGGCTTGTCGCCGGCGACTCCGACCGCGGCGGCGCCCACAAAATACCAAAATGGGTTCGCAATAGTGTTGTGGACCCAATGGTGATGACCTCGCCGGCGGTGGAGGTCTAGAACGCCGGCGAGCCGGAAAACAAGGATGGGGCTTTTACGGCCAAAAATGAAAACGACAAAAAGCTCCGCTATAGTCCAAGAAAGCGAGTGCCAACACTTCTAGGGACTAAATAGAAGCTACCTTAATCGGGAGGAGCTTCAAAGATGGCCGGAGAAGACTTGGACACGATAGAGTTCACCGGAGCCGAGGAAGATGATATGAAAATGATAACCTGAGCAAAATGAACACCGATGGGTGATCAAAATAGCTTCATTATGGTTCCCATAATCTCCACAAGTAAGTAATTGCAAAAAGAACCACTTACCGGAGTTGGAGAAGAAAGAGGGTGAAATCGGCCGAAAATCTCCAAACTTAAAATTGAGTGATTCCTGTGAATGCAACCCAAAATTAAGTTAGGAGAAATGTAAAGGAAGTTGAGGAGCTCAAAAGGGTACAAGAAAGATCGAAGATGAATCACTGGAGCACCCAAGTTCACAATGGAGCTCCACGGCCTCCAATGGTGGTTTGAGGATTTTAGTGGTGATAAGCTCCGAAAATAAGGAAGAGGCTAGGGGTGGCGTAAAGGAACTCAACGGTGAGCTTTGGGAGCTATTTATAGAGGAAAGATTTAGGGTTTGAGCAGGGACAAGAGCTCACGGTGAGCTCGGTTCATGGTGCGGCCATGGACCATGAAATTGACGGGAGCAGCTGAGAAGAGGACCTTGAGCGCGAAAGCTCACTGAGAGCATTAAATGCCGAGGACCAGAGCCGTTCAAACGGTGACGCAAGGCATTGAAAAAGGGCTCTCCCACGCCATGTCCTGTCGCACGAGCGTACGGGAGCCAGAGGAAGAAGAACAGAGAAAGAATGCGGTGAACGTTGGATTTAAAATAGACGGCCACGATTACACGGTGACGATCGGAGGTTTTAACGTCACACTCAATCTGGAGCGTCCGATTAAGAACGAACGGCTGAGATCAATTGGGACATTCGGGTGACCCGATCAACCCATCCAATAAGGACAGCCAGATCTTAATCCAACGGCTCAAATGGATGGGCTCTTCGCAGCGGCCCGAACGACACAATCAACGCGGGCCGTCAGATTTAGATCCCACGGCCGATATCGACCGCGCATTTTAAAAGGGGATCTGGTGCATTGAGTTGGTTGGGTCCAACCGAGTGACTCGAACCCGAGTCCGGCTCAAACCCAAGGAACAGTGAACCAGGTTTGACTTTAAATTGGACAGAGACTTTTGAGGATTTATTAGAGGTAGCAAAATAACTCCAAAAATTCTGAAATGTTTACAGGAGCTTGCTAACTGAGTGATTGACCTTGAGTAAAATTGTCAGAGGTTTTTGTGCTGTGCATTTTTCTCCAAAAATTCTGCAAGGTTCTAGTTTAAGGTTTGACTAAAAGTCAAACAGGATTGACTGCCCTCTAAAAATATTTAAACAATTTCTAAAAATTGTGAAATTTTTCAAAGGGGTCACATACCAACCCAAGAACTTAGGAAAAATATTTTTAGGAGATGATCAAAAGGATCGACAAGATTGTTTTTGAAAGATCAAGATTTGGATCAAAAGACTTGTGACTTTGTATTTCCATAATTCTTGTACATGAACTGTTTAGTACATACAGGAATTACATGATGTAAGAAAAAGTTTTAATTTCTACCCCTTTTCTTACATTTGAAACACAAGTCCAAAATTGGGATGTTACAAAAATCCATGCCGACTTGCTCCCATTTCCATTCGGGAATGGGCAAGGGTTGCAGCAAACCAGCAGGTCTTTGGTGTTCAGTCTTGACTCTTTGGCATACATCGCATTGTGCCACAAACTCTGCTATTTCGCGCTTCATGGCGACCCACCAATACCTCACCTTGAGGTCTTGTTACATTTTAGTACTTCCTAGGTGGATGGAATAAGGAGTCTTGTGGGCTTCTTTGAGTAGGAGCTGCTTTATTTCTTGACCGGCACACAATGTATATGGCTGAACCAAAGAATTCCCTACTCATCTTCTGAAAAACCAGGAGACTTTCCTATTTTTAGGTTGTCTTTGATTTCTTGGAGGTCTTTATCTTGAGCTTGCTTTTCTCGGATTTGATGCTGGACAGCAGGTTGGACTTCCAAAACGTGCACACAACCTTGTGTGACAATTTCCAAATTTAGCTGTCGCAATTCTTCACATAAACTAGGCTGATTTTCTTGGACCATCAAGGTGCTGCAATAACTCTTTCGGCTTAGAGCATCAGCTACCACATTTGCCTTGCCTGGGTGGTAGTGAATTCCAAGATCATAGTCTTTCACTAGTTCCAACCATCTCCTCTGTCTAAGGTTGAGGTCTGGTTGGGTAAAGATGTATTTTAAACTCTTATGGTCTGTAAAGATCTCACAACGGTTACCAATAAGGTAATGGCGCCAAATCTTTAAAGCATACACTACGACAACTAGTTACAAATCATGAGTGGGATAGTTTGCTTCATGAGGCTTCAATTACCGGGAAGCGTAAGCTACCACTCTACCTTCTTGCATTAAGACACAACCAAGACCCTGCCGGGATGCATCACAAAAGGCTTCGAAATCCTTTCGAATATCCGGCAAAATCAACACTAGGGCATAGGTCAATCTCTTCTTTAACTCTTGAAAACTTTGTTCACAAGTTGAGGTCCAGGCATACTTGGTTTCTTTTTGAGCAGCTGAGTAAGAGGCCTTGCTATCTTTGAAAAGCCTTCAATACATCGATGATAATATTCTGCCATGCCAAGAAAACTCCTAATTTGAGGTACCGAATTGGGTGACTTCCAATTTAGGACATCTTGAACTTTGCTTGGGTTGACTACTACCCCAGCGGCCGACATGATGTGACCCAAAAAGGTAACTTCCTTCAACCAAAAATCACATTTCTCAAATTTTACGTAAAGTTGGTGGTCTTTGAGCTTGTCTAAGACCAACCGAAGATGGTCTTCATGCTCTTCTTCAGTCTTAGAGTACACTAAGATGTCATCTATGAAGACAATGATGAACTTATCCAAGTATTCCATAAACACTTTATTCATTAAGTTCATAAAGTATGCGGCATGACTGTGAACTTGTAAAGTCCATACCGGGTTGAGAAAGCGGTCTTAGGGATGTCTTCTTGTCGAATCTTCAATTGGTGATATCCTGATCTCAAATCAATTTTGGAGAAAACTGCTGCTCCTTTTAGTTGATCAAACAAATCATCAATCCTGGGCAAAGGATACTTATTCTTGATGGTGACATCGTTGAGAGCTCTATAATCTACACACATGCGTTGAGTACCATCTTTCTTTGCCACAAAGATCACTGGAGCTCCCCAAGGAGAGGAACTCGGCCTAACAAATCCTTTGCCTTGCATTTCTTCAATCTGTTGCTTCAACTCAACTAGGTCATTTACTGGCAATCTATAAGGTCTTTTGGAGATATGTGCTGTCCCAGGGACTAGGTTAATGACAAATTCTAGGTCCCTATCTGGAGGCATTCCCGGTAGTTCACTAGGAAACACATCCGGGTACTCCCTTACCACTGGGAGGTCTTCAAATTTTACTTTCCTCAAACATGCCAGACTAGGAGCTGCTCTAAAAGAAATCTCAAGGCTGAATTCAACTTGTATTCCTTGCTCATTGGTGAGCACAATTGACTTGTTGGCACAATTTATTTGACCTTGGTTTTTGGCTAGCCAGTCCATTCCAAGAATTATATCTAATCCTTGGGAGTGCAAAACTATCAAGTTCGCAAAGAAGGGAACTCCCAAGATTTCCAAGGAAAGATTTGGGCATAAGGAGCTGGTCCTCATTTCAGAGCCCAGGGAGTGGATCCGCATGGGGTTTACTAAAGGAGATATAGCTAACCCATTACTACCAACAAACTTAGAAGAGACAAATGAATGAGAAGCTCCAGAATAAAAAAGAATAGTGGGTGGTACTGATGTTAGGAGTGCATGATGTCTTTCATATCTCACAGTTGAAGAAGTGTCTTCGGGTGCCACAAGAGCAAGCCCCGTTGGAATCAATTGATTTGAAGGAGGATCTTACCTACAAGGAGCAACCAGTCAAGATTTTGGATGTCGCAGAGCGCCACACAAGGAGCAAGACTGTTCGTTTTTGCAAGGTTCAGTGGAGCAACTACTCAGAGGGAGAAGCAACATGGGAGCGTGAAGAAGAGCTGAAAGCCGAGTTTCCTAGCCTTTTCTCTAGCTAGCCTGAATCTCGGGGTCGAGATTCCTTTAAGAGGGGAGTTTTGTAACATCTTAATTTTCTGAGTTTAAAAATCTTTTAAATAGTTAGTAGGGAGAAAAAGTCACCATTTGGTTTTATTTGAATTTAATTCAAAAGCTTAATATTGGACTTTACCATCAAAAACATTTAATGTGAATAATCCGAACATGAACAATAGCCAAAACTATTTTATTTGGGTTCTATGTGCTCAGATATATTTTCTAGATTTTTCTAGAATTTTTCTGAGTTCATTTGCTATTTTCTATTGCTTATTTGGATTTCTGGTATTTTATAAAATAGAAAAACTAATTAAAATCTCAGAAAAGCCTTCGGGCCTAATCTCTCCTCCCTTGGCCCATTTCTTTCTCCTCCGGCCCAGCCCGCGTGGCCTTTGCTCCCGCGCGCAGCCCAGCTCGCCGCGCGTGCGCCCGCCTCCGCTGATAGGTGGACCACACATGTCAGTCTCTCATCCTCTCTCTCTCTCTCAAACACGCTCGACTCACCCTCCACCGTCCGATTCTCCTTGAGCGGTCCGATGGAGATGGGTTGTTCGGGCGACCCAACGTCCCATTTATTGTGAGTTGTTCGATCAAGATTGAACGGCCAGATGCGGTGTGATTGTCCGGGGACCCGAACGTCCCATTGATTGTGAGCCTAAAACCCGAACTAAAACCTTCCCGATTTCTTCACCAAACTCTATCTCCTTCCTTCTTGCACCCGTATCTACCCCCAATTGGGATCAAAACCAACTCTATCTCCCTTTTCGTTCAAAACCGAGAATATCCCAAATTGGGGATTTCTTATCTCGTGCCACCCTGGCCCTATAAATAGGTCCCTGAGGTTCGCATTGGCGTTTGCACCCCAAACCCTCAAGCCACAGCACCCCGAGAGCCCTAGCGCCGCCGCAATCGAGCTTTTAGGGTTTCTCGCCGCCGTTCGTTTTCTTCAAATTGCGACGCCGTCAACGTCGCCCTTCCCTCGTGGTCGGCACCGCCGGGTTCGCCATCGCATCATCTACCTCCAGGAGCCTTCGCCGTCGCCTAGATCTCACCGGAGGCCCTGTCCGACAACAACCGAGGTTCTCCGCCACTCAAACCTCGCCGCCGGTCGCCACCGTCCATCCCAAGCACTCGGAGTTGCACCCAGAGGTTCGCAATAGCCTCAGCTACACGCCGGTACCACACACCGCCGGTGAATCGCCGCCGTTCGCCGTTGCTGTTGGTTCCCGAGCCCGTCACCGTCGAGCTGACGTGGCCATCCACGTGGCTCGCCACCTCAGGTCCCGCGTCGACGTGTCGCCTCGCGTGGCGTCCCCGTCAGCTTGTTCGCGTACGCCTGAGTGTCAGCAGCCGCCGCTGACGTGTCGCGTCGGGATTGGTCCAGATCAGATCTACGTGGCAGTCCACCGGTCTCTAAAACCCGAGGCTCGGTAGACTTAGTCTACCGTGAGCCATCTCACCGACATGTGGGTCCCACATGTCAGGATTTCCTTTGATTTCTTTTATTCCTAAAATCCCTGTGCTGACGTCGTGCTTGCCAATAATCCGATTTTTCTGTTAAGAAATAATTCGAAAGTCCAGTAAATCCAAAATTCGGGTTTCTTTAGATTTTCACACTTCCAAAGCTCATAACTTTTGCATCTGAACTCCGATTGAGCCCATTCAAGTTCCAAAATTTATCTAAATTTGAGTTCTATTTATATGAGATTTTTATTTAATTTTCAGAGTTTGTTTTGCCTCTGTTATTTATTTGTTTTGTTTATTTGTTTCGTTTGCGAGTAGACGTCGATATGTCGGGGAACTTTGGAGAAGAAGGACCACCTCAAGATCAAGACCAGTACCTAGACCTTTTCCAAGGCAAGTCATACCTTTGATCATCTTAAACCCAGTTTTCAAACTACTTTGTATCAAAGTATTGCATTCTACTTTAATTATATATTTAAATGCTTTTTGGTATAGTTATCATCCAAATTGTTATCATCACCTTGAATTTGTATGTCATAATTCCTTGTCACCCTAGATTGGTTATTAGTTGGTAATATTGTAGCACCAACGTGGGTTGGTTAGATGCGAGTACAATTGCTTAGCCATGCTACGAGTCTCACATCTCATTCGAGTTGCAAATATTGAATCTGACTAAGTGACTATGGAACTTTGTGTAAAACTGTGTGCTATGTGTTATTATTTCGTGATAGCATGTGTTGCACTGAAAACCAACTGGGTGGTAAAGGATTTAGACTGAGGCAAGTGGTGGATACTTTGTGATATGGTGGAAGCTATGTGCATGGGAATGATAATATTTGTGGTATAGTTAGAGAATGGAAGTCTTGCCTTGGTCAATTAAGGACTTAACTTTGTGCGCCATTGAACTGAGCCTTACTGTACGACCACATGCTTGATGGGACGGGCCTAACTTAGTAGGTTATGGATTCTTGGCATTGATTACTCAGACTGTAGGTTAGGATATGGGTGGAGGTGTGTACTACAAGGTAGTCGCATCACGGGGCGGTTCGCCGTGTCCCTGTCCAACGATGTGTGTTATGCCAAAGCGCTTCGTTTGGGTTAGCATAGCGGTTTGTAAGCACGTCGGGAGTGTCAATGTTAAGATGAAGTTTCTGAACCGTTTTGTTATGATTAGTGCTTGCAACACTAGTTGTATCATGTGGGTAAAGTGTACAATCTCTGCAGAGTGTTAAATCAATCTATTCGAATAGCCGCGTCTGCGGTCATGGACATGCTCGGGGATTTCACACGAGGGGTAGTTTTCATAAAATGTTGGGATGGGAGCTATGTGATCTAAGTCATATGGCTATGTGAAATAATTAGTCTAGCTTTGTGTCTTTATGAAAACAACTGTTAAATTATTACTGTCTATTCGTTTTGAATTATGCTTTCAATCTATTTATTGTATTCAATTGCAAATGTTGTTTTTATGCAAAAGAACCACAGAAGCCTTTTCTTTTGGAATAAGCCTGCATCTATAAATTGCATTCTGTGGTATGATTTGCGAGTACGGTTGTGTACTCACGCTAGTTGTAAAACTTGCTCCCAAACCTACAAAAGAGGAGGAGTCTACGCCTGCTTTCGAGGAGTAGTTCGCCGAAGGTTGCTGATCGTTAAGGTCTGGATCTCAGTCGGTTGCCTGTGGTGAATTGATGGGATCTACGCTGAACTTATTTCTGTTCCGCTGCTATTTTATCCTCTGTTAGCCCTGTGTGGCTCAATAAGTGTAAACTCGACCATAAGGTCAAAACCCTTATTTGTTATTCAAACTAATCATTTACTTTATTTATCGCTTGTGTGGATTGATATTCACCTATGTTGACACTGTGCGCACTAGCGTGATCCTGGACTAGTGCATTATACACAGATGGTTCCAGAATCATAATGTTGGGTCCCGACAAAGGTGGTATCAGAGCCATACTGACTGTAGGTCTTAACCTTAGTTAGATCGGCCGTCTTTAGAGTGTCCAAATTATTTTCTAAAGAAAAAATTAACTTGCAAGACTAATTAATTGCTTAACTCTCCTCATCTCTCTCGACTCAACTATTGCTATAATCTTTTCTCTTCCTGCTGTTTTTAATTTGCTCTTACCCTCCCTTCGTCTGTCTTAACAGATACCTCATCTCCAGAGCTATGGAGAGCGCACAGGAGGCTATGCCGCCGAGCTTTTGAAGTTGCTGCAAGTTCTTGGAGGCTTTGATCGTCCGTTGTACGTCGGCAACAACTGGACTGTGAATGGACAAAACTGTGGGGTGATCTGTCGTCTGACGATCTACGGCAGGAGGAATGACAAGGTGAGCCAACCTTCGCACGTCTCTGTGAGGAAGATCACTTGGCTGGAAGGCATCCAGGAGTCATCACGTTTAGCCATGCTTCGTATCTGCAACATCTACGCATGGGAGCTTCAAGATATCGTCTTCGGTTACCACCCTAGAGCTGCAGCCGTGGACTTGCCAGCACACTACCTGTCTACAGAAGAAGAGAGCAACACTACAGTCATGGATCTCGCCCAGTTTGCAGCCGCCCAGGAGGAAGCATTGGAGAGGACTATCACAGAGCTAGATTGTGAGGACCCAAGTTTATTCGACTTGTAATGCTTAGTCTTCCATTGACCCTAGCATCACAATTCAAATAAACCAAGCCTCAGGATATGTATACTTCCCAGAAATGCAGTATACACACCCCGTTACAAAATCATGCATCAATTCCATACACGAGAGGTTACAATATCAAAACTTCATAATATACAACAGATTGAACTAACAAGATAAAATAACAAACTACACCGTGGAAGCAAAAGCCATAATATGGCGATAAATAAAAGAGCCAATTAGTGTGCCTTTACCCACAAGGCAACCAACCGGGCCGCCAAGCTAGTCAATCAAACCCGCAAAGACATCTCACAAAAGGGAAACCCTTGGGGCTCATCAGAGGACCCTGGAATATTTAACTAGTAATACTTAACCTCCAAATGGTTCTGCATTACTAATTAAACATTCTAAGCCTCGATGGACATATGCTTCCTGCACTGCAGCATATGCACATCATCACAAAATTACACATCAATTCCATACACATACATCACTAAGGTCAACAACAACATACATAAAGTAAAGTTATTACAAAAGAGAGCCGACCGCCAAATAGAACAATATACAAGAATGACAATGGAAGCAAAGGTGCCATAAGATGGCTAGAACAAAAGTCGACTGTTAGCCATACACCCACAAGGCAACCGACCGCCGCTAAGCTAGTCGCCTGCAGCTACCACAACACACTCACAAAAGTGAGGCCCTCAGCTCACCTTCTTCCTCTGCAATGTAACAATTAAGATAGCATCCGAGTACAAAGATTGTCTTTGTACCCGCAAGATTGACGTGTGGAATAGCACCTATTCATAAACTACATGCAAGCTTATTTAGGTGGAGGTTGTATGTCTCATTTGCATGAAGCCAACTTTATTTGCAATAATGTAATACATTTTAAAAGCAAGTTTGCAAATCTGCTTTGTTATCAAAGTAACATAAGTAAAGATACATACAAGTAACCACCGGAAGTGACTATCCCAATAGTCACCACAACATAGCACTAATCCCGATCTGCACTCACCCATCAAGTTTTAATTTAAAAGGTTGTAGTCTAACTCTTGAAAGACCTTGCCAAGCGTGTCCATAACCTAGGACGAGGCTATTCGAATAGTTTTAACCCTCAAGGGGGTGTACCAATGTACCCACACTTCAGACCGCCTTCAAGCCACAAGCACACTACCGAAGGTATGCCGGCACGGCTAAGTCCTACGAGACATTTCCAATCTTGTGTATTAACTACGAGCCGCTCATATGGATAGAAACCCATATGCTTACATTGCAAGCCGAAAGACAACAAATCCCATCACGGGTGAAGTCTTTCGACACTACAATGCTCCCAACACCATCCCTCCCGCGACTCCTGCGACTGAGCCAATACACGCCAAAGTACTAAGTCAAGAGAGGTCCCATACCCTCTAATGTGGTTAGCACGCTAAAATGCTTGGTTCAGATGTAACAAGATGTTCGGTCCTTGTTGACCCTGCACCATTCCGCCACACCCAAAAATCACACCATCATACCATTGTGCCCAAGTCTAAATCACTTTGTTTTCGCTTTAGTTTTCATAAGTAGACATGGCACAAGGTGGAAATCATAATCCATAATAAGTTTTAGGCGATCAAGGTTATCGACAAGTCGATAACCGCCCATTTCTACCAAACTAAGCATGGCTAAGCAATTAATTCGCAACTACTAAGTGACAAGAGCCCATCTATGAACTCTAAATCACAGCAAGTAACCTAGGCTCATGGTAGTAGAGGATAATCATTTGCTAAGGAAATGCATCTACTAGGCCAACTATTAACACAAAGTAGCAATGCATACATAGAATTTGTAATCAACATAAATACTTAAAATACTGGGATTAACATGATCAAACTGCTTGCCTTCTTGCTGTTGCTCAAACTGTTGTGGAGGGTCGCTCTCGGGATTACCGCAAAGGTCGAATCCTAAGCGAAGAGGCAAAAAGAACCAAGAACAACCAATAAGACGAGCCGCACTTTAAACAAACGAGCAAGCAAAAATTATTCAAATGCTACAAAATTTATACATAAGGTATAATACGAATATACCTAGACATAGAAACTGGAAAAATCTAATTTGGATTTGTGGTGCAAAAGATATTACCTGAAAACCCATTTTCGGCCATAATTAGGTACTGTAGCAAAAATATTTTCTAGAAAGATTTTGAAGCTAAAATTTTTATGGTAGCTACTTAATGGTATACTGGTAACCCATATAAAATTTCAGGTCATTTGGAGTTAAAATGATTTAGTTATGATTTTTCTAAGATGCAAAATTAGCATAATGCACTTTCCAGAAATATAACATGTGCAACACCCATTTCACATTATAGTATGATAACAGAGGGATTTCCTAACATCAAATTTCTATTTTTAGGATTTACAGGGAATTATTGGTGCCTATTACAACATTAAATGGATTTTTAATTGCTACTAATAAGGTTAAATCTATTAACCTATTTTTCAAAACTGATTTAGACCTATCACCATTTTTAGATCAAAGTTTAGTAAATAACAAATTTATCAAAGTTAAAATCATTCAATTAGCAGATATACGTAAAAAGATATGCATTTTCCAAGTTTTAATACACTGGAATATATAAAAATAGCGAAAAACAAGCTATTAAAGATTACAGAATTTTCTACTCTGTAGAAGCAAGCTAAAAGCATTTTTATATTAAGCTTCATGAAATAAAAATTTATTACGCTTGGTTTCATGTAAAAGGATTTCTCTTGAATTAGTTATGAATTTCTAAAGTTTTGATACAATTTTCATTGATAAATAAATACTTACGTAAATAAAACCAACCCAACCGAGAATAAACGACGTGGGCGCCGTGGGCGCCGATGCGAAATCCAACAAGCCACACGCACGGAAACAGCAGCGACGCGCGCGATTCAAAACGGAGCCCACCGTTGGATCAAGATCCAACGGCCACGAGGACGAATGCAACCGACGGTGCGGTTGCCTTGGCCGCCACGGTAGTAGATCTCAAGATGAACGGCACGGAGGCGCTTCCGTCGGAAGGTCCATTGCACGCATGATCGTGGCCGCAGATCAAGCGATGGACGGCCAAGAATGATGAGGGGAACCTGATGGTCCGAATGCATACAAGATCCGGGCCGCAGATCGCAAAATGGACGGCGTCCAAGATCGAAATGCAACCAGAGTCTTGACATGGGGCCGCATGTCGCTGACCGAGAGTCACACATGCGAGGTTTAACACACGCGTGCAAAGGCGCGTGGTCCCACTGTCGATGACTTAAGGAGGTTTTAGGACAACTAATTAATTACTAATGACCAATGATTAGTGATGATTAGCAATTAATGTGTCCTAAAGATTTTGAACAGAGGCGATTTAGGACGAGGGCCCACACGCCGCTGACCCAAAAGGTAATTTCGGACACGCTTATTGCTAACAATGATTAGCAATAAATAAACCCAAAATCAGCCATAACGACTTGGTTTTCTCGATTTGAGGCTTACGCCCACAAGTCGCTGAGACATTAGGCCAGATTAAGACACCATTAATACTTCTAATGATTGGGTATTAACTGTGTCCTAATTATTTGACGACAACGGAAGCTACGGCCGGCAAAGTCCCGAGTGGCTACCACGGCTTGTCGCCGGCGACTCGATGCATGGCGCCACAAACTATCAAAATGGGTTCGCAATAGTGTTGCGGTCCCAACAATGATGACCTCGCCACGGTGGAGGTCTAGAACGCCACGAGCCGGAAACAAGATGGAGCCATTTCGGTAAAACATGAAAATAGCAAAATGCTCCATGCGATCGGAAAGCGAGTGCCATGACTTCTAGGGACTATATAGAAGCTACCTTAACAGAGAGGAGCTTCAAAGATGGCGGGAAGACTTGAACACGATGAAGTCCACCGGAGTCGAAGAAGATGAAGTGGAAGATGAGGTTCTGAGCAAAATGAGTGGAACCAAATCATCATCACACTTCATTATAGCTCAAAGAGGCTCCAAAAGCAAATAATTGCAAACGAACCACTTACCTGAGCCGAGAAGAAAGGGGGTGAAACCAACTGAAAATCTCCAAACTTAAAATTGAGTGATTCTGTGAATGCAACCCAAAATCAAGTTAGGGAAATATAAAGGAGGTTGAGGAGTTCAAAGGGTGCAAGAAATGTTGAAGATGAACCACTTTGGACACCAAGGCCGCCATTGGAGCCCTCGGGTCAACAATGGTGGATTGAAGGTTTGAGATAGATTTGAGCTCAAACATAGAGAGGAGCTGGATGTGGTGTAAAGGAACACCGGGAGGAGCTAGAGGCCAATTTATAGGAAGGAATTAGGTTACAAGCGCGAACATGAGCCCATGGTGAGCTCGGTTCATGGCACGGCCATGGACCAAGAAATGATGGGAGCAAGTGAGCATGGTGACAATGGAGGAGAAAAGCTCCGAGCGCATTTAATGCTCCACGAGAGACGTTGACGAAAGCAAATTTGAGGTGACACATCAAAGCCACCCACTCAATCTCTCTCTTTCGCCATTGCCGCCTTGCGCTTCGAAGAAGCAGAGGAGGAAGAAGAACGAAAGAGAACGGTGGCGTTGGATTGAAAATGGACGGTCACGATTAAACGAGTTCGCCGGACAGTCCGATTGCTCTCAGGGATCTGGACGGTTGGATGGAGATCCAACGGTCCCAATTGATTAACGCAACCGGAGGGTCTGAATGCTCACACGAACGTGGACCGAGCGATTTGAATCCAACGGCTGATATTGCACGCGCGTTTTAAAACGCGGCTCGGTGCAGTTAGGTGGTTCAACCAAGTCAAGTGGCTCGGACTCGAGCCCGACTCGAACCCAATGAATAGTGAAATTGGTTTTTAGGTTTTAAATATGCTGAAACTTTTGAGGATTTATTTGGGGTAGCAAAATAACTCCAAAAATTCCGAAATTTTTACAGTAGCTTGCTGACTGAGACATTGACCTTGTGTAAAATTGTCAGAGGTTTTTATGCATTGTATTTTTCTCCAAAAATTCTACAAGGTACTGGTTTTGTGTTTGACTGAGAGTCAAACAGTTTGATCGCCTCTAAAATATCCAAACAATTTCTAAAAATTGTGAAATTTTTCAGAGGGTCACATACCATCCCAAGAACTTAGGAAAAATATTCCCAGAGATGATCACAACATTTGACAAGAATATTTTGAAGGACAAGATTGGATCAAAAGACTTGTGACTTGCATTTCCATAACCTTTTGTACAATACTTGTTCAAGACACAAAGGAAATACATGATGTAAGAAAAAGTTTTAATTTCTACTCATTTTCTTACATTTGAAACACAAGCCCAAAATTGGGATGTTACACTCACCTTCTTCCTCTGCAACAAAAACATTAAGCGAAGCATCTGAGTACAAAAAAATTGTTTTTGTACTCGCAAGACTGACGTGTGGACTAGCGCACCTATACATATGCTACATGCAGCTTATCTGTGGAGGCCATATGTTTCATTTGCATAAAGCCAACTTTATTTGCAATAATGTAATACAGCTTTAAAGGCAAGTTCGCAATTCATTTTTATGTTGAAATAATCACAAATAAAGATAGATACAAGTAACCACCGGAAGTGACTATCCCAATAGCCACCACAACATAGCACGAATCACGATTCGTACCACCCACAAGTTTTAATTTAAAAGGTTGAAGTCTAACTCTTGAAAAGCTTACCCAAGCGTGTCCATAACCTAGGGCGAGGCTATTCGAATAGTTTTAACCTGCAGGTGTACCACTGCACCCACACTTCGCATCGCCTTTAAGCCAAAGCACACTACGAAGGTATCTTGCACACTAAGTCTGCGAGACTTTTTCCAATATTGTGTATTAACTACGAGCCGCTCGTATGGATAGAAATCCATACGCTTACATGGTAAAGCCGAAAGACAACTACCTTTGCGGGTAAAGCTTTTGGACAACTACCATGCTCCCAACACCATCCCTCCTGCGACCTCTCCGACCCGGAGCCAATACACGCCAAAGTACTTGGTCAAGAGAGGTCCCATATACTCTAGTGTGGTTAGCACGCAAAAATGCCTGGATAACAATTCACTCACAAGATGTTCGGTCCTTAATTGACTCGGGCACCATTCCAGTCACACCCAACAAATCACACCAACATACCGTTGTGCCCAAGTCTAAATTATTTTATTTTCATTTTTAGTTTTCACAATTAAACATAGCAAAAATGCTGAAACATAAAGTTATAGTAAATTTTGTGTGATCAAGGTTACCGACTAAGTCGATAACCGCCCATTTCTACCGATACTAAGCATGTCTAAGCAGTTGAAATCGTATCTACTAAGTGACAAGAGATCATCCAACGATCTCTAATCACAGCACATAACCTAGGCTCCGGTAGTAGAGGATAATCATTTACCTACAGATTATGCATCTAAAGGATTAACTAACCAATTTAACACAATTTAAGCGATGCATACATACAGTTGAAACAAAATATTAGACTTAAAAATACGGGATTAAAATGATCAAACCGCTTTGCTTCGGTTGTTGTTGCTCGAGATGCTCAACTGTTGCAGAGGATCACTCGATAATACTGACTGTGCAATCTATCGATCGAGCAAAAGCAACAAATAAGAACCAATAACACCGACAAAACTCAAAATTTCAAATACAACCACAAATCTATACACAGAAGCTAGACCATTACAATAGGAACAACAAATTAGCTGCTACGGAGATGATTTAAATTAGACATGTTTTCATGTGATTGATCTACCCAAACTCACTTACTTACCAAGCTAACTACAAAATCAAAAATCAATCCTCTTATATGTTTTAATCTTTCGACCGACTTTGATGGTGATTGTGCACATCTATGAACTAAGCAGCAAATTACCACATTTGAATTTACTAACCATTCTATGCAACCTTTACTATTATGAATTCATTTAGGCCTACAATTTTGCTTATGGAAATACTGACTAGCTCATTATCCAACTAATAGATGCTAAGCAATTTTCTAACTAAGTTTGGGCTTTATTAACATTCAGTTATTAACACTCCTAAGCACCACACCAAAGTATTGAAAGGCTAACAAATTTCAGCATGCTACTACTACCAAGCCTTACCACACTGTGATAGCAAACCAAGAGTTTACTAACAAAACCACTTGATCATCTAATAGCTTCTTTGATCAACCATGCAAACAAGAGCTTTGCAATCTAGAGACACTAACTAAAATAACTTCTTGCTAAACACTACTTCCTGAGTGATTCATCAAGTCCAACAAGACCTAATTAGCATAAGCATGATACTAATTTCAGTTTATCGACAACAGAGAAAAATACAGAGAATTAGCGACTAACTTTCTTCCAAACCTCAATTACCAATTTTGATCATGCATGTGAGTGAACTAAAGAACATTCCTAAGATTGATTTAGCAGCTAAACTTGGCTTAAGGGAGGTGGGCCCCACTGTCATGGAGATTGAAAGAGAGAACAGAGAGGCAAACAGGGGATGGCTCGGGCGGCTCTGGACCTGGTTTCGTCGCCGGCGAAGGAGTGGCGGCGCGGTAGGTGTGACAGCCAAAATGGGTTGCTGGAGGACTGCTGAAGCTGAAGGTGGTCTCGAGGCAGCCGGAGATGCACCGTGGCGGCGTGGCGACGGAGCGCGGTGGCCGGCCGTGGAGGTGACAAGGGGCGACTACGCCAGAGAAGAAGAAGGTGAAAACTAGCGCGCATGAGCATCGGGGGTTACCAGAACTCACCGGATGACGCGAGCTAAGGTGGTCGCGGAGATGGCTCGGCGACGAGAGCTGTGGCGGCGCAAGGCGGTCAACGGCAGCGGGACCCGAGGTGAACGAGAGCGAGTGAGTGATGGGGTAGGGTAGAGGACACCAGAGGATGCTTACGGAGCTAGGAATCGAGCTCAAGCTCATTTGGAGAAGACACGCGCGGAGAGGCGAAATCGGCGGAGTTGGAGAAGAAGGAGTGCGCAGCTCCACGCGATGAAACCCGAATTTCTTGAGGGTTCACTTCACGGGATGCGGAACATGCCGTGACGCGATCGGCCAAGCTCGGAGATCGCCGGAGTAGCCGGAACGCTCGGAGGCGGCGCGGCGACACTCTCGGCTTCTGGAGCTCAGAGGAGGAAATGGACAGAGGAGAGGAAGGAAAACCAGGTAGGTGAAACCCTCGGCTGGCTTTTGAAGAGGAGGGCGGAGGCAACGAGGTTGAAGCGGTAAGGCGGTGAGGTTAGAGCGTGGTATTGTAAAGGCTATGTGATAATCACTTAATCGCACACCTTCGGAAGTGTGTCAAACGGACATTATAAGTTGATTATCTCATGTGAGTCAAGCTGTACTGTAACATCCCAAAGTGTTGTTACCAAAATAAAATAAAATAAAGTTATTGTTCTAATTGGATTTTCTGAGAATTTGCCAGAGTTTGATTGCCTTATTTGAATCTTTGAAATTTTGAAAGTCAAATTTTAAAATTTATTTGAAGTTATTGAAGTTTTATTGGATTTGAATTTAAAAATAAAAATTTACTTAATTTATAGAATTTTCTGAGTTTTTAAAAGCCTTTTTATAAATATTTTAAATCCAAAATAATTTATTTGCAAAATTAATAGCCAATTATGAATTGGAACTATTTTATTTAAGTCCAAAATAACTCTAGGAATTTCTGTGAATTTTTCTAGAATTTTTGGATGTATTTTACTATTTTCTAAAAGCCTTTTTGAATTAACTAGATTAATTAAATTGTAAAAACATTTGAAATTCTCAAAACCTCTTTGGGCTGAAATCTCTCCCGGCCCACTCCTTCCACGCGCACCGCCGGCCTACCAGCTCAACTCGGCCGCCCGCTTCTCTCTCACCGCCCCGACCCCACCCGCCAGCCTCCGCTTCCGCCGCTGCCAGGTGGTCCCGCCGCACCCTTCTTCCTCCCCACCTCCCTTCTTCCTCGCGCCACGCCCGACCGCCATTAACACGCCGCGAGCTCCATCAATGCCGCCCTTTTCACTTCCTTTCTTCACGCGGAGGTGCACATTAAAATGCCCACGTCTCGCCGCCTCCACTCCGCCCATGATCTCCTTTCTTCGCGTCGGTTTTGCCGTTTTCACCCGCGAGTACTAACCGCCGCCGCCGCACCCGCGCACACGACCTCCTCCTCTCGGCTCCCTCCGACTCCTATAAGTAGCGCCCCAGCTCCGCCTCTTCTCGCTGAACCCGATGCCTCCATTCACTTCTTCCTTTCCATCTCTATCGGCGGATTCGCATTCCTCGCCGCCAACCGCGAAGTTCGTTCTCCTCCGATTCGCGCCGACATTGCCTCCTCGCCGTCGCCGTCTGCACCAAAGGCATCGCCCACTCACCGCCGACCCCGTGCGCACCTCCTTGCCACTGGAGCACCGCCGGAGCTCCTTCGCCGCGAGCGAGGTTCGCCGCGAAGAAATCATCCTCGCCGCCGCCTTTCCCCATCGCTCTCTCACCAAGAGGTAAGCCCTAGGATCCCCTCATCGCCTCGTGCTATTGGTACCACTCACCATCGCCGCCGCGCCTCCGATCGTCGGCAACCATCGAGATGGAGCGCCACCACCGCCGGCATCCACGTCGTGGCAACCTCACCGCCACCGCGATGCCACGCAAGCGCCAACTCAGCACAACTACCGATGTGGCTAAGCCACATCACCCCACCGTGCCAAGATCTCACCCGCAATCGCTCCATGAGCCGAGTCCGCGGTGGACTATGGACCAACCATGGACCTAGTCTTTGACTAGAGGGCCCACATGTCAGAGAAAGAAAACATTTCCTTTAGGAAAATAATTCAGCCGGGAAAATCATTTTCCCTCGCTGACGCCATGCTTGCGCAATAATTAGGATTTTCCTTTAGAAAAAAATAATTCAGGAAAATCAATAAAATCTGAAAATTAGGTTTTATTTAGATTTAGAACTTCCCGGGGTTCGTTCTCCCTCATACGAACTCCGATTTCGTCCATTCAAATTCCTAAATTCATATAAAAACAAGATCTAGCCATCTAAACCAAAATCATTTGATTTTGGGTTCTTTTGACCTGCAATTCTTTTAAACCCTAGCTTATTATTCCATGTAATTTCAAACTTCTAAAATTCATATCTTTTGCTCCCGAACTCCGTTTTAGTCCATTCAAGTTTGTAAATTCATATAAAATTATTATCTATCTAACTAAAGTAAAATATTTCTATTTGGAGTTAATTTGATCTGTCCTTTTGAATTTATTTGAATTTGAGTTGAATTTATCGTATTTTCACGATTAGATTTCAACGACTTCGGAGAATCAGATTTCGACGTTGACTGAAGAGCAACATAAGAGGATTGATTTTGACTGTGTGATCATCGTGATCATACACTTGGACTACCTGAAGATAGTAGTTGTGAGTACTATGTGACCTGTTAAGAAAAACAACGTCACCTCAACACCAGACGTTCTGTTAAGGTGATCTGTTAAGAAAAACAACATCACCTCAATATCAGGTGATCTGCATCACCTCATCAAGCGAGGCAAGTTATACCCTTGATCATATTCATCCTACTATTTTAAATTATTTATATTCTGTTTTAAATTATTACTGCATGCTTATTTATATCAGTATCTTAAATTCCTGTTTTAAATATATAGTTATGCCTAAAATCCTTTGTATGGCCAATGTTGATATTGAATCAAACACATTGTCACCCTAGATCAAACCTGGTTGATACGATAGTATGAACTAGGATCATTTAAACGTATTGCTTAGCCATGCTTTTAGACCAAACTTGTTTTTGGGGAATTTCAGCCAACAATCAATTATTGATTAAATTGTATCCTTGGTATCTGTATGTCATGGGAGTTTTACAAATGACTTGGAAAATAAAATAAAATGATGGTTTGGACTTGGCGGAATGGATGATTGGTGGGTGCAGTTCATGCACCGCTTAATCTGTTAGGGTTAAGGCCCATGGGTTTTATTGGAAAGTTGCCCAAGTCGATTAAGGATCGGTCTTGAGCGCATGATGCTACGCCTAACTCAGTACCACCACATGTCCCGTATGGGCGGGACTTGGCTAAATAATTTGTAATGTCTTAGTGTCGTTTGTGCTATGTTGTTGGTATGGGCGTTGGTCGGACATTAGACCCATCCGCGCAAGAGGGGCTTCGGAGGATGGCCATCCAATGGTAGCGAAACCTTAGCGCACGAATACATTAAAATGAACATTGTAAAGGCCTCGACACGTTTCTAGACCGCTACCAAAGGTAGTGAGCGGTGGCATAGATATATGCCTGACAAACTAGAGAAGTCTTGTCATGTGGGTAAAGTTGTACAACCTCTGCAGAGTGTAAAACTATTCGAATAGCCGTGTCATGGTTATGGATATGCTAGCAAAACTACTCAAAGTTAGACTATGATTTTGTCGGAAAAGACTTCTTCAAAACCGGTTTATCCAATTGGGAATTAAGCAAACACCATGTGATAGGAGGATATCCTTCACCATTCATGTGTGAACGTTATCGACTATAAAATTGAGAATTTTATAAACTTTAGTTATAGAATAATCTTTGGAATCTAGTACCGTGATTTAAAGAAAATGTCGCTTTATGCAAATAACTTTATAAGCCATCCTTTGTTACATCCATATATGCATGTCATTCTGTTACTTGACGGGTGTAACTTGCGAGCACGGAAGTTGTGCTCATTCTTGCTTATGCAAACAAATTTTAGAGGAGAAGAACTTTGCTACCGATGTGGATCTCGACGACTAGGTCGCTTCCCCAGTCGATTGCCTGTGGCAGATTAACGGGACCCTACTACTTCTTCGTCTTCCGCTGTGTTTATTTTATTGTTGGCCTGTAAGCCTCCTTTGTAATCAACTCTGTTGTTATTTATTAATAAAGTTGTGATATGAATTTGTTATCATTTTGTTTACTGTGTAGACTAGCTACTGATCATGGGACTAGTCCAGAAATGCACAGAGGATCTGGGTGTATTAATACCCGGGTCTGACATGTACAACCTCTACAGATTATAAAACTATTCGAATAGCCAGGCGCACGGTCAAGGGCGGGCAAGGTGCATTTTCACAAGGTAGATTTTGGTTTTGATTTCAAAAGAATAAACTTTGGGAACCTGGGAGCAGTTGGGACTCTCAGGTAGTATTCTAGTAGCTAGAGCCAGTTAGGCAGCTAGAGCCCTATCCTTTGAACCTTGGCGGCTAGAGCCTTGATACTAGTGGTAGGTAGCTAGAACCTCCACTTGTGATATAATTAGTTTAATTATTGAAACTACTTTTTGGTCAAATGTACTTTATGAAAACTATTGAAACGTAAAATATTGCACTGTGTAAAAGAACCATATAAGCCTCATTTGTTAAAGCTATGCATATGCATTTTTTCCAAAACTCGTGGAGTACTTTATGTTCTCACATGCTACATTCAAAACAAATCTCAAAAGTCTTCAACGATGCCAAGGATGACTACGACTACTTCGCCTGTGGCTTTGATGAAGGGCATCCGGAGTACTAGGTTGCGCTCCCCAGTCGAATGCTAGTGGGCAATTTGATGGGCCACCACTTGGAGTTTATCATTTGTTGTTTCCACTGTTGTAAGACTCAAGGACTTTTGACCGCTTTTGTAATAAGTGAACATAAGGACGGTACTCAGTTTTTTATTAATGTTTTTCATGATTCGAACTTGTTATCAATAATGTTTCCACTATGTGCACTAGTTACTGATCTAGGACTAGTGCAAAAATACACAAAGGGTTCGATTTACAAATCCGGTCCGGACACCCAAGAACAGTTAACAAGAAACTAAATAAAATCAGATTTGGTTATGAGTCTCTAACAATCGGGTCCCACCCCCCGTAAGTGCACAGTAGAACACCTCGTGGACCAACATAATACGCATGGATCTTTGGTCCAGGCACTATGCATGTGGACCGAGTCAATGATAGGTAGGCCCCCACGTGTAAGATTAATAAAAATCAAATGAAAATAGGAAAAGCCGCTTTCAGTTCTGAGGATAATATGCCTTCTCTGTTAAAAAAGTATAAACCTTAGTAGAACGTAGAAGAGGATACGCTTTCTCTACTGGAAAGCGTAAATTTTGAAAAATACACTTTCAATGTCACTTTTCTATTTTTCAGGATTTTTCAAACCGAACCAAATTGAAAACTTAATAATTTTTGCATACGAACTCCAAATGAGATGGTTCTTTTTTTTATAGATTCATCTAAAATCATGTTGTGCTAGAATATGCAAAAATATTTGGATTTGGTTACAGTTTAAATTATTTTGCCTTATTTAATTTGTTTACGGCTCTTTTGATTAGACGTCAATTGTTCTAACGATATTTTTGACGACCATCCATCTCATATTCAGAACAACCAGAGCAAGGCAAGCAACCCCTTTGATCATGTTGATCCTACTATTTTAATTATTGTACTTCTTTTTGCAAAATATGTTATGCATGCGTGTATGTTTGATGTAAAATTGCTATGTTTGGGTTAATGGTAGTTGTAATCCTAATTGATGCATGAATTTCCTTGAAATATTGATCCCCTTACTGTTGTAGCCATTAGGATATGGTTTAGGCAATAGATAATGTCAAATTGGAAGTTTCAAGTGTTTCTAAAACTTGTAAAAGGACGATATGATAAACATGAGTTTTGGAAATTTTGAAAGGAATGTCCGGAGGGGTGTACCTCTGCTATTTTGTATAAAAATAAAAATACAAAACTTAGTTGTCGATGCGGACGAGTTATATTATATTCTGAGAAGTGTGAGAGGTGTATCTCACAAGTAGATAGGGGAGATTCTTGCCCAGATTAGTTAAGAACCGAACGCCGGTATATCCGACCTAAGCGTAAGCGTACAACTACATGTTCTGGTATGGGATGGCATTAGCTAATTAAGTCATTGAAAACTAGCCTTGCACGTTGGTAGGCAGTATTAGTGCACGCATGACCGATGCAGGCATGTCCGAAGGGGCTCCCTTCACCGAGGCGTTGGGCACAAAGTCTTCCGACACAACGGTGAATGCCTCACTGAGACGGGGGGTGTACCCAGGAGAAGTGAGGGTGTTCATTTTCTAGGCTAGTTCAAGGATAGGACTAGATGATGTAAAGGCTTCAACACGTGCTCTAGACTACTTACCAAAGGTAGTAAGCAGTGGTATTGACGGATGCCGAACAAACTAGAGATTCGTGTGTTGTAGGTAAATTTATACCCCTCTACAGAGTGTAAATCTATTTAAATAGCTATGCTCATGTTAATGAGCGTGCTAAGTGTAGTATTGCTGGGTATAGTCTTGATTTTCCCAAAAACAGTTTTGTTAGAAAAATGTGGGGATAGTTTTGTTACTCTTATTTGAGTTGAGTGCCATGTCTATGGCTAAAAGTTAAAAGTTGCTCGCAGCCTAGGATGGTTGAAAAATAGTACATATTGGTATTGCAAATAAAATTTGTTCAATGTTGAAAATAACTTATAGTATAGAGCCTCATCTCTTGTTAGCCTTGCATTTATATAAATTTTACAATACACTACAAGTCTTTCTGAGTACGCATTGTACTCAATCTTGCTTAAATTATTGTTCAGATTTAGATGACGAGTCTACGCTAGACGATGCCTTCTTCGCACCCGGAACCGGTCGGTTTGGTGATGGGTCTATCTAGGATTTGTCTCTTGTCGGTTGCCTTTGGGTTTGGATGGGCATGCCGCTGGAAATTATATACTTTTATCACTTTTACTCCTGCTGCTACTTTTGGTTACTCTATTAATACTTGTTTTTATTTGGCCGGTCGACTAGTGATGTAATAACTCTTAACCGCTTAAGTTATGTACCTCCAGTTGTTTTATTTTGTATGTCTAATGTATGGATGTGAATATCAATGTTGTGATTAGGTGTGCTAACCACTGATCATGGGACTAGTACGGTACACACATGAGGGCTTTGGGTATTCAAAGCCCGGGGTCCAACAAAACTACGAGAAACTGAGCCAGCTACTTGAAGCTCCCTCCTTTGTGTCAAAACACTTCCTCCTTTGTGTCAAAACACTTCCTTTTTCACTGTTGTTTCCATTTCTCTCCTCCTCGGTAAGTTTCATCCACTAACTCGCCCGAAACACTTCGTCATCCCGAGCTCTGGTGCACGCGCTCCGACAAAGCACAACTGTGTCCTGGCAACCCAGGCCCTCGACGTGCGTGTCATCTTGCACCATTTGGCTCACTCAATCATATCCTCACTTCCCTGTTCTTTGATTGCAGTATAGTGCTGCAATTGGACCTTCTTCCTCGCCTCCAGAACCAAGGTAGCCGCGAAGGTTCTCCGAGCTCGGTGAGTCCCTGTCGACCTCGTGCCTGGTTTGAGCTTCGCCTCATCTCACTGTACCTCCTCACATCACCCATTTCAGCTATCATAGCCCACACGGAGCTACTGCCGTATGCCTCTCTGCCTCCGCCACCGCTGTTGACGACAACGTCTCTCCGGTGATGAGGAAATCACTAGCAAGCACACTACATCATCTACTTCAAGTTCTGAACCAACTATACAAGCCCCAACTGGACCACTCCAAGAAGCAGAAGCCAGTGCCGCCGCCTCCCAAGCCGAAGAACGCCCCCGACGACACCGGTGCCGGTGCGGACTTATCTACCCTCCCGCCGGAACTCGTACACTGAGACACACTGCAGCCATTGCGGGAGGCGGCGGCGCTGCACGCGTGCGGGCGCCGCGTCAAGCACGGACCCTCCGGGACGACAACGAGGGGTGCGAGGCGGAGAGGCAGCGTGCACTCTGGCTATTCTAGCACCCACAATCCCTTGTAAGCCAAATCAGCAGGCTCTTCCCCGCGCGACCACTCCTCCACGCGGCCGGGCGCTGGGTGCCACTAGGTTAATTACTAACTTATTGCCACATCTTGTTGTTAATCTGAAGCTTTCTTATCGATTGATGTTTGCATGAAGCAGAAGCATGGCTGTTTCTTCTCTCGTTTAACTACTAGCTTATTACTAGCTTATTAACCATATCTGTTTTGCTTGTTGTTGCAAGAGAAACAAAGTGAACGTTACTTGGATTTTACTATTAGCTTACACCACTAGGCTTCTGACATTGTCACTAAAGGAAAGAAAAATAAATTCTAAATTTAGAGACAAATAAATTATTTTTACCAATCTATTCAGTCACGTCACAATTCTACTTTCATTTAAATCTTAACTCCTAAATATTGGACTTTACCCACGCCCGCGGACGATCGTCCCACCTCACCCACGTTTTCTCCTCGCATTTTCTGCGCTGCCCTGTTCTCTCATAGAAACCTCCGCTCACGTCCTCCCCTCCAATCGTCGCCACGCCTGCGTCGCCCACCTCCTCCCCTTTGCTCGCGCCACTGCCGTCGCCGCGGGGAACCACGCCTCCTCCCCTCCCCTCCTCTTCCTTCCTCTCCTCCACCCACGAACACAAACCAAAAATCACCAAATCCCCACCCGATCCCACCCCAAACCCCCCAATTCCCCCAACCACCTCTGTCGCTGCCTGGACGCGGAAGAGGACGAGGATGCTCAGTCCGGGTCGAAGGCAGAGGCGGTGTCCAGTTCTTGCATGTCGACCGCCGACTCTGCGACGTCCACGGTTGCTGCCACAGCAGCGGCTGTGGGGAGGGGACGCAAGCACGACCGCCCCCCTTTCCTTCCCCCCTCCTCGAGCCCTATCCCATCTCGTCACCAACCTTCCCGATCCATCCACCAATCTCCAGTTCTCCACCCCCATGATCCGCAAGCGGCGCAAGCACGGGGAGGCCGGAGGTAACTGCGAATCTACACCCTATGCTGGTTCTAATTACATGAATTCAATTTCTAGGGTTTCCACTTTTCCTCTATTCTTGTTTAACTGAATTGACCATTTATTTGCTGAACTTAGGCGCAGATGGGAATACACCCTATAGGTTAGAAGAAGGATGAGGTTTATAAGGTCTACAAGAAGCGTGGGTGAGACAGATTTGGGCAGATCTTGCTCTCTGTAGATACGAGTTTTGGTTTTTTGTTATTACTTTGGGAATATTGGTGTTTGTTGCTGTGAAACACCAAGCTACTCAATGAGCTTTCGATCAAAGAAACCCATTGATTTGTGTTAAAGATTGAATCTGGTGTTGCAGGATAAGCTTTAGGAATTGATTCCTGCCTGGCATACCTACAGGGCATTGGACTACAATAGGGCAATTGATTCATGCCTTGTGTTGGTGTTTTTGATTTGTGCGAGTCGTGGAGTAATCTTTTGTTTTTTTTCTATTTTATGCTGATGTTCATATTATTTTTCTTGATTCAATCTCTATTTTAGCGGTTGGGGTCTTGATGGCGATGTAGATTACTGGGAACCTTGTGTTAAATAGGTTAAGGAGACCAAGTGACACCAAAATTTTAGACAAGCCGATCATTCTCTTGATAACTCAAAATGCAATATAATCATCCCAGAAAAAAAACATTCAAAATTCGTGTTTGTGCTTCCAAGAACAATAAAACATCGGCATGCAAATAATCACATTCTCAAATTGGCTCGGTGTCCGTAACCTATTGGAATTCGTTAAGAGGCCATTTTTGTTCCTTTCACTTCAATCTGCATTCGAAGTATAGGTTATGTGAATGTTCATGGTGTCTATCTGTTCTGTAACAGTCAATAAGCAAGAAATAATGGAAGAACCACTCTTGTAACTGTAGGCAAAGATTGTGTGGAGTATCATTTTCGTTCCCCTACCATAGTAGCCATACCCAGGTGTTGGTGTTTTTGATGGAATACTTAGGATTTAGGAATCGCATATTATGTGAGTACTTTCTTTTTCTGATTTTAAAACATGTCTTTCATTTAAGCCATATGGGGAAAATGTGCTCTCTCAATGGACATAACATGCACTACCTCCAATCTAAAATAGATGACCTTTTTGTAAATTGGTTTCGGTTTGCAAATACTTGATATTTTGGTTTTCCTATGCAACATTATCCACTAAAGGGATTGCTTATTGGTTAGTGGTGTTAAGAGATAGGTGTACAATTATTAGGGGTAAATCATATAAAATTTAAAGCATTGACTCTTTCCGTATTCTATGTGTGTATGGAGCTAAAATGAATGTAATTTGGATAGGAGGAGGTAGTACATAAGTACATTTCAGTAGTTTTGCCTTACAAGTCAATTGATATTTGATCATTTTGTAGAATTTTGTTTCGGGAGGTAGTACATAAGTATATTTGACCGCTGAAATGTACTTATGTACTACCTCCAATCCTTTTCTGTCAAAAAAATGCAGTACTGAATCAAAAGAACTATAGAACTTTGACAAAGCTGACAAAATAATTAGTTCATAGTATAATTACTTGTTTATTTCAATAGGATACGACTTATGAGGAATTAGCAAAAAGAAAAACAAATAACAATGGGAGCTTGTCATGTAAAGATTATAGCGAAGTGTTTAAAGGTGTAATTGGAAAAGAGTTTAAACTTCGAGGGTACTATGATGATAAGTATTAGAGCCAAGTAAAGGTTTCTCAGGGACTAAGGCTCTGTTTTGTAGAGCTCTAGATTCTCATTTTGCAGATTCTGCTCCTGATTCTCTGAGAATCTGGAGCTGTCTGTTGAAAGTGTTTGGCTAGTAGGTTGGCTCCCAAAACTATATGAGGGAGGATTACAGGCAAATAGACCAAGCTACCCTTTGTATAAATACTTCAATTGTGTCTTATAATGATTGCTATGCAGATCACTAGACAAGAAAATCTCTTGTTCATTGAGGAAATCTACATTGCAAAATGGACCCATGCATGCAAAATGGACCCATACGTGCAACTCCTATTCAGGTCCACCTGGTGGTTGATGCTACTAGAAAAGATTCAGACATCGCTAGGAAAAGAAACTTGTGCAAAATCAGCCCGGGCAATCCGACTGCTTCTCTCTAGAAACGTACTCGGATCCATTTACATAATACACGCTTGCATGAACATGATCGAGAAACGACAAACACCTGCAGTGAAAGGAACTGGATGTTGGTCTCCATGGATCAACTCGGCATACACTGAAACAAAGGAACGGATAGAACGAAGATGACATTAGGAAAGTTGCATTTATACACATTCAAGCAAGAAGATGCATTCAGAATAGTTACATGCTTATTGTTTATTATTCCTCACCCAAAAAATGAAACATTTCCAGTTTTCTACTATTCCAAGACAGAACAATTCTTCTGGACTTAGCATTAGTAACCAACATAAACTACAACGTTGACTATGTAGCAATCATCGTTTTTATCCCCCATTGCTTCGAGGCATACGCCGCTTGAAAGATCACAGTCAACAACCTCAAAGCTAATAATCTTGCTGCTGCAAAACAATCATAAAATGGTAGAAGATGCTATGTGATACACACCAAGATGCACATTATCAGTATCCCTGAATCACAACGGGCATACACTATGCTAGTGATCGTTCTCAACAAATGGATTCCACTAAAGTAGAGCCGATTCATCATACATCTGACACACAATGTTATGAGGCTTTATCATTTGTGGCCCTGTCCAGTTGATTCTTTTGATCCAAGAAGCGGACGATGACGCAGGTGATACTATCTGCGCTTCCCCTCTTGGAGGCCTCTTGGAGGAGTCTCTTCGTAGCCTACTCAGCATCTAGTATTGTCTTGATCGTGACCACAGCTTCCCGCAAACAGAGGCAAAGAGAAATGCTGCCTTCAGAATTTGAGACTCCACAGAAATGCTGGCTTCAGAATTTGGGGCTCTAGATAAATGTTGGCTTGAATCGCAACTCGATAGTAGCCGAACGAATTTTGAGTCTTGCGTTTACCTCATTGGTGACAACGTCCCACGAGCCATGAGGCTGCTCTACTTGTCTAGAAGTGTGAAGAATCAAGATTTTCTACATTATCACTCATTCACCACTACACCTATCCTTATAAGGTTACAATTTCAGTACGCAAGATAATGCACAAATCTAATTTATGTCATAAGAAACAATTCAGTCACCATACTATCCATACAAGTTTACAATTTCAGTAAACACCACAATGCTCTAATCAAGTCACTGCTATCCTTTCAAGGTTACAATTTCAGTAAACATTGCAATGCTCAAATCAAGTCGATTTCATAATAATCATGCACAAGTGACAACGGTTTGTTACCAATCAAGCTATCTTCCCAAAATCTAGTTCTAAGGCCATTCCCAACTTTCTTTTACAAAAGAGAGATGTTTTTAACTTCCATCATGCCTTGCCAATGTGCTTGCTCTCACTTGAGGCAAACACTTTAGGAACACAAAATACACCATGTTTCATCAAGAATTAGCACGGTTAGCAGCAAGATTGCAAGCTTGTCCCGGTGAACAAGCATATCCCCCAATCCAGCAATCAAGCATCAACAATACAAAGGCACAGGATAGCATAGACTAGCAAAGAAAACTTCTATCGCTCTCTCCCCTGAAAAAAAACAAGCCAACGGAAGAAGGAATCAAGGAGGAACTCAGTGAGGGAAGCAATAGTTGGGCGATCGAGCAAGGGAGCTCCTCTCCGCCTCCTAGTCCCACCCATGGCGTCATCGCCGGAAGTAGGGCCCGCGCCAACGATCACGGGATTCCCAACCCCAAGCACCCACCCTCTCTCATCCTTTTCTTATCTACCGTCGAATTTCTGTGATTATTACAGATTTGTAGTCCTTGCTCAAATACATCATATCGAATTTTCTTCTCTCTGCTTGCGCCATCTTTCGATCAACACAACATGTTGGAATCTTGCTTAAAGTAATGGCTGGTAGAAGAACCACTCACCGCGAGAGAGAGCAGAGCCAGCCACCTCTGCGTGGCGCGCGACGCCACCACGCCGCACGCGCAGCCTATCCTCTCGGTCCCATGCACCACCACCGCCATCTCTGCACCAAATGATTTAAAAACCCAAAAGGAACATGTTAAAACTCTGACTTCTCGCCAAGAAAAGAGGATTCTGGGAAGCAGAAGCAGCCAGATCTGAGCTCGAAACCCTAGGGAGGAAGGAGGGGGGAAGGCAAACCCTACCTCTTGCCTGTGCGCGAGGAGTGGGGGAAGGGGTAGAGATGCGGGCCTGCATGTGCGTAGTCGCAGTGGGAGATTCTTGGGACGGAGGCGCACATGGGGGCCGAAGGCACGATTTTCGCCTTGTCGCAAGAGCAGCGAGAGGAGAGGACTGTGAGACCCCGGTTTATTAAACTTGTAATACTTAACCTTCCTCTGGTTCTAGTATCACAAATAGAATAATCCGCGTCTCGATGAATATGTGCCTCCAGAACAAGCAAGACACATACATCATATCTAAGCATGCATCAATTCCATACAACAGATTATAACAAGTCTACCAAAAGACATACATAATATAAGTTATTACAACACACTGACTGCCAAATGACAAGTAGCAAATAAGTAATGAAGCAAAGTTGCCATAAGATGGCTTAAACCAAAAGACGACCGGTTAGCCACATAACACCACAGGGCAACCGACCGCCGCATAAGCTAATCGCCCAGAACCGCCACAAAGACAACTCACAAAAGTGAGGTCCATCGGACTCACTATCATCCTCTGCACAACACAAGCAATGCAGTGAGTACAAAAATGTACTCGCAAGACTTACGAGTAGCAAGCCTATACATAGCTACATGAAAGTCAGTATTCAAAGGAATATGGTTTTATGGTTCTTTGGACGATAAAGCAAGTTTCATTTGCAATATTGTAATAGATTGAACAATGGTTTCTAAAATCTGTTTTTAAGCATTTAAATAACAGCAGTAAGCATAAGTAACAAGTATCCACCTAGAAGTGACTTTCCCAAAAGTCACCACAACATAGCATGAATCCCTGATTCATACCACCATCAAGTTTTAATTTTAAAAGGTTGTAGTCTAGCTCTTGAAAGACTTCCCCAAGCGTGTCCATAACCTAGGACGAGGCTATTCGAATAGTTTTAATCCCTGCAGGGGTGTCCCAATGTACCCACACTCCTGCATCGCCTTTTGCCAAGCTATTAAGCACACTTCCTTTGGTATGCCGGCACGGCTAAGTCCTACGAACCCTTTCCAATGGAATATGCTAATCAAGAGACGCACGTATGGGGGTTAATCCTTAGTGATCTGCCGACGAAATATGGATCACAAGGACCCATACGTGGAGCAAGATACACCGCCTCGGGTGTTCCTCTCCTACGACGTGTCCATGTTGCATATAATCAAATATGCAACCCACCACGCGACTCATTAATTAACACACCCAAAGTACTCAGCTAAGAGAGGTCCCATATCCTCTAGTGTGGTTAGCACGCACAAATACCGGTTTGGTGTAACAAGTAGCTCGGTCCTTAATTGACCCGGCACCATTCCAATCACACCCAAAAGATCACACCATCTTACCATTGTGCCCAAGTCTAAATTGTTTTCATTTTCAGTTTTAGTTTTGCAATTTAGGCGAAGCACAAAACTGAAATATACATATTATAACAGCTTGTGTGATCAAGGTTATCGACAAGTCGATAACCGCCATTTCTACCGATAACTAAGCATGGCTAAGCATAATAACACGTAAACTACTAAGTGACAAGGGTCCATCCAATAACCCAAAATCACACAAGTAACCTAGGCTTGGTGAGTAGAGGAATAAACATTTCCTCACGATAATGCATCTAGTAGGCCAACTACCGACAATAGTTTAAAACAACATAGCAATGCATACATAGAATTTGCAAACAACATATTAGACTTTGAAAATAGTAGGATCAATATGATCAAATGAATGCTACATCTGCTTGCCTGGCTGAAGTGCAGGATCTGATGGTTGCTGAGGCTCAATATCAAGATTAATAATATTGTCTTCGGAACCTAACGCGAAAAGGCGATAAGCAAATAAGAACGAAGAACACCAAATAAACTCCAACAGCAAAACACATCCAAATCTAATAAAATTTACACAACAGCTAGGGAAAGATTTTATAAAGTGACAGGAACAAGAATTATACAATTTGAACTAAGCATGCAAAAGATATGAGCAAAATGCTCTTCCTCAGCCTCAAAGCAACCTAATTAATAATTAGTACTGTTCATGACGAAATTTTCTAGAGTGATCTAAGGTCTGAAATTTTTATAGTAGGTAGATTATGACATCCTAATAACAGCAAAGTTGGATTTACTAATTTTGAAGTTATACACATTTACTTATGATTTTTCTAAGTTGTAAATCTAATACAACTCATTTTACAGAATTAAGAACATGCTCAAATCCTATTTTATGTGAAAGTATACTAACATTTAATTTAACAAAATTGGTTTTGCACAATTTGGATTTATACGAGAAAAGATATGCATTTTCAAGATTAAAACTATTTACGAATATTCAAAATAACAAATCGAGTTATTCCTAGTTACACAATTTTACCATTGCAACATGCTTAAATCCATTTTATAATAAACCAAAGTGGCAACATAATTTATTACCGTTGGAATTATCTAAAAGCGCTTAAAATGAATTAGTTATGAGTTTCTAAAGTTTTTACATCATTTTCAGTTGTTAAACAAATACTTACCGAAATACAGACAAACTCAAATAATAGAAAAAGACGTGGACAACTCCCAACCCTTGATCTAAAATCCTACGGCTCACTCGCGCCGGAAACAGCGCACGCGCGCCGAATCGAAACGGAGCCCACCGTTGGATCAAGATCCAACGGCGCACACGAGTGTATGCATTCGGACGGTGCGGTTGCATACACGATCTCAGCCGTTGATCGAAAGATCGACGGTCGAGAACGATCAAGGCATCCGGAGGGTCCGAACGCACACAAAGATCAGGGCCGCAGATCTAAAAATGAACGGTAGATATTGATCGCAGTTCAAAGGAAGATGCTGACACGTGGGACCGCATGTCAGTGACTTTGAGTCACCCACGCGAACGTTTAACCTACGTGCACAGTGCACTGGGCCCACTTGTCAGCGACTGAGAGTGGCGGTTAAGACCAAATTAATGCCATTAATGATTAACCTTAACTAAACACTAATGACTGCAGAAATTTGATTTTAACCCCTCGGGCCCACAAGTCAGCGACCCAGAGGTAATTTCCGACAGGGATTAAATGCCGACATATTAATTAACCAATGATTAACATTAATGATGTCGGAACAGTGTGGGATTGAACCAGAGAGTGATTTAAGGATATTGGGCCCACTGGTCAGTGGCTCAACGACAATGATTAAGACATAATTAATAACTAATGATTAGCAATTAACGTTTCCTAATTAAGTGACGAAAACGGGAGCTACTGTGCCGGCAAAACCCGAGCGAGTTCAACGGCAAATCGCCGGCGACACTGGCCGCGGCGGCGCCGAACAAGAGCCAAAATGGATTCGCAATAGCACAACGAATCTAATGGTAGCATTCTCGCCGGCGGTGAGGGACTAGAACGCCGGCTAGCCAGAAAAACGAAAATGGGAGCTTACTGCTAAACACGAAAATCGCGATGGGCTCCACTGCAAGCCTAGGATGCGGGTGCCAAAGCTTCTAAGGACTAATAAGAAGCTACCTTAGTGACAAGAAGCTTCAAAGATGGCCGGAGATGCTTGATCACGGTGAAAGCTCACGGACTTGGAGAAGAAGGTTTGAAAATGACCCACGAGCCAAATGAGTGATACCAAAGCATCACAATAGCCGTTAAGGACCACAGGCTACATGAGCAAGTAATTAGAAAATGGAGCACTCACCGAGTGAGGAAGAAGATGACCAATTTAGCCGAATTTGAACAAACCCCAAATTGGACAATTCACGATAATCAAATCCAAAATTAAGTGAGGGAAATGTTCAAGGAAGTAAATAGATAAGGTTAGGGCAAAGAAACGTGAAGGAGGACCACCGGGCGCCAAGAACACCAATGGAGCTCCACGGGTCAACAATGGCGATTTGCCATTTTTGAGGTGTTAAGCTCCAATCACGGCGAATGAAGCTTGATGGTGGTCTAAAGAAATACCGAAGCATTGAGAGTGCTTATAAAGCCATGAAAGCATTAGGGTTTGCACCCACATCTCTCGGCGGCAAAACACAAAGCACAATGCGCGTAGACAAGGAAAAAGAGGTGTAGACGTGCATTAGGGCATGGCTCGGCTCGAGTACCTCCCATACCCCTAAACGTCGGCTAGGGTGGCTTTAGGAGCAAGAAATGACACCGCCATTACTCCCCTACGATTGCTCGCATGGCGGAGGTAGAAGGCGACCGCGAAAGGCTCGGTGATTCACAAACCGTTAGATGAGACACGAGGCGGTGAGATAGTGCCACGCCTACGGGCTTTAAAACACAACGGAAAGGTTCCGAGCCCTAGGATTAGAAACGAACGGCTCAGATAGCCCCACGTTGCAAACCCAAATCACAACGAAAAGACACGCGAGCGTTGGATCTTAATCCAATGGCTCAGATTCAAGAATGCAACCGGAGGGTCCGAAGGGTTCGGGAAATCTCGACGGTTGGATGGAGATCTAACGGTTGACATTCGCGCAAGCAACCGGAAGGTCCGAAGTCTTACACGCGCGCGGGCCGTGTGATTTAGATCCAACGGTCCAGATCGGTCGCGGGATTTTCAAACGGGCGCGGTGCGGTTAGTTGACTGGACCAAGTCACTTGGCTCGAGCCCGAGTCTGACTCGAACCCGAGTAACAGTAAAACCAAGTTTGACTTGAATTTAGAACAGAGACTATGAAAGATTTATTTGAGGTAGCAAATTAACTCCAAAAATTATGAAATTTTTACAGGAGCTTGCCAACCCAGATATTATCCTTGTGTAAAATTTTTGGAGGTTTTTATGCTGCGAATAAATCTCCAAAAATTCTGCAAGGCTCTATTTTAATGTTTGACTGAGAGTCAAACAGGTTTGACTGCCTCTAAAAATATTCAAACAATTTCTAAAAATTATGAAATTTTTCAGAGGGGTCACATACCATCATCGAGACTTAGGAACAATATTTCCAGAGGATGATCATAAGATTTGACAAGATTGTTTTTGGAATAACAAGATTTGGATCAACTAGACTTGTGACAATGTATTTCCATAATTCCTTGTACAAGAATTGTTTGGCACAACAGGAAATACATGATGTAAGAAAAAGTTTTAATTCCTACTGATTTTCTTACATTTGAAACACAAGCCCAAGATTGGGATGTTACAAGGACGACGCGAGGGGAAGGCGAAGGGGTAAGGCTGGGTGGCGCGCGGTGGGATTTCCTGCGGAGTATTTCAATGACATTTGCGGGTAAATACATCAAACTTCTATAGGTATTTTTGTTTCTGATGGTTGGATTCTCACGAGAATCTGCGGGGAGGCTGCTTCTCGTTGCTAGTTCATTTTTGAGACAGCTCCTACCGAGAAGCAGAATCTGATAGTTTTGAGAATCGGAGTGTTTGGTCTGACTCTCACGAGAATCGATTGAGAAGTCGAGTAGAAGTTGTACCAAGCAGGGCCTAACTTTTGTTGAGCAATCTGAGCAAGAAGAAAGCTTCAATTTGCACTACGATCAATGGGAGATAATGTAGAAGACATAAGAGATGAGGTGAAAATGATGCGTGCCTTCATGGCCAAAAAGTTTCATGGAGAGGATTGGAGAAATGAAATGTTAGCGGCAAAAATGATGAAGTTACTATCTCGAACCCATCTATCT
This sequence comes from Ampelocalamus luodianensis, assembly GCA_036346255.1. Lineage (NCBI taxonomy): Eukaryota > Viridiplantae > Streptophyta > Magnoliopsida > Poales > Poaceae > Ampelocalamus > Ampelocalamus luodianensis. The sequence goes on along the minus strand of CM070620.1, from coordinate 52,307,436 downwards.
GTGTCCAATGATAAATTGATGAACATTGATATATTATGGTCATGTTCTCATTGCGAGTTGATCTCTTTGAAAGAGTTATTGATAATGATATCCGACATGAATCGATGCGACCTTGAAGAATCGGATGGCAATGCACACGCTCCACCGAATACTATGCGGGTGATGCGGTGGTTTTCCATTTATTTTCTGCATTAATAAATTTAAATGCAAGTTTTGCTAATGTTTTAAAACTATCGTTTATCATAAGTTGTAACAATTGCGTCTCAGTAATTGTACTAGAACTAAAGAGGGTTATGCCAATTCATCTTTACCACATGAACACATGATTGCTAAGGTGTGTGGAGAAATTTTCACTATGTTATCAAACTATGCTCATTTTTAGTATAAGTTCACTTACAACTAAACTGAACTTCAATTGTAGAAAGCACATACCGAAAATTGTGTTGAAGCCAATCAGGGTTGTGTTGAATCAGCTTTACCACGTGAGCAGGTTACTAACCAGGTATATGCAAACTGCAAATCGAAATTACTACACCTGTATTGTTTCATACGATGGTATTACCGATTTTGTTTGTGCATTCACTGATCTTACTCATTTAGATTATGTCTGTCACACACTACTACAAAACAGGTCATACTGGACGCCTCATCAAAGACGGTTCCAAAGGAGCCGTCAGATTGAATCTTATGAGCGGTTCCCTTTAGAACCGCTCGTGATAGTGCCTCATCACGCATTTGGTTCTTATTACTAACCGTCAGCGATACTTCATAAACGGTTCATAATAAGAACCGTCTGTGATAGTGCCTCATCACAGACGACTCCTTCTACCAACCGTCTGTGAAGTATCACAGACGGTTGGTAGAAGGAGCCGTTTGTAATGAGGACACCTCATCACATACGGTTAGTATAACGAACCGTCTATGATACTTCGCTGAGCGGTTCGTGATACCAACCGTCGATGATAATTACCTCATCACGCACGGTTGGGATTAACAACGTCAGTGATTTTGATTTTACTATGGCTTAAAATTTCTTACTCTCGATTTTACCATAACTTGTTTTCTTTACTCTCGATTTTACCATGACGTAGAGTTTTCCTTACTCTGTGATTTTACCATGGCTTAAAATTTTCCTTACTCGTGATTTTACCATGGCTTAGAGTAAGGAAAATTTCAAGTCATGGTAAAATCGAAGATACCATGGCTTAAGTAAGGAAAATTCAATTCATGGTAAAATCGGAGATACCATAACTTAGAGTAAGGAAAATTCCAAGTCATGGTATACTATGGCTTAAGTAAGGAAAATCATGGTAAAATCAGAGAGTAAGAAAAATTCAAGTCATGGTAAAATCAGAGAGTAAGAAAAATTCCAAGTCATGGTAAAATCAGAGAGTAAGAAAAATTCCAAGTCATGGTAAAATCAGAGAGTAAGGAAAATTTGAAGCCATGGTAAAATCAGAGAGTAAGAAAAATTTGAAGCCATGGTAAAATCAGAGATTTTAAGTCATGCTAAAATCAGAGAGTAAGAAAAATTCCAAGCCATAGTAAAATCCAAATCACAGACGGCTCTTAATACCAACCGCTGCGTGATGAGGTTACTATCGCGCATTCGTTCGTATTAAGAACCGCTCGTGATGAATACTATCCTCACGCACGTTCGTGATACGAACCGCTCGTGATTTCATCATCCTGAGCGGTTTTGTATGAAACCGCTCGTGATTCGCAGCCGCGGGAATTTGAAAATTTTGAACAGCGCGCGCGGAGGCAAAATATGTCCTTATATATTATGGCCGACCTCCTCAGGGCGCCGCCTCGCCTCCCGCGATCCCGGTCCTCCTGCAGGCTCGGTCCTCCCTTGCTCCGCAGCCTCCTCCGAAGCTCCGGTGTAGTGCTCCTCCTCGGTCCTCCGCAGCTCCTAGCCCCGCTACACCTCCGAGCTCCGGTCCTCCCTTGCTCCGCAGATCCCCAACCTTCGACATGGTCTTCCTCCCAACGATTGAGAGTCGACGCCGACACCAACGCCGACCTCCTCTAGTCCTCTCGGCGCCGACGCCGAGCTCCTCCAGTCCTCCTCCGACGTCGATGTCTGTTGGTACTTTTGTATATGAGGTTCTATTAGATTCAGATCCAGATTTGTATGTATGAGCTTGTGGTACTTGTGTTAGATTCATATCCAGTTTACATTAGATTCTCCTCCAGATTCTACTTCTGTTGGTACTTGTGTATGATCGAGTGTATGTGTGTATCCATGAATCCATGGCTTGAGAAATTTATTGGGAGGCTTAGGAGTTGGGAATCCATGTATGTGTATCAATGAATCCATGTTTGGGAGGCTTTTGAAATGGCAATGTATGTGTATGAGTGTATCCATGAAAAATGGCAATATTTTTTTTTGCAATAAAAAAAGCTATCACAGACGGTTTGGAACAAGAGCCGTGCAGGTAACAGTATCACGAGGCGGTTCGAACAAGAACCGCTCAGCGATAATTGATTATCACGAGCGGTTCTTGTTCGAACCGTCAGCGATACTGTTTTCCGCACGGCTCTTGTTCCAAACCGTCATGGTAGCTTTATCACGACGGCTCAAAACCGTCAGTGATAACCGCTGTTATCACAGGGCGTACTTTTACGCGACGGTTGGAAACCGTGCGTGATGACGATTCGAACCGTGCGCGTGATGAGGTTTTCTGTAGTAGTGACATCTCACATGTACCTCAAAGATTGCTTAGACCATATAAAATATACATACAGTAAGAGATGCTATTGGTTGTGTTGTTGCTGGTTGTGTTGTTGCTTGGCCTCGGTCGTATGTAAGTCCATTTTCATATAATCGTTGAGTACATTACAATGCTTGATAGTTGCTTAAACTATATTATTCATGAAGAACCCTTGTGCTTTTTAGGCCAAAAGAGCTAATAAAACAGTTTTAAATCGGTTACAAAACAACCTGGTATGTTACATTCTTCTAATTTCATTAAATAAACTTGTCATCTTACACTTTTCTAGCGAGGACATTTATTTCTTTTTCAACCAGCTTTGCAAGATAATTGAGGACTACAAAGAGAATGCAATGGACATGGATGAGCTAATGTATTAGTTTCTCCCTGGGCAAAGCTTATGGCCAGATTCCAGCTATTTAGAAAAAAATTTGTGTCAATCCATAGGATCTTTTCCTGATGTATCTGCACCTTTTTTATATGGATGTTTGATTCAGTTGTGAACTCCACTTGCTGTAAATTCAAATATTTGTTGTTGCTATGAAGTGCATGCATGCTCTACAGTTTTCTTAGTTTGTTGATTGTGAGAATATGATGTTTCCATGTGAAGACATGTGCTCTACTGTTTTTTAGTTTTTTTTGGATAAGGTAGAATAATATCTTTATATGACGATATATGTTTTTGTTTGTAGCAAAATGCGTGAATCAACTTCAAAATAATTTTTTTTTACAGTAAGATGCCCAAAAGACGCTTTTGCGTACCTAGAGACGTATATAACGTCTCTACAGAATGTGTATAAATTGTGCGCACATGAATTGAATAAATTTGTAAAAGCGTCTCTATGTTTGTTAGTACGCAGATCGGACGTGTTTATATCAGTAAAGACGTTATGTAAGTGTATCTACTAAAATGTCTCTACATACATAGACATGAATTTTAACGTCTCTATAAAGCGTCTTATATCACGTACACATGTTTTACAAGCGTCTCTATGGTTCTTGACATGGTCCGTGGGGAGGTGCTCCAAGGACGCTTTATAAAAACGGCTCTACGGTCCTCTAGAGATGAAATAACACGTCTCTAGCCTATAGATTGGATGTCTCTACATGGGTGTTGTGTTGTAGTGATCATGTAACCACAGAAGATCATCATGACATGATGTAAGCGCATATGTCATCATAGCCACAGAAGATCGTGTGACCACAGAAGATCATCATGAAGGTGGCGTAAGCGCGTATGTCATCACGTGTACGGTAGCACCAACCTACTGTAGTAGGTACTGTAGAAAACCGACCTAAAACATGTATAAATAGATGGGTACCCCTCTTGTAACATGAAGCTTTGAAATTCAGAATTAGAGAAGAACACTTGTTCCATTAGAGAGTGAGTTATTTCCACCTTAAGGGAATTGAGTGTTAGTTCTGAGTTGCAACTCTATTGTTCTTGTGATTCCTTGGGAATGCTTGAACATGTTTGCTCCACGATAGTGAGTAGACAAAGGCCGTAGTGTGTGGTTGAGTAATTTGAGTGCAGCAGGTTGTCGTATAGAGACGGTGGTTGGCTGCATCAATTGCTAGGTTGCACGGACTAGTTATCCATAATCCTACGTCGTGAAGATCGGGACAACACTGCTCTACATCATCTGGTGTGCCCTTCACCCCACCGAAGCAAATTTCTCCACCTATGAGTCCCCTTGAAGCTATGCATGCGCTTCATTTCAGCTGATTTCCACTGAGAAGACCTATCACCGTAGAGCTTGCCACCACCGTTTATGTTCATCACCAGCAAACCATCTCAGCCCTACCTCGCATCCGACTTCCTCGTAATCGTGGTAGCTACTAAAGCATAAGCCTCCTTTAATTTGAATAGGGTAGAACATTTGCACCATAGTCATGAATGAAGCTTGTGGCGCCATCTGCAGAAGTTGCCGTGCTCGCTTTAGGTGACCCTAGGCCCGAGCCACACCCAAACCCTTTGTGATAGCACCTTAAGCCAATTTGAGCCCCAAGGCCACCTTGGATGAGCCCCTAGTGCGAATGCCATGTTTCCCCGAAGCATCCCACCGCCACACGCCGTCGCACTACCGATGTCGTCCACCTCTGCCTCCCCTAGCATCGCATTGGTCCCCTCTACCCATTTCCAAACTTCCCCAAGCCTTTCCGCGCATGCCTCACTACCGGTGAGCATCCCCTCCTCTTGGGCGCACTCGCGCTGTTTCCCTTTGCTCTCTCTCTCTACCAATGGGACACATAGGTTTAAAACAATAGTTAGCCCTAAATGACAGTAGTTAAAAAGCACTAAGTCAATTACATGTGGGACCGGCTAAAAAGACAATGAAAAAACTAATTTTAAACATGTTTAGGGAATGAGTCATTGACAGGTAGGCCCAACCTGTAAGATTAATGAAAAAAAATCAGAAGAAAATACAAAAGCCGCTTTTAGTTCTGAGGAGAATATGCCTTCTCTATTGGAAAACGTAAACCTCAGTAAAGCTCATAGGAGAATACATTTTCTTTGTTGGAAAACATAAACCTCGGGAAATACGCTTTCGACGTCACCCTTTCTATTTTCTAGAATTTCAAATCAAACCAAATTGAAACCTTAATAACTTTTGCATGCAAACTCCAAATGAGATGATTCTTTTTTATAAATTCATATAAAATCACTATCTACCTGAATATGCAAAAATATTTGGATTTTGTTGCTGTTGAAATTATTTTGCTATATTTAATTTGCTTTTAGCTCTTTTGATTAGATGTCGATTGTTTGAACGGCTTTCACGGCAATCTTTCACGCTCATATTCATTGCAACCAGGGCAAGGCAACCACCCCCTTTGATCATGTTGATCCTACTATTTTAATTATTGTACTTCTTTTAAAAAAATCTATTATGCATGCATGTATGTTTGATTAAAAGTGCTATATTTGGGATAACAGTAGTTGTAATGCTATTCGAGGCATGATCCTCCTTGAAATATTGTTTCCCTTACTGTTGTAGCCATTGGGATATGGTTTAGGCAATAGATAATGTCAATTTGGGAGTTTTAAGTGCGAATATCGTACAAATGCTTAATAGAGCAATAGTCTTTTCTAAAACTTGTAAAAGGGCGATATGATAAACATGGGTTTGGGGGATTTTGAAAAGAATGTCTAGAGGGGTGTACCTCTATTATTTTGAATAAAAATAAAAATAAAAAACCTAGATTTCGACGCGGACGAGTTATATTATATTCTGAGAAGTGTGAGAGAGGAGTTTAACAAGTAGATAGGGGGAGATACTCGCCCGGGTCAATTAAGGACTGAACGTCAGCAAGTCCTATCTAAGCCTAAGTGTACAACTACATATGCCGGTATGGGACTGCATTAGCTAATTAAGTCATTGAAAACTAGCCTTGCACGTTGGTAGGCCACAGTAGAGCGGGCATGACCGGTGTAGACATGTCCGAAGGGGCTCCCTTCACCGAGGTGTTGGGCACAAAGCCTTCCGACACAACGGCTAATGCCTCAATTGATGGGGGTGTACCCGAACGAAGCGAGGGTGTTCATTCGCTGGGCTACTGCAAGGACTAGGTGATGTAAAGGCTTCGACACATGCTCTAGACTACTTACGAAAGGTAGTGAGTGGTGGTATCGACGGATGCCAAACAAGCTAGAGAATTTGTGTGCTGTGGGTAAAGTTATACCCCTCTGTAGAGTGTAAAATCTAGTTAAATAGCCGTGCTCGCGGTCATGAGCATGCTAAGTGCAGTCTTAATGGATATAGTCTTGGTTTTCACAAAAACGTTTCTTGTTGGGAAATGAGGGAATGGTTTGTTGATTTACATTTGAGTTGAATACCGTGTCCATGGCTGAAATTTAAAAGTTGCTCGTAGCCGAGGAGGGTTGCGAGTTGTTATTCACTTAATTACTTACTAGTCATCCTTTATCTATCTAACTGCTCTTTAAACTTCCGTTGCAAAGTACTACATATTGATATTGCAAACAAAATTTGCTTAATGCTGAAAATAACTTGCAGTAGAGAGCCTCATCTATTGTTAGTATTGTATTTATATAAATTTTGTGATACACTATAAGTCTTGTTGAGTACGCAATGTACTCAATCTTTCTTAAATTATTGTTTAGAATATGAGGACGAGCCTATGCCATACAACGTCTTCTTTGCACTAGAACCAAGTGGGTTCGGTGATGGGTCTTTCTAGGACTTGTCTATAGTCGGTTGGCTGAGGGTTTGGATGGGCATACCACTGGAATTTTAAACTCTTATTACACTTTGCTTCTGCTGTTATATTTGCTACCTCTGATACTTAAGCATTTATTTAGCCGGTCGGCCCTTGTGATGTAAATATTGTAATCGCTAAGTTATGTATCACTTTGCTTTACTTTGTACATATGAATGTATGGATGTGATTATCAACGTTGGAGTTGTGTATGCTAGCCACTGATCATGGGACTAGTACAATACACATACGAGGGTTTCGGGTACTCAAAGCTCGGGGTCCGACATGGGTTGAGGAATTATATATATATAGGGTTTCAGTTCCAAGCTACCGAAACCAATGATTCCATCTTCTAATTCGTGATCAATCATTTATTCACGGTTTGGAAGGCCATGGCTAATCGCTTTTACTTCGGTTGTTGCTGATCTAGTGCGATTCAATCACGCTATCAAGCTCGTTTTATGGCACGAAAGGCATTGTGTTACTACACTACCGCAGGAGTGTTACTGTACAAAAGGCATCGTATTGCTACACAACTGCATGAGTGTTACTGTACTTTTGCCATTGTTCCACCACGAAAGATCGGCAACCTACAAGATTTATTCTCATCTTGAGGTTTGATCCGCATCATAAAGCCTCACAGAACACGGACACGTGCTTTCGCACTAAACACGCATACGAGTACTCCTAAAATTGTAGTTTATGGACAAGGTGCTGTTCTGTTGATATGATAGTACGTACTACAACGGGAAGGTGGTGCACGTAAACAATATGCATGTTGATTTTAACTCTACTCAACAATTCCATCTCGCGTGCAGGGTGACGATCGAGCCGTCTAATCACGAATCAACCATGCCACTATCAAGTACAAAGGCTACTTAATTAATTTGCAACAAATTATATATGATTATGAGAAACTCAGATATTAAAAAATGTTCAACACACGCAATAAATATAGCGGGTTTGCATGATCAGACCCTTTTAAACACACAAACATAGAAAATGTCACAAACTAGATCGTCGTGATGGGTTCCACGAACAATGAATTCATAGTATCCTTGATAGTGTAGCTGTTTGTGAGCGCATCGCCTTGGTTGTAAGTGAACTCTATGGCTCTCGTCAGGTTGAATATAGTCTCCAGTAACTGCTCCGGTTGGGCATTATCAGGGTTCAACCACTCACCATTAAAATCTTTCCATGATTCCTCTATCAGTTCATTTATCTTCTTATACACCAATTCTATCGAGATATTGTGCTCCTTCATGCAACTGTCAATTGTTGAAGCAACATGCGACATCTTTTTCTCTCGCTGCATATGCAATAACTGGGTTAAACATATTTGGAAAAAAGGGTAGATCATATGTTTCGTAATGCATCTTTATATTATTTTCTGAAAATTCCACAACCCTAAGGTCCCTATTGAAATATATGGCAGATTTATAAAATATTTTTTTTTAATGGAATGAGGTATGATTTTAAATTCTACGGCTTAATCCTGTCGAAGAATTTCCGATTCAAATCAAGATGCAGATCCTGACAATCTTGCAAATTACATAGCTTAATTTATAATATGGTACAGTGCCAAGTTCCTAATCTAAATTGAAATGGTTATGCTTTTATCAGCAGGGCTTCAAAGATAAGATGCTAAGGAATGATGATTACCTTGTATGACTTTAGATCATTTGATAGCCGCATAATTATGCAAAGTGACCGTACTAATTTAGGCATACTAGAAACCCAATCGAAAGATTCTTTTGTTGCTACACCATCCATTCCAACGAATGAAGCGCAAGATAGAACGTGACATCCGCTAGTTCTTGCTGAAACATGTAGGTGTTCCTCAACAGTTGCTGGCACATAGCTTTTGTCACGCCATTTCACCTCCATATTGAAATCTCTAACTAGATCTACTGTCTGCATAAGACAAGTACAGAGAGATTCACGTAAAAGTCAAACAGGTAGAGGTTCACAATACGCATGGATAGATTCACGTAAAAAGACAAAACCAAGCTTAGATGACAGTCTACTAGGGCTTGGATATAGAAGGTTAGAAGGTAACAATAATTTCCCACGCCCAGATGGTAATTTACTGAGGAGCTAGGGAGCACATGTCTTGATGCCTACCATTTGCCAAATATATATCCCAAAAATGCACTCTGCACCGTTCAAAAAATCATCAAAAGAATCATGGCTGTCGTCAGGTTCGGGTTCTCTTCTTATTAGGGTGGCAGGGTTTCTCCATAGGATCTACTTTTCAAACGCAGTGGGAGAAATTTCATTAAATAAGTAATATTACAAGTTTAGAAAAGAAACTAAATCAGGGCTACAACAATGAAAAGTAAAACTTCAGTTGTGTACTTTTCCGTAGACGACTTTGCAAACAAACTTTTACAGGTGCACATCAAACTAGATTTATCGCATGTATTTTTTACAGTAATTTTAATTTTTGTTACAATTCAATGTGTATTCTTGGTCAAAGAGGCACTTGCCCCCCACCCACCACCAAATATGCATTTTCCATTTTCCTTCCCTTCATTTTTACGAGGGAGATAATCTAGTGCATGAATTTGTAGATAAAAAGGTGACTTACAACATTTTTGAGGTAGGACATGCGATATTTCTCTTCCAGTGCTAGCTCATGCTTGATGGATTGATGGATATCCAAAATTTTCTCAAAACAGATTGTATGTGCTCTGGGAGATCTTGAGCCGCATTTGGGTGCCAACTACACATAGTAAATTTCCACTAAATATATAAATGTATCATATCCATAATGCTGAAACAATTCTGAAATGCATAATAATAATAAAAGCATAGACTCTAAGTAAAGGCCGTTCGAAACAATACAAAATGAAAACCATATAAATAGAAAAGTACATGAATTTAATGTCATGTATAGAGGGACCCTCTACATGAATCAAAAACATTTGGAGGCCTAGTTAAAAACAGTTGTTTGGTTGACCCACAAGAAAAGTAAATGAATTTAAGAGGAAAATGTTTCATGGCTAGTGCGAGAAAGAAGAAACAGACAAGCTACCTTAGAACTCTTAAAAGAATTTTACATGTGTTTTACTCCTTAGAAAAGCGTTGGAGAATAGACTTTACTAAAATCTTCTTTGAAGCAGTCCTACAAATCAAACGCCCTCATGGAGAAATTTTCCTTCGGATATGATATACAATGTTTCCCTCCAAAAATGCCATTTATACAAAGCTATACTGCATATAGCAAGAAGAGACTTTCTCTGGTGCTTGGAAGGTACTAGGAGGTATCTCCACTTAATAAACATCAACCGTTGATTAACCAAAGGGTATTTAAGGCATAGAGTATTTTTGAAAAGAAAAACATCAACCTTAGTTAACGGATGCCTCCCCAAATCCTCCACCGATGGTCTTTGTTGTTCTGTTATTCAATTTTCACGGGCATCGCACACCTTCTGCTCACCTTGCCAGCCGTCGAATGGTTAATTATTGTTTCCACCATTGGCTATTGTCATTAGATTAGCTTTGATATGCTTAATATGCACTCTCTAATGATTCTACCATGGCAGAAGGCCACGGCTTGTAATTGTGGACATTAGAGCATGTACAATGGGCTTATATCAGCCGTCTATAGTCACTGATATGTAGGATTTTTGCTGATATGGATGAAAGAGATTGAAAAGAGAGAAAGTTGCTATCTACAATCTTGTAGCCGACTGTATCACGAGAAATAAAAAAAGCATTAAAGATTGTATGTTCTATAAAGACAACTAAAAAGACAGCAGCTGTATATACCATTGTATGAGTTGTCTTCCATCGAAAAGAACGTTTCGTTCTAGGATTGTTATTCTCGAGATTAGCTTCTGTGTTTGTCACTGATCATATCAGCCCTTAATTTCTGCCATTTACTACACAATTAGATCGACCACAAGAGGAATGGTGGAGAGATGATGATTCTATCTGGCATGGCTACAGATCGCTGACTGCAGTTTTTGTGTAACTATGTCGCCATTAATGATTTCACCTTTTGGTTTGACCAATCGCATGTTGTTCCCATGACCGATTGATTAATTTCTCTTGAAATCGATTTCCTAAATAGGTTCTTGTTAGAGATCATAATAGATGTATTATTGTACGTCTTCTATGTATGATCAAAGCGTTTCATTGCAACTGAAAGAGAGAAGCAAATTTCTTTCTTTTTTTCTGATTTACACTTCTTTCTATTTTAATGGTGTATAAATTATCTATGCACCCTTTCCTCTTATTTTTAAGTTAATATCTACCCTACAACTTAAGTACCTTCCAACAAGTACCTTTAATCATAGAGCGTTGGATCACAACAAATGGACGGACCTCACGACTTCCAAGCACCGGAGAAAGTCTCTAGCAAGAAATGCTTACTGGACGAGAAATTCGACACATTGAAAATTCTTCCTACCAAGGAAAATGCTACCGGGGGAAAATTTTGGAAGGTAGCGATAGGACTGGAAACCGCCGGTTACCAGTTTTTTCAAAAAAAAAAATGAATTACACTTTGAAATTACGAATTTCTACCAGCTAGGATGGCCCGAAAATTAAGTGACCGAATTTGAAAATTTCGCCGAAATTTCGCTGATAACTCCAAACAACCTCGGCGGTCGCCGCCGTCACCCCCTCCACAGCCTTAGCCGAGGCTAAGGTGCAGGGGGGGCACGACCATGACAAGCACACGCTTCCGCGGCCGGACGCCGCCACCGAACAGAGCTGCCAGCAATGGTTCCAGGATAAGCAACCCACCATCTGCTCCAAGAAACAAGCACACAAGCACAGGCCAAGAAACACAACCACACAAGACAGCCACAGCTAAAAATTGATATGGATCCAACTAGCAAGCTAGTGGGATCACATTGTTTGGCCCTGATCTTTCACGGTACACCTTGATCGTAGCCTTCTAGCCCTTGCACAGCACAAAAACAACAAGGCCCCTTGATAACCCTTCTTCCACGCACACCACAGCACGTGAACAAAGGATAGTAGAACGAAGTTCTAGCGAATAAAATCCAACACCTCAATTGGATTCAACACACCAAAGAGCAATTCCTCGCAAAAATCTCAAGAACACGATAACTTTGCCACCAAAACCATGGTGATTTTCCGGTATCTATTTCTTAACTCATAACATAACTTTCGACTCTCCCCTTTACATTGGGCTATGCCTTGGCCTTATATTGGTACCAAAGGGTGCGCCCAAACACACACATGCATGGCCGAAGAGACCTAAACAAACTCAACGTGATCTACCTGGACTCTATCTCTAAGAAACGAACTAAACATCTAAGTACAACTCTGATTCTTTTAAATGGAAACAATCTTGAAGATATAAACTAAATCACGGATTGATTCCGATCCAAACTGAACCAACATAGAAACCGTGATCTTGACCTTCCTTACGAGGCACGGGTACCCCCTTTGCACGTGGCTTTGCCTCGATGCGCTTTCCTTTGGTTTCCTTTCTTCTTCTTTCTTACTTACCATGTTAGATTCACATCACCGATCGTGGGCCCGGTCGTAGACCGGTTGTGGTCGTAACCTTTCGAATGTGGTCGTAGACCATCCGGATGTGGTCGTAGGCCACCGTGGTGGTCGTGAACCACCGATCGTGGTCGTGGATTTGTTCCCACCGAGTACTATTCTCGCCGAGTCATCGCTCCCGTTGAGTACTCTCCCGCCGAGTACTATTCGTAGACCCGATCGTGAAACTGGTCATAGATTTAGTGGAGCTGGTCATAGAGCTCGTGAAACGGTCGTAGACCCTCCGGAACTGGTCATAGACCTTTTAGAACTGGTCGTAGACCTTGCTCTCTTCTCCTTGGCCATGGATCAAAACAAAGACTAAGTAACAATGCTACTTGGTGCCGCATCACAAATCCTCCCGATCCCCACACACAGTCGCAGCACCCCAAAACTCCCAATTTAGTATCTTTACCTCGGTAGTCATCGAACGGAGGCATGCTGATTCGCCCAAGAACAAGAACGCAGCAACAAACGAAGGGGACACCGCAAGAACCCAAGACAAGAACAAGACAATCAGCAGCACCGCCGCGCCGAACCCTATCGCCGGTCACGATAGGGAAAAAGGGGGGGGACAGAGGAGTCGGGGAAGGGAAGGAGGGCAGGTGCCGCAGAGGGAGAGAAGCCGTCAGAGGAAGAAGATGAGAGCGATTGATTGGGAGCTAGGGCAGAGCGAGAGAAGGAAATAGGAGCCTGAATGCTGCGCTCAGATGGGTCAGGCTCTGATTTCAAACGGTCCGAATTTTTTCTCCGATGCTGTTTCTTACCAGGTCTCACCAGTAAGACCGAAAATCACCGGTAACCACCGGTTTCACCGAAATCATTTTCACTGCTTCCTACACAGCCGTAGGAACTTCCATAATAAATTAACAAGATTAGATGCAAAGCTACAAATGTAATTGCAAGACGGTTTTGCCAACCAATAAATAATCGAACTTGAAACTGTTAGCTGACATGGAGTTCGTACAGGAAAATTTGTCGACATAGTTCAACTTTCTATTGAATCAACTTCTTAAATGAAACAAAGTTTTAAAAAAGCTTCTTAAATGAAATTTAATTTTTAGTTATGTGTCAATGTGAAAACAACAAATTTTACATGTGCCATTGTTGTAGAAACGTTTAGTGCCTGCTTGCCAACTTGCGAAAACTTTAGGAACCGATTTAGAAAACGCTTGCAATTCCCTGTACACTAGGTATCCCATCAATTACCCTGTATATGTCTTCACTAGTAATTCATTGTTTGGATACAGTGATAGGTACAAACAGCGCCCATTGTCTCATGTTGTGCAAACTTGCAATAAACTTTGCGGTGAATAAAAGCAAAATCGAGCACCAAATCGACTTGGATATGGAAAAGATCAACAGAACACAATCATGTTGTCGTTCCCCTTTGCTGCTTCCGCTGGAGATGGATTTCCATGTAGTCGTCGTCTTCCCCGTCCTCTGGGACGAGGTGCTCTCGACCATAGATAGATGCCATGCCGTAATGGATGCTCATGGCTGACGCCAGACTAGTCGAGATCCTCGCCGAGCACAAGCTCCTAGCCGATTATAAAAAAACGCTGGTACGTAGGGATAAAACTTATTTCTCTCGTACAACAACGTATTTAAGAAAGAAGGATTCAAACCCGAGTTAACTAGAAACAGACTCCGAGAGACTCCTCACAACCAGAATAACTAGGAGGAGCAAGGTATCTTTTTCATTAAGAAGAAGAGTAGACACCCAAATTTGAGTTGAAGAAAACTTAAACATGGATGGTGGGGTGTATACCCACACCTCCCACCTTCCACTAACTAAACTAGACTCATGACAAACCTCGGAATATGCGGAGCACACATGGACGGAAAAATAGTGCTGCAGATGCTCAGGGGAGGGGCGAAGAGAGTTGGAGAAGAAGATGGTGGAGAGGCAAGGAGCGGATGGGCGAGGGAAGTTGTGGTGGCGGCGACATAGGGCTGAGGACGAGGCTTCATATTTGTCGGATGTAAATGGTCTTTCCAGGTGGTTTTTAATTCGGTTACAAGCCAATCCAAGCGGTCTTTTACGACCCAACACAAATTCTTTTACTAGCCCACACTGGTTTTGGGCCTCAAACCAGCCTTCCAAGCAGACTTCCACTAAACTTCGGGCAAATAGCATTAACTCAATAGGAGAAAAGAAACGGTTGTCCTAGGCAGGGATCCGGATATTCATAGAAAATCATTGACAAAATCAACAAAGTACTTCTCTCGAATTAGATATTCATAGAAAAGCATAATAAATACACTACAACCTAAATCTACGTCTAGCATCCTCTGATGTCTGTACCAGAGGCCGCTGTGGGTTACGACTGTGTTGCTCTCCCACAGCCAGCGATGCCAGACTGTTGAGCCACCACACGTACCGTAACACTGACAAGCTCCTGTCCAATATGCGCCACTGCTGGGCCACACTCCTACTGTGACTCTCTATTTGGGTGAAGAGGGGAGAAGTGGATGGTTTTCTAGCACACAATGATGTTTTGCAATGGCACAAAAAAAAAATGTTGTTTTTATAGTGCCATGTACAAAAATATACATTTTTATTTTTTAAATATATTAATTAATTATTTTATTTAATATCTATATTTCCAGTTCATTAAAGAAAGAGTTGACCTTTGTTGAAGTGAAAAATACAAACTTTTCTCCTGTAGAAGAAAAAGAATACATACCTTTCTATCGCCTTGGTAAACAACTCACACTCCTCTGAATTTCCATAGACATCATAAATATCATCCAAGATGGTCACAATGGCAGCCACCATTGCCAATATTATTCGGCATCGTGAATAACTTGGTTCGAAGTATACTCCTACAATCCCGAAGTAGCACTCCACAATTCTCTCTCGGGCAAATGAGAGCTTTGGTCCATGTTGTAGATTTTTCCACAAACTATACATCAATGAAATTATTAGTTTTTTAGAGATGCTTTGAACTATAAAATAAAAAACATTAAAAGTATATAAATGGAAATAATGGAAATATCTGCCTCTTGTTAAATTTACAACCAATACTTCACCTTGTAATGATTTTCAGCTCTTGCTGATGATGGAGTTGCATAAGATTAAAGTTCAACTTTGCAAGTTCCAATATCATTACATTCATAGTAGTCTCTTTTTCATATATGGAGATGTAATACTTGGCCTCATATATTCTAACCCTTCTAGGGAGGGGGCTATGAAGTGCACATTTTATCTCACATGCTAATGGCCCTTCCAGTTCCAGATAAGGCATTATTGATTCTAAACACCTTTTGCTGAAGGATATAGCATCATCAAGTATTATCTCCCCATGGGTCCTAAGATATGCAGCATTATAAAGGCTCAATAGGTCCCTTGGATTTTTTGACGCAAAACTCCCATCTTCATCTTTAAACTTCTCAAACACATCTAGAATATGAAATCAAAATTTTCAAATATTATTTTTTCAAAGATTGAAAGAGTAGATAGAACAAATTACTACTAATGTATCAACAATATGAAAAATATGAAGACTATCAGTATTGCTACAGTAGTAATATGTTTTGTTGGGCGCGCCCGACTCTTTTGTAAACGACTATCAGTATTGGTGCAGTGTTTGTGATAGTCATGGTGGGTTTTCATGAGCTGTGGTGGGCTCTATGAGCCATGTTGTCATTGTTACCATGGTGAGCACTTTGGTCTGTATGGCTGCATTTTAAGCCTTGCATTACACATAGTTCTTCAGTCTTGTGCAGTGCCTCGTTTGGATACCCAATTATTTTCACCTTGCAAGTTGGGTGAGGCGTTAGACTCATCTTTGTTTCTTGGCGGGAGGCAGTTGGTAGTTGTTAGGGTCGCGTTTGGTGTTGCTCCAAAATGTGCCTTGTGTTGTGCATGTCATGTTTCGGTAGGAGTCCTCTTTGTGGTCCTTCCCCGAGTGTTGATGTCTCCCCTCTTGGGGCCGGTGTTGGTATATGTAATGTTCCGGTTTAGGGTCGGTGTTTATATTATTCTCTTCTTGAAATGAATGACAGAGCTCCTACCCTTAGTTTTAAAAAAAACATATTAAAACAACATCAATTACTTACCAGAGGAAGTACCACCTAACACTGGCGTACATTAGATCCTATATAATGTCCCCTCTATACTAGAGTACGTACTCATTAGTTCAATCTGATCTAAATGGTTTAAAAAAACATATTAAAACAAAATCAATTACTTCCTAGAGGGAGTACCACCTAACACTAGGTACATTACATCAGGGTTTTGATTACTGGCCGAAAATCGACCGATTTTTAGCAAAATCAGTTCTACTGGGTACCCTAGGTAAAAGTCTAAACTAGCCAAAACCGGCCCAAAAAAATTAGATTTGCTTGAATTTTATTAAATATAAGAGAAATTTGACTCTTTTTTCATTTTAACTGACGAAAATTTTTCGATGATCTACAAAATCAGTTCTACCCGTGTCCCGGTAAAAAATAAAATAAAAACCGGTAATCAAGAGCCTGCACTAGATCCTACGTAATGTCCCCATTATACTAGAGTACGTACTCTGTAATTCAATCTGAACTGAATGGTTAAAAAAAAACATATTAAAACAACATCAATTACTTACGACAGGGAGTACCACCTAACACTAGGTACATTAGATCCTATATAATGTCCCCATTATACTAGAGTACGTAGTCAGTACTTCAATCTGAACTGAATGTCTTACCTGGTGAAACTTTGTATCGATGTTTACGGAGTAGATAGAACCATAGAGCTACTGTGTGAAGATCACAGCTACTGACATCAGCATTGTTAATTTGACTTAATACACCATTGATCTGCTCTTTGAAAAGATGATCTAGGCAAAGACGCTCCAACTCATAGATGAGATGTAGTTGCTGAAGAAGGCTACAGGTACTTGAACTTGCTATGATTTTTGCCACTTCTTCCTTCAGTTTGTCAGCTCGCTCTACCATCCATTTCTGAAAGAAAAACACTACTTAAACTGAGCATATTGATGAGTATTGATCGGTATTAAACTCTGGCATGCCTGTAAAAAATCATATGTTAATTAGAAAAGCTTAACCATTATGGTAGTTATGCTAAAAATATGTGTAGTTTGTGAAATTTACTCACATTTTTATAACAGCATGGCGCATCAAAATATATAGATGTGTGTACTTGGATCAGTGCCACAGTTATGTTACGACATATACAATAGACTAGAGCACACATATGGCGGATGTTCCAACAAGGAGAAGATGAGATCAACTACCAGAAACTGTGAGGAAATAATAACTCCCATTGGATTGTTTGGGAAGCTCATTTTCGACTGGGTCCATATGGATAAATCTGAAATTTGAACTAAAATCTCAGCTCATCCATTTGGATGAGTAGATATTTTAGCCTAACCAAACAAGGCCTAAAAATAGGTGCTATTCAAACTCCTGTCATCAACAGAGTAACCTAGATACGTTCCCAGTTGGAATACTTTAGGTCCTGTTTATTTAGGCTTTTTGTCTAACTTAAAAACAAAAAAACTTAAACCTAAACAAAATGGTGGATTTTTTATTCAGCTTATAAAAAGCTTAAGACATTTTAAGCCTAAAAGCCATAAGCCATGGGATAGATGTTTTTTTTGGCTTTTACGGAATGAAGTATCCCTTTGCCCCTTAACTTCGTAGAAAGTACCCTCAGAATGCCATTCATATATAAGTGAATACCCTTTCAGTTTTTTCACTACTTTTATTCTTTTTTTCCTCCCGTTCGGCTCCCACCCCGCCGCCTCCTCCCCTCCCATCCCCTCCCGCCGCCTCCCACACCTGCCTCCTCCCCTCTCCTCCAACCAATGCCGCTGCCTCCCCTCTTCTCCCCCAACCCCGCTGCCTCCCCTCCCCTCCCCATCCACAACACCGCTGCACCCCCTGTCCCCACGCCACCGCATCCCTTGCCCCGACGCCGCATTCCCAACCCCGCCGCCTCCCCTCCCTTCCCCCTCCCCATCCCCAACACCGCCGCATTCCCTGCCCCGACGCCGCCTCCAGTGCTCGAGCAAGCAAAATTTACAGAAATCATGAGTTCCTCCTCTGTGTGTGTGTGTGTGTGATTTTTCCCAAATTTTTGGTGATGACACAGTGCTAATGTAGGAATTTAAGTCTTTCTTTCGATGTATAGTAACACAGATTAAGTTTTGTGAAACTTGGGATGGGAATCTACTAGTTACAATACTCCTTGGCCATGCGTACTCAAGTCAATCTCCCTGGCTGTAAGGTCAGAGAGTCTAAGTTAATTTTGTTTGTGTTAAACTTGACAGCAGAAGTCTCAGTCAAATTGGCAATCAATTGTTGATGGGCGTGTTTTCCTTCCCTTGCTACCAACAAAAATATGCACCCTACTTTTGGTGGTAGAAACAGGTTAACAATCCCATACTGAACCCATTAGAACTAATGGTCATATAAGAGAGGTTAGACCCTATATGATTGTAGAACTGTAAGCAAGACTTCGATGTTTCAGCCCCAGTTGTAACTATTGTGTTTGTTGCCAATGTAACAGCACATTTTATCACTGAGGAATTCTCTTGTATGGATCTCTGCCTGAATATCACTGTTCATTTTGAGCTCTCACATAGCAAAATCAATGCTACACAAATATATGCACGGCCTAATGACTTGGGCATTGTTGGATCAAATCCTATTCTGTTGTCTTGAGTTGTCTAGTAAACAATTTGCATTAACTTATTTTTTTGCTTTTTAAAAAGGAAACTTGAGTTTCTACAGCGTGTGAATGCTCAGCTTTTAGTCTGATCTAAATGTGAGTTTCATCTTGTGCTATAAAATTCGAGGTTCCATTTGGCTTCATGCTTTCAATATTTTGAACTTGCAAACAATTCCATTACATTATTTATGAGTGATGCCAATGGTGTTAGCTAAGTGTACAAAACTGGAAATCCACCAGCACTCCAACAGCTAGTAGAACATAATTGGTGTGAAGTATTACAGAATTCAAAGTGTATTATGCCATAAAGTAGTACTGGTCCTGTAGTCATGTATTTTGAATGGCATCAGCAGCTAGTTGTGATGTTTCTTGCGATGTTATAATTAAAGCTTATGCTGAAATGAATGCCCAGTAGCATACTTGTGCAAAAGGTCATTGGAAAAATATTCATGCTTACTACCGTCTGATACAAGCCTTAAAGAATCGACCTTGTAGCAGTAATATGGCACTATTAATGCATTCTTTCCACAACAACATAACAGATCGAACAAGTACTCCAGATATACATCTTCGATAGATGTACTCCAGATATACATCTCCAATAGATGTCGAGATTTACAAATTATTTGGATAGGCCATGGTACACACGCATGCACGTACGAGTGAAATCTATTTTGCTTCATATATACATTTGCACTTATCGTCATATTTTCAAATCCCATACAAAAATAAGTTTAAATACATGCTTAACAAAGTCCTTTAAACCCTCAAGGGCAATTCAGACTTTTTATCCTTCACACACAAGTTAATAAGTCAACATCTTAGAAAAAACCAGATTACCAAACACCAAAGTTTGGTTTAAAAGCTCAGAGGCTTATAAGCTGATTAAGCCAAAAAAAAACTGGCTTTAAGCTATAAGACAAAAAATCTAAGCCTAAACAAACAGGGCCTAACAGTTGATAACTGTTATGAAGATTAGAGTTTGTGGGCAATTACCAAAATGCCCCATTACGGATTTCCGACCTAATAAAAATCTATAGGTCAAAAAAGTTGACAAGACTATATATCGACAATTGTGCGTTGTGTGGACAAACTATTTATCGGTAGTTTTCCTACCTTTTGTTGGTCGCAATTTACTTTCTCCGCATCAGGATTAATTCATTGTTGATCAATATTACTTCACTTGAATATTCGATGTGGTGCTGTCCGCTTGGGGGAAATTACCTGCGGCAACAACAGTGTCTATGGCTCGCCATCCTCAGGTTCTGTGTTAAGCACTTCGTCGTGTGGGTGTTGCTGCACCCTTGCATCTGGCAACAGCAGGGATCCAACACGCAGAGAAAATTCGAAGGGAAGAGAGTCAAAGACGAACGCTAGGTACTCTCTTCTAATCGAGGATTATCTAATGCTTGGGTTCATAAGCTGGCCGTCCGGATCGATCCCCTCAGGTTTCTCACCGCTGGATACAATAAATCAATGGTTACATCAAGTGTGATGTTTGAGGAAGAATTTCGATTACGCTAAGCGTAATTAACACTAGAAATATTTCGCGCGACGCTTCATGTTATCGGACGTTGTGACCCCCTTTATTTTGTTAAAAAAATTAACAAAAATCATGAAATATGTAAATGTTATGTTTAAGCCCTATTTGGTACAGCTCCAACTCCTAGCTTCGTAGTTGGAGTAGTTGGAGCTGTGCCAAACAGGGTTACTCCACAAAAATTTTAGAGTTGGAGCAACCGGGAGCAGAACAGTCTGTAGTGCAAATTTTGGGAGCAGGTGAAACCTTGCTTCAAGTGGGGAGCTGCGGACCAACAAAACAAAATACCCATTGAAGTTAGAGGTATTTACCCGCAAATTGCCACCAAATACCCCACCGCAGCCCCAATCCCCCAAACCCTTCGCTCCCTCCCGTTCGCTCCCTCTCCCGTTCGTAGCCCTAACACCTTCGCTCTCTCTCCCGCCGCCTCCCTCTCCCGTTCGTCGGCCCCAGCACACACGCGCCCCGCCCCTCCGCCTCCCTCTCTCCCTTCGCAGCACCAGCCCTCCGCCGCCTCTCCGTTCGCCGCCCAGCCTCTTCCGCCTCTCCCTGCTTCGGCGCCCCAACCCCTCCGCCTCCTCTCGCTCGCCGCTCCCGGCCCGTCGCCGCCTCAGCCGTCGCCGCCCCCAAGCCCTCCGCGTCCCTCTCCCCTCCGCCTCTCTCTCCCGCCGCCCGAGTTCCTTCGCCTCCTCGCCCCTTCGCGGCCGGCCTCGGCTCTTCCTTCCTCGCGCTCCTCCTCCCCAGCTCTTCCTCCTCGGCGGCCCCGCATCTTCCTCCCCGTGCCCTCTGCATCTTCCTCCGCGACGGTGGTCCACCCTCAGCATCTTCAAGGTAAGCCCTGTGATGCATCAGTGTGTGTGTGTGTCCGAAAGTAGATTGTAGTCTACTAATGCTGGAGGATTGATTGACAAATATTACCTTGATGATCACTGATCGCAAATATGACTTTGATGATCACTGATCACAAATATGACCTTGATGATCACTGATCACAAATACTAATGCTGGAGGATTGATTGACAAATATTACCTTGATGTGTTGGAGCACTGATCACAAATATGACTTTGAAATCTGATTGTGTTGGAGCACTGATCACAAATATGACTTTGAATTCTGTTTGGTATAGATATACCACTTAGATATCATGCTACCAAGAACACCTACATGACTTGTTGGAACCACTGGATATCATGCTACCAAGAACACCCACAAGACCTTTGTTGTGAGGTTGATAATCTGCATTGCTAACTCTCCGGATATGCCATTTTGTGAGCTTCGATCAATGTCACCCTCTGGTTTAGAGAACTGAATTTTTCAGGCCTAGCCTAGAACAATTGTCTAATTAGCACACATTTGTACTGCTGATCATTAGCTACACCCAAAGTATATAAGGAGCAGATTTTTTTTATGAGTTTTAATATGCTTATCAGTGTAATATGCTTTATGAGATTTTTTTAATGAGTTTTATGAGATTTTTTATGAGTTTTAATATGCACCCAATGTAATATGCTTATCAGTGTATTAATCTCTGCTTATCAGTGTATGCTTATCATTGGAAGATCCGGAAATCCCTCTCAGAATGTGTTGGCAGTTGTGGACTTTGATATGCGTTTCACTTATGCATCCATTGGTCAACCAGGGGCTATGCATGACACAAGTGTGCTATATCATGCATTGAGAGTAGACCGAGGTATCTTCCCACATCCTCCATTGGGTAACTATCATTGCTCTTGGATAAATTACCTCTTCCTAAACCATGTATTGTTATTAACTTTATATTACTTTTGATTCAGGCAAATATTACCTTGTTGATGCCGCTATCCTAATCGACAGGTATCTAGCCCGCATAAGGGCGAAAGGTATCACGTTCCTGAGTTCCACAGAGGTGTCAAACCAACTACTGCCAAGGAAAAGTTCAACAGGGTACATTCCTCTGTGCGTAACATAGTTGAGCAAACATTTGGTGTATGGAAGATGAAGTGGCCAATTCTACTCAAGATGCCAAGCTATCCAATGACCAAGCAAAAGATGATTGTTGCGGCTACTATAGCGCTCCACAACTTCATACGTGAGCATGGTAGCGGGGATTGGCATTTTCGTAGGTGCGACCGAGATTCTAACTATGTGCCTACCATTCCTTCTAGATACCGAAAATATGCAATTTCTCAAGATGTTTTGGATGGGTAAACATCACAATCGAATGATCGGTCTATGGATACATTTCGGGATGAGCTTGCTACTGGCATAACTACTTCTTGGTGACTTGGTATGGTATGAAAATAAGTTAGCAAAGATAATATGACCTTTCATTTAAATCCTATCGGAGACGTATGTTAGTTTCTGTTATGGACTTTTGTTAGTTTCTGTTGGTGACTTCATATGTTTGAGTTTATGGATATGCAGACTACAACAAACGCATTTTTTTTCATGCACGCGAATTTTTTTTGACTCTCACATGCACATTTGGATGGATAGTAGCTAACACATTTTTTTTTGTTCATGTACACGATTTTTTTTACCTCAAATTTATTTTTTATCCAACGGCTTTGCAAATCCGATAATACAATGGTTAATCTTGGTGTTAGTCAGCCCAAATACCAAGTAAACAGTAAAAAGTCTGACAAATATACAAGTCACAAAACCAAGGTTACTCTCGTCTTTTTACATAGAACATTCTCATTCATGGAGTGGGAGCTGGCTTCCTAACCAAACACCTCCTCAGACTACTCCAACTTCTCAGGGGAGTGGATCCAAAAGTGAAGCTGGAGTTGGAGTTGCTAAAACTTGGAGCGGAGTTATACCAAACAGGCCCTTAATCAGTAGGAAGAAGCAACGTGTCGAAAAGAAAAAAAAAACAAAGAAAGAAAAATAAATGGCTGAGTTGAGCCAAGGTTGTAACTCCCTCTTTCTTTGTTTCTTTTTTCTCAAACGGAAGACAAACCAACATAAAATAAAATATGTATTCAAATTGCTAACCCACAAATTTGAATGAACCTTAAAAAAGAAAATCCAAAAGAAAAATGAATTTGGAAACTCTTAATCCAATTGGGCCAAAATTGATATATAGCCTAGCCTAGCCTAGCCAGCTTAACTATTCTATTTGTTCCCTCGGCCCAGCCGTGGTCTAGCCCGCTCCTTCTCTCAAGCTGTATCTCTCTCTCTCTCTCTCTCTCTCTCCGACCCGAGCGGCGCCACTGCCCTGATCAGCCGATTCCGATGGCCTCCGTCACCGCCGATGACTTCCCATGGCTCCCCGTTGCTTCCTACCATCGCCGCGTCAATCTCCTAAGGGTTTCGGGAGGTGGTAGCTGGGCCGGTTGGGGGCCAAGAAAGGAAAGGAGAAGTAGTCTCTGATGATCCAGGTTAGTCTATCTGTTGGTTATAATCGTAACAGGTCTCGTCGATCGGTGTATCAGGGAAATCTTGATGCCAGCACGGACATCTGTAAGTATCGGAACTTCAGGTGCATAAACCAATTGGTTTCAGCATGGGCATTTATATAGCACAGTTAGTTACGTAGGTTTATTGTTCGTGGAGCTGGGATTTAAGATAAAAGGGTAAGAAAAGAGTGAAGGACGCAGTACACGCCAGTTCTTTGTGCAAGGAGTCTCATGGCACGCATGTTCTCTCGTACCACTTCTTATGCGTGGCAGCTCTTGGATCGGATCAAATATTATGAAATACAACATGAACATGCACGGTATTATGAACGAAGTAAACAAATATTGTAGAGGGAACCAAAATAATAATGACAAAAACAAACAGAACAAGGGAGAAAAAATTTGGCGAAGCTAACCATAAATTCGTTATTCACAACCTCGAAAGAGTATAAGAGATTGTCGCTCTCTAACAACCCTCTCGATCCTTTTGGACTCTGGGATCCTTGCTCTATAAAAGAATCTAATACTCTCATACACCTCTAGTTTAGATGAGATTGCTTATTGCACTATTACAAAAGAGGTTATACTGGACGCCTCATCACAGATGGTTCCCCAGAAACCGTCAGTGTCGTAATTATTGCAGACGGTTTTACAATCACGACCATCTATATTACTAGCAATGGGTAGAACCGTCTGTGATACGTAATTATCACAGATGGTTTTTAATAAGAACCGTCTGTGATTATTGCTGACGTCATATATGGTTCATAACAAGAACTGTCTTGATAATTTTGTATCACAGACGGTTTGTGGTTGGAAGTGTATGTGATATGTTCAATGCAGCTTCGGCTCATGCGCGATGCGTCTTTTTGTCTCGCATGCTGACGTTACGATGCTTCCATATCTAGCAGTAATTAAGCGAGTTCTTGCTGCAGAAGAGCAACAATTAATACATGCACACAAGGTATTGAATACGTACGCAGCTAGCTAATACCGTCGCGCGCCATGGTGAGCACGCGGAGCATCACGGCGAGGACCAAGGCAGGGGGTCGGCGATCGCCGTCACTCTTCCTTACAATGTCGTCGTCGACATCATCGGCCTCGTGGTCGCAAGCTCTCCTCAGCCTATGGCTAACCTCTGCAGCCTACAAGCCACGTACGTATTTATATACCTATAAAAATATGTACTACTGTTTGTGGCGGCAACCAATCCATGCACGCATACATGTTACTATTTTTTATATTATTTTTTAGAGAAATATGTTATTAATCTGACTAGCAACAACGCCCTTAATTTGGTCTTTTAATTCTCTTATGGAGTAATTTGTGTATTAAGATTCTAACGTCTTGAATTGTGTACGTATATTGGAGTTACAAGACCATATACAAGGCGTCCAAGGAGCGCGCCATGGGGAGACGCGTGGTGCTGGAGCGTGAGAATGCGATTAAGTGGCTGGACAATGAGCGTTACCTCGCCGTCGTCAACCACCTGGACGGCACCAGCAACCTGGAGGCCTGCTTCATCGTCGGCCTCACACTCGTCTTTGCGCATTAGGATATGCAGCGTGACCTTGTGTGCCTCGACCGGGTGGCCATCGTCGACCACAAGGCTACGGCCTACGTGCTCGTCCTCCTCTACACGGCCAGCGTGGCGCACGATGTTGGGAAGCACTACATCAACCAGGTTGAGGGCAAGCCGGCTGGCGGTGGGTGCGAGACAGCCAAGAGGACCAACCAGGAGTGCAGACGGTGCCATAATAGACAGTTCCATCATAGAACCGTCTGTGATATCCCTTTATTAGTAGGGCCCCGCTAGGATTTCTGCCTTTACTCCTCCCCACTCGAGCGCCCCCAACCTCGATACCACCGCCCTTGACCTCTTCCCCGCGCCGGCGTCCTCCCTTTGTCGGTCTCCTTCCCGCACTATCCTCTTCCCTGCGCCGTCCTCCTCCCCATGCCGGCGTCCTCCCTCTACCGGCCTCCTTACCGCAACGTCTTCTTCCCCACGCTATCCTCCTCCCCGTACCGGCATCCTCCCTCTATCGGCCTCCTTCCCGCGACGTCCTCTTCCCCACGCTATCCTCCTCCCCGCGCCAACCTCCTCCCCGAGCCCCCTGTTCCATCCACTATGAAGGTAATAACCTATCCTCTACTCCCTCAACTTTGACCGTGTGATTGTATCCTTAGAGCAATAGCCATGTGTATGTATATATATTTGCTTAAATTTTGGTTGATATTTGTGTGTGAGATTTTTATCAACTTGGCTTCGGATGTTTTGCGACTGCGTAACAAATTTATTTGTATGTATATGTGCTCAAATATTGGTTGTATGGTTGTTTCCTTAGTCGAGTATAATGATTTTAGGTTTGATACTAGTACTGGGATTAATTGGTTTGATACTGGTACTGGAAGATATTGCTTACTGATACTATGGGCTCGGTTTAAATGCTCGATGAGGATAATCGTCATATACTAAAATTGGATTGATAGCTAGTTCAGATTTGAGCTCTAATTGTGATGCTTACTACTGTCATTTCATCTCTAGCAATGCTGTTACTTTCGGTGGTGCCTAATTAAAATTGATCATCTTGTATTGTGATTTTGCTTGTTCTTCTGTTAGCAATTGATCATCTCTAGCAATTCTGTTACATTTCCTACTTATCAATTAATATATATATATAAGTACTTACGACTTTACTCTTCCTAGCGACAAGGCATCAACATCGGTTCGAGTACAGTCAAAATGAATGAACTCTCTGAAATTCGAGGACGGCTCGCCACCTTCTTAAAAACGGAGGTCATTGACCCAAAAGGAGAGTTTCACTCGGTAAGGACCGAATAAAATTTTTAGTGACAAACAATGTTTTCTTACTATATCTGTAAACATGTTGTAAAAATATTATAACAATTCATCTATAATCAATCTGTAAATTTGTTTATCTGTGTATTTGCTTGTATCTATTATCTGCATATTGTTTTCGGAAGATATGGCTAGTATTTCCTGAGGCTAGCCGAAAAAAAAAATATATATACAGAGGGAACTATCACAGATAGTTTTTGGTATAAGCCATGTGTGAAGGCCTACTATCACAGACGGCTACCACCAATAACCGTCTGTGATATGTCGGATATCACAGATGGTTCGTTTTATTAACCATTTGTGATATGTCTCCAATCACAGACGGTTGGTACATATAACCGTCTATTATAGCCGATGTATCATAGACGATTTTTTGTCGTAGACGTCTGTGATAGTAGGCCTTCATAGACAGTTTATACTATAAAACCGTCTGTGTTGTGACTTATCACAGACAGCTCATAAATCGTCTATGATAATTGTCTGTGATGACGGTTTAGAACCATTTGTGATGATCATTTCTGTAGTAGTGTTGCCTCATTGCTTAGGTTGGATTCTCTATGGCTATATCTCATGGCTTTATATAGCCTCTCATGTCCTTCGAGTAGGAATCCTACTCCTAATAGGATTAGCCTAAGAATTCATGCAACTCCTAATAGGATTAGTCTAAGAATTCATGCAGCACACCTATTTATTTTTTATTCGGATTAGGACGTGAGACATCTTTCTCAAGTGAAGGTAAAATATATTGTTGCGAAGAATGATCAATTCTCCAAATATAAGAAATAAATAACAATAGTTAGAAAAGAGAAAGTAATCTATGAACCTGTTGTTCGGAGGAAGTCGCAGGGTTGGAGTAATAAAGGAAGAAGTCTCCCCATTCAGAAGGATGGAAATTGGCCGGATTTTCGCTCAAGCGATCTTTCGGCTTATCAGATGAATGTTCTTGGCTAACAGCGTTGTCCGCTGTAGCACTAGTAGTAGAATTCCACCTTCGCCGGAGTTGCAGCACGGCGTTCCCCCGCTGGCATGAAAGTCTTGGACGTCGTCCTCTTATCTGTTGTGACGCAGCAGCTGCAAGATGGCAGCTTCTGTTGCGGTGCTGTGGTTTCACGGAGAAGGTGAGTACCGCGTTGCTCCACATCTCCAAACTTGGCACGCGTGGTTCCTAAGCTAGCAAGTTTGCACTTGTGCCCTCTTACTGGCTTACTAGGATGGTTTATATAGACTCCATTTTTCGCTGAACATAATATATATCCAGTGTGCTTGAGAAAATCCTGCAACCATACATTATAAATCCTTGTTTTGCGTTGACAAACTGTTCTCGACGTCTAACAGTTGGGTCAATTAATATATATCCAGTGTGCTTGAGAAAATCCTGCAACAATACATTATAAATCCTTGTTTTGCGTTGACAAACTGTTCCCGACGTCTAACAGTTGGGTCAATTGGCATGCTGGATACATCATTTTCAACGGAATAGAAAGTTCCGATTACCCACGAAGTTTCCGTTAATTTGGCTAAGGTTAGACTGCTCAGATGGTTAGTCTCCGTAAATTGTAGCCACTCATGATTCATATCTACATGTGTTTAATCTGTGGCCACCAATTTGGCACGAATGTTCTATCTGTTGTTGTGACTTCCTTAATTGAATAGTGCACAATTCCTACGCGTACTTCGGGGGAAAAATAAAATAAAAAATAAATTTTTTTTACCAAATAGGTATCACATTACTAACAAACCAAATAGGTGCTAAATTTGGTATCACAATGGTAACAAACCAAATAGGTGCTAAATTTGGTCAAATTACCAAAAATTGGTAACCCAAATTTTAGCATGCATTGGTTTAGAACCAAACAGCCTCAACGTTCCTTTTGCCAATATTTGACTTTACCTAAGTTTTAGCTATACTAAAATTTTTGCTTTACTCATTTTAGCCAACAAACAGACAACCCCTTCATTCGTCCGCCAAGCTGATGCTCGGGGCTCGTTGAGACGATCGATGTCGGTAGATTACCATGAGTAGCAGTGCTACCATGTGGATAACCCTTGTCTTGAAAGACATTAATTAGCTATGACAGTATGGACCGTACTTGTTGCATCAAGGCAACTGATCATGATTTCATGACTATGTGTTATATCACGTGACTAGATCTATGATATTTTAGTTGATGAATAATTGATAATATTAGGTACTGATGTTATTTGAGGTGTGTGGACTTATATATGTTGGTCAAGTTGAAAAGAATTTGTGCAGGAAAAAGATGGTGTTTTAATCTTTGCACGTGCAGAATAACTTGGAGACGATCGTGGTCTACGGCGGTGACCGGGAGATGGCTCATGGTCGAGAGGATCGAGAATGCTGGAGGAAATGATCGGGCTCGAGTTGGGACGTGTGGAGATCAAAGATGGTTAATGCGTGTTGAAGCTATGTAGGTCTTTATGCTGACCTAATTTTATGAGCAGATAATTAAATGCTTTACGACAATGAATGAGGTCTGTTCCTAGCCTCACTGTTCATCCTTACAGATTGGGCATTATGTTGCAAATAAAAAAAAACTTTCTTTCTAGCCAAAATCCAAAACCTATTTGAAGTTTCAAAGAAAATACAAGTTAATGCTTGTATTTTGACTGGGAAATAATTTTATCAAAGCCTAGATAAACTATCTGGACCAAGGACAATTTTTGTTGATTTTTAGAAATTATTTTGCTTTGTAGAAAATATTTGGTTTTAAATAAACCTATTCGCTAAGGTAATTATTTATATAGTTTATAAAGTGAAACTGTGGATTTAGAAATTTATTTGGGAAATATATCATCCCAGTAGCCTCTGGTAAAATTTCATGATTTTACAAATTTATTTGCTATTTTAAAGCCTAGTCAAACTTTCAAACTTTGAATTTAGAGTTTGGTCAACCTTTCAGGTCTAAACCTAAACCCTAGCATGTGCGACTCGAACCCATAAGGTTGGGTCCAACGATGCAAAGCGGTCCGCTCGATCCACGCTCGGCGCGAGCCCAAATCCCACACGTGATGTGAGCCATTGATCTTCCATCGAGCGGGCGGTGCGGCGGCGTCACGTGGGCTATCCACGTATGCGCCACAATCTCCACGTTGAATCTTGATCGGCGATCAGCGGAGGTGTGTGCAACCGGACCATCGGATCCCCTTCGATCTCCACGTCAATCTTAGATCAACGCGCAACCCTTTTGATTTGAACTTAAAGCGCGCATCCATCTTGAGCCTTTAGATCTAAATCCTACGGTGTTCTTTTTGACGCGGGCTTTTAGGGCCCAAATTCAATGGACCGTTGGATTTCAATCGTAGGGCCCATAATGTGTATGCATTCGAACCATCCGGATCCCGCGTAAATCCTCACCGTAGAAAGCTAATCTAATGGTGCCGCGTCATCGCATTTAAAGGTGACGTGTATCCTTTGAGCTGGATCGTTGGATTTCAATCCAACGCCTCTATTTGAATATTAACCCCCGAAATCCCGTAGAGCCCCTTTTTAATCTCTATCCTTCATTTGAGATCGCACGACCCATATTAAATGGTGCCGATTATTTTTCCTTAATGCCTATTTCCATCGCAGCCGTCCATCTCTGATCGAGCGGTCGACGATTCTTGAGCTTTAAAGCGCGCGCATGTGGTGACAAAGGACCCACATGTCGGATGTTTGCCTCTCTTCCTCCTTACCTCATGCGCCATCACGGCTCATAAGCGAGTTGAGGAGTTATCCAAGAATCATGCAACTAATTTTTGGATATTTAGCACTAAGTGGACACCTCATCAACTCTAGACCTTTCCACTTTGCCCTGTAGCTCAACTTCTATATATAAACCATAGCTTTTGAGCTGCTGCCATTGTTGACCACTGGAGCTTTTCATCTTTCATTTTCGTCCAGTGGAGTTTCTTGCTCCTCCACCTTGCTTATTCATCTTAAAACACTGGTTTCACCTTGTAATAAAGATTTGATATCTTTTGTAGGTTAAACCAGAGTTTATTTCTCTGTTGATCAACATCGGTTTTTCAGAACCTTTGGTGTCTTTCTTATCCTGGTAAGCTAAAACCTTAGTTTTTGTCATCCTGAGCACCTTAAGGACCTTAGAAGCTCACTTGGGTCATTCACTTGTACATCAGTAGCCCCAACTTTCTTTAAACGAAAAGTTGCTTTTATAACTTTTCGGTCTTTCATATCGTTCTCAAGAACTAGGGTTTCTTACATCGACTTATCATCACGGGAGGTCTTAATCGAACCCTAGTAGCATAATAAGTTATTCTTTTGATCCTTCTTATCATGAATTTAATTTTGTAGCGAGATTTATCTCGTCCTCTGTTGTCGGTTCAGCCGACAACATTGGTTTTTCTTTAGTTTTGTAATCTAACCGATTAGGGTTAGGTTAGGATTAGTCAGGTATTAATTACCTAAAAGATCGAGCTAAGCTTCATTTGAATCTTTGCTTGACCTATTTTCCTTAAGCCCAAACCTAAAGTCATCTGTTTACGTATTTTCAAAATCTTAAAATGAAACTTTGACCTAAACTATAGTTTACATTATTTGAAAGCAGTAAGTGATAATATGGGTTATTATCTTTACCGGGATATGTATAACTTAAGCATACTGTTAAACATGCATTTCCATATTGATCATACATGCTTCTTTCATTCGTACTTGTTGTCGATCTTGGTATTTATTGGATTTTATTGTCTCTTTTAGAATCTGGTTCTTAAGCATTTGAATCTATTTCGAGCAACTTTGAGCACCTAAGTAAGTATATTATTATCAAGGCAAGCATCCTATTTGCACCATATTGATCCCCAAAGTTTTATACAATAGATTTTCCAAATCTGGTGATAAGCTGTTTGCATGCTACTTTTGAAAATACAAATTGTGATTTGTAGTAGTTAGTTATGACCTAATATTGTGGATTACCTTAATTCTAACCATACACTCGGACTTAGAGTAGTATTGTATACTATAAACTCTAGCTTGAGTTGGCTTAGACATGCGATCTAGAGAATATTAGAGTTTGACAAGATTATCTTGTCAAGCAGGGAACTCCAAAATGATTTACATTATTTTGAACTCTTTGTCGAGTTTGTTTATACGAAATGAATTTTACATCTAAACCGATCGGACAAGAGGAAGCTAGTGGTGGTGCCTTCGTGCGAGATTGGGAATTGTGGTGGACTTGCGGATTAATTAAGGATGAACTCGATTGTTCAATTCAAGTTCCCACGTACTTCCACGCGTAGTGTATGGTATGCTTGGTTAAGTAAAGGGCTAAGGCTATTGAGTTGGAAACAGGGAGTAAGGATATGTGTATTGATCTTGTATGGCATAGATGCTCGGTCTTATGACCGCGTTTTATGCCATGTGAGCTTGTATGTCAATATCGGATGTTCTTAGAAGGGTGAGGCGTATATGTGCTCAAATCGCATGTCGTACCTTAAAGATGCCGATTGCAATCTAATATGGGTAGTGAGCCCGATTCGCATTTCTTTATGTTTGGGTGGCATTCTGGCGCAACATGTGTGCCGATTAGCGGATGCTATCGATCGTTGTTTAAGCGAGATCAATTCACACATGGGTATCCAACTTAATAGTGTTAACTTGTTGAAAAATGCCAAATCTTAGTTTCCCCAGTCGGCATACCAAAGGAAGTATGTCATCATTCGGAGGCATCCGAAGGCAACGGGCTGACTAAGTTGTGTGGGTAAAGATGTACACCCCTGTAGGGTATCAAACTGTTCGAATAGCCGTGTCCACAGTCATGGACAATGACTTGAGTTGATGTCACCTGTATAGAGTTTTGATTTAAAAATCTGGTTTTGATTTCTGGTTCCGCATGGGAGAATTCATGCATTGTATTGTTTACCTTTATTCTCATTTACTTACTGTTTTAGTCCAGTTCGTTTCATTAAATTACTTTATTAAAATTTAGCAATTGTAGGTTAGGGTGTACTGCTTTATGCAAATTTAACCAATAAGCCTTCCTGTTGCAACCTTATGCATGTATAAAATTCTACTCCTTTGTATAGGTTCTAATACACACTTTCTTTTATTAGTTTGTGTAAGTCTTGCTGAGTACCCTCCGTACTCAAGGTGCTATAACCTATTATTGCAGGTGAGGATGGTTATCTTTATGAAGTGCCCATTAGTGTCGATCAGGGCGACGCTAACGAGTAAAGCTATTTCTTTCCTCCACGCAATCGCCTGCAGGTGGATGGGGCCATTGGTGGTTTTATCGTTTATTTTGCTTCCGCTGTCAGACTTTTGTAGTGACCAAGTCACTTGATATTGTAGCACTTAACCAACTTGTAAACTTATGTTTAATTATGTAAATGTATGACTTGTATGTGTATGATGCAATGTTGTTTGAGGATATATGTGCAATGGTCACGATCACGGGAACCATTGTGAGACATATATCGGGATGCCTAAATATTGGGTTTGTTACTTTTAAAAATTTATCTTGCTAGCATGATCTTTAATAAAGGAAGCAAGACTTGTTCCTTAATTAAGAATCGTGCTCTGATATAAATTTAATTAATACAATTCCAACATTCGGGCGTCCACAGCGTTGGTATCGAGCATCGTTGCTGTAGGTTAGAAATAGCATGGCGAAGTCATTAGAGAGTCTTACGGCAAATTATTTTCAAGTTAGTAGTATAATTCGAAAGTTTAAGTATGACATCTTTTATTTCTTACCTTTCCTAGATCAATTCTTGTCCCAACTTTACATTTGGTTTTCAAGAGTAGATTGTTTTCTTACCTTGTCTTTTTGTCTATAGATGGCGGGTGGTACTTGGTCAAGGAGACCAGTGAGGATGTGGATGGGTTTCGGCTTTCTTTGCGGTACCACATGATGTGGCGAGCCAACTTCACCTATCGGTGAGTCGCCATTTATCGGCGAGATCAAGGACCTGGAATGGAGGAGTACCGCGCCTTCATCAACGTTATCGCTAGGCGGTAGTAGCGCGGTGTTCCCTCTTGTGTCCAAGCACTTGCCATACGAATCTATGGCGGTTCAGAAGTCGCTAGTAGGATGATGAGCCTCCTTCGTCATGATTTGTGAGTTGTCTCAACCACCCTATGATCACTTCCCGAATCAAGGTCCTAGTGCGAGTGAGCATGTTCGATGAGATACGATTTGGGAAGACCTCAGTGCGACAGGTTGGCGAGGATGGTCCGCATCATGGACGGATCCATCGCCGCCTTGTGAGGAGTTGTGGGAAACTTCGGCATCGTCTTAATGAGGCCCGGGAATACCGCTACTTGGAGTCTGCTGGAGATATGCCTAGAGGCAATCATATTGATGATGATATTTCATTGTATCCATGATTTAATAAATGTTCCTTGAATATTGCCTTTGTGTTGATTAACAAGTATGTGACTTGTTTGTGAAACTCTTTACTTGTATGGTTATTCTAAAGTTGTCCCTAGTCGGAGTTCATGTGAGGACACACGTGAATGATGGATTAGCACATGTATCGGTTGATGACCATGTTTCACAGTCATAGACATGGAGATGTCAAACCAATAATGTGGACACATGTTTAGAACATGGGGTTGGACCGACCCAACATGAGACATAGTAATTATTCTTATGGTTCTCTCTACACAATGTGTACGCCTTGTCCTTAGACACGAGATTGTCGTATGTACTTGAGATGTGAATCGACCTACTTAGGGGCTATCAAACGCTACTCAATGGCTCGGGTAGTTATAAAGGTAGCTTCGGGTTTGTCATGAAGCATCTTTGCGAGGCATGGTCGATCGAGATGGGATTTGCCCTCTCTACAGAGAGATATCTCTGGGCCTCGAGTGATCGGATCGAAATGCATGGCCATGCTACTTAAGGTTAAGAGTTAACCTAGTAAGGGATTCCGGATCACGGATCGAGAAAGAGTGGTCACTTGGAGCTCGATCGAATATCGTGAGGCAAAGGGATTGGCATGTGCATAACGTTGTGATGGTTCGTCCGATATGATCTTTACGTATGTTTAGGAGTTGGCACGTCTTGCTAGAGGCGCTACCAACTATTGACCAAGTATGTGTACTCGCGTCATGTCTAAACATATGTGAACCATAGGTCACACACTTAGAAGTGAAGCCTAATCGGATTGGATCCGAATTAGATCGGCATTGAGTCCTAATGGGCCTCTATTCGTAGAAGCCCATTATAAGGACGTCTATAAAAGGAGGGCGGCGCCTTGGTTAAGGGTTGAGTTTTTCGTGACATCCTCAAACCACGGCGCCACCCTCCCACGCCCTAGTCGCTCGCGCGATCTAGTAGTCCGGCGTCGTCGCTTCCTCCGTCGTGGGGATACCTTTGGGCGCCATGATCGTGGCGTTGGGACGAACCGCAAGAAAGGAGGCTGTACGTGGGGCGCCGCGGCGAGGACGAGGAAGTAATGCGACTACTCGCCCGACGTCTGCATCAGCGAGTGCGACTACACTTGCCTCGGCGTCTTTGCATCAACTTCGCACTGCGTGTCTAGTGGTAAGACCGTGATCTATAATCGCGGTGATCTTGGTTTACTGGTAGAATTTTTAATTTGCGCTAGTGTAGCCTACCCGTTTCCCAACGATGGTATCGAGCGGTTCTTTGTCATGTTATAGGTTCGGGTGATTTGCATATGGCGATATGTAAATCGGTATGATCGATGTGATCGATTGTATAGTTCGTAATGGATTGATCGGTTTCGTGATCATGCTTTGCTAAGGTCGTGAAACAACATACCCCTACCGGTCGGATTCGCCATCGGGGTAGAGCGGTGACACGTAAAACCGATTCGCGAATGCGAAGATCAATATGATTGATCGAATCGAACCTAGATTAATAATCGATGTACCGTGATCATCTTGCTAAGGTCGTGAAACAACATACCCCTACCGGTCGGATTCGCCATCGGGGTGAAGCGGTGACACGTAAAACCGGTTGCGGCATGCGAAGATCGATACAAATTGGTCGAATCGAACGATGAGTCGATTTGTGGTAAATATGATTTGCGATCAAAATCCTATGTAAAATTGCATAGATTGGATCTCTGTTTTTCACGAATGTCCTGGCGCCTTGGAGATACGCGGCGCTGCCCTTCGAACCTGCGGGGAAACCCCTCGACCCCTATCCGGTGATTGCGATTCTATGCATAAACTTGTTTTTGCGGGATGTATGTGACCAGTATGACCTAATGTGTATGTGATGCATGTTTGTAATATTTGCATGACCTGCGTGTCGTGGGTACGGCAACACGGCTGGAGCCATTGTGTTGTCAAAGTATTGTATTAACGGCCTGCGTGCCGACTTGTGATGATTCCTAGTATCCATGTATTTTATTACTAGCTGTTATGAGTAATAGCTTATAGTAGTACTCGGAGGACACATCACTTGGAGGATGGCACACATGAACCATGGAGATGGAGATCATCATGGTGGATGATTCTATGGCGATGGAGATCACCATGAGAAAATGGGCCATACTGAGTCACAACTGTGTGAATGTTATTCCTATTGTTTTACTCCTATGCATGTTTGAATGGTAGAAGTATAGTGATCCCTCACAAAATGTTAAGTTAAACATATGCCCTCCCAATTAAACTTTGCACCATCCCATGTCTTGTAAATTGATGGTGGGTCTATAAAATTAGGGCACCATCAACTTTCCTTGACTAGATGGGTTTTGTATCGGATACTTACATGCATAAGGATTGGTGAACTTAACAAGGTTATCATAAGGTTATGGGCCTTGGGGCATAAAGGTTGGCGCAGGGCATAGAGATGTCACCCAACAACAAGAGTCATATAGAGATATGATTAGCAAGGTGTTGCTTACCGAATTACCTTGTCTCCTAGCGGTGATGCAAAAGCTCACTAGTAGACTCGTTAATTGCGGATCTTGAATCGCTAAGAATCAACAGAGGGATGTTGATTTTAGTGGGAGTACATTCTATTAAATTTGTTTAATACATTTACTCTATCATGGTTTTATTTGTCTTAGTATTTTGCATTTCCTATTGTAGATCAATGGCATCTAGCAACCACGCACACCCTTTGCTTTGCGATCGATTCTTGAGAAAGAGAAATTAAATGGAACAAACTATTGATTTGGGTCCGTAACTCGAGAATTGTTCTCGTGGCGGATAAAAGGAAAACGTTCGGACACTATCCCGAAGAACACGCTAACAATGCGTCTGCTATTGGCTTTGTTAAAAATGCCTACAAGAAAGCATGTGATGACTCTCTTGAGATTAGTTTGTCTTATGCTTGCATGCATGGAACGACCTTCAAAAGCGGTTTGAGGATCGAGGCGTATGATATGATCATAGCGCTTAGGACATGTTCGGACACGGGCCGGGTGAGCGGTTCAATGTCTCTAAGGCTTTTACGGAATGCAAGTTAACGAAGGTGCACCGTAGGCCCACATGTGATCAAAATGGTTGGTTACTGATCGGACTTTGGATAAACTTGGTTTTCCAATTGGCCAAGAGTTGGCAACTGA
This sequence comes from Ampelocalamus luodianensis, assembly GCA_036346255.1. Taxonomy (NCBI): domain Eukaryota; kingdom Viridiplantae; phylum Streptophyta; class Magnoliopsida; order Poales; family Poaceae; genus Ampelocalamus; species Ampelocalamus luodianensis. The sequence goes on along the minus strand of CM070620.1, from coordinate 52,270,003 downwards.
TTTCATTTTAGCGTCTCTTCCACCTAGCTATGGGCATTTCATTTGAACTACCATATGCATGGGGCGGATAAGGGCCTTAATGAGCTTTGTGGGATGCTCAAAACAAAGAGAGAATGACATTAAGAAGTGTGCGGGGCCTAGCCATGTGATGGTCATGCGAGAACAAGTCTAGCTTCAAGAAAAAGGGTAAAGCCATGGCCAAAGAATAAGGGTAAGGTTAAAGATATGATCTCAAGCCAACGCCTAAGCCTAATCTTTGGACTGAGCCGAGACGATATGCTTCTATTGTAAAGCGGCCACCGGAAGAGAAATCGCAAGAAGTACATGGATTCCGATGAATGCAAGAAGAAGGTTTGAAGTAAGACTTCCACCCATGGTACACTTGTCATAAATGTTTTAGACATTTTCTCATGATTCTCCTATTAACTCTTGGGTATTTGATCGGATCGGTTGCTCACATTTGCAACTCGATGCACGGGGCTAATAAGTAGAGGAGTCGCAAGAGGTGAAGTTGATTTTGCGTCGGGAATAAAGCAAGGGTTCTTTGCGTTGACCGTCGGCACCATGCAACTTCACTTCCTTCAAGATTTATTATGGAATTGAATAATTGTTATTATGTTCCTAGTATGAGTCGAAACATTTTATCCCCTCATGTTTGATGAGAGATGGTTATTCATTTGCAAGTAAAGGCAATGGTTGTTTGATCTCTAAAATGGAATGTTTATGGCTTTTGCGCCATTGTGAATGGGTTATTTATTTTAAATCTTGATGATGCGCCTATCTTTAACATAAATGCTAAAAGACTTCGACCTAATGATTTGAATCCCACCTCGTTTGGCATTGTCGTTTGGGTCACATAAGTGAAAAGCGCATGAAGAAGCTCCATGCGATGGTCTTCTAACCGTTTGATTTTGAATCATCGAGACATGTGAAGCTTGTTTGCTTGGTAAGATGACCAAATCACCTTTCAAAGGTTCTTTTGAGAGGCGTCGACTTGTTGGAAATCATACATACCGATGTATGTGGACCAATGAGCACGATCGCTAGAGGTGGATTTCATTACTTCATAACTTTCACGATGATTTTAGTAGATATGGTTATGTCTACTTAATGAAGCATAAGTGCGAAACTTTTGAAAAGTTCAAAGAGTTCGAATGAGGTTGAAAATCAACGTGCCAAGAAAATTAAGGCTCGTGATCGATCGTGGTGGCGAGTATTTGAGTCATGAATTTAGCAATCATCCAAGAGTTGCGGAATTGTTCCACAGCTAACACCGCCGGAGCGCCTCAAAGAAACGGGTATCCGAAAGCGTGTCGGACCTTGTTGGACATGGTTCGATCGATGATGAGCGATCAGTTACCATTATCCTTTTGGGGTTACGCTCTAGAAACGGCAGCTTTCACACTTAATAGGTACCGTCTAAATCCGTAGTTAAGACACCATATGAGATATGGGTAGGAAGAGTCACGCTTTGTCTTTTCTAAAGATTTGGGGATGTGAGGCGTTTGTCAGCGACTCTGATCGGACAAGCTCACACCCAAGTCGGATAAATGCATTTTCGTGGGATATCCGAAGAAACCTTTGGATATTACTTCTACAACCGACTAGAGGGCAAAGTGTTTGTCGCTCAGTGGTGTTTTCTAGAGAAAGAGTTTCTCAACGAGGAGACAAGTGGAAGAACGGTGCAGCTTGAAGAGGTTCAAGATGAACCAATCGGGGAAGACTCGACGAATGATGCCCATGTGGCAGAACAAGTTGAGGAACCCATGGCAAAGGAAGCACCACCACCACGAAGGTCGGAAAGGCTCCGCAATGCGCGAGATATATTATTGTTAGACAATGATGAGCCTACGACCTATGCGGAAGCAATGATGGACCTGACTCGAGAAATGGCATAGTGCCATGAGATCCGAGATAGCATCCATGGGAGACAATCAAGTTTGGAATTTGGTTGACCACTTTGATGGTGTTAAAACCATAGAGTGCAAATGGATCTATAAAAGGAAGATTGATATGGATGGAAATGTTCATATCCATAAAGCTCGACTTATCGCAAAAGGTTTTCGGCAAGTTCAAGGAGTTGACTACGATGAGACTTTCTCACCTGTAGCGATGCTTAAATCAATACGGATCATTCTAGCTATTGCTGCATATTTCGACTATGAGATATGGCAGATGGATGTCAAAACGGCTTTCCTCAATGGAAATTTAACCGAGGACGTGTATATGATACAGCCCGAGGGTTTTGTCGATCCAAACAATGCTAGAAAAGTATGCAAACTTCAAAAATCCATTTATGGATTGAAGCAAGCATCTCGGAGTTGGAACATTCGTTTTGATGAAGTGGTCAAAGGGTTTGACTTCATCAAAAACGAAGAAGAATCTTGTGTTTACAAGAAGACAAGTGGGAGCTCACTCGTATTTCTAATCTTATATGTAGATGACATATTCTGATTGGAAATGATATTCCTATGCTCGAGTCCGTTAAGACCTCACCAAAAATAGTTTCTCAATGAAGGACTTAGGGAAGCGGCATATATTTTGGGTATTAAGATCTATAGAGATAGATCAAAAGGCTAATAGGATTAAGCGAGTACTTACATTGACAAAGTGTTGAAACGGTTCAACATGGAGGAGGCAAAGAAAGGGTTCTTGCCCATGTCTCATGGCATAAATCTTGGCAAGACTCGGTGTCCTTCGACAAGCGATGAGCGAGATCGCATGAGTAAGATTCCATATGCTTCGCCATTGGATCTATCATGTATGCTATGATGTGTACTCGCCAGATGTTTCCTATGCTCTAAGTGTTACGGCAGATACGGTGATCCAGTGAGAGTCATGGACAGCAGATTAAAAACATCCTCAAGTATTTGAGAAGAACTAAGGATGTGTTCCTAGTCTACGGAGGTGAGGAAGAGCTCGTTGTAAATGGTTACACCGATGCAAGCTTCCAAACCGACAAAGATGATTACAAATCGCAATCGGTTTTGTGTTCCTTTTGAGCGGTGGTGCGGTAAGTTGGAAGAGTTCCAAGCGGGAGGCTGTTGTCGACTCTACAACGGAGGCCGAGTACATTGCGGCTTCAAGCGGCAAAGGAAGGTGTTTGGATAAGGAAGTTCATAATCAACTAGGTGTGGTTCCTAGTGCGTGCGATCCTGCGGATCTTTCTTGTGATAACGGTGGGGCCATTGCGCAAGCCAAGGAGCCGAGGAATCACCAAAAGAACAAACACATCTTGCGCGGTTTCATCTCATTCGAGAGATCCTTAATCGAGAGATTTAAAGATATGCAAAATACACAGTTTGAATATTTGAGATCCTTTGACGAAGCCTCTCCCACACCTAAGCATGAGGCGCACACAAGAGCTATGGGTATTAGATATCTTCTAGATTGACTCTAGTGTAAGTGGGAGATGTTGGAGATATGCCTAGAGGCAATCATATTGATGATGATATTTCATTGTATCCATGATTTAATAAATGTTCCTTGAATATTGCCTTTGTGTTGATTAACAAGTATGTGACTTGTTTGTGAAACTCTTTACTTGTATGGTTATTCTAAAGTTGTCCTAGTCGGAGTTCATGTGAGGACACACGTGAATGATGGATTAGCACATGTATCGGTTGATGACCATGTTTCACAGTCATAGACATGGAGATGTCAAACCAATAATGTTGACACATGTTTAGAACATGGGGTTGGACCGACCCAACATGAGACATAGTAATTATTCTTATGGTTCTCTCTACACAATGTGTACGCCTTGTCCTTAGACACGAGATTGTCGTATGTACTTGAGATGTGAATCGACCTACTTAGGGGCTATCAAACGCTACTCAAATGGCGGTAGTTATAAAGGTAGCTTTGGGTTTGTCATGAAGCATGCTGCGAGGCATGGTCGGTCGAGATGGGATTTGCCCTCTCTGCAGAGAGATATCTCGGGCCTCGAGTGATCGGATCCGAAATGCATGGCCATGCTACTTAAGGTTAAGAGTTAACCTAGTAAGGGATTCCGGATCACGGATCGAGAAAGAGTGGTCAGCTTGGAGCTCGATTGAATATCGTGAGGCAAAGGGATTGGCATGTGCATAACGTTGTGATGGTTCGTCCGATATGATCTTTACGTATGTTTAGGAGTTGTACGTCTTGCTAGAGGCGCTACCAACTATTGACCAAGTATGTGTACTCGCGTCATGTCTAAACATATGTGAACCATAGGGTCACACACTTAGGGTGAAGCCTAATTCGGATTGGATCCGAATTAGGTGAGCATTGAGTCCTAATGGGCCTCTATTCGTAGAAGCCCATTATAAGGACGTCTATAAAAGGAGAGCGGCGCGCTGGTTAAGGGTTGAGTTTTTCGTGACATCCTCAAACCGGCGCCACCCCTCCCACGCCCTAGTCGCTCGCGCGATCTAGTAGTCCGGCGTGCGTCGCTTCCTCGTGCGTGTGAATACCTTTGGGCGCTGCATCCGCGTGGCGTTGGGACGAACCGCAAGAAAGGAGTCAGACGTGGGGCGCGCGGCGAGGGCGAGGAAGTAGTACGACTACTGCGCCCCGACGTCTTGCATCAGCGAGTGCGACTACACCGCCCGACGCGCTGCATCAACTTCCGCTTTCGCGTCTAGTGGTAAGACCGTGATCTATAAGCTGCGGTGATCTTGGTTTACGGGTAGAATTTTTTAATTTGCGCTAGTGTAGCCTACCCGTTTCCCAACAGAGTCAACATAAATCGCGTTCCTCGCAACGTGCTTTATGGTGACAACGAGATCTCTCCAGCCTTCTTTGCACCATCGCTTCCGACTTCCGAGTAGCCGGGTGCGTGCCTGTTTATGGACAAGTCGCCAAGCCGGATGACTGCAGACTTTCCTCGCACTCTGCGGACTGCACCTCCTGGAGGTCATCAGCCACTTCTGGGTTCCCTGAGGCGCCTTATTAGCCCTTTGGATCCTATTGACACAGGTTCCCCTGGAGCTCATCTTCTTAATGAGTTTCCGGTGAACTTTAACCGTGACCTTTATGCTAGCACCTCGACGATGAACCCTCGTGGATAGGTGTTCTCTTGTTTAGTAGTTGCCCTTAAATAAATGCATGTAATAGGGCAGTGGTATTTTGTAAAGGATATGTAAGCTAGACTTTTGGTTTGTATTATGACCTTTATGGCCAACTATTATGTGTAATTGAAACTGAATTTCCTTTCTTGGTATCTAAAAAGTTTATGGTTTCGTGTTGATTTGAATGCATGGCATAACATAATGCATTATAAGTGTGGTATTGGTTTCTTTCCTAATTTTTACCTTGTTTGTGTTTGCGAGTATATCCTTGTTATGTTGTTAACCCATGTGTGGTAACAGATGACAGGACCTACTACTCGTCTTGCAGACACAACAAGGGAAGGGTCTTCAACTTGGTGTCTCATTCTCGGGAGGATGATGAACCTTTCAGTTCTCATGGTCCTCAAGGTGGTCCCCGGAAGAGGAGCTTCCTCCACCACCCTCTATGGCTGATGTGCTCATGCAAATTGGCGCAACCGAATGGACTAGGCAGCGCATTTTGGAGCAAATTGCGCGCAATACTTCTTCCACTACTACCCGGTGTCGGAGCGGGAGGCCATCATGTGCGAGGAGTCTTGCTGAATTCGGCGGACTAACCCGCCGGTGTTCTCCGACTCTCAAGATCCCATGGAAGCGAGGGCGGCTTCGACCATTGAGAAGAAGCGCTAATTGCTCAATGTTTCGAGAGGAGAAGGTCCTTTTGCGATTATCACCGGATGGGCGACTAGTATCCGGTGGGACAATCTTCGGCCGTTCAACCTCTGGACACGTCCCTACTTGGATGAGTTCATGGAGGCCTTCGTGAAGCTCATATTCTGAAGGGTCATGATGATCAAACAACAGGAATTCCTCGCTCTCAAGCAAGGGCGAAAGTCCGTGGCTGAGTATCTGCACAAATTTAACTTCCTTGCCAGATATGCTCCTGATGATGTTTCGACTGACCTTCGTCGTCGAAACCGATTCTTAAATGGACTGTCTAAAGAATTGCAGATGGCTGTAGCTTTGCATGACTTTAGAAATTTCTCCCATTTGGTCAACAAAGCTATTGTTGTAACACCCCAGCTCCACATGAGCCTAGAATGCTACAAGAAATAAACTAACTAGAACATTCTATAAATTTTTCGACAGAACTTCCTTTGTATGAACAACAAAATCGAGGTACTAACAGATGACCATGGCATTTATTATTATTTCTATAATCCAAATCTTTCATGCAACTGAAATAATCGAACGATTGTAAACAATTAACATCATTCTCATAACCATGAATAATCCAACAACCAACATCATAAAACATCCATGGATAGTCTCCACACGATTACTTATTCCTAAGTGAAACCAAATAGCAATTGCATAATGTTATGAGGTAGTGCGTGCTTTCAATGTCTACTCCTCCCATGCATGCCGTTCTTGCGGTAGTACCTATAACAAGACAAAGCAAGGGTGAGCCATACGACTCGACAAGTATCAACAAGGTTGCAACATTCATAAAGCGAACATCTAAAACAATTTTATTCAACACCGTTAAGACATTTCAACTATTTAAATGATGATAATGCTATGCACTCTTTGTTCTTTATCTCGTTTCGCATTTTACCAGTGTGCGGGTACTCATCCGTCAATGAATACCCATGCATGTGCCCTCAGCACGGGGACCAAGAGCCTATCGTTACGTATATAGGACCTTTGCCCGTCATCACAATGACGGGACCTCTGTATCCATTGCCCACATTCCAGAATGTGGGGACCTCAAGCTTGTCATTACATATGACAGGGACGTCAACAATGTATTCTTGATCACCATGTGACCAAGTCTCAAAATGCTCCAACATGCAAAAGTACTACCACATCATATTTTCAATATCATGATTCAACATGTATTTAGAGTATGTAAACAATAGCATAATGAAGGAACCTTAAACATAACTCGCAAGCATCAACACAACTAGAATCATCTCCACAACACATTCACATGGCAATGATGAACAATACACCACTCAATCATGACATGCAACCAATACTACACATAAACCGAATACTTGCCTCAACGCGCGAGCGGCGGACGCGAAGTGGGTGCTGCCCTTGGGATCTCGCTGCCACCTGGACAAGAAGATAACCCCAAACTAAGAATAGCATACTGGACCAAAATCATACATCACATTACAATCGAAATCGCTAATCTTCTTATCACGTCTAGCTTTTCTAATTTCTAGCGATCGGTCACTGCGGACAGCAGACTTCAAAAATTCATAACTTTCTGCTCAGGAGTCCAAATAGGATGATCTTGGACAATATGAAAAGGTAATTAAAATGTCTAAATAAACTTAGTTGGGGAGACCCTCTGATTCGGCCATCTACCAGACCTACCAATCTATTTAATCAGAGGAAACATTTCACGTCGGGTTTCTGGACAGGGACAAAGAAACTATCATAACTTTCTCTACGTTCGTCCGAATTCCGTGATCTTTAGCTTTCCTGAAAGCTAAGAGGATTAGCCTCATTTTTCGTTATGGTGAGACCCTCTGGAAACCCCTCTAAATAAGCGCTTCTATCAGGTTAACCAACACTAGCAAATCTGCTTCTCTCCAGAAACACAGAAATACTAATAAATTCATAACTTTGGCTACCGAAGTCCGAATGACTTGATTCTTGTCGGCAATGAAAGGTAACTACGATATCTACAACTTTCTAGGAGACACCCAGACCCAAATCTGCCTCTAACCTAATCAAAACCGACAAACTTCACTGCTGCAGAATATCGACGAACTGACATCCGAAAATTAGACAACTAGAAATTGACCTAAAGCAAAGAACCACGGGTTACCCTTGCCGAAACGAAGAGAGCACACAGCGGGGATGATGACCACCACGCTTCCGCTGCGGATCCCTTCTTCTCTTCTCTTCTCCCTCTCCTTCTTCTTCCTTCTCTTCTTTTCTCCTTCTTCTTCCTCCTTGGCCGGCTGCAATGGAGCTCCTTCTCCTCCTTGGCCAGCAGCAATGGAGGTGGTGGGGATGGAGAGGCGCAAGGGAGGTGGAGGGGAGGTGGAGAGGTGGAGAGGGGTGGCGGCCGGTTGGGAGTGGGGAGGAAAGGGGAGGAGGGGGAGTCGGCTAGGGTTTGGGAGGAAGCCCCCTTGGCGGCCACCCTCATGGGCCATGGCCCAGCCCAAGTTGCGCAAAAATTGCTCTTTCCCCCTCTAAAATGCAGCACTGACATCCTTCCAATTAGTCCCTCCCGGCGTTCCGTTTGATCCTTCCCGATTAATCGCTCTCTCCGAAATAAAATTAATCTTCCTCGATTCAAATCTTAACTCACTTTGGGATATTACATTCTACCCCATAACAGATTAGACCTCGAATCTAAACTCCAAACTTCAAGAAATAAAACCAGAGGTGAAACTTAGCAACTAGGTGCACTTTGAGATGAACAAATCCGGATAAAGCTCACGCATGCGAGACTCCAATTCCCAAGTGGCCTCCCTTTACATCTGCTGCGACCAAAGCACCTTAACGTGCTTCAAAGTTTTGTTCCTCAACTCTTTTTCGATCTTTCCGCAGTGCACCGGTTTAGACTCAAATGTCGGATCTGGTCAATGGTTAGGGCTCTAATGAAACATGATGCTCGGATCATGAAGGAACTTCCTCAACATAGACACATGAAAAACGTTATGCACTCCTCGCATAGCCTCTGGTAGGTCTAAGCGGTATGCCAACTTCCGATCCGAGCCAAGATCGTGAATGGCCCAACGTACCTCGGGCTAAGCTTCCTTTGGTACCAACACGACAACACCTTTAGTGGGGACACTCTCGGGAGCACTGATCTCCCACTTCAAATTCCAAGTCTCTTCTCCTCACATCCGCATAACTCTTACATGCCTTTGAGTGCTAATAGATCTGTCTCACCAAGGCCACTCGTTCAACCGTCTTTTGCACCCGATGCGGTCCCAAACCGCCTTCTCACCCACGGCTTCCCAGCAAAGAGGTGACTGCACTTACGCCCATATAAAACCTCAAGCGGAGCGGCTTTTATGCTCGAATGATAGCTGTTATTATGCATAAACTCGCCAATGGCAATTGATCCTCCCAACTACCTTTCCAAGACAGGACACATGACCTCAACATGTCCTCCGGGGTTTGAATAGTGCGCTCTGTTGCCCATCATGCCCGAGGATGGAAAGCTGTACTCGAGCGGAGTTGTGTGCCCAAGGCACTCTGCAAACTCTCCCAAAACTTGGATCTGAACTTGACATCCACCGCAAAATGATGGTCTTTGGCACTCCATGCAATCTCACAATCTCCATAAAATAGATAGGAGCCAAATCACTAGTGAATTAGTCGTGCGGATGGGAATAAAATATGCGATTTGTTTGAATCGATCCACTATAACCCAAATCGCATCCTTACCTCGCGGTGAACGAGGCAGCGCAACAACAAAATCCATAGAAATATCATCCCATGGCCATTGGGGTACCTCCAAAGGCTGCAATAACCTGCGGGGCGTTTATGTTCAGCCTTCACTGTGACAAACACCACAAGAGGCTGCATAATTGGCAATATCCACTTTCATTCTTTTCCACGAAGTGCGCTTCAAATCACGGTACATCTTCGTCTCTCTGGATGAGCAGTTATCACGAGTGCGATGTGCCTCCTTTAAGATGTCATCCTTAACTCCTGCTTTCTGTGGTACACATAATCGTCCCTTGAATCGCAATGCTCCACACCCGTCCAAACTAAAATCTCCTTCCTTGCCCAAATTCAGACGTCTCCTGACTCTTTGCAATAACGGGTCACTCTGCTGTGCTTCCCGCACACGCTCTGGAATGGCTGATTCTAAAATCAACTGAATCTCGGCATGAGCCGAACCTGCATAGCAATAAGATATCCCCATGCGGTCAAAATCCGCAACTAGACAATCCAATGTAGCCGGTGTCGCCTTGCGACTAAGAGCATCAGCCACCACATTGGCTTTGCCTGGATGATACTGAATCGTGAGATCATAATCCTTGATCAGCTCTAACCACCTTCTCTGCCTTAGATTCAGGTCCCTCTGCGTAAAGATGTATTTCAAGCTTTTGTGATCCGTAAAGACATCACAAGACTCACCATAGAGATAATGCCTCCAAAGCTTCAAGCGAACACCACCGCAGACCAATTCTAAATCATGTGTTGGGTAGTTCGCTCATGTTTCTTGGTACCCTAGGCATAAGCGAGAACCTTACCATCTTGCATGAGCACACATTAACCCAACTCGAGAAGCATCGGAATAGACGTGAATCGCTTCCAGCTCGGAATAGTGAGAACAGTGCGATCACTAGCTTTTCCTTCAAAATAAGAAAATGCGTTCACAATCCTCATCCCACCAAACTTCACATCTTTACGTGTGAGCACGGACAACGGCCGCAATTATGGAGAAATCACGCACAAAACGCCGATAATAGCACTGCCATACCAAGGAAGCTTCTCACTTCTTTGACATTAGTCGGCCTTCCCCATTCTACCACTGTGGAGATTTTACTTGGATCAAGCGATATTCCCTTATCATTGATAACATGCCCCAAGAATCCTACCTCGGACATCGAACTCGCACTTTTAAGCTTGGCATAAAATCTATTTTCTCTTAACGTCTCAACACCATCCTCGGATAGCGCTCATGCTCAACTTCGTCTTGAATAGATCAAGATATCATCAATAAAGACGACGACAAAATCATCCAAATACTCATGCAACATCCTGTTCATAGTCTCCATGAAAGCGGGGGGGCATTCGTTAGTCCAAAAGACATAACTTTAAATTCAAAGTGCCCATACCTTGTAGAAACGCTGTTTTCGATATCCTCTTCTCGGACAGAATCGATTATAGCCAGTGAAGGTCTATCTTTGAAAATACCTTTGCCCCTCTCAAGCGATCAAATAAATCTTCAATACGGGTAAAGGGTATTTATTCTTGATGGTCGATTGGTTGAGTGCACGATGTCGATACACATGCGCCAACTACCATCCTTCTTTTGGTAAATAAAACCGAGCTCCCATCGAGATATGCTAGGTCGAATAAGACCCTTCGCCTTAATTCATCCAATTGCTTCTTTAGTTCCTCCCGGAAAGGGCGTGCGGACAGTAAGGGTCATAGAAACCGGTCGGGCACCCGTACTAAATCAATTCGAACTCCACCGGGCGTGGTGGGGCATCCACGCAACTCTGGGAAAAACATCTAAGAATTCTCGAACCACGGAATTAATTCTGCGGTCAAAGAGGAACTCGACTTTCCACGAGAGACAAAAGAAACCCACTCTTGCGGCTCGACTACGGAATCTGACTAGCCAAAGACGCAAAGAGAGTAAGAGGGCACTCCTCGAAATACTACCTCCCGCCTGGAAGGTGCACGCAAGGTTCTTGTCTTCCAGAAACAGGATATAACCGCTCGATAGCTATGCAACCAGTCCATACCCAGAATAACATCAAACGGCTCCATCTTCATGACCATTAGATTAGCAATAAATTCTTCCCCATCCAAGGAGATCACACAACCAGGACATACTGTGGAGCTAGAAAGGATTCCCCCAGGAGAGTTAACTAAAACTGACTGAGCTATAGACTGCAAACTCAACTTGGCCCTGCTAGCAAACTCTAACGATACAAAAGAGAAAGTAGCTCCTGAATCAAAAAGTACAAATGCCTCCACTGAGTCCACTAGGAGCGTACCTGTCACCACATCGGGATGACCTGCCGACTCTGCCGTCGGCATGGCATAAGCTATCTTTTGGGCGGAAGGAGCCCCAACACTGGTATGGGGCGCGGCGTGTGAGAGAGAGTCTTTGAAGGTGCCATATCGAAACGGTGCCGCAGGACCGGTGGCCAAAATACCACAGCGGTGGAATACCCCGGGATAAGGAAGGTAAGATGCGTGACCCAGGATGAGTAGGAGTAGCCGCTAACATCTGCCCGAACCCCGAGATGAAGCACTGCTCTGGTGCCGACAATGGGGCGCTCCCACTTGATCACTGCGCGAGATTCCGCCGACAAACCAAAGCCTTGTGGCCCTCCGACCACGATGGCGACAAGAACCCACCAAGAACACTCAGCACGATGTTCATTACCACACTTGAAACACTTCATCACTTGCCACGAGGCCGGACGCAATCTAGGAGCACTCGCCGAAGGTCGAAAAGAAGAGGATGAGCGTGGCCTTGCGGACTTGGACTTGAAAGAATTCTCGGGCCTTGAACTTCTTGTAAACTGGTTTCGATGATGACCCACTTCCTCCCCAAAACTCTTCTTACTCGACAAACCACCGTGCATACTCTGGACCATGGTACCTCCTGCACAGTAAATCTTCCCAAGCTGCATTTCAAGTTCCATGCCCCGAGCTTGCTCTACCGGGAGCCAAAGTCACGCAGCTCAGTGCCCCAAAACTCAGCGAAACTCCATGCCCGAGACCTCTACGAAATCTCTTGGCCTTCTCCACCTCATCAGTAGCCACTAGCTAACAACAGCGGATCAGGTTGTTAAAACCCGCCTCATATTCGACACTTGTCATCTTGCCACCTTGTAGCTTTGCAATGAAACCTCCATCCTCTCCACAAACGAGGCGAGATAAAACCTCCTCGGAATTGCTCCACAAACAACTCCCAAGTAACTGGACCATGGGCAGAAGTCCTATGTAATACCCCAAAAATTAAATCGGTAGAGAATAATTAAATCGGAAGAGAATAATTAAAATCGGGGGAATATTTCTTTTAGCAAATCGATTGAACAGGAGAAAGAGGGGTTTTAATGTAATACTCCAATTTATTCTACGAAAGAAAGCGTTCAAAGAAATTAGTCATAAAAGGGGTTTCTGCAGTTTTTGCAACTTGGGCCTTGGGCCTTGGCCCAGAGGCCCATGAGGGTTGGCCACCAATAAAAGGAAGGGGAAAAACCCTAGATGCACTGTAGCTACAGTGCCGCCGCACTGTAGCACGGTTACTGTAGCACACCTCTCCTCCATGGTGGTGCCCCCCTCCATTGGTGCCTCCCTTCCTCGCCGTCGGTGCTCCCTGCTGCGGATCAAGTGAAGAAAGGAGATGAGATCAACTTCGTGAGGAGAGTTCATCATCTTGCTGCGATTCTACAAGGGTAACGTTGCGTGTTCTTCGTTGTTTGATACGTAATAGTTGCGGTTGATGTCGTTTGGTAGATTGATTTGCGTCGGTTTAATAGATCGCGTTCTGTCCAGATTATTGCGCAGTCAGTTTCGTGTGTTTAGAGGCCTAATTAGGAGTTTTGGTCTGCTAGAGTTATGTAGATAATGTTCTTAGCTTTCAGTGGCCGCCAAGAACGCCAAAATCCGATTAACGGTTAGAAAGTTATGAATTGTTTAGTGCCGCTGTCTGGTTAATCTGTCAACATCCTGACAGTCTGTAGAAAACTGAGTTAATCTATTAGTTAACGATGAAATCAGAGGATCTCAATATAACGACAATTGTAGGTAATTTCCATACCTTTTCAGAGAGATAAAGAACGCAAGATTTGGACTTTCGTAGCAAAAGTTATGATGGTTTTAGTGTACTGTCCAGAGAAGCCGACGTGAAAATTGTTGTTCTGTAGTTTGGCTTGGTAGGGGCTGTAGATGGCATAATCAAAAGGGCTCCCCAACTAAGTTTATTTGGGTAATTTAATTACCTTTCCAAAAAGTCTGAGAACACCTCATTTGGACTCCTGAGCAGAAAGTTATGTATTTTAGAAGTGACTGTTCGCAGTGATCACCAAAGCGATCGCTAGAAATTGGAAGATTGAAAAACACTTGGGAGATTAGCGAGTTCGTTTGTGTTGTTATTTATGCTTTTGATCCAGTATGTTGGTCTTAGATTGGGGTTATCTTTATGTTCAGGTGGGAGTGTGATCCCAGGGGCAGCGCCCTCTTCGTGTCCACCGTTCTCGCACGGTTGAGGCAAGTATTCGGGTTATAGCATATTTATGCTTGTATGCTGAGAGTGTTTGTGTTTTGCTCGTAATAGCCATGCATGAATGTTAATGTGATGAGTTTCCATTTATCTTGATGAATGCTAGTTATGGTTAAAGTTGATGTTATTGTGATGAGTTCCAATTTTATCCTGGTGAATGCAAGTACTCTGATTGAGAGAATATGTATGAATGTTTGATAGAAGGTGCTAGTACTTTGATGCGTACTAACCATGCAAGGTTGATAGTGTGACATGTATGATTAAGGATGGTAAATATTTGAGATATGATTAATTATTATTCATGAAGGATTATCCATGTTTGCTAGTATTATGAATATATGTGCTATTCATGGATACTAATTGGATCGCTTGAGTTATGTGGTGATTGAGTTGCTTTGAGCAAAGTGACATGTTGAAAGATTTTATTGGTTCTTAAGTTGTTCCTACGATTTGGTCTTAAGAGCTTATCTTGTTTAAGCTGGCAAAGTGATGTAGTAATCACAGAAAATAACCTTCCTTGTTAAAGGAATGAGTCAAGTATAAGTAATTGAGCTTTAAGTCTCGTTTAGCATCTTGCAGTTTATTTGAGAGTGCTTAAACCTTATGCAGTTGTTCCATAAGAGTTTATCAATTTTCAAAGGACATTACCTTCTTCTCATTTGTGGTTTGGTATTCGCTTTCAGTAGGGCTTGAGCCCTCGACTGTTGACTTTCCCTTATATTTTTAGTACTTGGCCTAAGTGACAGTTTTCCTTGGTCTTGTGTTCACTTGTGGGTGGCACATGTTTTCCTAGTTGATGAAAATTGATTTCATTCGCTCTTTCTTTTGAGGAAGAATCAACCTATTCGTTTCACTGAGTCTTTTGAGGTGTTTAAAAATTGTAATTGTGAAACTGTGGGTTGTAAGTTATTCGATGAGCATTGGAGGGCGAAATAATTTTGTAATATAGTTCTTTGAGAGAGGTCTAACTCAATGGAAGTTTGTCTTATGAGGTTAAACTGATTCCATTATTACTGACTAGTAGAACCTATCGTGATTGTGATCCAAGATCTTACGGTTCACTTGGGTGGAACATTAGAATTCTTGAAAGTATAGAAATATTGATCAATTTTATAGAGTATCGCAATTTGGTAGTATTGTGAGGCTATGAAAGTTATTCTTGATGATGTGGTTTAATGAGAGTGGAATTACAAAGTAATCGAATCGTCACGTCAATTAATGGGATAATGGAAAATGTTGAGTAATGTCAAGAGTGATTTGGCTTTAAATAAGTAACCTTCTGAGAGTTGTAATCTTTGTAAAGGTAAACTGGTCAAGAAAATATTTTCATGATGATGTTGATGAGTAAGTATGTGGGAATTGTGGATTTTCAGGGATTTAATCTAAGGATTTTCCTATCTTTTATATGAGAAGTTAGTTGCAAGAGTCTTGGAGGTTAAATGTGGACTTTGCATTGTTATGCTAGAACTTTGAGTTGCCCAAAGATTATGTGTAGAGGAAGTAGAATAAGGGTGGATTGCGAACAGTGGGATGATCGTTGATAACACCCTTACAGTGTAGTCTGAGAAGAGTGTGTGATGTGAAATCTGAGATGTTGTTCTCAAAGGGTTGAGGTGATATGATCGTGTGCAAGATCTAATTTGGGGATACTTTACGGCGCCATCATCAAATGAATTACATCGATAAAGGAAATCGGTTAGAGAATGTTTTGTGAGATCATCGAGTCTGTTTCAAAGGTGTAGACAAAATTTGTTTGATTTGGGTTTGGCGTTGAGATCACCAAGTTAAGAGTAAGTTAGTGTGTTGTGCGATGAATCGGGATTCCAAAAGTTAAGAGAAATTTTATTTCTAAAGGAGAAATTGAGAAAAGATTGTTTCCTCAGTCTTTGAAACACTCTCTTGATCTTGTATGAGCTATGAGTTTTTGACGGACGTCGTTCGCAATTTAGGTTTGACTTTATGTTGGCTTGTGTGGTTCTTATCTATTCATAAAGAAATGATGGATTTGGTTATTCGAGTGATTTCTCTTTTAGCGATCGTGGTGTTTATTTGCAAATTTTCTAATTTGAAGGTGGAAAGATTTTCGTGATAAATCTTGATTAGAATTTGACTCTTTTTAGTACCGAGTTGGTAACGTTTGGTTGCGATGAGAGTCCTTGATTTTCAGTTGGGGTTGTTGTTGTTTTGCTAGTAGATGATGATAGAATTCGGGTCGACTGTTTAAGAGATGGTAGAATGTAATACCCCAAAAATTAAATCGGTAGAGAATAATTAAATCGGAAGAGAATAATTAAAATCGGGGAATATTTCTTTTAGCAAATCGATTGAGCAGGAGAAAGAGGGGTTTTAATGTAATACTCCAATTTATTCTCTGAAAGAAAGCGTTCAAAGAGAAATTAGACATAAAGGGGGTTTCTGCGTTTTTGACAACTTGGGCCTTGGGCCTTGGGCCTTGGCCCAGAGGCCCATGAGGGTTGGCCACCAATAAAGGAAGGGAAAAACCTAGATGCACTATAGCTACAGATGCCGCCGCACTGTAGCACGTTCTGTAGCACACCTCTCCTCCATGGTGGTGCCCCCTCCATTGGTGCCTCCCTTCCTCGCCGTCGGTGCTCCCTGCTGCGGATCAAGTGAAGAAAGGAGATGAGATCAACTTCGTGAGGAGAGTTCATCATCTTGCTGCGATTCTACAAGGGTAACGTTGCGTGTTCTTCGTTGTTTGATACGTAATAGTTGCGGTTGATGTCGTTTGGTAGATTGATTTGCGTCGGTTTAATAGATCGCGTTCTGTCCAGATTATTGCGCGGTCAGTTTCGTGTGTTTAGAGGCCTAATTAGGAGTTTTGGTCTCCTAGAGTTATGTAGATAATGTTCTTAGCTTTCAGTGGCCGCCAAGAACGCCAAAATCCGATTAACGGTTAGAAAGTTATGAATTGTTTAGTGCCGCTGTCTGGTTAATCTGTCAACATCCTGACAGTCTGTAGAAAACTGAGTTAATCTATTAGTTAACGATGAAATCAGAGGATCTCAATATAACGAAAATTGTAGGTAATTTCCATACCTTTTCAGAGAGATAAAGAACGCAAGATTTGGACTTTCGTAGCAAAAGTTATGATGGTTTTAGTGTACTGTCCAGAGAAGCCGACGTGAAAATTGTTGTTCTGTAGTTTGGCTTGGTAGGGGATGTAGATGGCATAATCAAAGGGCTCCCAACTAAGTTTATTTGGGTAATTTAATTACCTTTCCAAAAGTCTGAGAACACCTCATTTGGACTCCTGAGCAGAAAGTTATGTATTTTAGAAGTGACTGTTCGCAGTGATCACCAAGCGATCGCTAGAAATTGGAAGATTGAAAAACACTTGGGAGATTAGCGAGTTCGTTTGTGTTGTTATTTATGCTTTTGATCCAGTATGTTGGTCTTAGATTGGGGTTATCTTTATGTTCAGGTGGGAGTGTGATCCGGGGCAGCGCCCTCTTCGTGTCCACCGTTCTCACGGTTGAGGCAAGTATTCGGGTTATAGCATATTTATGCTTGTATCTTTGAGAGTGTTTGTGTTTTGCTCGTAATAGCCATGCATGAATGTTAATGTGATGAGTTTCCATTTATCTTGATGAATGCTAGTTATAGTTAAAGTTGATGTTATTGTGATGAGTTCCAATTTTATCACGGTGAATGCAAGTACTACGATTGAGAGAATATGTATGAATGTTTGATAGAAGGTGCTAGTACTTTGATGCGTACTAACCATGCAAGGTTGATAGTGTGACATGTATGATTAAGGATGGTAAATATTTGAGATATGATTAATTATTATTCATGAAGGATTGTCCATGTTTGCTAGTATTATGAATATATGTGCTATTCATGGATACTAGAATGCTAAGAATGTCAATGATGAGGAATGCTAGAAGTATGAATAAGTTTATTCATGCACGTCGTTGTTGTGAATCCATATGTATGATGGTTTAAAGTTTTGTTCATGTGCATCATGCAATCATATTGGAGGATTGGTCACGTGGTGACTATGCATGTTCGAGGTCCCGTCATGTAGATGGCGGGCTTGAGGTCCCACATTCGTGGAATGTGGGCAATGAATAAAGAGGTCCCCATCATAGAGATGATGGGCAAAGGTCCCTATACATGTGGTGTATAGGCTCTTGGTCCCTGTGCGGAGGGCACGAGCAAGGTATACATCGACGGATGTATACCCGCATTCACGTAAAATGCGAAAGAGATAAAGTTCAAAAGGTGCATTGCATTGATCGCATTCCATGAGTATGAAAGCTATGATTAGTGTAACGTTATTGTGGATCATTGTTGCTATGCTTGTGTTCTTGTTTATAGCCTTGTTGATACTTGCTGAGTCTTTGGGCTCACCCTTGCTTTGATATGTTTTAGGTACAACTGGCAGGAACGACATGCATGGGAGGGAGTAGATGTTGGATGCACTCACTACCTCACGACCATAAGGCGTTTGCTATTTAATTACACATCAAGATTAAGTAAACTGTTTGAGAATCACTCATAGATGGTTTTTAGTATTTATGTTAATTGTGATAATGAGAATAGCAAGTCTGGATTTTGTTTATTCGATCATCTTGCAAGCCTGTGTAACCTTGATTATGAAGATATTGATAAGTGCCATGATTAATTGTTGGAACCTCGGTATTGTTGACTATACAAAGGAGGTTTTGCTGAAAATTTGTAATTGGTCTTAGTTTAGTTTAGTCTAATTTAATCTTAGTAGCATTCCAGGCTCAATGCTGAGATGGGGTGTTACAGTTGGTATCAGAGCGGGCTTTAGGTCCGTGGTTAATAGAAAAATATTAAATTAACACACTTGTACACGATGGTGGGGTTAGGAATTACATTGCTTGGCATTATCTGTTGTTATGTTTCATTTGTTGAGCAATTGTTGAATTGCCTCTGTCTTTCTTGTTGATAATCTATGAAATGATATGTTATGATATTCTATATCTATGAATCTATTCTATGATTACCATGAGATGATCATGTATAATTATATTTGATTATATTGTTTATGCGTGTCGGTAATGGTTGTTAAGAAGTGGAAGTCGTAGTTGTGGCCTTGGACTTTGTCTGGTTTTACCACCGTTCGTGGTAGACGAATAGAGTAGTTACCCCGAATACCATAGTTGCAGGAGTTGAGCGTGAGTTGTTTTAGAAAGTTGTTTTCCTTCTTGACCTCAAATCTTGGTAAATTCTTGTTTTGTGGTGGATGATGATTTTCTCTTGGGTTCGTGGTTCATGGTAATGGTTGTGTTTCAATGGTCTCTAATGTTTCTCTGAAACAAGTATTGTTTTTCGATTATTGAGCTGTCTTTACTACTTGTGATCGTCCTCAATTGGTATTACTGATAATTCCATGGTTGTTTCTTCTTTCTCATTGGAAAAGAATGACTCATGTATTCGTTTGAAAGTTTGGGTAATGAGAGTTTCTGTTGCAAGTTTGTTAACATGAGAAAACTTTGGCTCAATGTATTTCTTTTGGATTATTCAGTGATGAAGTTTAATGCATCTCTTTTACATTGGAAATTGCTAAAATCCTTTTACGATGCCTTGTTATGGTTAAATCGAGATTGTAATTAAATAACTTGATATGGTATGGGTATCAAGTTGAGTTATTAGTATGGTGAATAATTAATATTAATTAGTAACCTTGGAAGTGAAATTGATTAGGATGATGTTGTCTTTTCTAGTTCTTGATGAGCGGTATATATGAGTAGTGATTGAGAGATATCAAGAAGTATGGAACCTTGATGAACTAGTCTGGTCATTAAAACTGTTTAGGTTGTTAAACTTGTTGGGTTCTTTGGTTCCCATGGATTAATTTAATTGTGTGGAAAGGAAAATTAGAGGAATACCGATTTACATATTCACTAGTATGATTAGTTATTAGAATTGTGTACAACCGGTTGAATGGATTGAATATCGGTGGATCTAGAAATTATGGGAGGAGTTCTATGTAGTTCTTCTATGTAGGATAACGCGATGAATTTGGTTGTAGTGTTGTTGAGACTCTTGATCGATAGAAGATTTCGATTTTGAAGTTTTAGTGTATTTTTTGCGAAATCCAATGTGAGGAGGAACAGTTGAATATGTGCTTGTTAATATCCATGTGATTTGGGAAGGAAAGTAGGTAGCAACTAGATTTCATAACGGCGATTGATAACAACAAGGGTTGTCGTATAAGCATTGTGTGTTGAAGTTTGATAATGAGTATCGCTAAAGTTGAACTGATATGATATAATAGGTGGCTTATGCCCACATGATTGTGAAATAATTGGATGAAATTGTGTCCTTGATGAAAGGGTTTTGGTAGGAGCTTTTCAATTGGATAGTAGACCCCTTCTAAACTTAAGAAGTTGATGTAGTGATGTTGTATGATTTTGGTATACTCTCATTTTGAAGATGGGATGAAAAGGCAGTATGGAACAAATTGGTGAAACTTTGGGGGCTTTCTAATGGAATAGTTGATAATAAATATTCATGTTCAGAGTATATTATTCTTGATGTTAGTAAGTTTATCTGCAAGAGATTGTGACTTGTGTGTGGTGATGATTCTTTTAGAAATAAAGAAATTTGATCGTCTTTCGTAACTTGGATTTTGTAGAAGTGTTTCGAGTTTTGCGAAGGTGATTAATTGGATCGCTTGAGTTATGTGGTGATTGAGTTGCTTTGAGCAAAGTGACATGTTGAAAGATTTTATTGGTTCTTAAGTTGTTCCTCGATTTGGTCTTAGAGCTTATCTTGTTTAAGGTGGCAAAGTGATGTAGTAATCACTGAAAATAACCTTCCTTGTTAAAGGAATGAGTCAAGTATAAGTAATTGAGCTTTAAGTCTCGTTTCGCATCTTGCGATTTATTTGAGAGTGCTTAAACCTTATGCGATTGTTCCATAAGAGTTTATCAATTTTCAAAGGACATTACCTTCTTCTCATTTGTGGTTTGGTATTCGCTTTCGGTGGGGCTTGAGCCCTCATTGACTTTCCCTTATATTTTTAGTACTTGGCCTAAGTGACAGTTTTCCTTGGTCTTGTGTTCACTTGTGGGTGGCACATGTTTTCCTAGTTGATGAAAATTGATTTCATTCGCTCTTTCTTTTGAGGAAGAATCAACCTATTCGTTTCACTGAGTCTTTTGAGGTGTTTAAAAATTGTAATTGTGGCTGTGGGTTGTAAGTTATTCGATGAGCATTGGAGGACGAAATAATTTTGTAATATAGTTCTTTGAGAGAGGTCTAACTCAATGGAAGTTTGTCTTATGAGGTTAAACTGATTCCATTATTCTGACTAGTAGAACCTATCGTGATTGTGATCCAAGATCTTACGGTTCACTTGGTGGAACATTAAATTCGAAAGTATAGAAATATTGATCAATTTTATAGAGTATCGCAATTTGGTAGTATTGTGAGGCTATGAAAGTTATTCTTGATGATGTGGTTTAATGAGAGTGGAATTACAAAGTAATCGAATCGTCACGTCAATTAATGGGATAATGGAAAATGTTGAGTAATGTCAAGAGTGATTTGGCTTTAAATAAGTAACCTTAGAGAGTTGTAATCTTTGTAAAGGTAAACTGGTCAAGAAAATATTTTCATGATGATGTTGATGAGTAAGTATGTGGAATTGTGGATTTTCGAGGATTTAATCTAAGGATTTTCCTATCTTTTATATGAGAAGTTAGTTGCAAGAGTCTTGGAGGTTAAATGTGGACTTTGCATTGTTATGCTAGAACTTTGAGTTGCCCAAGATTATGTGTAGAGGAAGTAGAATAAGGGTGGATTGCGAGCAGTGGGATGATCGTTGATAACACCCTTACGGTGTAGTCTGAGAAGAGTGTGTGATGTGAAATCGAGATGTTGTTCTCAAAGGGTTGAGGTGATATGATCGTGTGCAAGATCTAATTTGGGGATACTTTACGGCGCCATCATCAAATGAATTCATCGATAAAGGAAATCGGTTAGAGAATGTTTTGTGAGATCATCGAGTCTGTTTCAAAGGTGTAGACAAATTTGTTTGATTTGGGTTTGGCGTTGAGATCACCAAGTTAAGAGTAACGAGTTAGTGTGTTGTGCGATGAATCGGGATTCCAAAAGTTAAGAGAAATTTTATTTCTAAAGGAGAAATTGAGAAAAGATTGTTTCCTCAGTCTTGAAACACTCTCTTGATCTTGTATGAGCTATGAGTTTTTGACGGACGTCGTTACGCAATTTTGGTTTGACTTTATGTTGGCTTGTGTGGTTCTTATCTATTCATAAAGAAATGATGGATTTGGTTATTGAGTGATTTCTCTTTTGGCGATCGTGGTGTTTATTTGCAAATTTTCTAATTTGAAGGTGGAAAGATTTTTGTGATAAATCTTCGATTCTGAATTTGACTCTTTTT
Organism: Ampelocalamus luodianensis; assembly: GCA_036346255.1. Classification (NCBI taxonomy): domain Eukaryota; kingdom Viridiplantae; phylum Streptophyta; class Magnoliopsida; order Poales; family Poaceae; genus Ampelocalamus; species Ampelocalamus luodianensis. The sequence continues at coordinate 52,247,607 of CM070620.1, read as the reverse complement.
AGTACCGAGTTGGTAACGTTTGGTTGCGATGAGAGTCCTTGATTTTCAGTTGGGGTTGTTGTTGTTTTGCTAGTAGATGACAGATAGAATTCGGGGTCGAATTCTGTTTAAGGATGGTAGAATGTAATACCCCAAAAATTAAATCGGTAGAGAATAATTAAATCGGAAGAGAATAATTAAAATCGGGGGAATATTTCTTTTAGCAAATCGATTGAACAGGAGAAAGAGGGGTTTTAATGTAATACTCCAATTTATTCTACGAAAGAAAGCGTTCAAAAGAGAAATTAGACATAAAAAGGGGGGTTTCTGCAGTTTTTCGGCAACTTGGGCCTTGGGCCTTGGGCCTTGGCCCAGGAGGCCCATGAGGGGTTGGCCACCAATAAAAGGAAGGGGAAAAACCCTAGATGCACTATAGCTACAGTGCCGCCGCACTGTAGCACGGTTACTGTAGCACACCTCTCCTCCATGGTGGTGCCCCCCTCCATTGGTGCCTCCCTTCCTCGCCGTCGGTGCTCCCTGCTGCGGATCAAGTGAAGAAAGGAGATGAGATCAACTTCGTGAGGAGAGTTCATCATCTTGCTGCGATTCTACAAGGGTAACGTTGCGTGTTCTTCGTTGTTTGATACGTAATAGTTGCGGTTGATGTCGTTTGGTAGATTGATTTGCGTCGGTTTAATAGATCGCGTTCTGTCCAGATTATTGCGCGGTCAGTTTCGTGTGTTTAGAGGCCTAATTAGGAGTTTTGGTCTCCTAGAGTTATGTAGATAATGTTCTTAGCTTTCAGTGGCCGCCAAGAACGCCAAAATCCGATTAACGGTTAGAAAGTTATGAATTGTTTAGTGCCGCTGTCTGGTTAATCTGTCAACATCCTGACAGTCTGTAGAAAACTGAGTTAATCTATTAGTTAACGATGAAATCAGAGGATCTCAATATAACGAAAATTGTAGGTAATTTCCATACCTTTTCAGAGAGATAAAGAACGCAAGATTTGGACTTTCGTAGCAAAAGTTATGATGGTTTTAGTGTACTGTCCAGAGAAGCCGACGTGAAAATTGTTGTTCTGTAGTTTGGCTTGGTAGGGGATGTAGATGGCATAATCAAAAGGGCTCCCCAACTAAGTTTATTTGGGTAATTTAATTACCTTTCCAAAAAGTCTGAGAACACCTCATTTGGACTCCTGAGCAGAAAGTTATGTATTTTAGAAGTGACTGTTCGCAGTGATCACCAAAGCGATCGCTAGAAATTGGAAGATTGAAAAACACTTGGGAGATTAGCGAGTTCGTTTGTGTTGTTATTTATGCTTTTGATCCAGTATGTTGGTCTTAGATTGGGGTTATCTTTATGTTCAGGTGGGAGTGTGATCCCAGGGGCAGCGCCCTCTTCGTGTCCACCGTTCTCGCACGGTTGAGGCAAGTATTCGGGTTATAGCATATTTATGCTTGTATGCTTTGAGAGTGTTTGTGTTTTGCTCGTAATAGCCATGCATGAATGTTAATGTGATGAGTTTCCATTTATCTTGATGAATGCTAGTTATGGTTAAAGTTGATGTTATTGTGATGAGTTCCAATTTTATCCTGGTGAATGCAAGTACTCTGATTGAGAGAATATGTATGAATGTTTGATAGAAGGTGCTAGTACTTTGATGCGTACTAACCATGCAAGGTTGATAGTGTGACATGTATGATTAAGGATGGTAAATATTTGAGATATGATTAATTATTATTCATGAAGGATTGTCCATGTTTGCTAGTATTATGAATATATGTGCTATTCATGGATACTAGAATGCTAAGAATGTCAATGATGAGGAATGCTAGAAGTATGAATAAGTTTATTCATGCACGTCGTTGTTGTGAATCCATATGTATGATGGTTTAAAGTTTTGTTCATGTGCATCATGCAATCATATTGGAGGATTGGTCACGTGGTGACTATGCATGTTCGAGGTCCCGTCATGTAGATGACGGGCTTGAGATCCCCACATTCGTGGAATGTGGGCAATGAATAAAGAGGTCCCCATCATAGAGATGATGGGCAAAGGTCCCTATACATGTGGTGTATAGGCTCTTGGTCCTGTGCCGGAGGGCGCGGCAAGGGTATCATCGACGGATGTATACCCGCATTCTGGTAAAATGCGAAAGAGATAAAGTTCAAAGGTGCATTGCATTGATCGCATTCCATGAGTATGAAAGCTATGATTAGTGTAACGTTATTGTGGATCATTGTTGCTATGCTTGTGTTCTTGTTTATAGCCTTGTTGATACTTGCTGAGTCTTTGGGCTCACCCTTGCTTTGATATGTTTTAGGTACAACCCAGCGGGAACGACATGCATGGGAGGGAGTAGATGTTGGATGCACTCACTACCTCCACGACCATAAGGCGTTTGCTATTTAATTACACATCAAGATTAAGTAAACTGTTTGAGAATCACTCATAGATGGTTTTAGTATTTATGTTAATTGTGATAATGAGAATAGCAAGTCTGGATTTTGTTTATTCGATCATCTTGCAAGCTTGTGTAACCTTGATTATGAAGATATTGATAAGTGCCATGATTAATTGTTGGAACCTCGGTATTGTTGACTATACAAAGGAGGTTTTGCTGAAAATTTGTAATTGGTCTTAGTTTAGTTTAGTCTAATTTAATCTTAGTAGCATTCGGGCTCAATCTTTGAGATGGGGTGTTCTGATTGGTATCGAGCGGGCTTTAGGTCCGTGGTTAATAGAAAAATATTAAATTAACACACTGTGCACAGTAGGTGGGGTTGGGAATTACATTGCTTCGGCATTATCTGTTGTTATGTTTCATTATCTCGTTTCGCATTTTACCGGTAATGCGGGGTACTCATCCGTTAATGAATACCCATGCCTGTGCCCTCTGGCACAAGGACCAAGAGCCTATACGTCACACGTATAGGGACCTTTGCCCGTCATCACAATGACGGGGACCTCTGTATCCATTGCCCACATTCCAAGAATGTGGGGACCTCAAGCCTGTCATTACATATGACAGGGACGTCAACAATGTATTCTTGATCACCACGTGACCAAGTCTCAAAATGCTCCAACATGCAAAAGTACTACCACATCATATTTTCAATATCATGATTCAACATGTATTTAGAGTATGTAAACAATAGCATAATGAAGGAACCTTAAACATAACTCGCAAGCATCAACACAACTAGAATCATCTCCACAACACATTCACATGGCAATGATGAACAATACACCACTCAATCATGACATGCAACCAATACTACACATAAACCCGAATACTTGCCTCAACAGGCGAGAGCGAGCGGACCTTGAAGTGGGTGCTGCCCTTGGGATCTCGCTGCCACCTGGACAAGAAGATAACCCCAAACTAAGAATAGCATACTGGACCAAAATCATACATCACATTACAATCGAAATCGCTAATCTTCTTATCACGTCTAGCTTTTCTAATTTCTAGCGATCGGTCACTGCGGACAGCAGACTTCAAAAATTCATAACTTTCTACTCAGGAGTCCAAATAGGATGATCTTGGACAATCTAAAAAGTTAATTAAAATGTCTAAATAAACTTAGTTGGGGAGACCCTCTGATTCGGCCATCTACCAGACCTACCAATCTATTTAATCAGAGCAAACATTTCACGTCGGGTTTCTGGACAGCGACAAAGAAACTATCATAACTTTCTCTACGTTCGTCCGAATTCAGTGATCTTTAGCTTTCCTGAAAGCTAAGAGGATTAGCCTCATTTTTCGTTATGGTGAGACCCTCTGGAAACCCCTCTAAATAAGCGCTTCTATCAGGTTAACCAACACTAGCAAATCTGCTTCTCTCCAGAAACACAGAAATACTAATAAATTCATAACTTTGGCTACCGAAGTCCGAATGACTTGATTCTTGTCGGCAATGAAAGGAAACTACAATAGCTACAACTTTCTAGGAGACACCCAGACCCAAATCTGCCTCTAACCTAATCAAAACCGACAAACTTCACTGCTGCAGAATATCGACGAACTGACATCCGAAAATTAGACAACTAGAAATTGACCTAAAGCAAAGAACCACGGGTTACCCTTGCCGAAACGAAGAGAGCACACAGCGGGATGATGACCACCATGCTTCGCTGCGGATCCCTTCTTCTCCCTCTTCTTCTCTTCTCTTCTCCTCTCCTTCTTCTTCCTTCTCTTCTTTTCTCCTTCTTCTTCCTCCTTGGCCGGCTGCAATGGAGCTCCTTCTCCTCCTTGGCCAGCAGCAATGGAGGTGGTGGGGGATGGAGAGGCGCAAGGGAGGGTGGAGGAGGTGGAGAGGTGGAGAGGGGTGGCGGCGGTTGGGAGTGGGGAGGAAAGGGGAGGAGGGGAGTCGGCTAGGGTTTGGGAGAAGCCCCCTTGGCCAGCCACCCTCATGGGCCATGGCCCAGCCCAAGTTGCCGCAAAAATTGCTCTTTCCCCCTCTAAAAATGCAGCACGACATCCTTCCAATTAGTCCCTCCCGACGTTCGTTTGATCCTTCCCCGATTAATCGATCTCTCCCGAAATAAAATTAATCTTCCTCGATTCAAATCTTAACTCACTTTCGGGATATTACAATTGTGGCCGAGAGCAAGAGCAAGGCTTTGGAGGAGTCACGCAAGCGACAGAGGACTTCTCAGTTTGTTCCTAGCGGCAGTTCGCCAAGGCCTCGCATGTGGTTGCCCCGACCTCTGCGCGCACCAGCTCCATTTTCATAGAGGCCGGCAGTGTTTGCACCTCGTTCATCTCCTCCCACTACTCAGCCGAGGCCTAGTGGAAACCGGCCACCAGTTGTCATTACTGTCAGGCCGGGAGTCATATGCTATCATTGTGGGCGCCCAGGGCATTTCGCCAATCAGTGTTATGCCAAGGCACAAGGGATACCACCTATTCACCCTTCTCCAGCTATTGTGCGTCCTGCGCCACCTTCCCCGACCGTGGTCAAGCCCGACCCCGTTTCCGTTCGAGGTCGCGTGAATCGGATTTCGGTTGAGGAAGCAGTTGTCACTCCTGAAGTCGTCCTTGGTATGCTCCTAGTTAATTTCAGCACTGCCACTGTTTTATTTGATTCTGGAGTATCCCATTCATTTGTTAGTAGGCAGTTTGCTACTCAACATCGGTTAGTTGTGCATCATCTTCATCCACCCCATAGTATCCACTCACCTGGGTCCGTCTTTTTGACTGATCAAGTCTGCCGTAATGTCAAAATAAATATTGAAGGGGTAGACTTTTGGGCGGATTTGATTGTGATAGATTCTAAAGGATTGGATGTTATTCTAGGAATGGATTGGTGGTCTAAAAATCTTGGGCAAATTAATTGTGCCCAAAGATCCATTTCTTTAACTAATGAGAGCGGCACCTCAGTCGTTTTTCAATCCAGGACCGTGAGTTCTCATCTTTGTGCTCACCAAGTTGATACTACTCCTTCTTTGGAGTCAGTACCAATTGTTTGTGAGTATGTTGATGTCTTTCCTGAAGATCTTCCCGGGTTACCACCAGACCGGGAAGTGGAGTTCGTAATTGACCTAGTTCCTGGAACTGCTTCTATATCCAGAAGTCCTTATCGAATGCCTGTCAACGAGTTGGTTGAATTAAAGAAACAACTTGGAGAATTGCTTGACAAAGGGTTCATTCGACCAAGTTCCTCACCTTGGGGATGCCCGGCTTTATTTGTCAAAAAGAAAGACAATACCTTGCGGATGTGTGTGGATTACCATCCGTTAAATGAGGTTACCATCAAAAATAAGTATCCTTTGCCTCGAATTGATGATCTTTTTGATCAATTGGTTGGTGCCCGAGTCTTTTCAAAAATTGATTTGCGGTCGGGCTATCATCAAATCAAGGTTAGAGTGAGGACATCCTAAAACAACTTTTTCTACTCGATGCAGGTTGTATGAGTATCTTGTCATGTCCTTTGGCCTAACCAATGCTCCACTTATTTCATGAATCTTATGAATTCGGTGTTCATGGATTTCTTGGATAAGTTCATTGTCGTGTTCATTGGCGACATCCTTATTTATTCAAGTCGACAAAGACCATGAGCAACAATTAAGGCTTGTCTTTGGAAACACTTACGCAGCATCATTGTATGCTAAGTTTAGCAAGTGTGCTTTCTGGCTCAAGCAAGTTGCATTCTTGGGGCATGTGTTATCTGAAGGAGGTATCGCTGTCGATCCAAGCAAGGTACAAGATGTACTAGATTGGAAGCAGCCCAAGAATGTTACTGATATCCGAAGTTTTCTTGGACTTGCGGGTTATTACCGCAGAGAATGTTGGGGTGATCTCGGCTAACCGAAATACTGAGATTCCGGGAGACTTCGTCTCCCAGCGCTTGATCGGAGGCACGACCAACCTTTAGTTTGGGTCGGTCACCTAGCGCCATATACAAAGAGAGGAGTTTCGCGGGCTTGGCACATGAGTTGTTCTTGGCCATCTAATCCTCACACAATCCCGTCAGCTCACGGGTGCTAAGGTGGGCGAGACCCAAGCCCCGTCGTCACCGTGACACCGCCGACCACAGCGCTACTTCACCCGTGCTGCACCGCGCATCTACCTCCCTCATGGCGTCCTCGGGTTGGGTAAGCACCCTAATGTTTCCGCACTAAGTTTTGATCTAGGTGTTCATGCATAAGCTAGGGTTAATCACGTTTAGCCTAAGTTTTACTCCCACATTTTGACTCAACTTTTGAAGAAAGAGAAGAAATTTGAATGGTCAGCTAAGTGTGAGGAGAGTTTTCGGCTTTTGAGAACTCTCTTGACTAAAGCTCGAGTTCTCACTCTTCTAGATATTCATAAGAGCTTGATATTTATTGCGATGCATCTCGCCATGGACTTGGTGTGTGCTTATGCAAGAAGGCGAGTTGTGGCATATCGTCGATGGTTGCGACCTCATGAAATTAATTATCCTACTCATGATTTGGAATTGGTTGCCGTAGTCCATGCGTTAAAGATTTGGCGACATTACCTTCTCGTGTCGTTGTGAGATCTATCTTGATCATAAAGCACAAGTACATATTCACTCAAGTGATTTGAATATGAGGCGAGAGAAGGTGGCTTGAATTGATCAAGGACTATGACATGGGTATTCATTATCACCGCAAGGCCAATGTTGTGGCGACGCTTTAAGCGAAAAGTCACAGTGCAGCGCATGTCCTCTACTGCGGCCAAGAACTTGTGTGCCGATTTTGACGCCTAAGTCTCAGTGGTGAGAGAAGGTTTTCGCTGCATTAAAGTGGAGCCTACACTAGAAACTCAGATTCGGAGGCCCGAAAGCGTCTGAGGTAGCTGAAATCAAGGAAAATTTGAAGCGATCAAAGCCAACGAGTTTTACGAAGATGATCGCGGTATAATTCGATATCATAACCGTTTGGTGGTGCTGCAGATCCTCAAATAAGAGGGTTAATCCTTAGAGAGGCTCATAATTCCAAGTTTTCTTTGCATCCTGGTAGTACCAAGATGTATCAGGATTTAAAGAAGGCATTTTGGTGGAGCCAAATGAAAAGGCAGATTGCTCAGTATGTTGCTGAATGTGATATTTGCCAAAGGGTTAAAGCTGAACATCTGAAGCCAGCCGGTACCCTTCAACCTTTGCCTATACCCCAGTGGAAGTGGGAAGAGATCGACATGGATTTTGTTACCGGTCTTCCAAAGACTCCGAATGGATCCGATGCCATTTGGTAATCATTGACCGTTTAATGAAAGTGGCCCATTTTATTCCTGTTAAAACCATCTTCTCTGGAAAATAGTTAGCAGAACTCTATATTGCTAAAATTGTTTGTCTTCATGGTGTTCCCAAGGTCATTGTTTCTGACCGTGGCCCCCAGTTCACTTCCCATTTTTGGAATTGTCTTTATCAGGCTATGGGGACTGAACTTTCTTTCGATCTTGCTTATCATCCTCAAACTAGTGGCGGTGAGAGGGTGAATCAAGTAATGGAAGATCTTCTTGGGCCTATGTGCTAGCCTATAGCAAAGATGGGAGAAATCTTTGCCCTATGTGGAGTTTTCCTACAATAATAGCTACCAAGCAAGTATTCAAATGTCACCTTTGAAGCCTTGTATGGAAGAGCTTGTAGGACTCCATTGAATTGGTCCCAGTGCGGTGAAAGATCATTCTATGGTCGGACTTGGTAATAAAGCGAGGAGAGCAAGTTAAATGCGATTCGAGATCGCTTGAGGATTTGCAGTCTCGTCGGAAGAGCTATCGCGACCATCGTAAATCGTGAATTAAGCTTTGAGATAGATGATCATGTCTATCTTAAAGTGTCACCGATGAAGGGCACTCATCGTTTCAGTGAAAGGGAAGCTAGCACCTCGTTATATCGGATCCTTCCAATTATTGCAAAAGCGGAGTGTAGCCTATCAAGTGGAACTACGAATCCCTTCTGCGGTGCATGATACTTTTCATGTGTCTCAATTGAAGAAATGCCTTCGTGTTCCTATGGAGGCAAGCGCTTATGAGCATCTCAATCTTCAACTTTGACCTTTCCTATCAAGAGCAACGGTCGTGTCCTTGACGAAATGGAGCGCGTAACAAGAAACCCTTTGTCAAGTTCTTAAAAATTCGATGGGCTAATCATTACGAGGATGAAGCTACTTGGGAGCGCAAAGATCGATGCATTGAGCACCCCACCTCTTTCTTGTTTAGCGCTTGCCTTTGGGTCGAGAAGGCAAGTTTAAACAAAGCAATGTAAAAGAAGATGTAATAATAACACTATGTTATTATGTAAAGTCTTTCTTTACTATCTTTGAAGGAATAAAGACAACAGATGTTGAATTTCCATAAAATCATTTCAATTTCCTTTTCCCCAACTTTTATCTTTTACGAAATCTAGGGAATGAGATTTTCTTATGAGGTAGGTTTATAATGATTGAATTTTATGAACAGTAATTAAATGCTTTCTGAACAGTAATGAGGTACTATTCCTAGCCTCACTGTTCATCCTTACAGATTGGGCATTATGTTGCAAATAAAAAAAAAACTTTCTTTTTCTAGCCAAAATCCAAAACCTATTTGAAGTTTCAAAGAAAATACAAGTTAATGATTGTATTTTGACTAGGAAGTAATTTTCTCAAAGCCTAGATAAACTATCTGGACCAAGGACAATTTTTGTTGATTTTTAGAAATTATTTTGCTTTGTAGAAAAATATTTGGTTTTAAATAAACCTATTCGGCTAAGGTAATTATTTATATAGTTTATAAAGTGAAACTGTGGATTTAGAAATTTATTTGGGAAATATATCATCCCAGTAGCCTCCTGGTAAAATTTCATGATTTTATAAATTTATTTGCCATTTTTAAAGCCCAGTCAAACTTTCAAACTTTGAATTTAGAGTTTGGTCAACCTTTCCGGTCTAAACCTAAACCCTAGCACTGTAGCGACTCGAACCCATAAGGTTGGGTCCAACCAGTGCAAAGCGGTCCGGCTTAGTCACGCTCGGGCGCGAGCCCAAATCCCACACGTGATGTGAGCCGTTGATCTTCCATCGAACAGGCGGTGCGGCGACGTCACGTGGGCTATCCACGTATGCGCCACAATCTCCACCGTTGAATCTTGATCGAGCGATCAACGGAGGTGTGTGTAACCGGACCATCCGGATCCCCTTTCGATTGTTGGAGATATGCCCTAGAGGCAATCATATTGATGATGATATTTCATTGTATCCATGATTTAATAAATGTTCCTTGAATATTGCCTTTGTGTTGATTAACAAGTATGTGACTTGTTTGTGAAACTCTTTACTTGTATGGTTATTCTAAAGTTGTCCCTAGTCGGAGTTCATGTGAGGACACACGTGAATGATGGATTAGCACATGTATCGGTTGATGACCATGTTTCACAGGTCATAGACATGGAGATGTCAAACCAATAATGTGGACACATGTTTAGAACATGGGGTTGGACCGACCCAACATGAGATATAGTAATTATTCTTATGGTTCTCTCTACACAATGTGTGCGCCTTGTCCTTAGACACGAGATTGTCGCATGTACTTGAGATGTGAATCGACCTACTTAGGGCTATCAAACGCTACTCAAATGGCGGGTAGTTATAAAGGTAGCTTACGGGTTTGTCATGAAGTATCTTTGCGAGGCATGGTCGGTCGAGATGGGATTTGCCTCTCTACACGAGAGAGATATCTCTGGGCCTCGGTGATCGGATCCGAAATGCATGGCCATGCTACTTAAGGTTAAGAGTTAACCTAGTAAGGGATTAGGATCACGGGATCGAAAGAGTGGTCGACTTGGAGCTCGAATAGAATATCGTGAGGCAAAGGGATTGGCATGTACATAACGTTGTGATGGTTCGTCGATATGATCTTTACGTATGTTTAGGAGTTGCACGTCTTGCTAGAGGCCGCTATCAACTATTGACCAAGTATGTGTACTCGCGTCATGTCTAAACATATGTGAACCATAGGTCACACACTTAAGGGCTGAAGCCTAATCGGATTGGATCCGAATTAGGTCGGGCATTGAGTCCTAATGGGCCTCTATTCGTAGAAGCCCATTATAAGGACGTCTATAAAGGAGGAGTAGGGCGCGCGGTTGAGGTTGAGTTTTCGTGACATCCCAAACCACGGCGCCACCCTCCCACGCCCTAGTCGCTCGCGCGGATCTAGTAGTCGGCGTCGTCGCTTCCTCCGTGCGTGTGGATACCTTTGAAGGCGCCATGCATCGTGGCGTTGGGACGACGCGCAAGAAAGGAGTTGTGCGTGGGGCGCCACGGCGAGGGCGAGGAAGTAGTACGACTACTGCGCGACGTCTTGCATCAACTTGGTGCGACTACACTGCCCGACGCGCTGCATCAACTTCCGCACTGCGGCGTCTGGTGGTAAGACCGTGATCTATAAGCTGCAGTGATCTTGGTTTACGGGTAGAATTTTTTTAATTTGCGCTAGTGTAGCCTACCCGTTTCCCTACATCGATCTCCACCGTCAATCTTAGATCCAACCGCGCAACCCTTTTTGATTTGAACTTAAAGGCGCGCATCCATCTTGAGCCTTTAGATCTAAATCCTACGGTGTTCTTTTTTTGACCGCGGGCTTTTAGGGCCCAAATTCAATGGACCGTTGGATTTCAATTGTAGGGCCTATAATGTGTATGCATTCGGACCATCCGGATCCTGCGTCAATCCTGACCGTAGAAAGCTAATCTAATGGTGTCGCGTCATCGCATTTAAAGGTGACGTGTATCCTTTGAGTTGGATCGTTGGATTTCAATCCAACGCCTCTATTTGAATATTAACCCCCGAAATCCCGTAAAGCCCCTTTTTAATCTCTATCCTTCATTTGAGATCGCACAACCCATATTAAATGGTGCCGATTATTTTTCCTTAATGCCTATTTCCATCGTAGCCGTCCATCTCTAATCGAGCGGTTGACGATTCTTGGAGCTTTTAAAGGCGCGCGCGACTGTGGCTGACAAAGGGACCCAAATGTCAGATGTTTGCCTCTCTTCCTCCTTACCTCTGTGCGCCATCGCCGGCTCTGTAAACAGAGTTGAGGAGTTATCCAAGAATCATGCAACCAATTTTTGGATATTTAGCACTAAGTGGACACCTCATCAACTCTAGACCTTTCCACTTTGCCCTGTAGCTCAACCTCTATATATAAACCCTAGCTTTTGAGCTGCTGCCATTGTTGACAACTGGAGCTTTTCATCTTCCATTTTCGTCCAGTGGAGTTTCTTGCTCCTCCACCTTGCTTATTCATCTTAAACACTGGTTTCACCTTGTAATAAAGATTTGATATCTTTTGTAGGTTAAACCAGAGTTTATTTCTCTGTTGATCAACATCGGTTTTTCAGAACCTTTGGTGTCTTTCTTATCTGTAAGCTAAAACCTTAGTTTTGTCATCACCGAGCACCTTAAGGACCTTAGAAGCTCACTTGGATCATTCACTTGTACATCAGTAGCCCCAACTTTCTTTAAACGAAAAGTTGCTTTTATAACTTTTCGGTCTTTCATATCGTTTTCAAGAACTAGGGTTTCTTACATGACTTATCATCTGGTAGGTCTTAGCGAACCCTAGTAGCATAATAAGTTATTCTTTTGATCCTTCTTATCATGAATTTAATTTTGTAGCAGAGATTTATCTCTGTCCTCTGTTGTCGGTTCAACCGACAACATTGGTTTTTCTTTAGTTTTTGTAATCTAACCGATTAGGGTTAGGTTAGGATTAGTCTGGATGTAACTAAGCAAAGTAATTGGCCAGATCGCGCCTATACTTGACTTGTGGTTTGTTGCGAACCGAATTTCTAAATCCGAAACCCTCTGTGTATATTAGCATTAGTCCCTGGATCAGTAACTACTGCACACAGTTACATCATTGAATATCAACACATATCGTGCAAACATAAAAACTATTGCATAATATTGAATAAGGAGTAATGACCTTATGGTCGAATCTTAAAATTACCACCCTTTCAGGCTAAACAACTCGAACTATAGCGGAACAGGTAACTCCAAGTGATAGCCCGTCCGTATGCTCATAGGCAATCGACTGGGGCTAGCGACCTAGTATTCCGGGTGTCCTTCATCATAACCACACGTGTAGAAGTCAAAATCATTGTTTGCATCTTTATAGAGTTCTGAGATTGGTTTTGAGTGTAACATGTGAGTACATAAAATATTCCACAAGTCTTGGAAAAAATGCAATATGCAAGGCTTAACATTGGGGCTTATATGGTTCTTTTGCACAAAACAATATTTTGAGTTTCAATAGTTTTCATAAAGCAATCATTTGACAAAAGTAGTTTTAATAATTAAACTAATTATTTCACTAGTGAAGATTCTAGCCACCAACTATTAGTATCAAGGCTCTATCCACCAAGGTTTGATGAATAGGGTTTCATCCACCCAACTGGCTCTAGCCACTAGAATAATTACCTGAGAATTCTAACCACTCCTGGTTTCTCAAAGTTTATTTTTTTGAAAGCAAAACCAAAATCTACTATGTGAAAAATACACCTTGCCCGCCCCTTAATGTGGGCATGGCGAGCATGATTT